>CM064965.1:9684894-9849642 GCA_032847665.1 Solanum chilense
TAAATTAAGCTGAAAATTGTTTTTAATTTAATTCTCAGAAATAGGTACTGTGTAATAACTAAAAGGAATTTATTAGAAGTTTAATAAGGTAATAGTACTAAAGATATCTCATGGGCCGATACGTCTTCCTTATTCTGAAGTTTAATAAGGCCTTACTTCAGAATGCCGGCCCAAAATTCATGTTATTGGGTCTAAAGTTAGATTAAGAGTCGCTTAGATTGATACGAGAAGTATTTTTTGAATGTTAAATTTAAGGAAAAATTACTAAGCTACACACGTTTATCTCTGTTGACGTTTGAACCATACCACACTAATTAATTATCACTTTGAGTGACCATTGGACACACCCTTAATTAGTTGATCTTTTATGTAATCATTGTGATTATATTTGTTATATATCCAAAAAGTTTGGGTTTGTCCTTGATAAAATATCATTTTGTTGTGTTGCTTTTTTGATGTCCCTACTAATCTAAGCTGGTTATCTATTTAATATGGTCACATTAAATAACTTCTACTAAATATTCAAGCAATTGATTTCTCAAGGATCCATATTTTCCGAAACCTACTTATTATTAGATTATATTAGGTTTTATTTGTTATAGCTCTCGTATATTATTTAATTTTCAATGATAGATTTATCCCCATAGATCCTAGCTCTCTTGATGATTTCTTTTTTTAAAGTTTTTATAAGCAGCACATGGAAATGTGAATATATCTTTGTAGGAATTTTCTATATAATTTCTCTCTTTATATATATATATATAAATATATTTTGTGTTTAGTATACCTACCAAATGATGATTCATTATGTTATAAATGTGAACATTACTTAAACCGTCAATATCTTACCCATGTATATCTCTTTACTGAAGAATAAGTTAAGTCTAATATTGGATCCAATTAATTAAACAATATCTATACTTATTTGCCCTCTATGACCACCTCAACCACGCCCCATGTTTGAAGATTAATTAATTATACTAAGATCAAGATTTGTACACAAAGTGATGTACTTGGGAATTAAATTGACAAGGGTGAATTATATTTGGCCATATTTTCAATAACTCAATCACTACTAAATGAGAAGTTCTTACGTGTGAGTTAATTAACCGTAGAACTCAAATGAATGATTTAAATAACGTAACACAGTGAAAAATCGTCATCTTCGATTGGATAGTTAAGGGTCAGCAATTTACATAAATATACGAAGAAATTGCGATATATAGTGGACCCCCTAATCCTCATGTGCATGGCCATTAGATGGATCATCCAGATTTTCAAAAGTCAGATCTGAATTTTTTTAATTTATAGTTACTGAATTTTAAAATATGATAATTTATTACGTTTCGAGCTATAAATTATTTATATCTATTACATGGGCTTTTCAACAGAAATACATTATTTATATCAAAGCTATTAAATTTTTGCTAAATATATTTATCACATATCCAATCCCTCCCTGTGTTGGGTTATCCCACATCGGAAGTGGAAGGGGCTGGTGGTCAATTTATAAGTGTGAGGGAAAGCCTCAACCTTTGAGCTAGCTTTTGGGTTGAGAAGGCCCAAGACCACCCAACATTGGTATCAGAGCCCAGGTTGTCAACAAGTATCAGCCCACCGGGAGGAACTGAGTTGTCGTTCTCTCCAGCCCAAGGCCCGATGTGTGAAGGGGGAGATTGTTGGGTTATCCCACATCGGAAGTGGAAGGGGCTGGTGGTCAATTTATAAGTGTGAGGGAAAGCCTCAACCTTTGAGCTAACTTTTGGGTTGAGAAGGCCCAAGACCACCCAACACCCTGATGATCCTCTTGTATAAAAGAGTTTTTTATTTATGTATATATACAATGCTTACGTAATTTTGTTACAAATTATGGTCATGTTTATAAATCTACGTTAGGGCCAATAGAGGATATCGTCTGCATTTTTAATTACTATTTTTTGTTTTTGCTCTATTTATTAGAAAAGATATATATATGAAAAGAAAAAACTACATCCTCCTAGCTATGTCATTCGAAATTAATAAATTACTTTCTTCGACCCAAATTATATAACATAATTTGACTAACTATAAAAATTTAAGAAAAGTTAAAGACTTTGAAATTTGTGATTCAAAGCAAATCTTAGATATTTATATAACTTTAAATCACCCTATTTTTCTTGACTATGAAAATAAATAAAAACAAAACCGCTTCCATTAATATTTTGAAATGACAGTTGGTGTTTTATTTTTCAACGTTTTATATATATAGAGAAGAACATGGCAAAAGTCAAACAAAATAAAATTATATTGCGACTTGCATGTAGTGGCAGGCAAAACATGAAACCATTTTTCAGTCCATCGTTTTGAAATGGTTACCAGTTTTATATTTATCAAGTTACTAACAAATTGAAAGTTTTAATGTGCAGTTAAATTCGTAAATAAATTACATTATTAATTACAGAGAAAAATGCACTTGTACCTCTAATTTATGCCTAATATATCAGAGACACATTTATAATATACCAAGGTCCTATAATCATTAAACTTATTTTATAAAAAAATTCGTACCCTTTTGGATCTAAGTGGTACTATCTTATCAGCCCAACGCGTGTTAATATTTTTTATCAAGCTAGTGTCACGTAGACTGAAAAAAAATATAAAATTATTTATCAAATAAGTTCAGGAGCTAATAGGACCTTAGTATAGTATAAG
Organism: Solanum chilense; assembly: GCA_032847665.1. NCBI lineage: Eukaryota > Viridiplantae > Streptophyta > Magnoliopsida > Solanales > Solanaceae > Solanum > Solanum chilense. The sequence goes on from CM064965.1 coordinate 9,687,586, forward strand.
TATGTCTCTGAGATTTCAGACATAAATTAGGGATAGTTATGCATTTTTTCCTAAATTAATAAACTCAACTTACCTATTTTTATTTTTAGTACATACTAAATATTATTGTACGAAGGATAAATTAACTTTTGGGCCTGATCTAAGGTCCCCTTTTTAGAATAATTACATGAATATACAACTTAAGTTTACATATTCTCCATATTTCCCTTTTTTTAAAAAAAATTACTAAAATCCCTATTTTTTAATAAATTTAATCTAACAGATACATAAATAAATTAGAATCCTAATTTATACAAATCAATCAAATCTTACCCCTAATTATACTCTTTATTTTCCCCAAATAAAATACCCATACACGACTCCCATAATTAATCCTAACCAATTAAATAATATCCCTTATTTTACTCTTTATTTTCCCAAAATAAAGAAACCTTTTTCACCACTCCCACTAATTAATTACTAAACTGTTCATCTTCCTCTTAGTTGTCAGCCATTTTTCTCAGTCATTCTCCCTTTGATTCCTTCCGTCCGTCCGCCTTCATCTAAGTTCTCCGCCATTTTCTCCGTCCGTCCGCCTTTGATTCCGTCTGTCCGCCTTCCTATGAGCTGTCAGCCATTTTTCTCTACCTGTCCGCCTTTGAAAATCAAAGTTGTGATCTCCGTCCGTACGCCGTCGTCTAATCTGTCCGCCTCCGTCCGTACGCCGTCGTCTAATCTGTCCGCCTCCGTCCGTACGCCTTCGTCTAATCTGTCCCCCATCTCTCTCCGCCATTTTTTTTGCTAACAATGGATAACCAAAGTTCGAAAAATCATAAAACACAAAAAGAGGCACATGCAAAGACACCCAAGAAGAGGGGTAGAAAGCTTGCAATGGCCATATCCAGACCTCCACTGCCACCGGTACGTATTTCGATTTTTTTTTTAATTTTTTTTGTCACATGCAATGTATTTTTGTGTTATCAGAAAAAATTATTTTTAGATTATTTATCTGATTCAGAAAATACTTTTTTTTTTGTACATGTTGTTTATTAAGTATTACTAATGTATAAATAAGTTGAAATTCAAAAAAAAATTATGTAAATCAAAACCCAGTTGCCCATCCTCTTGGTTGTCACCTCCTTTTGGGGTTTATGCTTAATAGATCTTTAATAAGAATATAATTTTAATTTTCTGTATCAATTTTATTTTTTAGAGTAGTTATCTGATTCAGAAAATGCTAACAGACTCATATTTGTAGTACTTATAAATAAGTTGAAATTCAAAAAAAAATTATGTAAATCAAAACCCAGTTGCCCATCCTCTTGGTTGTCACCTCCTTTTGGGGTTTATGCTTAATAGATCTTTAATAAGAATATAATTTTAATTTCCTGTATCAATTTTATTTTTTAGAGTAGTTATCTGATTCAGAAAATGTTAACAGACTCATATTTGTAGTACTTATAAATAAGTTGAAATTCAAAAAAAAAATTATGTAAATCATACCCTGTTGCCCATCCTATTGGTTGTCACCTCCTTTTGGGGTTTATGCTTAATAGATATTTCATAAGAATATAATTTTAATTTCCTGTATCAATTATATTTTTTAGATTATTTATCTGATTAAGAAAATACTAACAGATACATAATTGTAGTTATATTTATGTATCAAGTATAACTTTGAATTTTTTGTATCATTTAGTATCAAGTAGACAGAATTATAATTGTAGTTACAATTATGTATCAAGTACGAATTTGCTTTTTTTTTTGTATCAAATATAACTTTGCATTTTTTGTATCATGTTAGTATCAATTAGACAAACTTATAATTGTAGCTAAACTTATTTATCAAGTATGACTTTGCAATTTTTGTATCATGTTAGTATCAAGTATATAGACTTATAATTGTACTTACACTTATGTATCAAATACGAATTTGCTTTTTTTGTATCATGTTAGTATCAAGTAGACAGAATTATATCATGTTAGTATCAAGTAGACAGACTTATAATTGTAGTTACACTTATGTATCAAATACTAATTTGCCTTTTTTGTATCATGTTAGTATCAAGTAGACAAACTTATATCATGTTAGTATCAAGTAGACAGCCTTATAATTGTAGTTACACTTATGTATCAAATACGAATTTGAATTTTTTGTATCATGTTAGGCTATAAAGTGTCTGTTAGGTATCATTTTGGCTGACTTACGATACGTTTTTAGAATTATGTATCAATTTTATTTTTGTTTTTTATGTATCATATTAAGCTTGTATGTTATATTAAATATCAATATCACTTTTTTCAATTGCAGAATATGAATTATGTGGTTAAACAAATTCCCAAACACTCTCTTAAGTTTGGTTGTACTTACAATTCAAACATATTAAGAGACTTAGAGGAATCAATGGGGGTTGAGGGTATAGAATTATTTAGGAATAGTATATTTGGTTCATATTTGAATATTCCTAAATGTAATTACCAAGGTCAGATCACAAAGTGTTTACTCCTTTTAGAGGTGGAGCAAGATAATCTAGCCGAGGAGCTTCACATTCGTCATGCTAAAGGAAATATCTTAACCTTTACCATGAAAGAATTTGCAATTATTACTGGATTGAAATGCACTGGAAATATTAAGAATTTTACATATCCAGATTCGAAAAGAAGTAGGCTAGTTCAGAGGTATTTTCCGGGGCCTAATTACAGTGTAAATAAACAACGTCTGGTAGATCGATTTATGTTGGTTGGTTGGGATGATATTGATGATCAACTTCAGATGGCTATCATGTTTTTCATCCACTCTTTTGTATTATCTCAACTTGGAACTGCAGCAATTCCAATTGTAGATTTTTTAATGATTGAAGATGGCACTTATCGGCAGTACCCGTGGAGTCAACGTGCTTTCAGAAGTTTAATGAATTCACTTAGACAAGAGTTTAAATCAGAGAAAAAAATGTATCGATTAAATGGTATGCCATATGCACTTAATGTATGGATATATGAATGTGCTTCTCACTTGGATAATGAGATTGCAGTCAAAGAACAAAATCTTATTCCAAGAATTTGCAATTGGAAAGTTGTGGCTGAAAAGCCCAAATTTGAGATGTTTATGGAAAGCGTTTTCACTGAGGTAATTAATATATAATTGTTTAGTATTTTTTTGGTACTTATCGATACATTTTTTGTTCGTTCTAACAATGATTCAATATTTTGTTATTTTTCAGCATAACTGTACAAATATTCAGCCAACTGGAGAGGAATGTACAGCACTGCAATTACCTCAACCCAGTCATGTAACTCATGATGAACCTGGTACATCAAATGTTAATATTGATGTTGGGAAGCCACAAAAGGTTCCTGGATTTGAATACTTTTCATCTGAACCACCGGATCAATTGTTGAGGAGATCAACACGAGTCTCTGGCACAGGATCTACCCCACCACCGAAGAGAAGAAAGGTTGTACATCCACATAAAACAAAGGTTTCCAAATCAACAACAGCAGAAAAGCAACCAACTCAGAATGTTTACACTCCAGATTTACCATACATACTGAATCCAACCTCTTGCTTCTTTATTTCTATAAACAGCTTCACACCTATATCATTCCTAATTATCATCGGAGAAGAATTACCCTCTACAATATATCGGATAATAATATTTTTTTTCAATTCATCAATATTTAATTCAGTAGCAATTGCTGAGATTAGATTCATATATGAAATATTTTCTCCAACCACTATCCCATCACTTTTGTATTGATTGTATTTAACCTCACTCTCCCATATTCCTGAATGCCTTAGCAATATCGTAATATTCATTACGAAACCGGATACAAAATTACCTTCAACGAAAATTTGAATATGTTTTTTGCCAAAAAAAATGGAAGATCAATAATCAAAATCAAAAATTTCGTTACTGCATAAAAGAAGAGAAGATGACTAATGACAAATTTTAAGGGAATATAACTGCTATTAAAACACACAACTTAATGCCATTATTTAAGGGAATATAATCGTGGCACATAAAAAGTAGGCATTAATTCAAATTTCTGTTTTTAATCCCCCTAATTACTCAACAAACGGATCCCCAAAATTACTCAACAAACTGATAAAATGGAATACAGTATAATGTATCTAAGTGTTTTATTATGTATCAGAAACTTATTAAAAATAAGGGATTTTTTGTAAATTTAAAAAGAGTAGGGATAGGAGGTAATTTATGTTTTACACTATGTGATTTATATAATTTTTACCCTCTTTTTTCCAGGCCTACTAAGAGATGTTGTCAACTGGATCAATGTTTGAAATGTATCCGTTAGTGTTCATTTTTTTTTTTATTAAGTACTAATAATCTCATTATATTGTTAATAAAAAATTTAAATGTTTGAAGTACTTGGAAGAGTATTAAAAAATTGAGCACGTGAATTTGTGTCAGGCAAAACATTGATACAACGACTTGTTGTAGAAGTAAAATTGTTATTACTAAGGACGGTTAGCTGATTAGAGAACTAATGCTAGCAAATGATCAACTAATTCATGTGAATCTTTCCCAAAAGTGGCTCTACAAATTACTCCCGCCGGTTTATTCACTAATTAATTCCAAAAATCCTCTGTGTTAACAATTTGACGTAGAATTGATTTAAATACTAAATATTAGAACTGCGGATGATATAATATTACGATTCAATAAAAGATAAATTAATAATAAGATAAATTTAATTCGAATAATTTATAATTGATGAGTGATCTTCGACTTTTGATCCCGCTGCTTCATCATGAAAATTTTAAGTTGTCAAAACTTTAGTTTTGACTTGACTTTGAAAGTTGCTCAATGATGAAGGGTGGTACAAAAAATTCAAGACCATTGATTTTCAAGGTTACTAGTTGTAATTTCCTTATTGAAAATCACAATATCATTACTATAAAGAAATTTTTTTTAATATAAATTTAACTCAAAGATTAGCTTTAGCCGAGTGCATATACAATAGTATAAAATTATATCTATGGATGATTTTATTATTGTGCTTGTGCCAACCATGACTGATTCAGAACCAACTGAGCAATGATTCAATTACTGCCTAATATTTTTGTCTATCAATCAAAATATCAAATAACTATCACAATGAATTGATGGAAATTTGCAATATACACTTATTTATCCAAAAGCTATTCCTACTCCTCTTTACTATACTTCTCTTTCTTCTTTTCTTTTTTCATTCTTTCAGAGTTGTTATTATCAGAAAGAAAAGGGAAAATGTAACTGCATCTTCCTTGCACACATGGGATATGTTTTAAGAAGACTTTACTTTGATTTGAGAACTTTGCTTTATTCCAATCTGATCAAATAACAAAGTATCCCTATGACCCCATTAAATCAAATTAAATTAGAAGATGATGCTCCCTTTGTATAACTTTAGTCTTTTATTTGGTTCCTCAACCTTTTTAGATATAGGGTATCTATCACATTTAGCTACTCATCTTTTTTTCTTTCAAGGCTAATCATATAGACTTGGCTAGTCATCTAGAGAGCCCTTTCAACATTAGATTAGAATAAAAAGCAACCATCAATCACATGATCGGAGAAAAAGTACAATGCATGTGTAGTATTCTCACACATTTTATTACGCTGGTCTGATTTTGATTTGATACAAAATTTAAAAGTGATTTTATTTTTTTAATCTTGTGTCTTAAACAAAGATGTGTAGAATGTATCAAAATATTTTTTAATCTTATAATTTTAAACATATTATATGCAAAGTTAGAATTAAAGAGTTGTTGAAAAAAGAAAGAGATATTCTTTTTGTAACGTCCTATAAATCAAAGTAGGACAAGTAGATTAAACTGTGAGAGTAATTTACTTTTAAGATTATCAGTCCATATCTTAATTTCTTTGATATCATCCCTTGCCTAACTTAATTAAAAGTTTTTAATTATGATCCTTTAGATATAATTGGGTTCCACCAATGTACGAGTAGGATGTGTTAGCATTCTTGAAATTGACAGGCACTATCGAGTATATTTAGTTTGAAAATCTTTTCTGTAATTATCGTTAGCTAATATTGTAATATATTTAGGAACTTTTATTCTTTATTCCTTTAATTTACTTAGTAATACCCTACTAATCTAGGTTGGTACTCTATATATATCTAGCATGCTTTCCAATTAAATAAAATACGTAATCAATTGCTCTCTTGAGGATCATCTAATATGTAAGCCTTTCGTATTGTTGAGGTTTATTTACTTTTTCTAATTAAAAAATTAAGTAATCAAGGGCAATCCATATTTTCCGTAAAACGACTTCTCTTAGGCTTTTAAGGACCCATTATTCCTACTGATCTAGCATATTAGTTTTTTAATTTTATATTGAAAAGGTCGTTTTTGTTGAACCTTTTCAATAGCGGGTTAGAGTTATGCACATATATATATATATAAATACATATGTTGCCGAGAATAACTATTATTCCGTATTTATATATATTATTTATATAAATTTAATTAGTCATATATTAATTATTTACATTTCTATTTGGCTATAAATTAATTTATAAAATCCCCCTTAAATTATACAGATATTAATTTAATTAATTCATTAATTTTAGGACGGTTGACGATGCACATGCAAGGCTGAGTCTCTTTAGGATCTTATTAATTATTATAATATAATAAAATATAATATAATTTTTTAGTCTATATATTGGCTAAGAAATATTGCAAGTGTGTTAGGGTCCACCATATAACATCATTCTACTAGTGTAAGTGTGACCATCTCTACTTGATTATGTATTATTATTGCAAAATTTTTATTAATAAATTGCAAAGAAATTTAAACTTATGATTTCAGCTTACTTCGGTCACATGTTAATATGTTTGATCATCTCATTTGAAAAATCTTCAAATTATTTGGATTGGTAGATTAAAAGTAGATGATCAACATTAATTACATATATTTGAATAAAGGTGAGTATTGAAGTTTAAATTAATACTCTCTTTGTCTCTATTTACTCATTAAATTTTTCCTAATTTGACTTTTCTAGTTATTTTTTATACATCAAGGAAGGACAATCTCCCCCCCCCCCTCCTTATTATATCCTCAATTTATTAATATTCAGTCAATGTCATTGAGATATGTAGTGAGTAAATATAATTGGAGTCCTATCAATTTATATTAGTCATTGTTTATTTAATAGATGTATCAAGTCAAAATTTGACAAGAAAAAAGAGACTGAGAAAGTTATATACAATTAATATGCTTGGTATAAACATATTAACATGATTGAAAAAGTATTAAAAAGTCGAGAGTTGCGCGGAGTGTACTAATTCAAGGGCCTTACGGGTTAAATCACTGCCAAATTTTCTTCTGAAAGGTTTAAAAGTGATCAAATTAAATTCATCTGTCTTTTCCTTTTAGAAAGTGATAACTAAATGGATCATGGTGACACAAATTTGGCAATAATTTCAAATCATTCATTAAATGAAATGCTCTTTTACGTGTAAATTAATCAATATTGGTATCTCATAAATAAGAAAAGCAACATAACATTGTGAAAGATCACAATCGTTGTACCTAATTGGAGAAGCAAAAATGAATGAAGTTATAGATAGATTAATACTAATCAAAGGTTAAGGGGAACAAATATGTATAGATTTTGGGAGGACAAAAGGAAACAATGGATCCCACTATTGTTCCATAATCTTCCAAAATCAAATAATGTAATGGACCCTTATAGATAATTCATGGCCATGTAAGTACTAGAGTTTTATCTTCTTCTTCCAAATTGTTTGCAAAGGGTTTTGTCTTGTCTCCTTTGGGTTGTAGATCTCAACTACAACTTTAATATGTGAAATATTTTCATTGATTTCAATAGTTCCTATATAGCTAGTAGCATAAGGGTTGTTGTCAAATATTGTTAACTTAATGCTCTTGTTTTCTAACTGAGTATGTGTTGGAGATCATGTGATGCTTTTATTTGGCTAAGTGGTATTCATGTAAGACAAAGTTGTATTGTTAGCAAACACACATATTATATACATTTATTGGACTTAGCTAAATGATAAATAATTAATATGGTAGCAGACCAGATAAAATCAAATCAAGTAAGTGAAGAAACATTTAGCAACCTAATGTAGTTGACTTTTATTTACGTGCTTATCGACCACCACATGATCTAGTGGTACCAAAAATTCTACATTAGCAATACTACGAATGATTCAAGCCAAAAAGTATATAAGATATTTAAAAGAATTAATTAACTTAGTCAAACAAATAAGTTTAATAAGGTCACATTGATCCACATGTTATGTCGTACAATATTCTCTTCACCATATTCAAAGCTTAATTTCATGGGTGCATGTAGTCAAATTTGGTCCAGACCAGCTAGCTACAAATTATGGTTTCCATTGAAAATATTGCTCATATGAAGACTAAAGACACAACTAAGGGCATGTTTGGCTCAGCTTTTAAGCTGGTCAAACTGACTTAAAAGCTGGTTTTTGACTTATTTGACTGTTTGGCAATACTCAAAATAGCTTATTTTAAGTTAAAAAAACTTATTTTAAGCCAAAAGTTAAAAGCTGGGGTAGGGGTGTTTTTTTTTTTTCTTCTTATAAGCTGTTTTAAGTTGACCGTACTTTTATACTTTTACCCTTAATATTTTTATATAATCCCCAAATTACCCATCCTTACCCTAACATTTTCTTTCATTTTTCCCTTTTTCCTTCTCACGCTTGGCAGCTGCTGATGTTTGTATTATTTTAGTTTTTCCTTTTTTATGTTAGTAAAGTGTTCTCTTTCATTTTGATATTTGTATTTGAATCAAACAACTTATTTTTGAAATATGAATTAATAAGTAATTTGTTGATAAAGAAGTATGTGGATGATAGACAATTACTATTCAAATTATATATTATTAAAATGTAAAATAAGTTGCACATATAACTTAAATAAAAATTTATATTCCTCTTATAAATAATTTGTGATAATAAAAAAATATGTGAATGATAGACAATTATTATTACCTATGAATGAAACTAAAATAATTCTTAAATCGTTTTTTGATCTATTCAAATTAAATATCTTTAAAATCTATAATAAGTTTATATTCCTCTTATAAATAATTTGTGATGAGAAAGAAATTGTGAATGATAGCAAAATATAATTATTTATGGCTGTAAAATATAAATTAATTAACTTTTATTATGTTAACAGCTTTTAAGGGTATTTCAGACATTTTGATTTAAAAAGCTATTTATCAGCACTTATTTGCCAAACACATCAACAATTTTTTTTTTAACTTCAGCATTTTTATCCAAACACATAACTGCTTATTTTAAAAATAAGTTTCAGCACTTTCAAAAGTACTTTTTTAAAGCTGTTTTTATTAAGCCCATCCAAACGGGCCCTAAAATAAATAGTAGTTGCAATACCAAGTTTTCACCACTCTTTATTACATGGTTTTTTGTCACCCATGCCTAGAAATATGCTTGGTTAATTTAGAGCATTTTTCTGGTACAGAAAACGTATACGTATGTTTTATGATTTAATATGCACTTTTGTTTCTCATCCTCTACAATATGTTCTACGATGTTTGGAAGTAGGAAAAAAAAGGTATAGTAGATCAATTGAAAAGACATTGATAATAAATTTTAATAATATCAAATTAACGATCTTTTCAATTTTTGAATAACTCATGAATAATATTTAATGGTAACGACTGCCTACCCATTAATTATTCTTTTCGTACCCTTTGTGTTTTGCATCTTCTCTAAAGCTAATTAAAGAGTCCGATAGAAATTTTAGGTACCTTTTCTTAATCATTAATTCTTTCTTATAATTACTTATTATTAAAATGTGTCATCATCTCATCTAAAATTATAGAGAATATATTTTTATTATCTCATTATACTCTAAACACGCCCACGAGAGCCTGATTCTTTTTTGATGGGCCAAACATGTAAAAAAGAAATTTTTATATAAGTGGCAGCGAAAATTCGATGTCAACACTGATACAAACCATATTTTGAAGTGTATAACCAACTTTCGTAAGCGATGAATGAGAGAGAAAAGAGGAGAAAGGAAGGCACACACGAGATCTATTTGATCAAAACTTTACTTAGATGAAATGAAAACTTTGCTTTATTCCAATCGGATGAAAAGCAAGGTATCCCATTAAATAAAATGAAAGTGATATATGCCCATTGGTCAACTTTAATCTTCTATCCTCATATATACATCTTTTTACTCATAGGTTTCTTTCTTAGGTAAGACATCTAGCTATAGATATATAAGAACTTTCAATAGATTAGAACAAAAGGCAATCACCACACGAGCGGAGAAAAAGGAGTACCACTTGTATTTATTTACTTTTAGGTTATAACTTCAAATAATTTTTAATGTCATAGTGGAAAAGCTAAAAAATGATGCCTCCTTTGCTTAAGTCCATTAGAAGTTATCAAGTTTGGGCCATTCACATATCATATTATTGGGGCCACCTATACAACGCTCTACGCTATATTTCCATACTTTTGAAATTGACAGCCACTAGCTAATTAAGCTACGAAAAAGTTTCTTACTAATATATTTTTTTTTTACTAGTAATATATTTAAGTAAATTGTTATTGCAACAGTATGATAATCATGTCTAAAAGTTTAAGATATTACTTAAAAAAGGAACGTCAATTATTCAATACGTCCCTTAATGCTTAATTTTTTTACGATCAAACTTTAACAAATTCTTTGCTCCAATCGTGATATTGAATAATTCGACCTCACAATAGCTTTGTAACCATGATCCCACTGATTGGACACACCCTTAGTGGATCTTTTATACGCAATTATTGTTATTAGTGTTATATATATTTAGAAACTTTGCATCTGTTATTGATAAAATATCATTTCGTTGTGATGTTACTTTATGATGTCCCTATTAATCTAGGCTCGTCATTTTATCTATTAATATGTTCACATTAAATAAATATCATTCAAGCAAGTACTTTCTTAAGGATCCTTAGATTTATGCATTTTAAAGTCCATGTGATTTTCTAATAAATAATAAAGTGACGAAGCTCAGTCCTTATTTTCCGAAACCGACGTTATAATTAAATATATAGATTTGCAATGATAGATTTGTTCCCACAGAGCCTATCTCTCTTGATGAAACAATTTTTTAAAAAAATTATAAGCAGCACATGGAAATATGAATCTCTGTAGGAATTTTCTATATAGTTTCCGTCATTATTGATATAAAAAAAACTGTTTGGAATTGTGTTAATAGTATACCTACCAAATGATTCATTATTATACAATTGCGACTATCATTAAAACATATAATAATAATAATAACAACAATAACAAATCATTACTGAAGAATAAATAAGTGCAGTGGATTTAATTAATTAAAAAAAAATCTATACTTAATTTCCCTCCATGACCACCTAAAACGACCCTCGCAAGACTGAAGCTTAATTAAATTAAGATCAACATTTTACACAAAGCCATATGTTAATAATTTAATTTGTCCAATTAATAAGTTTCATTTGTCTTTTCCCGTGAAAAGTGATGTTTTCCAGCGAACAAAATTGAGAAGAGCGAATTATATTTGGCTAAAATATTCCAATAATTTAATCACTTTTAAATGAGATGAGAAGTTAGAAGCTAAATATTTGATGTTGAATTCTATCGAATCTATAAATTATACTTGTTATAATCCATCCGTCCTAGGATTTCAATTAAATCTCTTTTGATAATTTTTTTGCGTAATTTTGTGTACAGCTTATTTATTTCTATATTTCTGAAATCTAATTTTGAAGCCAATTGAAACTCCTCCAAAGTTTGGAACTACCTTTTGTCAATATTACATTACGCAACCTATAAACGTTGACTTTTATTACCTGCTTAATTAACTACTGACCAAATCAATTGGGCCAAATAGTGTATAACTAACTCAAACCGATTTTTTTTTTATAATAGGTATGAATGGCAAATGGTATATATACATATATATTTTAAGATTTAATTTTTAGTGAAACAGTTAGTAAATGTTGTGTCAGCACCTTCACATGCAATTGCTTCATTATCTCGATCACTTGTATAGTATGGGAAAACAAAATAGCTTCTATTTGAAACCACGACAATCGTTATTTATCTTTCAACGTTATACAAAAATATAGCAAAGCAACTTTCGACTTCCATGTAGCAGCGGATTCAATATTTTCAGTAATTACAATTGAAAAATAGAAATTTAGTGTTTAAGATTTAAATTTGAATCAAAATTAATTATTAAGTCAAATTTTAATAATTTATTATTCTAGGGGATTCAAAATTTCTGTCTCACTCTCTCCATATATATAATGTATTTTTTGATAAAGAAGTTAGAATAAACATCTTTGCCTCCTCATAAATTACGAACAGATTGAAATTCTTTATATGCAGTTAAATTCTTAAGTAAGTTAATGAATGGCGTAAATATAATTAAACAAACTTGTCTATTTTTCTTTTTAATAAAATACAAGGTTCCATTCTATATATAATAGGACTAGTAAAATATTATTGTAGAGGAGTAACTTAATTAACTTACGGGCCTGATTTACGTCCTTTTTTTTTTTTGGCCAACTAGGAGTGTTGTCAATTGAATCAATATTTGAATTGAAAAAGTAACCGTTAGTGCAAGTATTTATTTTTAACTAATAAACGTAAGTACTAATCATCTTAATAAATTTAGTTTAATTACTGAAAAAAATAAATGTTTGAAATACTAGTTGGAGATTATTAAAGAATTGAACACGTGAACTCCTGTCAGACAAAACATTGATCCAACGACTGGTAGAAATTAATAAAATTATTATTATATAATTATGAAAGTGAATGGAGTTATTACAAAGGGCGGTGGTTAGGTGATTAGAGAATTGCTAATACTTCATGGTAGTCTCGTGCCAGCAAATTATCACTTTATCTACTTCATGTGATTTTATTTTTTTTTGGGCCAAAAGTTATTTTATAATTATATTAAATATTTGTTGAGTTTAATTGATTTTAAATATAAATTTTTAAATAAATGTATGAAGCATAAACAATATAATATAAAAAGTTATACACTATTTGCATCCAAATTTATATTCACATTGAAATGAAACTCAAGTTTGTAATAGATTTGCATCATAATCAATTTGACTCTTTTTCTTACATTAGCTTTGTCCGTTACACACTTCTTCATCAATTCACTTTATTTTGGATAAAAAAAAACAAAGTTAGGCTTTAATATTACATTTAGTCAACTATTTTATTTTCTTTATTCATCTTTTAAGGGTTTTAAAGTAAATGAAATCCTTTTTTTAACTTTACCCTTGACAGCTAATAAATTTCTATAAAGAAGAAAATCCACTACTTAGAAACTATTGCGTCAATAGATATAATTTCATTTATGTATACTGAAAAACTAATCCTTTGTGGAAATTTCGTAAGATAGTGATACACTTCCTTAATTAATAGTAGTAGTTCCGTTTTTTATTCATTTGTCTCAATTTAGAATCCCATTTACTTTTAATAGAGTAGATTAAGCTAGAATTGAAACGTGATTAAATTGAAATGGTCCAAACCATAAATATTAATACTAATAGAATGTTGAAGGAAGTTACCTCAACTTATTTCTCTTGGGAAATTAAAGAAGCACGATTTGCGGACAATTTAAAATTAAAAAAGGGTATATAAATTAAAAGATTACGTGAGATTTAACTTTTTTTTTTAACCTTACCTAGGAATTTTCACCTCTTTTGCTCTTTTGATGACTCGAATAAAATGAGTTTAAAGGTAATAGGACTCTAGTTAAGTTATGTATGTCTATGAAATTAAGGTCATAGGCTAGAAAATACAAGCTTCTTATGCAATCGTTATTTTGACTTTTTCTATTCATTAAAAAGAAAATGCAAGGTAATAATGTACTAAATTATTCCTATTTAATTAAACTAGATTGTTTCCTAGTACAATTAATCATATAACTGAACACAGCTACTAATTTAATCTTGAATATTAAGATTATAATTATTTTTGAATACTATTTTTTGATTTAAAATGATACGATAAGTTTGAAAACATGAGGATCAGTTCATTGTGAAATAATTAAATGTACTTCTGTTTAGAAAATGAAGTCAATATTTTTCTATTCATTAAAATAATTTTTGTAATTTTTAAAAATATGTTAAACATACTAAAATGTTATTCAATTTCTAAATTTAAATATATTAAAATTAAAAATTTATAATTATCAAGAAAATAAAGGCGAAAAAAAAAATGGAAAAAGTTTTGCGGTGCATACATTTTTTTTTTTTGAAGAAAATAAAATTTCAAGTGGACTACAAAATAGGTTGTCTTCAACACGACAACGTGCCGTTCCCCTCAAAAGCTGCTCTCTTACGTACTTATATTTATTAACCTCAATGTTAAATTTTATTTATCCCACTACCTACCTCTTACTTAATAGTATGGTCCTAAAAACTACAATTTTCTAAATAAAATTTTAGCCTTTTATAGACTAAAATAATAAAATACACGTAGGAATTGTACTGTAAAATGTAAAATATAATTCTTCCAAAACAAAATATAAAAAAAAAAATCTAAGAAAAGAGGATCCCCATTATCCATGTATAGTAAATCATTTTCTATATATGCCAAATTAATTATTTTACCATATTTTACGTTGTTCCAATAACTTATTTTCCTTGTACGATCTTTTCTTTGATAAAAGTAAATCATTTTTTCAAATGTTCACCATTTCATATTTTTCTGATATAGATAATAAGTAATTGCTCACCAAAACTTAAGAATATATTTATTTACTTCTTTTTATTTTTAGTTATTTCATTTCTGTTTGGTATTGAATTGTAATATGCTATAATCTTCTTACCATTTATATGTACCCTCAATAATTATATTTACAGGAAGATATTTTCTTATTCCAAATATAAAATAATCTTATCTTGATTTATGCAAATACTTTTATTAAGATACCATAATAGTTGAGCATTTTAATAATCATACCTAAATTAGTGAATCAACAAATCGAGGGAAGGTATTAAAACTTTTCTTTGTTTAAACAATTGGACACGGTTAATTTAGAAGAAAGGACCAAGAAAAATAAAATAAAAAAATTAGTGGACTACTATTTTTAACTTATGATTATTTTTATAAAAATTGCTTCTGTACCCCTATATTTGTAGAATATTGTAGAGAAGTCAAATTAAATTGAAGGTGTAATTAATAATATAATGCTGTCATTTCCATATGGAGAAAAGAAAAAAGAAAAAGAAAAAAGAGGTCTATTTCCAAAATCTTTAAAGTGGGACACCACTCGAGAAACTTGCTATAAATATCCTTAACTTTCTTTTAAGATCCAAAAATCTATACTTCTCCTTTTCCCCAAATTTACTTCTCCACCGTTCCCACACACTCGCTTTTGCTTCATTTCGCCGTTTCTGTTACCGTTAATCATCGTGATCGGAGATTTTTTACACTCTTTTCCGGCCGGATTGTTGAAGTTACAATGGTCGACGTAGACCGGAGGATGACCGGGTTGAATCCGGCTCACTTAGCCGGACTCCGCCGTCTCTCTGCAAGAGCCGCCGCTTCTTCTCCGTCGACTCCGATGCCTCCTCGGAATAGTCTCCTTTCGTTCTCCTTTCTTGCTGATAAAGTTATATCTCATCTAAAGAGCTCTGGTATTCAGGTTCAGGCCGGGTTGTCGGATGTGGAATTCGCTAGAGCTGAAGCAGAGTTTGGGTTTGCTTTTCCACCTGACTTAAAAGCTGTTCTCTCCGCCGGTTTACCCATCGGACCTGGTTTTCCTGACTGGCGCTCTACTGGTCCGGCTCGGTTCCAGCTTCGTGCTTCGATTGACTTACCCATCGCTGCAATTTCATTCCATATAGCTCGTAATGCTTTGTGGTCTAAGTCATGGGGTCCTAGGCCATGTGACCCAGAAAAGGCAATTAAAATAGCAAGAAATGCTCTCAAAAGAGCTCCACTTCTTATACCCATTTTCAACCATTGTTACATTCCTTGTAATCCTTGTTTAGCAGGTAACCCAATTTTCTACGTGGACGAAAATAGGATTTTCTGCTGCGGATTTGATCTATCCGACTTCTTTGATCGTGAATCATCTTTGTTCCAAAGTTCAGATCCTCAGATTCTTTCAAAACAGCGCTCTTTAAGTGAAAAATCCGCTGGTTCATCATCCACTTTCTCAAGGAGGAGTCTCGATACACTCTCCGGTGGTCGGACGCCGCGTTGGGTAGAGTTCTGGAGCGATGCTGCCGTAGATCGAAGGCGGAGGAACTCAAATTCGTCATCGTCATGTTCAACCTCACCGGAAAGGTACTTTGAAATGCCCAAGTCCAAAATGCCTAATTGGGTCGACGAGTACGTAGATAATATCGGGTCGGTTTTAAAAGAAGGCGGGTGGGCTGAATCGGATGTGAAGGAAATTGTACAAGTTACAGCTTCTGGATTCTTCGAAGGTGAAATGATATTGTTAGATAATCAAGCGGTTATGGATGCTCTTCTTGTGAAAGCGGATCGGTTCTCTGATTCGCTCCGTAAAGCCGGGTGGAGCTCCGAAGAAGTTTCTTACGCACTGGGTTTTGATTATCGACCGGAGAAGGAGAAGAAACCGGCTAAGAAGCTTTCGCCGGAGTTAGCCGAAAGAATCGGGAAATTGGCTGAGTCGGTAACCCGTTCACGGTCATCCTCATAGAATTGGTTAACCGGCTACCGGCAAACATCGAGATTCCTTTTTTCATGTTCTTTTTTAGATTTTCGAAACCTCGGGTTTGGTATATGCCTCTTTTTTGGTACAATTGATATTCAGACGCCAAAAAAAAAAAAAAGAAACAAATACGCGTTGATGTATTATTGTTAAAAAAGTACAAAGAATTTGAAATATGGAAAAAATTAGAAGAAATTGTATTAAGTTCTCTGTTTTTCCGTATTGGAATATAAAAACTTGTTGGTAAAAATGTTAAATGTTACACAGCTGCAAGTGTTCTGGTAAATAAAACTTTATAATAATAAAATTTAGTGGGTAAGGATTGAGGTGGCACAGGTTTCGAATAGGGGGAATGCACGTGTGTGCCTTTCTGAAGAAAAAGAGACGTTGCTTTAGGCCCCCCTCCCTTACGAAAACTTAGCATCTAATTGCTCTATCTCAATTTATTTATCGTAATTTTCATTTTTTATTTGATTTTTATAAAAAATATATTAATTTTTAAATTATTTGTAGCTAAATAACTACTATGAATCAAATCAACGGCCTCTGATAGAGGTTTGAGTTATTTAGAGTAGAGAGGGGTGGGGGCGTGGGACAGTGCATTGCTTTCGAGGTAAGCGATAGCCAGCCCACGGCGTCGTTTGGATAATTGTCAGTGTAATAAATGAGTATGCTCGTGCTGTTTGGCAAATTGTGCGGAGAAATATGTATATCTGTTTGGTTTTGGCAGGAAATTCAGTAAATAAATTTCTGCTTTTATTTCAGTTTCTCCTTCCACATTTAGCTCTTTTTCGGGATGCACAAAAGCCTATACATAAATTTAGAATTTCAAAAAATAAGTGAATTTTAAACGTCTTTATGTTTTGATTTTTTAAAAAACTATATAAGTGTGTAATTAGTTGATGTACGCATAAATTAATTTAACGCGGACTAAGTCCGCGTACGTGTGGAAGGAAGTAGCAAGTGAAAGGGAATGAGTATTCTTTTGAGGCAGAGTAGAGTGTCTTTTGAGTTTAGAGAGTGGGAAAAGGATAGATAGCAATATGTGTATAATACTTGAAAACTTTATACATATATTTTCTACTTTGGAATTTGGGAAGTGTTTTTGTATGAATTGAATATAATAGGGGCAGAGGAAGGCTGACACTTGAAAAACATCTCCTAGTTTGGCTTTTAAGAGACACAACAACAAGGTGCTACTTTGCTTTTGAAACCTTCAATTATTCCGGCTCTCTCTTTCTTCCTTTTTCCCTTTTTTTCTATTGCTTTTGTTTTGTTTGGTTTCTTCATTTTTAGTTGTAGTGTTGGAAGGTCTCTCTTTTTTCCAATTACCAAATACATATAGTGTTTACTTGTACTAATATTAAATTAACCCTGTTTACACTTTGTCTTTTTTATACTTAAAACTCATTATCCAAGTCAAAGTGAGGAGATTTTAACAAGAGATTGCTTGCTTGGTTTCCACGGACTAATTAGTCAACTTGTCTTTTACGAATTAAAATATTTATATGAATTATGTCCACCACCATCTTTCCCATGACAGATCTACTTTCTTTGATATGTTTGTTTGTTGTCATAGAAATGACTTGTCTTAAATTTAGAAAGTTTATAAATTACGTAGATTATTGAATATATATGATGTGACACCTATATGTTCCTATTTCTTATCTTTACGAAAATTATTTTGATATTATTGTCTACCACAAAATCTATTGATCTCAACAATATTGAAAGTGAAACTAAAATATAGTGACTAATTTATTAATTACATATAGTAAAATGACTAAAAATTTTTTACGATAGTAAGTCCATTGTTAATGTCCCTTCGAATTTGCTCAATGTCCTTCATAAATGTTCTCAATTGTGACCATGTGACGTTTTGATGATTGACAAATTGTTGGGTGGTCTTGGGCCTTCTCAACCCAAAAGCTAGCTCAAAGGTTAAGGCTTTCCCTCACACTTATAAATTGACCACCAGCCCCTTCCACTTCCGATGTGGGATAACCCAACACAAATAAACTATAGTTTGTTAAATAAATTCAAGTAACTGATTTAGCAATTGAGATAGAGAAAATTAGCGGTTGCCTCTTTTTGAAACAATGTAAAAGAATTTGAATTTCAAACTTAAAAAATTTGAAGACAATAATGCAAAAAGGAAGAAATGTAGAAGACAAGCAAATTCAGTTAAAAAAGTGTAGCTGCACGTGAGTTGGCCGGTAAGATTGATATAATAGGACTAACCGTACGTCTAAAATGGATAGTTTATATTAGTGGTTGTGGTGGGGAAACACTAATGGTGGGGACTTATTTCACGTTCTACATTTGTACAATTTTGTTAGTATTTTCAAATTCAAAATGGTAAAATTTGTGAATGTAATGTACCAAACAATCTTTTTTTTTTTTTATTACGGTTCCAGTATAACACAATTTCATTTGAAAGGATTCTTTGTACTAGCACAAACATAATTGTCTTTTGTCAGCTGTACATTACGATCATATATAATGATATAGAGACAATAGCTTGGTGATTATAATAGTACGCACATTGGTATAATCTCCTTTCTACGCAAAATTATAATTACAAGACATTCTAATTAGAGGCTACAAAACATATTAATTTTCTTTATTAGTTGATTTTTTTGTTTCTATACTTAGCAAGGTACAAACAAATTCTATCTTTTTTTTTTGTCGATGATGGAGTCTAAGAATTTGATAATATGATTAAAAAAATCTATGGTGCAATGCTAGCAAAACTTTGATTGGACGGAGTAATATACATAGTGCCAATAGAAACTAGAAAAAATGATGATCGGGCAGGATGAAATGTGAGTGAAAAGTTGAAACATGACATCTTAGAATGTATAGCCAAGTATTTTTATTTTTCTTTTCTCCAACATGTGTAGTTAAGCTTTGATAAAGGAATATAAGATGTAGTCAATGCTAAGCTTAACAAAATCAAAGGAACGGCTAAAACTCACCAAAGCATGAAAATTGTAGTAGGGGCCATTTTCCACTTTGAAGCATCCAATATTTACACATGTAATAGTATATTATTATTGCATTTGGTACTTTATTATCAATCACACCATAACGGCATTCTTTAGGTAGCGCATCAAAAAGATTTGTTGATACTAGGATTATATATCTCTACTAGTCCTTAAATCATTTAAAATGTAATTTTCCTTTTTACCCTTCTGTAAAAGTTTCCATCTTTATATTTTTTCGGTGACTTAAATTTATTGTCTTAAAAGAAAATGCTTATCACCTCTTCTTATTGCCAAATGTAATGATGTTATACAAAATACTTTTTTTCTAAATGTTTCTATAAGCTTTTATTTGACAAGTGTCATCATCATTTATTCCTAGGGGAAATGGGCACTCTTTGTTTTCAGGTAGAATTATCAGTGTGTCATTTTATCACGACAAAAAATATAAATAGTGATCATTTACTTGCTTCGAGGGGAAGCCTATTCCAAAAGGCTCCTCAATAATCATTGCTTATATCATGTCATAATAAAAGGAGATGTTAATTAGCTTATAGTGACTTAGAAAAAATCCTCTAAACAATGAAAAATATAACACTATTGCTTTCAAAGACATAATATGTGAGACTACTATCTTGTACTTGACTAAATTTGAAATTGACTGGTCTTCTAACCAAGCAAAAGGAATCCTTTCAAAGACTATAATTAAACGATGAAGAAAAAAATATGACGAGTCAAGTAGGGTCGGAGCCGTTGGCCGCGGGGTGAGATACACTTGCTTGACCCAATCTAACTGTGGGTTCGCTACCTATTTTCAAATAATTGACTAAAATTATTTATACACACACAAAGTTTACCTCTATTGTTAAAAATTGAAACTGTATTTATATAGCATGAATTATGTAATTGATGTAGTAGTAATTAATTTTGAATTACCCATATCAGAAGAGAAATGTAAAATTCGAAACACAATTACTTGTATGTGTCCTGATTACTGAGTTATTATAATCTATCCGTAAACGGAAATTTTGATGGCGAGCCAATTTTTTTCGAAGAGGTATCAATTAATATTTTTGGTTAAAAAATTATATCGGGTAGATCATAAATATTAACTTTACAATTATATGTATACATGAATATTAAATTCACTTACATTCAAATTTTAGGGCGAAAACTGCCTCGATTTATACTATACATTTACCTTTTTGGTCCGTCAAAAAGAAGGTGATATATTTTTGCATTTAATAAATTTTAACTTTAGAATGCTCGTTTTATTCTTGATGAAATGCTTTTTAGTCACACAAATATTTATGACTTATTTTAAAGTCTAAAGTAACAAAATTATCTGCATGCCGAATCAAGACAAGAAAAAATAAAACTAAAATGATTTCTTGTTATTTATTCATTAATAAATAGATGTGTTGAATGATTATGAGTAGTAAATGGTGCAACGGTCAGCAACTGAATCTGAAACCGACCGTTGGGTTTCATCACATGTCATAGAATGGTGATCATCATGTGCCATACTGCCTTCTGATGATGTACGTGTCTCCCATATTTAATTCAATTATGGACATGCAATTAATTCAATAGTTAATTATTGTGACAAAACGAGGTTTTCCTCTTTTGACCACAGGATTTTAACAAAACTCCTTCACCTGATTTTTACATACTTACTTAGAATAAGAGAGAAGAATATATAAATTCACTAATTTGATGATTTTTTGAATAGTTGAATGGAAGTAGGTGGACTACATAAAATAGACACAATCTTATCTTACCTAGCTCGAATTGTAGTCATGCACATGATATTTATTTAATGGAATTAGCTAAAAAAATACGCAAAGAAATTGAACTTCAAAAATATTATTATAATTGTTTTTTTTTAATCTTTGGGGATAAAATAGTAAGGGAATGGAGCATTAAATGAAATTTGTCTTGATGTCTGAAGAAACGGTGGAGAGTGGCCTCTGTTTGTTTTCTGGTCCGTGAAATGTTTGAAAAAATACTTTTCTTTCTTACAAAGTTAGTTATGTTCGTAGTCTGCTGAATAGTACAAATACTAATTAAAGCAAGTGAATCTCTAATAAAATTAATTGATCATTTAACGATACAAAAGTAGAAGGAGATTTATAATATCAAACTTTTAATATGGGCTACACCTCTAATGCCCTCGATAGTATGATGAAATAGATAACAAAAGCTACGTGACCATACTAAAGAGGCTTGCTTGCCCCTTAGTAGTATGATGAAATAAAAAACCTGTGATTTTCAAAACAGTATCTTATAAAAAAAAGTTGAGATGACTATATCAGAGATATTTTTCGAAAAAATTCTGCAGTTCTGACATGAAGAATTGAAAATTGGGCATATCTTCACATTTGGAAAATTGAGCACTTCTGTTGTTTTGTATAGTCTACTTGAAGGAACTTTTTTGCGCTGCGACCGTTCTTCTAAATGTAACAAAAATCTTCTAGTATAAGAATAATATTTCATAAAATATTTCATATCGTAGTGTAGTTACAAATTAATTTTACCAAATCAATCTAACGTCAACATTTTACCAAAAATGTTTATTATATTCATTTGATATGTAAGTCGGATCATTATATTATATCAATAATCTTAACTAATGATTAGAGTTCATATGCTATTAATTATATTACAAAATAAGATATCTGTTTTCGTGGACAAATTAGCAGAAGTAAAATTTAATAACTTCTACTAAATTACTCATTAAAAAATTATTATTAGCTTTTATTTTACTAATAAAGAAAGATTAAACTCTAATTCAATATGATTTTTACGTAAATATGGCAACAATAATAGAAGTATCGCTATAAATACTCGCCCTCTAGTATATTACAAAAAAAATTATTGAATGGATTTTTTTTGGTCTTTCTCGTCTTAGAAATCTCGATATTTATACAATAAAAAAAGAAGAAAGTGAGAAAAACTAGAAACTCAATCAGATATCAAAGTTTACGTTGTTCATTTTGTATTCCTAACATACTTAGAACAAAACTTTGAATAACTTGGTAAGATATCAAAGTTTAAGAACATTTTCACAACTAAAAAATTAAAACTAATAGAGAAACAAGAATCATAAACAGATTAAAAAAAATATATAAAATATTTTTCTTAAAAAAGAATTGTTGTTAATTTGTGTTTAAAGAATCTTACTGATTCCAACAAATTTTGTAGAAAAACGAAGTTATGAAAGTTTAATGAACATGTGAAGAATAAAAGAATAGAAATTATTTCACAAATCTAAAATTTGTAACACATATCAGAATTTGGAAAAACAGAAAGAAGATCAAGCTCACTGAATGCACAATGTCCCCTTAAGAAAGTTATTCCCCTCTACTATCCGAGGTTTGATTTGGAATATGTCCTCCCAAGATAGAATGATCTCAATCACCACTGTATTGATACCCAAAATGCTGGTGTCAGCGAGTCATTCAACGGCAATAAAATACACTTAGAATACTAGATTTAGTAGTACAAGATGAAGTCCATAAATTCTATTTTTAAAATGAGAGGAAATCCCTCAATTTATAGAAAATAAAGATTAGTGCGAAATATTATTATTGTGCCTTACCGGAAAGGTCACAAACCTTTGGAAAATTTATAATCTTTCGAAAAGCTCGTTACCTTTCATAAAAGTCATAATTTTTCATAAAAGTAACAACTTTTCATAAAAATTACAACTCTTCATTTTCCATTCACGCCGTTTTAAACCCAACATTTTATTTCATGTATTGAGAAATCTGTTACAATATGATGAAGATACAATGCTTTATAGATGGGGAAATCAATCTAGAAGAATCTAGAAGGATCACACCAAAATGACCTGACTAACTAACTCAAAACTAATCATATAGCCAGCTCACACATTTAAACAAACCAATTAACTAGCATTTGAATGTAAACAGTAAAAACTGATTATACAATAATGCACACTCGAACACCCCCTTAAGCTGGAGGGTGCAGAACATTAAACACACCAAGCTTGGCTAGAAGATATGAATGTTGAGCTTGACTTAATCCCTTCATCAGTAGATCTGCAACCTGTTGCCGTGTAGGAACATGAACAGTCTCAACCATGCCTAACTTGATCTTATCTCCTGATAAAATGACAATCTATTTCAATGTGCTTGGTTCTCTCATGGAAGACTAAGTTGGTTGATAAATGGATTGTTGATTTACTGTCACTAAAAATGGTAACAAACATGTGAATTGAGACACAAGTTCTGTAAAAAGGCCTAGCAGCCAAGTGATTTCAGAAACATCTGAAGCCATGCTTCTATATTCATCTTCAGCTGAACTCCTTGAGACAATTTGCTGCTTCTTAGATTTCCAAGACACCAATGATTCACCAAACTTGACTACATATCCCATAATGGACCTTCTTGTTGGGCTTTGTGGAGGCTTGTGAGCCGGCCCGACCCATTACTGAAACCCTAGGTTAACTATTTGGTTTTCCTATAAATATGATCCTTGTATTTGTAATTCTAAAGGAGCACAAGTGAAATAAAATCCTCCTGTTACAGTCGTGGAGTAGGGAAACCGAACCACGTTAAATTCTTGTGTGTCCCGTTTGTGTTCCGTTTCTCTTTTCTCTAGATTATTTGTGTGTGTTGTGTGTTTAATTCCCAACAATTGGTATCAGAGCGAGGTTTCAACAACACTGTAACACAAATTGTGAGAAATTGTCACCTAGGGTTCTTGTGTGAAGAACTGTGTGCAGGAAGGAGTGTGCCGCCGCCGTTCGCAAGCTACAGCCGTGCAAGACGCCGTTAAGGGAATTGCCGAAGGTGTGTGCGATTTTTTTTGTGGTGCAATATTTCTGACGAAATTACCAAGATCTGAAATTAGTTGTACCGAGTATCTCATTTAGTCCTTTGAGATGACAGAAGATGGGAAGTTCCGAATTGAGAAGTTCGATGGTACAGATTTCAGTTGGTGGAAGATGCAGATTGAAGATTTGCTGGTTCAGAAAGATTTGGACGTAGTGTTGGGTGACAAGCAAGGAAAATTGTCTGATGCAGAGTGGGCAGTTTTGGATCGGAAAGCTATGTCAGTTATCCGACTCTCGTTGACCAAGAATGTTGCGTTCAACATTCTTAAGGAGAAGACAGCGAAAGGCATCTTGGAAGCCTTGTCTAACATGTACGAGAAGCCATCTGCAGCAAACAAAATTTTTCTGATTAGAGAGTTGGTGAACACAAAGATGAAGGAAGGCAGTTCAGTTACCGAGCACATCAACTCATTGAATTCGATCTTAGCCAGACTTTTGTCAGTTGGCATTAAGTTCGATGATGAAGTTCAAGCTTTACTACTGTTATCATCATTGCCTGACAGTTGGTCCGGAACGGTTACAGCAGTTGCCAGTTCAGTGGGACCTAATGGATTCACCTTTGAGAAGATTCGTGATCTCGTTCTTGGCGAGGATGTCAGAAGAAGGAGTTCTGGAGAATCATCAGGTGATATGCTAAACGTCGTCAGAGGCAGAGGAAATAACAGAGGTAGTGGGAGCAGGAACCGAAGAAGGAGTCAGTCGAAGGCTCGGGATGGCTCAGGTGTAACATGTTGGAACTGCAAGGAGGTGGGGCATTTCAGGAATCAATGCCAGAAAGACAAACAAGTCAACATTGCAAAAGACAGCGCCGACGAGGATTTGTTTATCTGTTGCGCGGAGAGCAATGTGGATTCCTGGGTCATGGATTCTGGTGCTTCTTTTCACGCTACCCACAGCAGTGAAGCACTGCAGAATCTGGTTATTGGAGACTTTGGAAAGGTAAGGCTTGCAGACGATAGAGCTCTTGATGTTACGGGCATGGGTGACATGGTGCTGAAGACGCCAGTCGGTTTCTGGACCTTGAAGGATGTCAGAGTTGTTCCAAGCTTGACGAAAAGTTTGATTTCTGTTAGGCAGTTGGATGAACAGGGACATCATGTGAAGTTCGGAAATGGGCAGTGGAAGGTCGTGAGGGGCAATCTTGTCATGGCTCGTGGAACAAAAAGAGGATCGTTGTATATTGTCGGATTACCGTCTGAGGGAGTGACCGTCCCAGTTCAGAAGAAAAACAAAGTCCGGTTCACAGAATCTCGTAGGCAGAAGAAGGTTGTCTTTGCAAGAAAGAAACCCAGAGCCACAGGTCAGATTCAGGATGAACGAGCAAGGAAAGGTTCAGGAAGACCAGTCAGAGGCGTTTGTGGCAGTGGGAGCACCGGTCGTGCTTCAGCCAAGGCTCCTAGAAGACAGTGGGTCAAGAGAACCAGTATTCCAGCTGTTGATACGTCTCCAGAAAATATCTTGCTGAGTATGGAGAGTGTTTGTTCTCAGGGAGTTCTAGGATCCGGCAGTTCGTGTCTCAAGTGGGAGCCGGTAGGGACCGAGGCCGAGTCAAGGGCAGTTTCAGCCGTGACTGATGTGTTGAAGCTTCGGGGAGCTTCAACGGGCCTTTCAGTTGACTGATGAGAAGGCCGCTGTAGCAGGAGAGAGTTGAAAAAGATTACTAGACATACAAGTGTTCTAAGTGGATGACAGTTAAAATTCTTCAAGCCTCCAAGTGGGAGATTGTTGGGCTTTGTGGAGGCTTGTGAGCCGGCCCGACCCATTACTGAAACCCTAGGTTAACCATTTGGTTTTCCTATAAATATGATCCTTGTATTTGTAATTCTTTAGGAGCACAAGTGAAATAAAATCCTCCTGTTACAGTCGTGGAGTAGGGAAACCGAACCACGTTAAATTCTTGTGTGTCCCGTTTGTGTTCCGTTTCTCTTTTCTCTAGATTATTTGTGTGTGTTGTGTGTTTAATTCCCAACAATATCAACTAGTTCAATTTCGTTTAGTTTAAGGAAGTTACTTAATGATATCAACTAGTTCAATTTCGTATAGTTTAAGGACATTTTTGACATAATTAAAATGTCGCAAGTATACCATCTGCAAACATCATATATATGTCTAAGAAAATAAATAGAAGACGTGTACTTTTCACCCACTTTTTGTTATTTCTTTAGGATTATGAACCTCATCAGATGTGCTACACACAAAAGGACACGATGAAGGATTTGAGCTGGAAAGAGTTGGATGGAGCTTATTATAGCAAAGGAGGCCGACAAGGAAATCCAGCTGCATTTGGAAATTTTACCAGATCATCTATGTCTGTTGATCAGAAGAGAATTTGCGGTAGCCTAAGGTATCTGAACATGAAATTCTTTTTAACATGCCAAGAGTTTTTATAGGTTAAAGAGAAACGTCATGCTTATGAAGAAATCAGAGAAAAGCTAAATCAAGTAGTTGTTACTTTGACACAGAGAGATAACATGTTGTTTTGGACTTTAAAAGATCTCTTAAAAGCTTTACTTGATAGTTTGTTCATGTTATTGTTATTTTTCTTCATGTGCATCAGGTGTTCAACTGGTTACAAGAGCAGCAAGTCATGTTTCCATGTTTCCAGCAACGATATTCAAATCCTCAAATTCGTCCCACTCATTATCTTGATCATATTGATAGGGGGAACTTGAATAAGAGAAATGGTTTCTTCAATAGTTTAGAGAATTCAATCACGAAAAATCATTATCACCATGGTGGTGTAGCACATCATTCTGGGGAGGTTAATCTCTCGTTGAGCATTGGTAGGAACAATATGAAAGCAACCGTCAGTACAAAGACCTTTGATCATATCATTGATTTAGAAGAATCAGATGATACTAAGGATTCTAATGCAGGACTATATCCCCAGTCTCCTATGAATTCTACTTGTGTTTCTTATTCTGGATATAAACGTGATTACCAATGCACTCATAGCTTCACAAACAACACTACAGATAATTCATTTGATGGGATTGGAACTACAGGAAATTGTTTTGTTCCAAATGACAGCACGAGTTGTCTTAAGCAGAACCCTTTAGCTGAAGGTCTGATAGTTCTTTATCCTTCGCTCGTAGCTACAAACTTTAAAGGCAAAATACTATCAGTATTATGTCATTTTGTGTTTATCTAATTTCTGCATATTCTGCAGGAGTTGAACAATGTGAGAAGCCTCTCCTTTCTGGAGATATATCAGGAAAGGGAAAAGTTCTTTTTTCCGATGAACGAGCTTTTTTGGACCTTAACAAATCCATATTTGATGATTCTTTTCACTTTGATGAACCTAGCTTGACATGTTCTTCAAGTAAGGCTTTCTCAAGAGAGTCACACAGACTGACTGGTTATAAAAGAACAAAAGATGTTGGAGTTGAACAGTTCTTGATAAACCTCAATCATCCACTTTCAGACAGTAGTGAAAATCCTGGACGTCTCACTGCTGACAACGATGATCAAGTTTCCAGTACACGAGAAAACAAAAACAAGAAAGCCAAGCATGATCCGATGTCTTCTCCTGACTATAATACTCAAGATTTTGTCAAGGTTAGTGGTCCTGATAGATCTCTCTCGTCATGCAAATCTTCGTGCTTTGAGGACATCTCAAGTGGCATAGAGACAATGCAATCCGGAACTCAAATGAAAAATTCAAATACAAAAAAATCTTTAACACTTCAAGCAAATATATCTCCACGTCAAGAGGATGTCGACTCATCCAGTAACAGTGATCATCAGATGGGAGAAACATCAGAAGTCGTCGATGGGCAGATCATAAGAGGAGCAGTGTCCCTCATCTATCTTGCACTGGAATGTTCTGAACCAACCGTTGCTATTAACATGAACAAGATTGAAGATGATCAAAATACAGAACAACCACAATGTTCTTCAGACACTTTTGAAGAAATGGTGCTTAAACAACCCGAAAGCTCCATTGACGACTGTTGTGTGACCTCAAATGCATTTGAATTCAATGCCGCGGAGAGAAAAGACTACGGAATAACGTTAAAGAGAGGACGAAGAATGAAAGATTTCCAAAGGGATATCATGCCAAGTTTGTCAACACTTTCTAGGCATGAGATTTATGAAGATATAAAGATTATGGAGACAGCACTTAGATCAAGAGAATACAAGAGACATAGGTCCAAAATGACTGATGGAAACAAGTGGTTCAATCCTGTAAGAAACAGAAGATCCAGACTCAACCATGTAGGCCGCAAGTATTATTCTTGAATTGTTGATTTCATCATTGATATTGAGAGGAAATCAAGGAGCTGTTATGGAAGTTGTGACTCTTAACCATGATACATAATTTATGTGTTGTGTTTGCGTGCTTAGCATCTGGTGCGTATGCAATTTTGATTTTAGGGGCCCCGTGGATGAGACGGACCCTGCTTTGATACCATGTGAAATAAGATATTAGACGTAACTCACACCCCAAAAGTTAGGTCAAAGGAAAAGGATTGTTCAACCCTTATAAGGAGTCCACCATCTCATTAATCACCGTTGTGGGATTTTGTGTCATTCTTTAACATTATATCGTGCTATTATTAATTAAACATATCATTATGGTTCAAGATGTGAGCAACTTAATTGGAGATCATGTATTTACTTTAACATTAGTAAAAAATATATAATCATTTCTAGAATTTTTCTTCATAAAAGAAGGTTTGATGAAATAATTTTTTAAAAAGTTATAATCTCTTAATACCATATATTAGTAGACTTGGATAATCTTACAAGCTATAAATTAAGATTGTGTACTTACTTTTAGAGAGAAATTTTGGACTTTAAGAAGAGCATTTAATGTGGCTTGTAGTGTTTTTTCTTTACACTTTTCTTTTTTAAAAATATTAATACAAGTTATTTAGTTGTTTTAAATTTATTTATGTTGTAAGATATAATTTTTTTATTGAATATTTACTTTAATTTACTTGTGTGTTATGATTGACGTGTTTGCAATTTTCAAGAGTAATAATAATAATAATAATGTATCTTAATATTCATTAGTTTGATGTAAATGCAATAGACTATTTTTATTTTGTTTTATTTTTACCTAAGAGTTGCAACTTAAACCAATAACTTAAATTCAGAACTTCAATGTCATTAATTAATAAATTAAATAAATAAAAGAGTTAACCAAATGCTGCCCACCAGATCATCTAAACTAAAAGCTAACAGATTATAATATGTGTATAACATTGTATAATTAATGTATATTAACTAGAAAAATACATTGAGTGTTAGTTCGCACCGGTTTAAATTTCTTGGGCCGGTCTTTTTTTCTCCTTCCTTGCGTATAGTTCATGGACCAACCCTTGTCCTACAATTTAGCAAAAAAAAAAAAAAAACCTATTTTAACCTTGGAGTTCGAATATTTCTATTCAAACATCTCACGACACAAGTTGAAGAAAACCATATAACACATATATGATATATAGAGCTCCAGGAAAATCCATACGTTCCCAAAATCAATCACTGTAAGATAGTAATATTACGCGTTAGCTATTTTTCATCTCTATAACTAAGAAAATACCCATTATCATTTATCATGACATTTCGAATCCACGATAATAGTGAAATTTGAAACTCCATGACATAATTTTTTTGAAATACTAGAAGTAAAAGGTGACTACTATTTGTGATTTTTTCACTATTGAAGGTCCCTATGGGCTAAGGACACTTGATGACAAGAGAGAGGAGTACAAAAATGGATGGGGACAAAGAAAATCTAAGTAGTTATCTTACATCAAAGATTTGTTTGTCCCCTAGTTATTAGTGTAAAATAGCTAGCTGCTACAAGACAAACAACAATGGCTTGTACACCTAGGGTTAGGGAGCCCTATTGTGTGTCCAAAATATATATTGTTCTACAAAACTCATAAAATAATTAACCTGCCATATTTGGTTAAATCAATTATCACAAGTAATTCTGTGTACTCTTGATTGAGCATGAATGTTCAATAGTCTATAGTCATGTCTCAAAGATATATAGGTTATAATATTTATACCATGTATATTTAGGTTATGAAGAGTCTTAATCATATGAATATTTTAATATGGTCATTGATACCTGATTTCAATTTTTAAATGTGAATCATCTAAGAAATTATATCGATGATATTTTCTATGTTAATATTAAAATAAAATGTTAAAATTATGATTTATAATTTTGAAATTTGAAGGGTGTGCACCTAAAACACCCTTCGCCTGCCTAAGGTGGCTCCGCCCTTGCAATTTATTTACACGTTCGAAAAAATTGTAATCTAAATTCTATTATTCAAATAATGTTTGGGTTGAATTTTTTAGGTTTGATTTTGAATTTATTAGTTTGAATATTTCAAAATTTTAATTTTGACTTTTAAACCTTTAAGACCGATCATAATAATTAACAATCTCACTTCATTTTAATAGTTTGTTCCTCATAATGAATAACTTTCTACTATTAATAAAGATTTGAGGTCCCTGTGTCTACCATGCTGTATAATTTCATATTAGACACATAAGATATGGATAAAGCTGAATATAATATCCAAATTTTGAAAGATATCCAAAAATTCATTGTACTAAATCTAGATTTAATATCTAATTCGAAATCCATAACTTTTAATTAAAAAATTAAATCTAAAGTCCAATTCATTATCTTAATTTCTACTTTATTTGGTGGTAAATTAATATAATTCCAATCCCACACGATTCTATTTAATTTTTCATGCCATTTGACTTTTGTCCTTCACTAGTTCACACTAGTTGAGTTTTTTTCTTTTTTATAGTTAGTTTCAATTAGTGACATGATTGTCTATAATTCTTCCAAGTTTGTTATACATTGATTGAGATTGAAAGCATTAATCTAACTTTTCTCCACCAATAGCATATCGACACAATCAAGTGATCTTTCGACAGAGTAATTTAATATCACATCGAACTGAAATAAGATTCAAAAACACGTCATATTAATTATATTAAATACTATTATTAAATACTATGTAATGCCTCTTAGATATTAAGATATGGTTGTAGCTAAGTCATCATTTATATTGAGTCGCCATATTATAATTATCATTAAGAAAAAAAAACATAAACAATATTATACCTAGCATAATTTTTTCTTTTGAAAAATTGTATATAATAACAAACTAATAACCTAAATTAAATGGAATAGCTAGGGTTTGATTTAGTTGTGCTCCATAGCAAACATTAGCTAAAATTTGACACCGTCTCTCTCCTAAAAAATCTCGCTCGCCACTCTCCATTCTCGCTCGCCTCTCTCGCTTTATACACAGAAGTGTATAATTCTGTTTCTGTTTTGTATAAAGCGAGAGAAAATTGTATATACACATGCAAAAATGTATATCTTCGTGTTATACACTTAATTATACAATTTACAAACATTTTACTTCAAATATTGCAGAGAAAAAGGCCAACGAATTATATAATAGCGAATTATACAATTACAGTGAAATACAATTTTTTCTAGTTTTATACAACAGAAGTGTATATATTGTGTTTCTGTTTTTGTATAAAGCGAGAAAAACATATATCTTCTTGCTATACACTTATAATTATGCAATTTACATACATTTTAATTCGATTCAACTGTATGCAAAACAAATTATACAATTGCAGCGAAATAGGCCAGCAAATTATACAATTTAGGCCAGCGAATTATACAATTGTATATGTATAGCGAATTATACAGTTTTATGTTTGCTATGGAGCGCAATTATGCAAATTTTGCTATAACATACAAATATAAATTTTTTGTTTGATATATATGAAAGTTGTCTTTCTTTTTTTTCTTTGGGAAGTGTTGGTTTTTAAGTAGTTTTCTTTAGATTTTTTTACAGTTGAAATGAATTAGCCTAGTGTTGAGGTGACATATAAACAAACCTTATATATAATCTCAATCAAATAGGATGGGGCAAAGTTAAGGTCAAATAAAAACAGTTAGGATATTGCAATTAGATTTGACTAGTTATGGTCCTAAATTATATCAAAATCTTTCTTTCTTTTCATTAAATCTTTTTCGAGATTTTCTCTAACTCAAGACTTAAATTTGAGATCTAAAGTTAACTATTAAAAAATCTATCTTATTATTCCAGTAATTATTTATCAATATCTCATGTCAATTCCCTTAATTAAGCTCAATAACTTGCACTTCTGTTCCTATTTTGTATGTACTGATTTTTTTTTTGTCTCTCGTAATAATTTTTTTTTTTGTAGATAAAGATTTATATTTTTTTTCATTGTAATTATATTATTACAAGTTAAATCAGAATGTGATTTTAAAGAACTTATGCTCTACTATGCATAAGTTTGATTGGTATATATAGGGCAAAAATTAACTATCAACCCATTTAATAAACAAGACATACAACTTTATGGAGAATAAAGCAAAGATTTTGATAGTTGTTCCACATACATTTCAGGTGCACATATAGTCCGGAGAGTAAAGGATGAAAAATATAACAAAATTTTTAAAGTGATATGTGAAAATATTTTTTTATCAAAATGACAAAATTGCTGAGGAAGCAGCAATTTTTCTGTCAAAGTTTTGAAAAATCGCTGCTATATCAATGATTTGTACATTTGCATTAAAAAAAAATTTAAAACAAATCGCTGCAAAAAAAACAAAAATTTTCAATGAAATTTCTCTTTTAAAAAGTCTCACATTTACATCAAAACTATATAAAAGTCTACTTTTTTTTTCGTCCAATAATATAAAATTAGCATGAAAAAAAAATAATTTTCGTTTTAATTTTGTTTGACCTATTTCATTTTTTAATCTATTTGAACAAAGAATGACTTTTTCCTTTAGTAACTCAGTATTTCTATCTATTTTATCCCCACTTACTTAAAAATTAATTTTTTTAGGTAAATCACTGACTTTACAACGATTTATTTAAAAATAAAAAAAATATATTATGTAAATAGTTGTAAGTGCTGCGATTTGTTTTAATCTTTTTAAAAAATAAAATACAAATGTACAAATTGCTATTGCATACACTTATTTTATGAATTCAAATTGATGATCATATCTAGAAATAATTACATTCGTGTGTGCACACTTAATTCCTAATCAAGAATTAAATTGTTTTTTTCTGGAAATGTATAATACTTTAACGGCTCTAATTAATCTGATTAAGATTACAAATTTAAAAGTTAGGCAAGATATCACAAGTACTTTATCAACAAGTTGGAATCATAATCACTTACAACAAGTAGAAAACAAAAAATTAATGAGGGGTCAGAAATGTTTTAAATCTTTCCATAAAATGGGTGCTATTATTTAAAACCAATCTAAAGCATTAGCAATTCTTTCCTTTTAAGTCTAATTTTTCCTTAATGATAATAATTAAATATTTACAATAGATTTGGCAAATTGAAAGGGCCATGCAACTATGCAAGTAAAAAGAGTTAGGCATCATACATTAAATTAGAGTTACATGTAAAATGTTAGGTGGATTTTTTCCGACTAACGATATTTGACTAAATTTAGATCTGAATTGAAAATTTTCATATTGGATAATTTAAAGGGAAAAATGTCTAAATATATTTGGATTTTGATTAAATTGTTGTTATAATATGAAACTTTGATAAAGACCTTTTATTCCACTGCACTATTTAATAATGTATTTTAAACGCATATATATGTCACATGGACATAAAATATATTGCATAATTATAAATAATAATGTGTATACCTGTAAAATATACTATTAAATAGTTCAGGGGTAAAAGGTTCTTTATAAAGTTTGATATCGTAACAGCAATATCGATCAAAGTTAAAGTTCTTTTCAGACCCTTTTCCCTAATTCAAAAAAAACATTCTCTAACAAAGATAATTTTATACCTTAAACCTTATAATTAATAATGAAATTACTTAAATCTTTTTCGTTAGAACATATGTTATTTTATTTATTTGTATACATAAGTAGGATTTATTTTATTTTATTTTTGACAAGGAAATAAAAACCTGTAAAATAAAACATTTGCACGGAATATATAGTTATAAAGATTTGAAAGCTACTTATGATGTATGAAGAAAGAGATAGGCACGTTATGGTGCTGTCCTTTTTTCTTATTTTAATTTATTTTTAAGTGAATTTCCCTAATTATACTTAAATATGTCTTTTATCATTAGTATAAGAGATATATTTAAACTTTTTTTTGTTTAGAAACATATTTGAGATAAAAAATAAAGGTTATTAAGTGATATATATAAAATAAATTATAAATTAAAAGATGTTTTTGAGTCTTTTTAATTTGTGTGAAGGATTGCGATCGCATCTAAACTATTCATCTTAGATTTACAGAATATAAGGTTGCAACTTAAATCGTCGTATCAAATATAAATAATTCAAATTTTATTATTTCTTTTTTCTTTATTATTATTATGTGTAATAGATTATTTGTGGGAGGACATCATGGGATTTTAGGAACTAGTCAAGTGGCTTATTATTACTGGTTATTTTTATCTTTAAAGTCTATATAAGTAATTATTATGATATTAACAAATCTTTTAATGAAACATCATGGGATTTGAACTTAGCCAAATTCTTGTCTTTTCAAATGTTTCTACTACCGACTTTTTCGATAACAAAGGAGAAAATTAAAGTATTATATTAAAATGTGTATACTATCTAAACTTGTATTTATTATAATAAATTCAAAAGAAAATTAAATTTTATTAGATGATGTATGGACTTCTCGACTAGAAATCTTTGTTGGCTTATCCTTCATCGTCTAATAAATTCTTTTTCAATGGCTCATCGTTTTCACTATAACTGTTTCTGATAGAGTTCAGTTTGATATTATATTTAATTTTTATATTACATATTGTGTATTATTTATATTAACAAAACAGACTTATCATCATCAAATTTAAACGTCTATACACTATGTAAAACTTATGTTATGTCTATTAAAATTCTTCACATTTCAATAAGCGATGCGAGATTTACATAAAATAACATATGCATCCCGTCTTTAAAAACCATGAAAACTAAAAACTCATTAACCCATCATCTACGTCACATACATATCATTATAACAATGGATAACCCAAGCTAATTTATATATTAATTTCCCTCTCGTTCACAAGTGTGTAGATAATATCATGATAATGTTCTCACAAAGAAAGTTATAAATTTTTTTGATCAAATTGACATAAAAAATTAGTTTTGACAATAACATACAAAGATAAGAGATCTTTAAAAATCTAATGTCACAAAATTGAATCCTTCTTGGTTCTTTATGCATATTGTATCCATAAAAAGACAAGAATAATGATGATAACATTAAAGAAAACCACAAAACATTAACCAATATATTTTTATTATTTTATTCAATTTTTCTCACATCATCTAAAAGAATTGTCAATGTTGATATTTAGTATTTGTTTAAGTTTTATGTTTATCCATCTTTTTTTTTTTTGTGATACGAGGAATTACTTTATATAATTTATTGATGCTTTTGTACTTTCATCTTAATTTCACATTTATAAAATTTGTTAAACAAAATAAATAGTATTAGCACTACAAGTTTGTGCAATGATTATTGATCAATTATTTTAGATATCTTAAGTGTGAACCTAAAATTTAGTCGATTGCTCTTGTGAGTGCCAAAACGATAGTTGGCTTATAAATTGAATTATTATTATTATTATCTATAATATATTGCTAAAGGGACTAATTGTTTTCATTTTATAAGATTATGGGATCTGAAGTGGGATATAATTATTTCTTAAATATACATTAGAAAATGTTCTCACCCTTGCTTGAAGAGTAACTACTTTTTTTTTATCTCTGCATTATTAAATTTGAATTCGCACAATAAAATTCAACATTAAAAATTAAATCTTCCTAATAAAAACAATTCTATACTCAAAACTTAAAAATTAAAATAGAATATTCATATTACATTTTATTACAATATTTTAATTATTATCAAAATATATCTAAACGAACTATCGTTATGAATTTTTTTTGCCATATATGCAGAATACTTACTATTTCTTTACAAATCACTTCATAAATGCACAAGCTAACACTACAACAAAAATAACCATTAGCGATATTTAATTCTTAATTACCGCTAGATATGTATTTTTAGCGGCAATTGTCACTCTTTGTATATGTCCCCAAAACATTTAGCGAATTGGTTCTATATAATGACACTTAACTAATGCATGTAAAAACTTTATCACTCTTTATTAGTGTCAATATTTAATGCCACTAAAAATTATTTTTGTTATAATGTAACAACTAATAAGTATATTAATTAATTCATCCGTCCAAATTTACTTATTTAGTTTGAAAAATAATAGATAATTATATCACTTTATATTTATTAGTTTTATTTTTATTATCAAATACTAATTATTTCTAATTCATTCTCGAACAAGTGAGAGATGATTTGTAATTGCTTAATATAATATAATAAAATAAATTTTTTATTTATTACATTTTTCAGAAATATGCGAAGTCAATTCATAAGTTTTCGTCAAATCTCCACTAAGTTTTTATTTTGAAATGGGACTTTAAAATCAAATTTCAACACAAAATTGGATGATAGTTGAAATACTACTCTCAAACAAAGAATTTTTGTTATTAAATTAGAACTTATATTTGTTTACTTAAATTAATTTACAAACTAATCAAATAATATCATCATTATTGTGGTGTCAAAGTCTTCAATTGGGACAGTTCATTGTCATTATATTATTATTAATAAAATCTCAATATCATAAGTTTGAATATTGCTTAAAAATAAATAGAAAGTATTCTAGTATAATATTAAATTTTTTGACACATTTTATACATTATCAATTGGTTTAACATAAATTATTGTTCCTAACTTTCTACCTTAAAAATATTTCAATAGATGAATAATATTTCCGTGTTTTTAATCAAGATATTTCAATAAACAAAAGAAAACTCATTAAAAAAAAGTGTTTTTTGATTTATAAATTGAGACGCGAAATTAATCAATTAAGAAATAAGCGGCGAAAATATATATGAAAAAAAAGATTCTAACATTTTTATTTTAATTCCTTATCCTTAATTAGATATTCTCAAAACAAATAAAAGATCCTTAAAAAAGTGCTTTCCTATTAGTGGTCCGAGACATGGAATTAATCGGATCCAAAAAAACAAATGGCAAAATGGATTACCAAAAAAAAAAAAAATCATTTTAATTTCTTCGTCTTTAACTAGATATTTCAAAAACAAAAAGAAAGTTCATTAAAAGAGTACTTTTTAATTAGTGGTTCGAGACATGAAATTAGTCTGATCCAAAAACAAACAAACAAAAACTCCTCAAAAAGAGTGTTATTCTAGGTTCGAAACATGGAATTAGTTAAATTCAATAACAAGTAGCGGAAATGAATTTTCTTAAAAAAAGAAACAAAAAAGTACCATATTTTAATTTCTTCATTCTTAACAAGATATT
Organism: Solanum chilense; assembly: GCA_032847665.1. Classification (NCBI taxonomy): domain Eukaryota; kingdom Viridiplantae; phylum Streptophyta; class Magnoliopsida; order Solanales; family Solanaceae; genus Solanum; species Solanum chilense. The sequence continues at coordinate 9,725,620 of CM064965.1, forward strand.
TCAAAAACAAAAAGAAATTCCTTAAAAAGTACTTTTCGATTAGCCGAAACACGAAATTAGTCTGATCTTAAAACAAAAAGCAGAAATAAACTTTTTTAAAAAGACCATTTCTTTTTTCAATTTCTTCGTTCTCAATTAGATATTTCAAAACAAACAAAAAAGAATCATCAAAAAAAGTGTTATTTTTAGGTTAGACACGTGGAATTAGTTAGATTCAAAAACAAATAGCGAAAATAATTTTATTTAAAAAAAACAAAAGAAAAAAAACCCAACTTTTTTATTTCAATTTCTTTTTAACCCCCAAAAGAACTGAAAAGCCACCTCCTATAAAAACCCTTCTTCTTTATTCATTCCCCTCCCCTGTCCTCTTTACTTCATTTTCACTGTTATTTTCGGCCAAAAACTCAAAAATCTTCAGTTGCCGGAGCTAGAAACAGAGGAGAAAAGCTTTTTCATTTTCTTCACTGAATTTATTTGTATCCAAAAGGGCAATGTCAGCTTGCAAAGATCAAGATCCACGTATCCATGCTATACAGTCTAAAATTCGTGTTGTCCCTAATTTCCCCAAACCAGGTGTTTTTTCTATCTTTTCCCTTTTATTTAACTGAGTATGGATAATGGGTCGACCCCAAATTAGGTAAAGTTTTAATCTTTGTTGTTAAACTTTTGTGGGTTTTGAAATTTATACAGGGATAATGTTTCAAGATATAACTACTCTGTTACTGGATCCAAAAGCCTTCAAAGATACAATTGATTTATTTGTGGAACGGTACAAAGACAAAAGCATCTCAGTTGTTGCTGGTAAGCACTCCGCATTCTTAGCTGCAGATTGCTTTCAACAACCAGAAAAATGGGATTATAAAAATAGAAAATAAAAAAATAAAAAAGCCCCATCCTTTTTAAAAAAATATATTATATGCATTTCTGGTGGCCCACATATAACTCAAGAACTTGTAATGTATGTATTGATATATGTATATATGTTGTCTTTTGCAAAGTTTACTTTATTAGTTAATCTTGTTTGTGTCTGGAGGTGGTGGTGAGGTGGGGTAGTGGTGAAGCTAGAAATTTAGTTAAGTGTGTTCTAACATTTAATATATACATATGAAATTTAATTAAGTGTGTTCAACATTTAATATATACATATGAAAAATAATTTTTGATGTATATATATAGTATGATTTTTTGATGAACGGTGTGTTACTACATGTGGCTACCCTACTGGGTGGGTTGAGGGTGGTGGTGTTTACAGTGTTGTGGGGGCCTCTGAAATGCTTTTGTGGGCAATGTGGGAGTTACTGTTTAATCCTTTCTTTATTGAAGTCATTTGAGTTTTTGAGTTATTTAACTATGAAAGGTAGCTAGTGGGTAATGTTATTGATGACTTTGTGAGAAGAACAAAATGTCAATCATTTAGAGAGTTCAATGGGGGCATGTGCTGGAGTCCCATTTGGATTTTGGGTTTAGGGGTGGCCTAGGTGGTGGTGGTGGTTGGTAATGGATAATAATATTGGTGAAATATGGGCGCGGACCCATTAGCTTTTGGTGTTTCCTGTTCCTTTTTCTTCACCCCTTGTGTTTGTACAGAGATATTCACTCCTAGTTGAATTCTTTTTCCCTCTCAATGGATGATGCAATAACACTCTCTTTTGTGTGCGATTGATTATGACTAGAGATATTGCTTGATGGAATTGTTTATTGAGGACAGAGTCCACTACAATGAGTAGGTTCTTTGTCCTTTTCATTGTGATTGGTGCATGATGTATGGTGGCTGGTTTGAGCTATACTATGACTTGGGAGACTTCTTGAACATTATAATAAAGTCGGAAATGAGCAGTGTGCACCTTGTTCATAACTTTCCGTTGTCATATGTTTCCAGGCTACCTTGTCCTATACTAGTAATTAAAAATGATTTTGATGAAATATCCGATGAGTGATTCTGACTCTAAAGTAATATCAGAGTAGTTGGACAAGTTGAGTGCTGAATAGTGAACAAAATGTGAGGAGATTCACCAAACCTGATGGTTTTATTTAAATAGTATAGTCAAGGGGGTTGGCAGTCATCAATCGATGAAACTGTAGTGTTTTTTTATGCATACACCCTCATTAGTAACTATAGTATTCTGTTTCTATATGGGAGTAGTCTATCATTCTACCATCTTTCTTTGCCTTCTCATTTTTTTAGGATATCATAATTTAAGATACAAAACTTAGTAACTTACTATGTTAGATGGTTTATGAATATTTGGTGATTTTGTGTTTTATCAACCACTGGCTGCACTATATATCCCACTAAGTGTATCAGGCTATAAGGTAAAGCCATGTCAATGTTTCCTGGAATTTTAAGTCGGACCAAACCATGTCTCAATTGTGTTAGTCCGAACTGAAGATCTTATGTCTGGCCAATGATATTTATTTCTATTTATTACTCATCTGGTTTGAAATCTTTGTCCTGGCTTGTTTCTGGTTCCACCTGTGACCTGCCATTTTATTCTGGCGGACCAAACCACCTGGCATTTGATTTTTCTGCATTTAACTGTTTTTTTCTCGCCACCACACGTATTTAGAGTCTCCTCTAAACCTTATTCTTCTTTTATTTTTTCTGGTTGTGTATGGCCATATGAGAGAGTGGATTAAAAGAGACTCAAGAGATAGGATATAATCAGTAGGTGTTCCATGTGGATACAAATAGTGGACTGCAACTGCAATTTGTAAAAACTGCTGGTGTCCTATTCAGAGCAATATACTGCCTTGGAAAAAGAAAAGAAGTATGAGAGGTGGATTATAGACAAAGCAGTAGGTACCTATAAGTCGAAATTATGCATCTATACATTATAAAATTACAGGCTGGCTAGTTTAAAGTAGCATCTTGCATCAAAAGTTTTGTTGTTTCCAAAAAGACTAGGGATGTGAATGGGTGATTTTGCTTGCACCAAACAAGGAAATGATCTGAAGGTATAAGGTACAAAAAGACTTTACCTTAACATTCTATGGACACTTAAAGCCTCATGAATTACATGAGCATCCCCTCTTGCAGTTTCTGCCATACTATTGTACTAGCTGTGAATATCAAGTGATATGCAGACCACTTATGGCAATGTTTGAAGTATGTAGGATCCTGTGAGGGGTTTAGAGAAGATAGAACAGAGATCATCCTGATGGTTTTCTCTTCTCATCAGGATATGGTAATCAAATTACTGTAAGGGCTTCCCATGCCAAAAAAGCTTCTTTAGTGGCTTGATCCTCGTTTTTTTTAAGAGTCTTACTGGTAAGGTCCTGATGTTAACTTACGTGCTTTAATTGTATCCAGCACATGGGAAAATAGAATCAGATCTGGAGATGGATAACAACTAGCAAGTGTCAAGCCTGCTTTATGACCTTTTACACTTATTATCTTAAAAGGTCTATCAGTTGCTTATTCTCAACTTGCATAGAAGATTTTGACTATCGTTCATATATTTAATTGCTTTTGTCATATTATTGATTTATTGTTGTGTCCTCTCTGTGTGGACTTCTATTCCTCAATATGAAGCATTTCTTTTAATATGTTGTTTATCTTGGAGTGGCCTAATGTTGTAGCCCTTTGCTATGTTATTCCCATACTATTATAAATTTGTAATCAATACTCTGTTGAGTAACTTGCAAATGTTATTTCTTTATCATCTTTTAGCTGACTCGATCTCAACGTTATTGCTTCAATATTTCCAGGAATAGAGGCTCGAGGATTCATATTTGGTCCACCAATTGCTTTGGCTATAGGGGCAAAATTTGTCCCTTTGAGAAAACCAAACAAATTGCCAGGTATATTTTCATCCTTGCGACAACCTTCTTGGAATAATGACATCTCTTTGTCACGTGCGCCTTTTTACTAGAATAAGTTGGTTGGGTTGGATGGCCAAGTGTGTTAGTGACATTGATCAGACCATGATGGTGAAACTATAAAGGTTGACCTTTTGTCTACTATGGCTGCTAAGAAGGACCAGTTTCTGGAAACACATTGATATCTGATTTTCCTTTCCTGTAAACAAAGTTACTCAACACATTTTTGAGGATTGGAATTCTGCTATGGAAGTATTTAAATCCCGATGTTTGATTCAAATGATGTTTCATCTAGGGGGCAAAAGGAGGAAGATAACCCATTGTTCCCTTGTCTCTCTCCCATATACATATGTATACTGAAGAATGCTTCTGAAAACAGTGAACTCATCATGTTCGTTTAGTATGAGTGCATTCTATTGACACCATTAAATACTAATTATCATCTCAGTTTCTCAATGTTACCATGACTTTAAATGACTGCAGGTAAAGTTTTCAAACAAGAGTATGACTTGGAATATGGAAGTGATTGTCTTGAGATGCATATTGAAGCAGTAGAAGCTGGTGAGCGAGCTTTGGTGGTTGATGATCTAATTGCTACTGGTGGCACTGTTTCTGCAGCTATGAATTTACTTGGTAAACATTTTTATGATTCTCTTCATGTGGATAGAACTCTAGACCATGAAACTTCGAATGGCATTCAACTAATTCGAATGAATGTGCACAATAGAACAACATGTACATATGCTGCGGAATACACAATTGAATAACGCTATAGCACTAGAGCAAGATATTGCTAGGCAATTTTCAACAGGATCTAAAAGGAGCTTCAGTTGCTTAATTCTGGGGTGGGGCAAGGCAACAGTAACATCCTATACTATGGTCTGGAATTTGCATCAATTAATGGAATCATAGCTAGGAGGACACTAGATTAACTTTGTGTTTGTTCTGTATTCCTTAAGAGAGGCATATAGTATGCGAGTAGTTGATGGTTTATCTCATAGCACGTCTTAAAACTGTTGTAGAAATATAAGTTTAAATTCCTATGAGATTCGGCATCGGTTTTAATACTTCGTATATCAAATTTAGGATTGTATTTTCAGTTGGGAATGCTTTGAAGAATAAGTGATTTTGATGTAAGGATGTGACATCATATAATATAATAATTTCTCCCAAGCTTCTGCATAACTACACATGACATCCCCAGCTCTGCTTTCTCTTTAATACTAGCTGTTCTTGCACAACCTGTTGGTATAGATATGTGTCTACTGGACTCAAACCACAAGAGCATTTTTGATGGTTCAATGTCATATAACGTGTTTGTCTTCTCATGATAAGTAGTCTCCGGGATTTGTATCATCACATCCAACAATGCCCTATGTCTTGCATTTACAATCTTTTTTGCTCTATTTTAATGGTTATTAGTATCTAAGCAGCTAATTGTTTCTTTTGCAGAGCGTGCTGGCGCAGAAGTGGTTGAATGTGCATGTGTGATTGAAATACCAGAACTAAAGGTGCATCTTATGCTCTTCTTCTGATCAGCAATGTATTGTTTAACTTGCTTGGTCATCAGGTTACAATGTGAAATATTCAGGACTATGTAATTAGAACATATCTTTTCTTGCCAAAAATACTTTCAAGGGAAGATCTTGGCGAAGACTTGATCAGAATTACTCGTGAACTAACTGCCCGTCTTTCCAAATTCCTTGTCAAGTTGGTGAATAGTTAAACATTAGTGTACCAAAACCTATCTTTTTACACACGGAGAAGCAAAGTTACGGTAGCGTCCTCCTGATGCATGATTCGTCCTCTCGTTTTCTTATACCTGGGAAGCTATTTCTGGCTTGTGTTCTTCTCTAAGATAACTTTGTTGTTGTTGCAGGGTAAGGAGAAGTTGAATGGCAAGCCATTGTATGTGCTGGTGGAGTATCGGTAGTATCTGCAGACCAATTAAGTTTATTGTTATAACAAACTGTACATTAGAGGGCGCTATTATTGGCCAACTTGTCTGGGTTATTTATCGTTTCATTCTTCATTATGTGTAGTGAATTTTGAGAAAAAGGCCTCTTTGGTTTATGTGGAGAACTCATTCATGAGCTAAAGTGAAGAAAAATGGATTGTTCATTAGAAATTTATCATCTTATTCAATCCCTTCTATTTCGTGAAATCCCACAAAGTGGTGTCTGGGAGATACGTGAATGTACACATACCATACCCCCTTCAGATGCAGAGAGATGTACGGCTATTGATAGACCCTCGGCTCAATACAAAATTAAGAGATAGTATTTTTTAAATGATCGTATAGCTATAATTTAAAACTTTTTAAAATATTAAGGCAATTTAATGAACAAATTATCAACCAAACAATTACTACACTGGTCAAATTAAGAATTTATGGCACCTACATTTATTTATTTATTTTCATAAATTTTGAAAACTAAACGAAGAGACTGGAAAACTGGTCAAAGTAGGAAGGAGAGAAAACGACCATTTTTAACTTAAGGCGTAACTGGCGCAAACATATATATATATTAAATATACATTATATCGTTCGTTCAAATAATTTTCAAATAATTTGTATTAGGGCAAGATTTACGTACATCGCATCCTTGGCTAACTTCACTCATACAAGGGAGGATAATGATTCTATCCTTCAACCACATGTGAAGGATCAGAGCGGAGCAAGGTAAAATTAATGGGATTCTATCCTTCAACCACACGTGAAGGATCAGGGCGGAGCAAAGTAAAATTAATGGGGGCTATTTGAATCTCATTCGACGAAAAATTATATTTTTTTAATGTATGATTAGAATTATTTTGTATGTATTTACTCTTTATATTTTGAATACAAATACAGAATGCCTCAACCAATTGAACTACCCTTTGACCTCAATTTTGTTTATGGTAGTATTCAACTATATGTAATAAATTCAGTTAACATCATAATGGAAAAAAGAGAAGATAACATCTCATATTTTGCTTCTCTACTTTGTTGACGATAAACTCAAAGAATAATATATAATTAGTAATTGACTCAAAGAATCATATATTATATATGAGCAAGCCAAGTTAGAACTTAAAAAGAATTCACATTAGATGCCTTACAAAAAAATCCATAATATTTGTCTTCGAAGTAATTTTTTAAATCAGACGATGGAGACATCCTCAAATTATAATGCATACAAATATATTTCTTGTGATCATTATTCACTAAAAAAAATGAAGTATTACTATAAGAAAATAGGTTTTAGAAAATTCCATCGTATCGATTTGTAGTTGAAATGTCTAATTTATAGCAATTTGAACATTGTTTTCATTAAGGCCACCAAACAAACATGCTTAGAAGCAATCAAATCAATTTCCTAATATTAACAACTTTGATCAACAAGCAAACGTTGTTCCTTGATAATTACTTGACATCATAACAACTAGCTTTCATATCTTTTTTTAATTAGTTATAGAAACTATAAACTTTGTTACAATTTGTCTTTTCTATAAAAAAAAAATCATTTTGAAATTTAAAATTTGATATGGTGTTAGTTGAAATTGAATGACAGCTCTGAATGTGGATTTTAATTCTGTCTTTTCTATACCCAATATATTGGAAGGAATCATGTGTAATTAACACTAAACCCCATTTAACCCAATTCCTAATCATATGATTAAGCACATGTTTAAATAAATCTATTAGACATTTTAAACTCGAAAAAATATTAGAATGTACTATCAAGTATCTAATCAGATAAAATATGACGTTTTCTTTAACTATACACATCAATTTCAATTGAATCGAGCGTGAAATCTTATGATGTATTGAGCATATCAAATACTTGATAACACATGCAAAAGTTTTTTTCAAATTTGAATGGAAAGTACACCTGTGTGACAATAAATTCAGGTTTAGTACAAAAATGAAATTCCAAAATGTCAAATATATGATGACATGCACAATAGAAAGTATTTATACCCAATATTTGCATAATTACAGAGCCCAAAAATATTTAAATAAAAAAGATATAACTACTAGTAGAAAAATGAAATAAAAATTGGAGATTTTTTAAAGCCAATATTTTTTGATTTTTTTTTTTTACAATTTGTAGATAATAAGAAAACATGGTAAAACGGCGCGTGAATCAAATACTAATAACTCGCCGTTAGCTCCACTAACGGAGTCATATCCAACTCGGCCTTCAATTAACGAATCGAATCCGAGTTGTTTACCGACCCGACCCGCAATAACCCGACAAACCAGCATAGCTCGTCTCCCTCTCCCTCCGCCGGCATTCTCATGGGCCGCGCCGCTGCCGGAATACGTACACACTGCTGCTCCTTTCCCGGATGAAAAAGTCCACGCGCTGTTTCCATTTTCGTACGCGCCGCCGTTAGTGGGTCCCAGACAGTAAAACCTCATTACCTCATTCCCATCCGCAACGCAACGTGCATGGTCCTCGCCACCCTTTTCCGCCGCCGATTCACCGCCGGTTCCGGCTCTAGACTTCACAACCTCTCTATACTCCTCAAACCGGGTCACGGTCCGGGGAAGATTCTGAACTTTGAAAACCATTTCAACCCGACCCGAAAAAACCTTCGGAGACCAACTCGTCTGAAAAATAATCCCGACTACATTTCGCGATGGGTGACCTTCCGGTAACTCAGTTAACGCCGGGAAGAACGAATCCGTCGTCGCCGCACGTGATAGTCTCGTGGAAGTACTCGCTCGAGATTTCTCCCTATTCAAACCGGGTTCAGGTCCTCCTCTCGAACCGGGTCGTTTCGTTAACTGCTGCTCCGGCTGCCGCGACGGTTTTTTCTTTCTGGGTTTTCCATTTTTGTTGTTTTCCACTACATCTTTGAGGCTTTTGACTCCATTTTTGCAACTAGCTGAGTTGGGTAAGATGTGATATTGATGGTGGTGATTGTTAACAACGTCATCTAAAGCTCTCGACTTACATTGCCATGATTTTACCCAACCAGTCGCCATTAACGACGACAAAGCTCAAAGCAAAACAAAAATTTTAAAAATCACCTTCTGTATTTCTCAATCTCCACTGTTCAATCTTGAAACTATATTATAAATGTAAATAAACATACATTTTTATACGAATTTTTTTGGTTTCAGTTTTTGAGTTCTGAGAAGGAAAATGAAAATGGAAGGGACATGGCGCGATATAAAAATGACAGAGGAGAGAGTGATGAAGACGGTCAAGGGGGGGTAAGATATTTGAAATGACGGAAATACCCTTGTGAGGGAAAGGTAATTACATAAATGGGATACATTTTTGTGTCTCTATGTAATTATATTTCATAATGGTAGATGAAGAGAAAGAACAAAATTAATAAATGAGTAGTGATATTGAAAAAGATTTTATAAAAAATAGCAACTTTTTATAGGGTCCTACTTTTGTGTATAAATCAAATTATTCTGTTATTTGTCATATGGTCAAATTGTTTCTTTGGTCGGGCTATTTTTATTTTAATTTTTTTGGTTTGAAAAAATAAATAAATTTGTACTTTTATTCCTTTTTGTTTCACCCGTTTGACTTATGAAATAATATTATATATGTATTTTGTATTTTACTCGTAGAATTATATTATTTGTCATTGTTGTTATTATTATTGCAGTTTATTATTTTTTTCTACTCGTAAACAAAAGATTTTAATATAAAATTAAGATTTTCATAAATCCCAATAGATTTTGTATGGTTTTGTTTTCATGATAATTGAGCTATAAGTTTAAAAAAAAAAAACCCTTGTTGATTTTTAAGTTAAGGTATCATTACATTTTTAAAAACTAAATATTTTTGAAATGGAAGCTTCCTTTTTTTGTTGTATTTCAATTCTGTCAATTGTCAAATGTACAAAATGTTATTCCCATATTCATGAATGTACTATATATGATTTCTATGGTGAAACAATCGTGTTTCGAAAATAGTATTTTTATTTTTATAAACTTTGGTATATTTTAAGATTTTATGCACATTTATGGTACTGTACTGCTATTTTATTATTATTGTAATATTTAATATAAAAAAAAAGTATTTTATATTCGATCAAGACTCTTTACTGAATTTGAACAGTACAGTTGACCAAATAATTTGATCCAATTAATGATGCATTAATTTTAAAACGTTCCTATTTTTAATACACAATATTTTGAAAATACAATGATAATCTTTTTTTTTCTTACTATAGAAATATGGAGTAACTAATTAAAATGATTAGTAGAAACCGCCAAATTAAAGATTATGAGTCACGAAAATCACGCATTAATCATGATGATACATTGTACACTAATTTACCAATAGTAATTATTAACATGTAATCATATGTTATCTTTTTAATCCATTTGATTTTGATGTTCACAAACTACTTGTAATGTAATCATATTTTGGGTCCTCTTTTTCCAAATCAAAATTTATTTCTATGATATATATAGTCTAGTTGCAATGTTCAACGACTAAAAATATAAAGATACCATATAAATGTCGTAAATATATATTTACCTGGCAAAAATAAATAAATTATCGTAACGGTTTAAAATAGGATATCAAAAGAATTTAAGAATATAGCAAAAATAATCATTTTATAACCGTATTTATAATGTAATTTATGGATTTTTTAATCTTATTTTATTCTTTATTTGATGTGTAGTGATTAGTGAAGATAAATATTTAAATGCGAAAGTTGTGATTCTTTATCGATTCATACTCTGATTTTAGTATCTATTGTTGACTTCAATGGGAATATTCTTCTTCTTTCTATTATTCTTGCTACAACTTAAGTCGATCATTAAATTTCACGATCCTTCTATTTTTTTAAATATGATATTATGTTTTTTAGTTAGAGTAATAGGAAAAGTGTCTCTATGTGACATATAAGTCTAAGCCACGGAACTAATTATTGATATTTGTACTAGAACTGATTGTATATATATCATACTCTTTATATTACTGTTCTTTTCTAAACCCTGTTAACACAAAATGTTTTGTGCATCAGACCGTTCTTTTTCATTAAATTGTTATAATTTCCACATGGTGAGGGTGGTTTAGCCTCAAATAGGCAGACAGTTATTAAAACAAAGTATTATTGTCCTAATGTAACTAACTTTTAAATCCTTTACCTTTCATCTTTATTCTCCCTTGTAAACAAAGCAAAATAAGAATAAGGTATTTTCTGTTATTGATCATGTATTATTTGGTAAGACTGAAGTTTCAACTATAAACTAATTCACTAAAAATGGAAATATAACTCATTTTCTTCCTCTAGGCTAATTTAAAAAAGTTTGATTCATTTTTTTTTTAGATAACTTCATCAAGAAAATTTATTCTTTTATATAGTTAGAATATGATTCTGTAGGGTGTGTTATTTCCACTTGTTTGTTATAAAAGGTTCACTTTAATAGAGATATGCGCGGTTGTGAAGCCAACGTTTAATTAAAGATTTTGAATCAGATTTTAAATTTTTACCTTTAAAACATTTTCAAGTTTGAATCAATTTAGGAATAAATTTTATTTTCACTAACAAAAGTTACGTTAAGTAAAATACAATATAATCTAATTAAACTATAACAACTCAAAATTTACAAATTTCAACTTTAAAATCAACCGTCGAAATAAAGCATAAACTTTTACGATAGAATCTAAAATAGACAATATAAAAAAGCATACACATAAAAAATATAAAATAGGCAATATAAGAAAGCATACACACAAAAATCCCAAAGGAATTTAAAATATGATATGTCTAAATTTAACTATCTACAATTTTATATCGCGAAACTTATCTAAATTAAAATAATTTTAATAAAGTGAAAAAATGCAGTACTTAACCATGATATTATTTACAAACAAATTTCTCTATAATAGTGTTGTTTCTTTCACTATACTTTTTTATTATCATAACAAGATGCAAATATAGATATAATATATAAATATCATTATACTTTGTTTTAATAACTATCATAACAAGATGCAAAAAAAAATTCACACTCCTGGGATTTTTGTAATAACCCTGCATGATAGAGGGTATACTTGACTTTACATTATCTCTAATTTTGAATTACATTCACAAATTACAAGATAGGGTTATTTTTAAAAAATAAATAAAATGGAATTAAGCAGGGTGGAATCTTTTTTATGGAAGTTTGAAGTGAAACATGTGAGAGAAGGGATAAAATAGAAGAATAGAAAGAGAATGGAAGCTGTCAAAGAAAAACTCCAAAAAGCTCTGAATTTTAAACTATTCACCACACATTTTATCTATTTGCGTCGAATAAGGATAAAATTTACGTATATTATTTCTTAAAAAAAAATTATATTTATTATGTTATTATTTTATATATAATTTATTGAAATTAAATTCGTAATATTCAATTTTTAAATTTTTAAAAGTTACTGAATTCAAATGATTCGTAGGTTAACATGTCACTATACGCGAAGTTTGGTGTTTTATAATTGGGAGAGTGGTCCATATTTTTAACTTAAAAGGTGACAACGTTGATTTATACAATTCCTCAAATTCCAATATCAACCATATTTTTTCCTAATAGATAATGTATATTATAACAAATTAACACGCCATATAGAGCTAGTTATATATTATATATGAATATAAATTCACCAAAATAATATGAGAACCACAAGAAAATTGAAAATTTTGCTATTATCTATTGTTGGAAAATGCATCGTGTTCTCTTTTTCACCATATAGACGACTTTTTTCTTCTTCTATATGTATCTTATTCTCATGTTTCTTTGTATTTTTGTGAAAAAGTTATAGAATATATATCTTTATAATTTATAGTATCTTGAACTTTTCTTTTATATTTTTTATGAAAGAAAAGTTTCTTGTTTTTGAAGAAAATTTTCAAGATGAAAAGGAGAAAATGATTCCCCATTTGAAACAAAATTGGTTCAACTTGATCATGCTCAAAATACAAATTCTAACTTAATTATATATTTGATTTTTTTTTCTTCTAATTTCTATTTACCTCTTGATTTTCTAAACTTAACAAGTTAAAAAGCGATATTTATTTTTAACGCAACATAGTCCAATAGTGTTTGGAACAACTTCGTCTATTTTGCTTTGATAGTACAACTTTATTAACCAATAATATATAACAATTTCACTATATTATCTTTAAATATAATAAATTCTATATTTTAGAAAATGTGTTGAAAATGACTGTAGTAATTATAAAGATAAAATAACTATAAAGTGGTAAAGTATCTCTTAATTTTTCAAAAAAAAATTCTCATTTGGTGTCCGGAGCCCACATTGGAGCTCTGATTAAATTCGGGTCACGCTCTGCAGAGTCCATTCAGGGGTGACGCTCCCAACATGATTTTCTCCAAACCCAGGACTCGAACCTGAGACCTTTAATTAAGGGTGAGACACTCCAACCAGTGCACCACAATCCATGTTGGTAATTTTTCAAACTAAATAAGTATAAGTGAATATTTATTTTTAATATATAATTGACTGAGGGAGTAGTTGAGACGTATATATTATTATTTTTCAACTTCAATCATATATTTTCTTAAAATTTAAAATTCATAAATTTCTACAAGAATTTCAAGCTATAGAATTTACGTGAATTTATAGGATATAGACGATATTCTAAATCCGCCCCTACATAAGGGTAATGGTCTTTGGACTCACGCTTGTAGAATCCATTGGATCCCCGGGAATGGTGTTAAATTTACTAAAATGAAACTTGGCGTGCTTCAATTTCGACCCCCTATACTTTCACTTTTTACCTTTTTTAACCTTTACTTTCATCTTTTTTTCCCATTTTGTTCAACATTTCTGAGTACTCTTCAATCACCAATGCATTTATTTTTGGAACCCCCATAACTTTGTTGGGTATATTCTATAGTTTTTTGTTTTTTTTTTAAAGCAAAGACAGTTATAGTACATATATATGATTACGTTCAAATGACTAACATTATTACCAAGAAAGTAATTATAAGATAAAGTTTCTACTTTCATATTAAAGTTATGTTAGGATCAAGCCTAATTCAAAATTTAAATATAGACACTTTAATTAAATAAAAATAAATAAGACTAGTGAAAACATGTGATAAGTTACGTAGAGAGTGGATTAAAAATAACTTTTAATATTTTGAATTTTTTTTAAGTGTATCTGAAACCTTTTTAATTAAATCGGCCTAAAAATACTCTTATCATCATATTTTATATTTTTTTTGCCTTGAGCCAAATCACCATGATTGTTCTTAAAATTTGATATTGTTGCCTCATGTGATACTTTATTCACATATTTAGTAAAATTGGAAATGTGAGGAGAGTAAAGAAAGTATGCAAATAAATTTAATAGGTCGTCTTTTTAATTTATGTGCACTTTTTATTTTTCGAGAGTTAAATAATTAAAAGTTAATCAGGAATTTACGCAAGGAATCAACGAATTATTTGAAATGAAATTTATATATTTGTTAACTATATAAAAAGTATCATAAATCACAATCATTGACAAATCAAAATATTTAAAAGATATATGAGAAATTCACAATCAAAAATAAACTTGTTTAAATTTCAAAATTTGAAAAGTATTACGTAAATTAAGACAAAGAAAATCGTAAAATTGATGGGACAAAAGCATGGAGGGGTATATATGGAGGTAGGGAGGGGACAAATCAACATAAATTGATGTTTTATTTCTCTTCTTGATTAGCAGTTTTTTTTTTACAAGTACAACTTGTGAATAAATGGTAATTTGAATATTATTCAACCATTGCATTTTGTATGCTAAATGCTACATATAATATAGCTAGCTCTCTAAATCTCATCTACCTCTATATGCACAATAAATTAAATGCATCCATATGCATACATTGGATAATATCATGCAGTTAAATTAATATACATAGTTCATTGCATTTTCATTTTCAAAAAAGATATTACTAGTAAAAAAAATTCATCACAACATAAGCTTATCGAATCAAGTTGAGCCACAAATATTTAAGAAGGTATGATTATTGGTATGAATTTATAAACTTTATATTCTGACTACGTATTCTGACTACGTTGAACAGATTAAATTCATAAGATCTAGCTAGGGTTATAAGTAGCTATAAGTAGGGTAATAATCATATGATATTTTTAAGGCTCAACCAGCCTTCATGTTGAAATTGACTAAACAACAACTTCCAAAACTATAGTTCAGTACAACAAATTAATGCATATATTTTTATAAAGAACAATGCATTTATTTCATTTATTTTCACCCTTTTTTTTTTTTTTAAAGTTTTGCCCCCACTTCCCATTATTATATTTGTTTCCTTGTTCATGTTTTTAAATACACATGCAAAATACATCAATTGTTCCTTGGCAGTATCACAAAAAATGTTACAAAGTCATCATTTTTATGGTCCTTTTTTTTCAAAAAAAATTAAAAATAATCCAGACACCTGCAATAATTATTAATTATTGATTGTATATTGCAGAAATTTATCTGATTTGTAACTTGTGACTAGTGAATTATGTCCTTCATTTAATTATTTCTGTTTTTATATATAGAGTATTTATTTGAGACAAATATATATATAACAAAACAATGATAGCTGTGTAGCTTGTTTTTATATTTAAAATTTAAAAAAATAAAAATAGTTACCAGTCTAAATTGAATTAATAAATGGACATGCATATTATATCAAAGACAATACATCAATTTCTTTTGAAATTTTGCATTGTTTTCGAGGTGGGAAAGTTATTTGTAGTTGAAGCATAATGGTTAATTAGTTGTATGAACATGATACTAATTTGTTTTAACACCAATCCTAAGCCTAATTATTTGTCTGGTGTTTATGCTAATCCAATGAATATATGATATTTGTAAGTTTTTTTGTTTGTTAATGGTAATTTTCATATCGATTGTCAAAAACTTAGTTCAGTATATATATCAAAGGCAGATGAATATCAATCGACGGAAAAAAAGGGCTACTTGAAATTTTAAAAGATGATCAAATCGTTGATAACTTATTTAATTATGTGTATGGACTTATCATTAGTTTATTAATGATAATTTAATTTAATTCAAATTCAAATTTGTAGACAACCTAAGAGACACGGCGTAGCCATTTCATTATTTTTGAAATAGTTATTATTCAAATGTGAACTTTAATGTTACCAAATACTTACCATCTTAGTCTATTAAATGCTCGTATTATTTTAATTGTGCCTTCATTAATAAATTGGGCAGTATGACAGTCAACTTATATTTTAAAAAAAATAATTGGCAGCAAAAATTTAATTTTCACTGTCATAAAAATTAACTCAACATCAAAGCAGCTAGCTAGCTACCTGATTTTCAGATTACTAACTTCCCAATACTTTTTAATCATCTTCAAGAAATTAATAGTTAAAAAACAAATTCAATTTTTCTTTTTTTCAATTTCTCAATCAATATTCAGTATTCACATTACAGTCCTACTAAATCTGAACTAGCTTAATAATTCCCACATTGAAGATACATTATTTGGACAAGCAACTATACTCCCTTTATCTGTATATTTACTTGCCCATTTTGTTGGGTATTATTTGTCTTGAGGTTCGCTTATTCTAGCTTAATCAACATACACAATATAGTCATACAAATTTTGAGAGTTTTGATTAGGGAAGAGAATCCGTGGAACACAAGTGATACGTTATTACTTGTGAACTTCTCTATATTCAGACTAAATTGAGGGGTTGCTTATCTCATTTCATGGAAAGGTTAATTGATTGAACCACGTTAAACATTTGTGTCGTATGGTATATAATTCTTGTTTTTCTTCTTATTCGTAGTCTTTCGAGATTTACTTTGTTAGCTTCCGTATGACATTAGATTATTTCAGTCCTAATACAATTTTGACTTGGCACACCAATTAAAAAATGATAATTAAAATAGTGGGTTTACTATTTTATCCCATAATTGATAGAATCAATTTATTTATTAAAGTAGTTCTATCTTTTCATAAACATTGACTCTCTAAATAAATTGAGGGTATTAAAATATTGTTTTTTCTTGATTAGTCAAAAATGACAAGTAAAAAAAAAATAAAATTGGACAAATAAATAGAATAAGAGGGAGTAACTATTTATGAAACTTTCTAATTCTAGATAATGGAGTTATTTTTGACAACACAATTAATTATAGTGTCGAAATTTTTGAAACCTTTGGAGACTTGCTATACAATCGTGTCCAAAAATAAATAAAGATATCCCACAATATAATGCTAGTATTACTATTTTCAACAATATGATTATAGTATCTACAAGTTTGAAAACTTTGTAGAATTTGTTAGATTTGGTCATTTTGGATTAAAAGAAAAAGTGATTGTCATTTTCCAATAATAAGAAACAAATCATCACTCAAGCCGTTTGAAATATTTATTTTTTCCATCTTTGGGAACTTTTTGTTGGCACCATTAAATGTTTCCACCTTCTAAAGTTATAGAATTATTGATACCATGTATGATGTATTTGTTTCTTATTTTATGGTCAACAATCATTATAACTATGGTTTAATTTCTCTTACTATTTTATTTTTCTCTTAGTGGAAGATTTAGACTTTGTTTATTTGGACAGCCTAATGATCATCTCTAATCATTTTGATTTTGACCATAAAACTGAAAGTGTTTTTTAGCTTCTGAAAAAAATGTTTTTAAGTTTTACATCGTTAGTTTGCGTAAGTATTTTACTCACCATTTTAAATAAAAGTGAAGTCAGGATTTGAAGTTTATGGATTCTGAATTGTAATCTTTTTAAGTGATTGATAACTATATTAAATAATTCATAGTTTTGTACACATTCAATGGATATTGAAGATACATACATGGTTTGAATCAAAGCTAGATATTGAGTTTGATCGAATTTGTATTCGACGCTTATATACATGAGTTTTCTTGGAAAAAATCTTGGGCTTTTCCATTACTTATTTGCCTTATTATGGATCAGGCCCATATTGTTCCAACTTCATTTTAAGTGTTACATGGACTTTGGTCATGTTGCTTGGGTCATGACTCAATCTTAGACCCAACTAAACCATTCTAACCCACCTAAATTTTGAGTTTAGAAAATTATATCATGCATTAAAATATCAAAATTAAATAATATAATTTTTAGCTCAATGATATAATAAAGTAAGAAAATTATATCATGCATTAAAATATTAAATTAAATAATATAATTTAACGCTAAAAATTAGTTAATTTCACTTACGTAAAGCGAAATGTGGTAAGTAAAAATGTGGTTAAAATTATAAAGATTGAAATGGCTATTTTGTAAATCCTATATTTCATTTTGTTAGTACTCACTGTTGGGCTTCAATTTTTAACGAATTTCTGACATTTCCACAAATCAGTTGGTTTCTACTCACTCAAACTGGAACAATGGTATCCAAGTCATCACCTCCGTCGCCGGCGCCGTCTTTGCTCCGCCGCATCGTCGATTTTGATACCGCCATCTCCCTCCGTCTTTACACTCTGACTCACCCTATTCTCCCTTACTACTTCCTCAAAACCCTAGAGATCTCCGGCGACGGTTTCCTCTTCTTCCCTTTAGTCCTCTCACTACTCCTCTACCCTCTCGCTTTCTCCGATTCCAAAAATTCCAACATCTTCTTAATCAATTTACTACTCGGTGGCATCCTTGACCTTATCGTAATCGGACCCCTAAAACATCTTATTCGGAGGCCCCGACCCGTTTACAACAAAAACATGTTTCTATCCTTTGCCGTCGACCATTGGTCATTTCCCAGTGGACATTCATCCAGAGTTTCCATGGTTGCTACTCTCTTTTATCTATCATCCGATTTCATTCGGGATGTTCTGATTCAGCTTAAATATGATTTATTTGTGGATTATTTGATGCTTATTGTGATCGGATGGGCTGCAACCACGTCGTGTTCCAGGGTACTTCTTGGACGGCATTTCGTATTCGATGTTATTGCTGGTGTACTGTTGGGTATTCTCGAAGGATTGTTTGTATTTCGGATTTTCAATTATGTGACATTCACCTCATTCTTCACATGACGAAGTTGTAAGCTTTATTCCTTATCTGTTGTTGTGATTGTTGATGCAGAATTGATATGAATGAAGTTCGTTTCGATATCTATCTCTGTTGATGCTATAATGTGTTTAAAGAAGACAAATTATTGAGTATAAAATGATACTTTGGATTCATATAGCCAGCTCTAATTAGTTCCGGGAGCAAGTTTTTGTATCTCTTATTGTGCTTTGCTTTGTTAAAAGATAAATTATTGAGTATTAGAATGAGACATGTTCAAAGATCAAAATGGATGTTGAGAATTCATATCCTCCTAAATTGCATTGATTCCTCCTAAATTGCACAGGCAGGAGAGCCGATTTGACCGTGCAGACCAAATGAGCGAAATTTTTTTAAAGCGAAAGCGCTGTGCCAACTTGCATACATGATTTATATGTGGATTTGTAATTTAATGTGTCTCACAACCGAGAAAAATTAGGGGGGTCATTTTGGTTTTGGGTCTGCGAAGAATAGGTTCAAGAGATGAGAGAATTAAGGATACCCACCAGAAAGACTAATCCAATCCATAAGGAGGTACCATTCTACGACTAGCAATTCATTTATTTTCAAACCGACCCATTTACTATCTATTATTTGATTGACTAATCCTTTATATTGGAATGGCTGAAGGGTCAAATGATTTGGTAATTCCTCATGAGGGGATGAATCGAGAGAAATTAAATGCCCCGACTAGTTAGAGATTGAGGCGAAATAGAAGTTGATTCTGGTTTCTAGAACTACCAGTGACACTGACCTCATTCTTGAGTTGGCAAACTTGTAAGCTTTTTTCCTTTCTGGTCTTTGATTTTGGACCTAAAAATTAAGATAAGTTTCGCAATTTGTTGCTTTTTTCATGTCATGTTAAGTTTTACTGAGTTGTGTGGAACTATCATGAAGACAATTAGCTTCAATAGTGTTATTTATTCATGCTTGTTTGAATCAATGCAATTGCATTCAAATAATGCACATCATGTATGTGTTCTTGCAATCCTAACTTATCGGGATTCAAGATATGAATGAAAGGAGCTGGAATCTATTTATAAATCATGAATTATGATTGTTATTGCTCTCTATTTTTAGTTTGCTGATATCTACATAGCTTCATTATACTTTTGTTTTGTGAAAGCACAAGATGAAAGATTTTGGATTGACATTTGTAGATGATAAACTAGATGGTAATAGCTAATATCTTGATTTGTTT
The DNA here is from genome assembly GCA_032847665.1 of Solanum chilense. NCBI lineage: Eukaryota > Viridiplantae > Streptophyta > Magnoliopsida > Solanales > Solanaceae > Solanum > Solanum chilense. Next base: position 9,745,678 of record CM064965.1, read on the forward strand.
GTTTTGTCAAATTAAATTTTCCACCACCTGATATTAATATGTTCTAGAAATATGCTTTCAGAAAATTTATCATCTGCGAGGATATGATGCATGCACATATATTTTCTGGATAGCAGTGCCAAATTAGCTTCTCTACTTTTTGGTATATGGATTGTGTGTGGGACTTTCCCACATCATTAAAATTGTTTATCTTATTAAAAGTAACTTAATCAACAAATTAAGCTGCCCATGTAATAAAAATCTGTGACTGGTTAATGTTAGGACAACAAGTTCTAGTATTAAATGTAGTTCTCATAGGTTTTAGGCTTTGGCAATCATTGAAAAAAAACTGAGTGCCGAGTAAGGAACTTCTCTTCCTTTTTTTTTCTTGTGCTTGCCTGTTGGCATTGACAAGTTTTTGTCAACTTAAAGTCTTAAAACAAAAAGTAAGATAACAAGGGCTTGTATAAACCTATTAATCTGTCACATTAATACTTAGTTATATCCTGAGGTAAATCTTCCTGTTATATTGTTAACTGTTTTGCCTCTATTTTGTGGTACGTTCTGATTGAGCAATGGTGGAAGGGAAGGTTGTCGATTCAAGGAGAGGCAGCGAGTAGAAAGGTCTGGACTTATGGTCCTAGATTGAAGTCGATCCCTATGGACTTATGGCAATTCCAACAAATTTTGCTGAAAGGAATTCCATTTTTATACCCAAAGTTGGAGTTAACTTGAACTTCCGTTAGTCAAGTAGTTCCCTTTCTCTTTTCAAAAAGCTAAGTTTCTGGCATATCATTCTTCTGTTCTTTTTATTAAGTCAATCGTGCTTAATTATGTAAGTTGTACACTAAGGGCTCTTCTGCTCAAACTACAGATGATCTTAATGAAGTAAAGAAATGCCGTCAAAATTATGATGGTTAGAAAAGCCTGCCGGTATTCCTGTAAAAAAAGTAATTGAAAGTCATTGGAGAGGTGGTGTGGTACGGCAAAGATTGCTTTAGTTCCGATTTAAGTATAAAGGAGATAACGAATACTAAATGCTGTGGTATGAAACATATAAATCGCATGATGAAAGTTTCGGAACAAGTGATAGAACATAAGGCTTTAGGAAATTATAAGGGTGATAGAAAATCAACTTAGGTTCATGGACAGTTGGTATGATATAGGCTGATTGAAGGTGCTGAAAAGGGATGAGATAGGCCTAAAGCTCATGGAATTTGCATATCCTCCGATTAGAAGGAAAGGTGTAACAGTAAATATTATGTTCTTCCTACTAAAAGAAAATACAGCCACATTTTAATCTATGTGAACCTATTTGATTGAGGAGGATTTTACTAAAGAAAGGAAGACTTTTGGAACTTTGGATTTAAACATACCATAAGTCTATAACTCTATATGATTGGAATTTGCATATCCTCTGATGAGAAGGAAAGGTGTGAATATTATGTTTTTCCTACTTAAAAAAAAATGTCGTCCGCATTTTAATCTATGTGAACCTAATTGATTGAGGGAGATTTTACTAAAGAAAGGAAGACTTTTGGAACTTTGGATTTAAACATACCGTAAGTTTATAACTCTATATCATTTGTCTGACTATATGATATTTGAAACTTGTGGTTATTAACATACCATAACATTTGTGTGGCTATAAAACCCCGTCATTAAGAATAAAATAGGAAGTTCAAATTAAAATTATTTTCAAATTTAGAAAGAGTCATTTTTTTTTTGGAACAAATCAAAAAGGAAATAGAGTCATTTAAACTGGAATAGAGGAAGTATATTTCTCCTTGAGTTCAGAAATTTTCCTAGTTCAAGTACTTTATCTTATGTTGGCCCCAAAGTTCTCTATTAGGATTAATGGTTCACATGTTTGAATCAAAGAGTAATGATGCCTGACCTTTATGTAGACTGAAAATAGTTTTCAACCAGCTATAGACGTCCCTTGATTAGAACCTCACTAGCTACGTCATTGCCCCAATTGCAATGAGTTTTATTGAGACAGAAGGTCATTTCTGGTTGACAATTATCCATAGACTTAAGTTTATGATGCTATGTTATGAGACATGAAACATTTGTCTATTCACTTGTATAGTTATGTCAAATTGTCTTGATTATTGGAGATGTTTGGCTATAAATAATCAACTTAGGACAGAAAGTTCTTATTTTTGAACTGAGGACTCTTCTAGAATGCTCGCCATTACAAGTTTATTCTGAAGCTTCAAACTCTGTGTCTTTAATAATTTGAAAGAACTACAAATGTTTGTGAAATCTTGCCTCTGAAAAGTCTATTAGCTAAAAATTAGCCACTCTATTCTATTATCTTGATCATAGAGCACATTTGGGGCTCCATTTTATATTGTTGGGTGACTAGTGACATTAAGTTAAACACATGTCGGAGTTGGTTCAATGTTGGGCCTATGATATTGACCATCTCTGTTCCTACATGAACGTTTTGTGGTTGTCATCAAGTCTCTGAAAAATAATAATTTTGACAAGGAGTTTATGAAAAATATCTATCCAGTTACTTGCACGTTTGCTGTCATGAAATTTGTACTTGATGGACTAGCTGGTTGCTTTATTGAACCATGTGATGTTGTCATATATAATGTATTGTTGTTTGGTCATCTCTAAAACAACTCTCATGGCAATTCTTGATTTTTGGATGTGTCTGGGCTATTGTGAGATTCATGCATCTTTCGTCATGTGTGCAAGTGAAATATATCCTTGCTTGGAAGTTGTCCTTTCCTCATGATTTAGATGTTCTGAGTTCCTCTATTACTCTTGTTTGCTAATTACTCAGAAACTACCAATTAAGTTGCATTTTTCTGGTTGGCACATTTGACATTGGTCTGGAATTTTTATCTTTTACAGTAGTATAGAACATGGAAGACATAAATGGACAGAATTCTTCCTTTTCATAGTTGAAGTGACATCTGGGGCTGAATCATTTGCCCTCCATAGAACAAAAGAATCACTCACTGTGTCCGTAGTTGTTGAATCAAATGAATCATGTAACTTCTTTTCACCTAATTGTCCTTCAGTGAAATGTACTCTCATAATTGTTTTGTCTGATTTTTGTGTTCACATGAATCATGATTGATTTTTCTGTAGCAATTTTATTATTATCACGTTGCTCTGAAGAATTATATGTGGTCCTGTCATGTTTACTTTCTGTGAAACTTCATGATAAGCTAGGAGCATTACACTCCATGAGATGGCATTCTATTTGTTGTTTTCCTTTCATTTTTCTACAACATATCCATGTGGTGGTCCTGCCATATTTCAAACTCACTCCCCCCTAGATGCTTAGCTGCTATTATTCATGTTGAGTTAGTCAAAAAGTAAGTTGGTTTAATATTGTTATTTGAAACTTATGCCCCTCCTGATATGCTCAAAAGGTTAGCTAAAAATTCACCAACCAGCTTTGCCTTAGCATTGGCATATGTGCTTCTCTATTGTCATTGGTGCATGGAACTGAAGAACAAGAACTTGTAAAAGTGCTAAGAGGTATTCTCTTCCAAAAGTATATATATGTGTGTTACCACATCTATGAGCTCAGTGTACATCGATACGTGCAAAGGATTTAAGATCAATTTCTTGTCTCTTTTTTTCTTTGATAACAATGTTATCTGTGCTAGTTGTTCGCACTCGTACTATTTCATTGGGTTGTTGGTACTTCTCACCTACTCTTCCCACCAAGACATGATTTTTAGAATTATATGATGCAACTGCAGATAATGATAGATGATGCCAAAGTCCAAAGCCCTGCCTTGAGAGTCATTTGGACATGGAATCTAGGTCTTGGTCATTGGTCAAACATTGTGGCTTAGTTTGATAATGACCTAACATTGAGACAAATCTGAACTCTAGGAAGATATATATAATGGTTACTCACTTTCAGACCTCTGGCCTGGCGCCTGTAAAATATACAGACAGTGTATAGTTGACACGTATGACAAAATTTCTCGTCTTCTTTGACCCTGTTAAATTTAGTATCTGCCATTACATTTCTTAGATGTAAATTTTAGTCATTGCTGAAACAGAGGTCAAAAGTAGAATGGTACAATGCCTCAGAAAAGTAAAATAGATACTGCACTAATATTTGGTCATCAGTTTGAAATAGATATAGCTGTCTAAAAAATTGAATTAGAGATATGATGAGGAGCAAGGGGATATATTTTAGTGCAGAAATATGTAGAGACTGACATGGATGAGAAGGATATGTCTGTAGTTAGAAGGAAAAGAAAGAGTAGATCCACCACTGTCACACTTTTTAAAGTTTTTTACCCCACAAAGCAATGACACACACACACACACACGAGGGGCTTTTGCAGTCTTGACCCCATCTGCACTTCTTTTCTTTTGTTATTATGGGACTCTGCTTTTGTTTTCTTTGTTATATGCCATCCTCTTTTACTTTTCTTTCCTATTACTTCCCCTCTCTCTATTTACATTTTAACATCAATGTAAAGATACTTGGAGACTGCATAAAATGCAGAGAAAATTATGTTCAAACAACATTTATGTACATAAAAATAGGAAGATAGAAAAAAAGAAGGTATTTATGGAATAGTAGCAAGTGTGGATAGACTGAAAAGAAAGCTTCTAAAAGAACCAAAATTGGGACTGACATATATGCAGGGAAATTTAGGCATTACGTACAAATCCAGCGGTGATACTGACACTGCTTTTACAATCAATGAAATCCCTCTGGCAGGTGAAAACTTTTATCTCTTTTGACACAACATTATGTCATTACTACAAATTTAAGTTCCGTTTCAATTTATACGACACTATTTGACATGATATTGAGATTCATTGTCTACTTCATCATGATTCACGAGGGATATTTCAATATTATTTCTAGTATAGAGAAAGTAGTATGTTAATTATTTGAGAATAGAAGTGAAGCAATATTAAAATAAAATGATTCTATATGCTTTCTTTTTACTTGTTTAGACTTTGGGAGGTGTAGTTATTTTCAGTACTTGGGAGATATCTTTAGTACGTAAATAGTCAAGCTAGGTCCATGCATGTTTGCAAGACTTCTGTTGATTAACATCCTCTTTTATTTTTCCATTTTCTTCCTTCTTTTTTTTTTTATTTTTTGTATATTCTGGTAATAGATTTATAAAAATATTACTTAATTTTGCATGAGTTATATGTATAAGTTTTCATTTTTCAATAGTAGTTAATAGAAGACTTCCACCGACAAAATTTAAAACTTTCGAAAACTAATAATTGAACTTAAAAAACCGTTGTCCATGGATTTTTCTTCCCCTATCTCTTTTGAAATTCATAAAGTAAACACTAGAACCATAATATTAAGAAGAGAGATTTTAAAAGATTCACTCTCTTATATCTAAAGTTGGCTATCACACTTATTGTATCATTTTTTAATTAGCTAATTTAATTTTGAAAATAAAACATGACAAGTAACTTAGGAACGGAGAATCACTCTTTGACGGTATTTTTTCAAATGTTGCAGTGATAAGTACTCTTTCATCTCTTAATCAAGTCTTAGGTTCAAGTCCCTTTAGGTATAGAGTTGTCTTTGTTATGGAGCACATTGCCCTCAATGTGGGATTTGTTGGCGCGAATTTAAATTTAGTCAGACTGAAATGTGGGTATGTGAAACTTTTCGACGTGAATTCAAATTTAATCAGGCTTAAGGCATCGGACAGATGCGCGGGACACCCAAAAAAAAACTAATATTATATGAATTATTTTCTTTTAATTTGTTTTGGTCCTGACCCACTGGCTTGGTTCTAACTATTTTATTTTTCAAATGATATCCAGAAGCTTGACCATATAGGAAACATTTAATGTCAAGTAGCATCATCATTTATTTTATATTATTTTATATTGCTTTACGTATTCTATATTTTATTTTATTTTATATTGCTTTACGCATTCTATATACATATTTTACTAAATGTTTCTGAAGAAATGTCTCACACAACACCGTTTGCATAACATGCATTTGTTCATATAGTGCAAAGATGGTAAACAACTTTTTTCTATATCAATAATAATAATAACATACGAAGTGTAATTTTATAAGCATGGAATATGAATCGTTGCTGCTAAATAATCAAAAGGGGTTGGGGTGGGGGTGGGGTGCGGGGGTGGGTCTAGAGTAATACCAAGTCCAAACGTTAATATTAAAGATGATTTTAACCCAAAAAAGGACCTATTCAACAACACACAATAAAAAGGTCATATTTTTCATTACTTCAAGAAAAAATAATGTACGGTTCTTGACAATTTCCTCTAATTTCAAGAATGGATCCATTCTTTCTTTCTTTTAATAAATAAAAAATGCTGACTTATGGTAGGATGAAAAATACGTGTATTTTCTTGTTGTAGAAGTATATGCAAATATGTATATTTCTTCAAGATTAAGAAAAATGTACACCACTTTGTCAAATCCCAAATAATATAGTCATCTGTCACACTTTTAACTATTTGCATTATACTTTGAGTAATTGCTTGTCACAACTATCATAAATATTGACGTTGAAATTTAAATATTTAAGCTAAAACTCGGTCTGACTTGAAAATATTTAAATATCACATTTTGAAAATCTAATTAAATTTTATTATCAACCAAATATTTGAAGATAAATTCTTAAATCTTATCAAGAAATGCAGGACTAATTATTCCAGTGGTCTTTTTTATAATTATTGATTAATAGCAATTTTGATAATTTTATTTTATTACTATTTTTTTATTTATTTATTTCAAATCTCTATGACATATGATATACACCTATGAAATCCTTAATCAATTGAAATGGTTTACTTTTAATTCATAAATTTAACATCATTTTATAAATGTGACATATTTAAATTTATGCAACTAATATATATATATATATATATATATATATATATATATATATATATATATATATATATATATATATATATATATTTGAGATGGTGATAATGCAATAATAATTGAAGCACCAAAGGTAGGAGTTTGATAAGTAAAATGAATTGGTTGTTAGATTCTTTGGTGTGAATTGAAGAGACATTTTAATAATCATAGTTAAAGTACAAGGTTTGAACGGAGTTGGCAAAAGGACATGCTGTTACCTAAATTCAGTGTTTTATTACAAAGTAAAATTAAACACATGAAATTACACTTTTTATAGAATTCACACAAAACATATATATATGACCATTACATTTTAGATATGATTTATAGTCTTGTCCACATGGTCGATGTCTTTTTTACTTTTCCAATCACAATCACTAAAAAGTTTGATTAATAAAACAAAAGGAGAAGGAACTATTTAATATTTTTTTTTTTCCTTTTGAAATATTTTGAAGAAAATATCATTAAAGAGAGGAAATTTAAAAAGTATCGTTTTTATGAGCTTTGTTTATATTATCGATCTTAAATTTGGATAAAAGAAGAGAGTAAAGGTAGGCTGACAGCTAGTATAAAACTTGTTTTATGACGTGTCCTCACTATATAGAATATGAACCACGTAATCAATGAGAACTACCATAGAGTCGTACCTAGCTTGTGATTGAAGTGTGATAATCATGAAGGAGGGGGTGGGGTGGGGGAATCCTGCAAGTATGAGCTCATAAATATTCTCGATCTTAAATTTAGATACAAAAATCAGAAAAGTTATGATAGGCAAACAATATCTAGCTTAAAACTAGTCGATTAGTTACAATGAATTTCCCACTATATATAGAATATGACCGACATAACCAGTAAGAATCAATCATATAAGTTTGTTATCTAATTTATTTGAGATTGAGACATAATTTCGATCGTGATATTTGAGGAAACGATTCCTTATTAGTCTTACCCTTAAAAAGTCCCCATTATTAGTGGGTACACCTAATATGTAAATATGTGTAGTAGCCCCTACCTTATAACTTACCAAAAATTGTCTAAAAATTTTATTTAATTTTTGGCTTTCATGAAGAATATTTTTTTTAAATTATAATAAAGAAATATGTGATAATTTTGAAGATTATTCGTGGGAACAACAACAACAAAAGGTTCTATCTACTGAACTTTTAAAGGATTGATGGAATGGCTAAGCACATGTTATGCTGGAAGGGACACATTTTCTTGAAATGATATAAATCTTGAATTGATATAAATTTTGAAAAATTTGTGGGGTGGGTGCATTTTTATTTTTTTTCATCTTTTTTTTAAAAAAAAATTATATTTTTAAAAATTTATTTTTTAGGTAGGTGTGTATATATATATATATATATAACTAAAATTAGATGAAAAATGCTTCATCGATAGAGGACATATGGTGCAGTGGGGGCCTATTCTTAGTGCTTCACTGAGTTGTTTCCCAACTGGAAGTTTGGTGTAACAAGTCTATATATGTTTCCTTTTTAAAAAATAAATAAATAATAGTTTTAGTTGTATAGTAAGTATATAATAATATAATTTTTCTTGAGTATCGAAAATAGTATATCTATTCCATAAAGATATAATAAAGTCTACATATAATCTAATTCTCCCGAAATATTATACTATAAGTCTAACTTGGGTTAATGTTCTTGTTGGTTTTACCTGTACTTTGTTTTGGTTGCTGGCACGTTGTTATGTATTTTTTAATTTTATTTTTTTGCACTAAGAATGAGTATATAATATATGAGTCTTTTCTTATTATTCTTATTATAGGATAAGTTAACGTGCTTGCACATAAAAAGTTATTTGTGTCTTGAGGCCACCCTACACATATTTGTGTGTAAAACTCTAAACAAGTAGTGACATGCATCATGCAATAACCAAATAATCCATAAACATTCATCATTTGTTATTTCTTCATATATTAAAAAAAGTCGAAATTGGCTCATAGGCAAATTTCTGATAGATTTTTCTCATAAATATTTATTAAAATTCGTATTTTTTTAATAGAGCATGATTTTCTACTATAATTTCGCGTCTCATCAGAAATTGGCTCATAGACATTATTCATGATAGATGTTTTTCATAACGACGAGTCATTTCTGAGTAAATATTTGTTAAAATTCGTAATTTGTTAGTAGAGCGTGATTTTCTACTCTATCTCTATTTTTTTTTTATATATAAAAAAGAATATGAAACCCCCACCGATCAAAAGAAAACAAAAATGGACTTCATAACTTATGAATAATCCAAGATTATATTATATACAAACTAATTAGTATAGTAATCAAGTAAGAGACAGCCCTAAAATCTTGGAAATGATTTTAGCAACTAGGTCCATTACCCCTTGTTCTCAAAATTACGACAAAAAGTGATTTCTTTTTGCTAAAATAATGTATATTTCACTTTTTAATTATATAATATATCGTTTATAGTAAAATAACACTAGTAATATAATAAAATGGTCATTCATATAATAGTATATTTGCTGTGTAAATCGACCTTTTAAAAAAAAAAGTCATGATCTTACAACTCAACTACCCTAAGAATAAATTCCTCTAAGCTGTTCTCCAAAAGTGTATGCCATAACAAGAACAAAAAAATACTAAAAAGATAAGAGGATCAAATTAGGTTTTTTTTTTCCTTATTTGTCTTTTAATAATCATTTATATTCCAAATCAAATTAATTTACTTTTTATTTTTTAATTTGTCTTCTGATTTTGATGTACTTTTGTTCTAGCTTTAGGATGATGGAATTTTATTTATACAAATTAAAAGAGGAGAGAAGAAGAAAAAAAGGAGAAAAATAAATTAATGATTTTTAAATTAGTAAAGAGATCTAGAAGTGTAGTTAGACTAGTCAAACTTACTTATCTGTCTAATCATCATTAGGCTTGTCTTAATTAATCATTAATTATCTCCTAGATTAGTTGCCCAATTACATGGAGTAGTTTCTATCCTTTTTTAGAATATATTTTTATAAATTTTTCATGTTTCATTGGTAAATGTCTTATATAGAAAATGAGTTCCGTAAAAATGAGAAAAATTATCAGAGAAACAAGTATCATAAGTGACGTTCTAAATTTATTTTCTTTTTTCAACCTATCCACTAAAACCCTCGTCTCACGATCATATATTCCTGAACCTCCACGTCTGACCCTCATAATATCTTGCTAGATTACGTATATATATTTTATAATAATATATTTTTACTTACTTACTAAATACTCGAAAATAAATAAGAAACTCACATTTTTTGGAAGAAAATATTTTGTAGTAAAACATTTTCATTTCATACCAAACACACTAACTCTATATTATAGTTCCACATTAATTTTTTCTCATGTTTGTTGGATTTGTAGGAGATTTTATTTATTACCAATATCAATAGAATAAATATTCTCTCATCATCAATATTTCAGATTAATTTCTCTTGGGAGTGATTATAAAGATATTTTGTTCACCAAATTTGATCTTACTTGGTATGCAACTATATTGTTCTTTTTCAAAACAATCATTTTATAATACGTCTTAAAATATCGTTAATTTATAATATACAGACAATTTTAAAATATAATTAAAGTAATATAAATATATTATCATTAAAAAAAGAAAAAGCAAACCTAAATAATAAATGCCATTGTAGAAATATTCGGATTGACCATAATTATCAAACAAATAGCATAAGTTTTTAAGAATATCATGCCCGTGATTTTCAATTTATATAAAAATCATCTAAACGTAACCATGTTTGATGAATTAATTAAACATGACATATAGTATATACATATATATTGTCTTATTATTTCATTTTTTTTGGGAGGCTATAAATGCAAGATGTTATTATTTAAACAAATAAATAATTTGTTTATCAATTCTGAAACAGTGGCCAGCCCCCTTCACGTTTGTTTGGCAGATTTTTGTCTTCCCAATCCTAACCATATTATTACCCATATTATCAACATTTTTTAATGCTAAAATAATTAGTAAACAATTAAAGATTTCAAATATAAAAAAACATGAAAAGTGAAAACATTAATTCATCCCTATTTCTTTTTTTCTTTTATTTATAATTACATGCACGATCAATATAAAAAATAGTTGCACAACTAAATCAAATTTACCTTATAAATTTCTCTTATCAAGAAAACTTAATTTACTATCTATTTATTGTATGACCAGCGAATTTGACAACAATTTAACCAGAAAACTTTACAAGTATGTAATATATTTTTTTTAATTTTAAAGTAAATTGATTTGTTTCTATTTTTTAATTAAAATATATTAAAATTAAAAAAATAAAATAACATAAAAAAAATATTATTATGATCAAATTTTTCGACCAAAAAGATTTTTCCATTTTATTTGAATGGTCTATATGATTGAACTCTTTATTTAATTATTTGAAAAGGCACCATACTCCTTTTAACACATGGTCTTGTGGAAAGCCTCAAAATAATTACATAAATTATTGAAAACGGGAACGTTGTACTATAATTTCCATAAATATTACTCTAAAAGTAATTTTTTCTTAGGGAAATAATTATTTGTCTATAAAAAGTTATTTTTACAACACGTTATGTCATTTCACAAAATAATCTTTGACTTATAATATTAAGTACGAAGAAATAAATGGTGTCAAATTGACAAGATAAGAAACATTATTTTATGCCCATCTCAATCGGTACATGTAGATTGAAATTGAAATGGAGTAGGGTTTGGATAAAGAAAAAAATAATGATAAAAAGGCTTTTTGACTTTAGAATTATAATATCACTATTTGAAAATATAAAATTATATACGAAATTCATCTATAATCTCTAGTTGATTGATTGTCGCTAAAATTTTTAGTATGAAATTTTTATTGTTCATATATAAAAATTTATTTATCCTTAATTTCATATTTTTTATTATTTTTTAAGGGATGTGATTATGAAGTGAGATTATATTTGTTGTTATACAATCTATTTTTTGTTGGAAGAGACATTTGAGATGTTGACTAAGTTAATTTTATGGACCCCTTATTTCTAGGGGATTAACACATTTTTTTCATTAATAGTTAGACACATGGGATTGGAGATAACACAGCATTTTTGGTCTCACAAAGCCATAACAATTAATACTATTGTTTAAGATGGACTATATATTATCTCTTTGTTTTTATTATTTGATTTGCCCTCTTTGGCAACTTACATGACCACGTATACATCTTCACTTTTAAAAATCTTATTAATTTGTACATATATAAAAATTGAGATTGAAATTTTTTGGCATTACTAGTCTTGGGGCTTAATGAATCTATATATACTAAACGGGGGGATCAACAACATCAACATCAAACATTTAAATTATTTAGAGATATAACGGTTTTGATCGTGCAAAGTGTTCACGTGAAATCGTTGAACTATTATTAGATAATTTTTATTCTTTGTATCATGGGTGAAGCAGACACCTTTAAGTAATGGTGTGATGAAACTAGGCTTTGTCGAAATTTTTTATTGTGTATATATTAATACATATTTTACAAATAAAATTATTTGATAAATAATATGAAAGGTTGAAATGTGACCATCAACAATTGCTATAGCTCACTTGTTGGGCACATTGTTTTTTTAATTAATTTTGTTAAATTTCTAAAATTAACTTATTTTGAAAAAAAAATACTTTTGATGAGAAATAATTTGTGTTTGGTCATAAATTTAAAAAATATATATTTTTGAGTAATAATTAATGTTTGACCGAACATTATATTTCTTAGTATGTTTTCTCATAGTGTTTTCTAAAAAAGTACTTTTGGAAAAGAAACTACTTATATGTTTTAGCTTCTAATATTCTCCAAAAACACATATTTTCTTCTTAAAACCTAATTAAAACACCTCAATTATTTTACAAAATAAACACTTCTTGAAAGAAAAATAAATAAATATTTGACCTTTCAAAAGCTTGATCAAACAGACTATAAATCTTCCTAAAAGTATTTTTCAGATATCTTGTTTGTTAATTATTCGCTAATAAAATAAAATTTGTACAAAGTAAAAGCACCTACCTCCTTATATAATAATATGAGATATTATAATGGTGTGTTTTCTTGTTCTAATTAATTGTATAAATATTATTATCACTTATAAAAAGTTTAATGTGTATGCCATTATTTTTCAAGAAATTTTAATTACTCAACGTGAGCAGAACGAAAGGAAGCCTTTATAAGTTACCTAACTTTTTTTTCCCTTTAATAATTTTGTATACATAGTATATGAATGTTTTCTTTTTGCTTTTTATTGCATTTGAAAGTTATTGGAGTTAAATGGACTTCATTAAGTAACTAAAAAAAGGGAAAATTACTTTTGAAATGAATTCGCTTAGTTTCAGCTCAATATCTTTATTTTGATTGGATTCACAATCCAAACTATTTATTCGACTGTCCCCTTTGTTTTATTCACTGAAAAATGTTTTTCTTTCTTGATATCATCGAGGTGTATATGAATATATATACTCTAATGGCATAACTGAATTAAACAAGCATTAAACACGCATTGATAATCTAAAACGTTAATTTATGTATGAAAGTAAAAAAACAACTTGTAAACAATTTTCTTTTTGATACAAAAATCATTTTCCGAAAATATCACGTTACTTTATATTTTATGACCAAGTACGATATAAACTTTTTAGATAAACCTAAAATTTTCCTCTTTCTCATTGTGACGTGTTGAATGAAGCATAAATAACTCAATAAAATTGGTGCTTTTAAGTCAATTTTAACGAAAGATCTTCTCTTTTCTACTTTATAATATAATCTTCCTTAAAAACCTATAAAATCTATTATAGGTAAATATTAACTTATCCTTCGTTTATCAATTAGAGCTTATTAATTTTAAGCTTCAAAATACTCTTATCATAAATTATTAGATCAAAAAAAGAAAATGCTACAAATTTAAATTAATCGATCATATATTTATATATATATATATATATATCAAATTATCAAAGAAAAGATAAATGTAACCTTGTTTGGTCACGAGTCATGATAGGGTGGGGAACTTGTAATTAATTCAACATTTCCCCACCTCTGCAAACCTATATTCAAAATCACATGTCCTATCTCATATTGCGATTCGTTTGGTTGATCGAATAAGAATAGTTATAAATTATTTTATTATAAAATTTCACACAAAATAATATACCCCATTTAGTTGATCATATCGAAACTCTCAATACATAATTAATGTGATGTTTAATTGACGATATTAATAAATATTGAAATGAAGTTGACATATTACTTTATATGAAATAGAAAGTTTAGGATGTGTAGGTAAGGATGAAAATATAGATATTTTCTTATATATTGTAATAAATAAAAAAATTTAAAAATATTTTACTCCATATCGAAAAAATACCAGAGTCCAAAAATCCTAGTAATATTGTAGTTGTGGTCAACAAAAAATTATGTGTCTGCTAAAGGTGCAGTTTCGAAAGCTCATACTCATAAACTATAGTCTATGCCTTAATTTCCGAGCAGGTGCTGCTACGCTGCAATTTTGTCTTTGCTTCAAATGGTCCCAATTTTCGTATCGACGTTTCGACATGTAATTTGAAGTTATAATTTTAAAATTTTTAATATGTTGGAAATCTTAAATTCAATCAAATGGTAAGATTTTAATTCAAAATTTGATTTCATTTTATTTTATTTTTTTAAAAAATTATGTATATATTTTTAATTGGCAAAAAAGACTCATAATATTATGTTTTATAACAGCAAGAAAAGAAATTACTTATGCTCTGAATAAATTGTTTTTATTTAAGTTTGTATTGCATGTAATATTTTTATTATTTATAGAGAAACATGGACATTGTTGTCCCTATCGTCCATAAATTATAGCATATATGTCCTTCACTTTAAAGAAGGGGCAGGGGCACCAATGTCCCCAAAGTATGACGGCACGGGCTCCAATGTCCCAAAAGTATGATGACAGGGGCACCAATGTCCAAAAATATGACGAAGGGTATTTGCATATCATTTACAATAGTTCGGGGGTATATCTATTTTTTTAAAAAAAACTATATTTTCTTTTTAGTCTATTTCAAAATGAATGGCCCCTTTCCTTTTTTAGGACACTTCAATTTTAACTTTTCACGTGTCATGTTTAAGAACACAAGATCAATGGATATTTTGGTACGTTTGACATAACTTTAATTTAGAACCACAAGATTAAAGGGCATTTTGGTACATTTGACATAACTTTAATTTAGAACCACATGATTAAAGAATCTTCTTTCTTTTCTTAAACTATGTTCCAAGTCAAATTAGGTCATTTTTTGAAACGGAAAGAAAAAATAATACTCCCTCCGTTTAAAAAAGAATGACTCTATTTCCTTTTTAGTCTGTTTGAAAAAGAATGCCCCCTTTTTTTACAACACTTTAATTTTAACTTTAGCTTTTCATGTGACATTTTTAAGACCACAAGATTAAAGAGTATTTTGATACATTTGACATAACATTAATTTAGAACCACAAGATTGAAAAATCTACTTTTATTTCTTAAATTTCATTCTAAGTCAAATTAAGTCATTCTTTTTAAAATGGAGATAATAATAGTAATAAAAAAGACTAGAAGTTTGGGTCCATGGAAGGGATCTTTTAATTCTTCATCTCTCTCTATTTTTTTTTCTTTTTAAAACTTTATTATTGATTTTAAATAAAAATCTGTGAGGAGACAGAAAATAGGGATCTTCAAAAGCACTTGTGTAAACTTGAAGCTACTGCTATTTACCTCATCATATGGCACGAATATCCAAGCTGGTGAAATTCGAAATTCGAAAAAATATAAACTACAACAAGGTGCATGGTATAATAATCTTTATTTAAAATATATTTTAAAGATATACTCGATTACATTTCATTAATAACAATATATTTGATACTTCGATAACTTTAATTATTCGATCTTCTGAATTACTTTTAAAATATTTTTTCAATTTTATCTTTCGTTTAAATTTACAATGTAATAACTTTCATACATTGGACAATATTTAATACGAATAAAAATAAAAACTATATTTAATTTATATTTTAATATATTTTTTTTAAGAGATTCAATTAACATGAAATGAGTAGTTTCATTCAGTTTTTAGCAACTGCATTAGTATTGTCTGCTTCTACAACTCATATAATATTAAAAAAAACATTTAAAGTTATATATTATATACTGAAAACTTTACAATATAATGGAAAGTGGAAAACAGGGAGGTACCAAATTTGATTTGGACGGCTATCAAGCAAACAAACAAAATACTTTTAAAATAAATAATTATGTTAAATTTGATTTAAGAATATACAAGGTAATATTTTAAATGAAAAATAAATAAATTAATCCAATTTCAACATAAATAATCAAGACATTATACGTAAATATGTATTTTAACTTGATTTCAAATTACATTTATATTCTTCAACTTTAGTGTGCACAAGTAAACACTTAAATTTGTATAAAGTTGAACAAATAGACACACGTGTCATAATTGGAATTCTACATGTCATTTTTTGTCTTACGTGGATTCTGTCGTGTAGAACTCGTGTGTTTATTTATTTAAAAAATGAATAGCTAAAATGTTTGTTTATGTATTATGAAAGTGAGGTTAAATAAAAATCTGAAACCAAATTTAGAGTCCATATGTATTACGCATATAATCAATTATGAGACGAGACATAACAAGAATAATTTGTAGCAAGTTGGGAGATGGAAATGTTGGGTACTAATTGTTTTGAGTTTCTTACTATAAATGTGTTTTTTATTTAAGAAAAGGTTTTAGATCAACTATTATTTTTTTAATAGGAACTTGTTTAAAAAATTTTAAATAGATGATTGTTTCTTTTAACTTAATCAGTTTTTACAATGTTGTCTTAAATGACTTTTTGGGACACAAATTTGATATGTTATCACTTGTGTGAATCTTTCATGTATTTCGAGTGAATTGATTTAGATTATTTCTCCATATATTTTGTACTATCATATTTTATATAGTGGATTACTCATTTCGTTATGGACATAGATCGATTAATCGAATCACGTTAAATCTTGGTATATTTTTGTAAATTTCTCGTTTGTTTTCTTACTCGTAATCTTTCGAGTTTTGCTTTCCTATCTTTCGTATTACACTTGCTTATTTCGATTCTAACAAGAAAGAGATGCAAAAATAAAGGAACAAAGAAAATTAGAGTTAAAAATTATCTTTAATATGAAATATATTATTTTAATTATAAATTTGATATAATCGAGTTTCAACGTAAATATTATATAAATTTAAAATTAAATAATAAATGTATAAAAGATATTGGAAAATAAAAAGTGAAGGAGCATGGGTACTAGATTTTCGGGCCACATGTGCACGTGTCCAATTCTTATGCTCCCTATGATGCCCTGCTTTCAAGTTATGCTTTTCATTTTATTATTTCCATTTATTTCTATATCTGGTTTTATTTTATTTTATTTTTTTTAAAAAAAGAATATTTAAGTTTACATTTGTACTTCCCAAAATAATTCAGTTTTATCCTTCATTAATAATAATGATAAAATATATCCTACTCGTTATTAAAATAGTTTAATAGCTCTGATTGATTAAAAAAATAAAGGAGTCGGATTTATCTTAAGCTATATGTAGAATATCTATATTTGAGTTTAAATTTAATGAATAATTTAAATTTAATTATTAATTTTTAGTTATCGTCTTCTCAAATCAATCACTATTATAATAATAGATCCTCTTTTTTATTCATCGTTACTTTATTAACACTTCTTTCCCACAATACTAACAAAAAGAATATACAAAGTAATTCTTCGTAAGATAAGAATTGTTCGAAAAACTTATAACAATTTTTTCAACTATTGCGATATTTTTTGATATATTTAATATTTTTTAGAAATAATTTTAATTGACGAATCACGAAAAAGTAAAAAAAATAATTAAGTAGACTATCGAAATTGAATTACGTATTGTGATTCTTCACATTAATGATTTATTGTACGATAAATACTAGGTCAAAATTTAATCTTTTTTGTATGGCATCCAATGATATCAAAACTTTAATGTTTCATTTTTCTTAGTATAGTAAATTATCAAATTATTACTAATTTCTAGAATTAGTGATCTTCTTGCTAATTGTGACTGCAAGACAAATGCAAATTATTTTTTTCACTAAATTAATATTTTGCCCATTTTGCACAATAATAGTTTCATAGGGAACACAACAGAATGGAATGAATGAAAGAAAAGAAAAAAAACATTTACTATTAAAATAAGAGGAAAAAATTTCTTTGGATCCGTTTATTTAATTTTTACCATCTCACTTTAAATATAGTAAACAATTAATAGACTATTTAAATTTTTAATATATTAATATAATACTTGTGAAGATTTGATTTTCTATCCTGTACACCCTCCTCAATTTATTTTTATTTTATTGAAAAAAAAAACTTTAAATATCCTAAAGTCATGACTTTTCAAGTAATATTTTATAAAATCTTTTGCGTTGAAAACTTTATGAGGTATGATAATTAGTAAGTATTAACTTTATTTCTTAGGTTTTATATAATGCGAATTTAAATTAGTCTCAATAGAATTGAATATCATATGATCAAATTGGAAGTTTTTTTTTATCAAAACTAATATTCTTTTTATCCTAATTTCATATGACATTTTTCATTGCTCTCCATAATAAAACTATGTATTGAATAATATTTTGAAATGTACTTTTTTCAAACATGAGAAGAATTGCATGGAAATTTTTAAAAACAATTTTCAAGTATTTTAATTTTAAAATAATAATTTAATTTAATTCTATAAAAAATAATCGAATATAATTAGCTCTTGGTGACGATAGGAAAATATTAATACATACTGAGGGAGTAATGAATAATTTGATAGTGAATTTGTATGACAAGAAAATGAAATATATGTGATCTTTTTCATATTAAAAAGACAATTAGGAAAAGACAGAAACGATTTGTAAGTATTTTAATCTAATTTAGGGAAAAGACAAAAATAATAACTGACAAGTATTTTTTCATTTTTAAATTGAAATTTTAAATTTGGATCATAATAAGTCGCTTTAATATAAACATACATTTTATCTCAAAAAATATTTTTTTTCAATATTAATTTAAGTTAATTAAATTTTAAACAAATAACATCGAAAAAATCCAAAAAAAATAAAATGAGGAAGGTTAGAAGAAAATTTTCTCTTAGTCCTTCCTAGCCTTTGAAGCGTTCCATTCAAAGTGTGGAACTCAGCTTGCGTGTTAATTTAACCATATGGGAAAAGAAGAAAATAGAGTAATTATATATATTACGATTTACGAATTTTCAATTTAAATATGATATGAAAAAAATAAATTACCTTAAAAAATCATGCAATATTTGAATATATTTTGATGTTCATACATATATTGAACATAGAATTGAAATTTTTTTTTTTGATATATTATGAAGTTCATATTTGAATTTTTCATTCGTAATTGAGTACCATTCCTAGTATTTATTCACACATTAAAAAGATACATTTAACAACTTAATAATAAGAGTGTTTATCTAAATCATTTTACTTTATTTTTTCTTAAACATCTTTCTGAATTAACACTTTACAAATTTTAAAAGTAAAGCTACATTTTAATAAATAATGATTGACTTTTTTTATTTTTATAATAAGTCAATTAATTTAAAATAATTCCCGTCAGACAAAAAAGACTACTATCTTTCTCTTCCTTATCTACTAAAAAAATGCATTTTGTATTTTGACAAGCCTTTTTAGATTTTAAATTCAAAATATTTTTTAAGTGTTCTAAAATGACTTTATACATTTTCCAAATCCATTTTTATATATAATATTATTATTGGAATTAATAATTTATTTTTTTTTATCATGATTCATAATGGGTATCTTGAAAAAATGAATTTTGGATGTATACAAATTGTAACGGATGTAATTAAAACCATATTATAGAAAGTTGTTCGTTGGCTGTTTTATCCTAATTAAAGTCATTATAATTTAAGCATGATTTTAATATTAATCTGATAAGTTGTTTTCTTATTAATAGTATGCTTTCTTTGAACCAACATTAAAATAATTCAAGGGTCATTATTTTCAGGTTTCTAAATAGTCATGCTTAATTGTTTTAAATACTATGAAAATCATATCAACTAGTACAAATTAAGCATGTTATTATTACTATGTTTTTTGTTGAATTGTTATTATAATAAATTAACTGACAGTAATTTGTTGATTTACAATAATAATAATCTCAAAACACCAATTAAATATAAAACGTTTTTTTTTTAAAAAAAAAAAATCATCCTAGACGTAATAGTTTGAGTAAATCATTTGAAGTAAGTTATTTGTAGGTAAATCATTCATATAAAATTAGTATAATATTTAATTTATAATTTAGAAATTTACATATACAAATTAATGTATAAATTTTCATGTAATTTATTTTATTTTAATAATATTTTCATTAATTTGTTAATTTATGATTGTTGAGTCGGCAAAAGGTAGACGTGTACTCAAATTTGTTCTATATTTTGGAAAATCTATTCTTGAAAGAGATTTTTGTTTCTATTTTATTAAAAATTCAAACCACTCCATTTATCTTTTTTCCAAAAACAGAAAAAAAAAATGATGCTCAATTTTACAAATTGTATTCTATTCTTTATTTATTATATTTTATAATATAATATAATGAAAACGTGATAGTCACAAATTTGCACACTTCTCTTTTTGTTTTTTCAACTTTTATTCAATTAAATGGTATTCCTAACAACTTGTTTGGATGTTTGTTAGCCTGTTGTATTGTATATTATTAGCTTAAAATTATTTATTTTGATTATTATTCTAAATTTCATTGTATTATATGATAATTAATTTAACGTGATCATGCATTTTATTGTTATTTATTTTTCTTAATAATTCTATTTCGTCTTTATCATACTTTTTCATAGCAGTTCTATCATGTGTTCTACTTTTTTTGAAAATATATCTTTTCATAGCAGTTCTATCATGTGTTTTACATTTCTCGAAAAGTTATTATTCAAACAAGAATAGATAACAATACATTTTTCTAAAAGTTATAACCATTAAAATGATATTTAATATATTAATATAATTATGAAATAATAGGTAATAACTGAAAGTTGAGTACAATTATTAAAGCATTTTTTTTTGTATATTATTGGTTAGGTAAAAATTCTCTTTAATAGTGTCATTATAAATTTGTGAAAAAATGGCAAAAAAGTTTTTTTTTTTTTAATAAATGGTTTGAAAAAATAGGAAAAATCCAGCAGCTGGAAAATATTTGGGACAAGACAGATGATTACAAAGTGGCATTTAAAAACCCCTTATTAAACTTCTTCATTTCTCCTTCTTCCATATTGATCTTCCCCCTTCTCCGTTCACCCCGCCGCCGTCCGCCGCCGTGTAACGCCGCCGCCACTAGTCAAATTTTATTTTCTGCATCAATGGTGTTAATGGGAAAATTACCATTTTGCCACTTCCCTTAATCTCCTTGTTTTCAGCATATTATAAAGTTTCCTACTTACCCAAAACTCTATTTATATTATATTACCATAAAGACTCAATTTTTATTACTTACCAAAAACTTTTTTTTTTCTCTAAACTTCAAGAATATTCTTTTGGTTTCATTTTTAAAGCTATTTTCAGGTCTTTCTTCAAAACCCATTTTACTTTCTTTTTTTTTGGTTTATACAACACATCCTCTGTATAGATATACATGTAAAATACAATCTGGGTGTTGTGAATTTGCTTTGAATTTTCAAATGTGGATTGATCTTTAGTTCAATTGAAAAAATTGGGTTGGGGTGGATCAAAATGCGGGTAAGGGAAATGCATCCACTCTGTTGTATAACATTAGAGACACCGGAGATCGGAGACCAGTCGCCGGAGCCGACGTTGTTACGGACTGGCTCTGCTGTTGTTTACTCTGGATCTGACATCAATGCTGGAGGATCCGATGTTGGTGGAGTCGCCGGAATCTTGTACAAGTGGACTAATTATCATAAAGGGTGGAGATCCCGTTGGTTTACTCTCCGGAACGGGATACTTTCTTATTCAAAGAAACGCCGGCCAGACCATCTAGACGGAGATGACATCAAGCTCATCGGGAAACTCCCAGACAGTAACCCCAGTCGCCGGAAACATGGGAAATCCGTCGGCATTGTTCATCTTAAGGTACAAAGGGGGAAAAAATGGTGTTTTGGGGTTTTGAGATTTTAGTGTAAAGATTAAAACTTTCTTCAATCGGTAAAATCTTGAATTTTTAGATATCTGAGCCAATTTGATCAATTTTTTTTTCTTCAATTGTCCGATGGTTAATGAATTGGTCTTAGTCATAGTTGTAAGTTTTTACAGTGCAATTTGACTGGTTGTTAATCCATAGTGGGTCACATCAGCAGGTGAAAGAAAATGGGAGAGAGTTATAGGCCAAAATAAGGCTAAAAGACTCTTCTTTTTCTAGTAGGCCTACGTTTATGGTAAAAAACTATGACAAACATGGTCACTTTTTTGAGGGGTTTTTTGTTGTTTCTTTTTAGAAAAATCAGAACTTTTTTTCTTCATGTTTGTCATAGAATTAACTTGGAAGTGATCCATTTGTCATCTTCCTTAATGAGTTTCTTTCTTTGCTGTTACAACATGAATGGTTGTGGGAAAGTGGGGTTGAAAGTTATGTTATTTTCTTCATTAAAAATATTAGTTGTAACAGTAGGCAAGCAACCAAAAGAATAGTGAATTCTCTTTCTATCTCTAATAACTTATGTGTACTACTTGTAGTTATCATGACTTGAGAGTTCATTGAAAACTTCATTATTTTAAAGAGAGAATAAGGGAACTGGGGAAGGATATTCTTCTTCTACAATTGCTGGTTAAATTATGACCTCACTTTTATTCTAATGTTGTAGTACTTGGCTTCTTTGGTGTGTTGATCTGTCAGCTCTCATGATATTTGGCTTCTTTGGTGTGTTGATCTGTTAGCTCTCATGATATTTGGCTTCTTTGGTGTCTTGATGTATCTTTATCTTATATCAATATCTTATATCAGTATGTTTTGCTAAAATGACTTTGCCAGTTGTCTACTAGACTAGCAGTGGCCTCTTTCCTTTCATTGCCTAGATATTTTGATCTATACTTGGAGCAAGGGAAATTGATAGTACAATGAGTTTGTCGTTTGGTTTGCTACGCTACGACACAAGTCATTTCTTCGACCTTTCAGTTCGTAGTTATGGTTTTTCTCCCTCTAGAAGGCCTTGTCATACTTTTTATAGTATTTTGTCATGATTTCTTCAGTCTGTTATTTGTTTTTCTGATCTACCTTGATTTTCCTTTCTTGCGATGAGAGTGTGTCGGGAACAACCTCTCTACCTCCCAAGGTAGGGTAAGGTCTGCATGCCCTCTATCCTCCTCAAACCCTAATTGGTGGGGTTACACCGGGTATTTTGTTATCCTTGAATGAAGATATTTCAAGGGAAAACGTTTCCTATCGAATTGAGGAAAATGACTTCCTCCACTTGTTGGCATAAGTCATTTTCCATAAAAGTTACTTGATTTTAACTTTGTTGCACTTGCTCTAACTACAATTATTAATGTTCAACACAAAAAAGTTTCACCATAGCAATCTCTGATTTAGTAATAACATTATTTTCTATGGCAATCCTTTTTCTTTCCAAAAACTTTTTTCACTCAACAACCAAACATTTCCAACTTTTTTTTTCATGGAAAATGATTTCCGTGTTCTAAACACATCCAATGTAAAAATTCCTTTTAATAGTTAACCTTGAGATGATTGTGTGGATTCCTTACAGGTGTCATCATTCCGCGAGAGCAGGTCTGATAGTAGGCGATTCTACATATTTACAGCTACCAAGTCTCTTCATTTGAGGACACATTCAAAGAAAGAACGGGCTGCATGGATAGAAGCTTTGATATCAACAAGAAATCTTTTTCAGTTGAGACCTTTGAATGATAATCTCAACCTTTTGCAAAATGATGTATCTATATCTACGGAAAGATTGAAAAACCGGTTGCTTGAAGAGGGCATTGGTGAGGGACTTGTCCAGGACTGTGAGAAGATCATGCTATCAGAGTTTTCAGAAATAAAAGGACAACTTAAAAGTCTTTGTGAGGAGCGCTCCAATTTGCTGGACACGTTGAGACAGTTGGAGGTAACTTTATTTTATTTCCTCATAATTTACACGTGCAAGTGAATGGAACCAGGCATTCAAATCAATAAGGAGTATAGCTTAATGCATTTGATTCAATTTTATTGGGAATATTCATTTCTCTAAAGACAATAGGATTTGAAACTGCGACCAAACATTCTGAAACTCTCTGAAGTAACATAGAAGATTGATTTTCCAGTGATTTTGGCTAAAGCTAAGTTAATGTCATGAGAAAGTCCATTATGCATTAACTTGGTAATATGCTTGCGGGATCATCTGAGAATAAGATCCTTAGTAAGTTAGATTATAATTTTTAGAATTCTCTGGTCATATTGGAAACAAAGTTTTCATAACACGTCGTTTTTGTGACTTTTAACTATAGTTGTGATATATTGTGTTTCCTCTATGGCCCTTATAAAGGTTTGTGCCTTCTCAAGATGAGTGCCAATTGCACCAAACGGTTTGCTCAGACTCATTGCGAATAACAATAACAATTATGCTTCAAGCCCAATCAAGTTGGGTTTGCTATATGAGTTCTCACTGACCATGTTGTTGAATTTATTATCACTTTAGATCAATAACTATATTACTAAATATAAACAGTAAGTACTACAAATTATTAATATTATCCACTAGCATATAAAATTCTGATAGGATTAGAGAACTTCTAGAAAACAGGAGACCCAAAGTAAACTACTAAACGCACTGATTGGTATTGCCTATAGAAATATAATCTTCTGTTCTTCCATTGTATCCTATTTTTCGCTAGGTACTTCAAAAATATTGTGGATCTTTTGAGATAAACTTTTTTCCGTTTGGTGTTAGGTCTACCTTGTTACCCTTAATACATTTATTCACCTAGGCCTAACTCCTACATACAGGTGCATCTGGAGGTTAGTGAAGGATAAGACCAAATCATTTTAAGGAATTTTTTTTTTCATTGAAGCGTGCTACTTGCAGCTTCTGCTGAACATTTTAAATCCTGTCTAACCTTGTATTTCACATTTATCTTAGCATCTACATCTCCGCCACACTCAATCTTTTGGATGCGTTGGACTTAAACAAACCAAATTCACTTCGATATAACATTGCTGGTCTTACACGGAGTAACCGTTTTGCAGAACTTGCCTTTTAAACGGTCCCTTTATTACATAACATCTTGTAGAAATTCTCCATTTCAGCTATCATATTTCGATTTTCTGTATACATAAAACATCTTAATCTATAGTGACCTGCTCACTGCTTCAGAATAAATTTGAAAGACTGTTGCAGATCCTCTTTTAATAATTGACAATCCGTGTTCTTTGTTTGTGGGAATAAAAGAAAGAGAAGAAAATTGACTGCCAATTTCCCATTATGTCAATCATATATAAGTTCAACACACAGTCATCTAAAACTAGAAGAGTTGCGTTGTATAACTTATTTTAGGCACCAGGCAGATGTATTTTCTAAACAGGTGTTCTCTACCTTGTTCATAGCCTCTCTGTATTTTCATGAGCTTTCTGAACATATATCCATAAAACTTCGTCAATTATGCAATTCTTTAGTTTTGAACTTAAGAAAGATTTCAGTGAGGTCATATTGCATTGCAAGATGAATTAGTTGGGTTGGTCATATTACTGAATTTGTTTATCTCCCCGAACTTCTATTTAAGTAGAATACATGAAGAATTTTTTCCTGGACCTCTGGTCATATAAATTTTGATGCTGTCATGTTACATGAGTTAACTAACTTTGTTTCAACGATTTGCATATTTTTGTTTAAATGATCTTCTCTATCTCTAAATTGCATAAGTTTTGCTTCTGAAGGCAGCTAATATTGAAGGTGAATCTTCCGGGGTTCATGATGGTGAATTCCAACTGATGAAGCAGTTCTCCAGTTTAGGACGTGGCAAGTATAGTGGTATGTTATCATATACTTTCATCTACTTTTACTTGTACAAGTAAAGTTAAGTAAGCAAAACAGACAAACAAAATAATCTTTCCTTTAAAAGTTTCTTCAACTTTTGACAAATCATTGCACATTATGATATTAGATGAACTAATGTGTATACGAGCAAAGTTTTTGAGGTTATCTTCCACTAATTTTCCTTTCCCAAAGCATATTGCAGCAGAAATACTAGTTGTTCTGCTAATATTTTTGTTTTACGGCCTCATTATCAGCTCTATTTCGCTTCATTATACTGACTTCGTAGTAGTTGTAAAGAGAGGATGCAGCAAATTGTTTCCTACTGGCTTTCACAATTTCTCTTGCTTATGATGTACTGGAGTTCTGCCACACATCACTAAAATAGTTTCAGTTGCTGTATACACCTCTCATCATATGTTCAAGATGCTGAACTTATCTTGTATTTAATAGAACTGGAATATCATTTGACCTCATACATTTCATATCAGAATATAGTACAACTGAATCGTCTGATGATATTGAGAAACAAGAGCTTGATGAAGCTTCAGATGAAGAGGAAGCCAACTATCTTGATGCAAATGAATGCTTTTCTGAACATCAGACATCTGGTGGGTCAGTAGTCGGGGACAACATGGAAAACAATACCATTGATGCATCTGCACAAGCACAGGTTGTACGCAGAACGAAGCTTCCAGATCCAGTTGAAAAAGAGAAAGGGGTTAGTCTTTGGGCTATGATCAAAGACAATGTCGGGAAAGATCTAACAAGAGTTTGCCTGCCAGTGTATTTCAATGAGCCAATTTCCTCCCTACAAAAGTGCTTTGAAGATTTAGAGTACTCGTATCTTTTAGATAGAGCATATGAACATGGAAAATCGGTACGATCTTTAATACTTTCACCTCTTGTTACTACGAGAACATGACTACGCGTTTGTGTTTACATTTTTGCTTTCTACCCTAGAAGGTGCTTATCATGCTCTTCTAAATTAATGACTACATGAAGTTGATAGATAATTTGTTACTTGCCACATCTCTCATTTAAGTAGTAATTAAATTTGATTTTCTCTTAAATAATTGTTTAGGTATTGGGAGGCGAGAAAAGGTCTATATCTACTATCTCCCTTTTAATCATTCTATCAAAAGAAAAAAAGAAAGAAAAGGAAATGTAATTAGTGAATCTTCTTTTATTGGGGGCAGTACTGGTTGTATACTTCTGGCCTGCAAAGATGCCAACTCTTAATTGCTAGGTATAAATTTGTTTGTCAGAACACACCTTTTTTTGGAATAATTGTTTCAGAACACAAATTATAATCTTTTGTTTTGATGAGCAAAACAAGTCATAATCTTATTTAGATAATATAATAGTCCACGCATGGCAGCTATGGTTCAAAACTTGATATTGCATGTATGAGCCGAATTTATAACATTGCACGTCGTGCTAAAGCATAACTGTTGCTTTTATTGCTGTCTTGCTTTCCCCCTAACGGTTTATATAAACTTGCTTTCTCTCCCTTGTAGCAGCCTTCTTTAGTAGCAAGTTTTTTTCCAATTATATTTACTCGATGTAGAGCAATTCTTGGTTAGATGTTTAGCATTATGTTGATAATCATTTGAATTGTCTTGCTTTTCCAGGGGAACAGTCTTTTAAGAATTCTAAACGTTGCTGCTTTTGCTGTGTCCGGTTATGCTTCAACTGAAGGCCGGAATTGTAAACCTTTCAATCCTTTGCTGGGAGAAACCTATGAAGCTGATTTTCCTGAAAAAGGAATCCGCTTTTTCTCGGAGAAGGTATTTTGTCGAGAATATATCTTGCTTTTCTATATTGTATTGATTCTAGAAATACTAGGTTTATATCTGTGCATGCAACTTTCCCTTGCAGTACTATTTTGTCAGCAAAACTTAGTTTGACTTCAAACAATTCGTAGGCTTCTTCATATTACATTAAGAATTAGCAAATACTGGATGTACCCATTTCAGATCTTACACTACCTATACGGTTATGTTTCCAGAAGAGTCTGCGCAACATAAAATTGGATTTATTTGCTTTTTGTAGTGGTGTCTTTAAGTTTGGACATAGCATGATGTGAGATTGAAGGGTATGCCATATTTTAAACACGTTTGGTGGTCATGTCTCTCCATTGCAGTTTGTTTTCCGTGTTAAGTTTCTATGAATTTGAGGATTTACCTTTTTCAGTTTCTCTTCTCAAGTAATAGAGGGAGCTTATTCTGTGAAAGTTTATGATAAAAGAGACATAACAATGTATAGGAGAACACAACAAAAGAAAACATCTTATATTTTCTTAGCTTTTTGCAACCAAAGTGATTTACTATGAAAAATCAGTAGGCGCACTTGGTAGTTTAACGTACCGAAGAAAGAATTTTAATTTGAAACACGGGAAGTTGAACCTGATATTTCTTACATAAGTCTCTGATGCAATGAGTTGATATGTATGATAGTAATTAGCCAATTCTTGAAACAGGTTAGTCACCACCCAACACTTATTGCCTGTCACTGTGAAGGTAGAGGATGGAAATTCTGGGCTGACAGTAATCTTAAGTCAAAATTTTGGGGGAGATCAATTCAAGTCGATCCTGTTGGAACACTTACCTTAGAATTCGACGATGGGGAGATCTTCCAGTGGAGCAAGGTAGGCAGAACATCATGCTGATCATTGAGCTGTTTACAAGATAGCTTGGTTTCTATTGAAGTTCTTGTTTTGTTTGCTTAATTCAAGACATTTATATCCTCAGGTCACGACAAGTATCTACAATCTTATTCTTGGTAAGATATATTGTGATCATCATGGTACAATGCATATACGTGGCAATCGTCAGTACTCATGCAAGCTCAAGTACAAAGAGCCATCCATTATCGAGCGTAATCCTCATCAGGTAAATGAGAAGAAATCCTGTAATTAGTTTAATAATGTCTTATTTTTGTCTACTCCTCTACATACTTATGTCTATATATTTAAACTTTGTTGTGCTATTGGATGGATAATTAATACTCAACTCTATAGGTTCATGGATTTGTTGAAGATGTCTCTGGGAAGAAAGTTGCTACTTTGTTCGGAAAGTGGAACGAGAGCATGTACTATATCAATGGAGAATGGACCAGCAAGCCTAAGGATTCATCTATTTTATCTTTGTTGTGGACAAGGAATAATCCACCCCCAAATCTCACTCGATACAACTTGTCTTCTTTTGCAATTACACTGAATGAGTTGACACCTGGACTTAAGGTACAACAGCGTGTTAATGAAACTTCATGTGAAAGATCAATTTCCTCTTTTATGTTAAGCTAATTGTCGTTTATAGCCTGTCTAATCTGCGTGTTTTTTCTTGAATAAAGGAGATGCTCCCACCTACAGATTCAAGACTCAGACCTGATCAGCGACATCTGGAGAATGGGGAATACGACAAGGCAAATGCAGAGAAGTTGCGGTTAGAGACACGGCAGAGAATGGTATGTCTGCTCCCACTCGAGCCTTCCTCATTTTTTTCTGTGTACACATTCTTTTTTTACTTTTTATTGTTCTTATTTAGTCGGCAAAATTGTTTTCAATCTGATAACTCAAACTTCTTGTGTGTCTGGTCATCTCGTTGGGTTTGTCACTGTTACGAGTGAAACCACAAATTTGTATCCTCTGGCCCTGTAATCCTCCCAAGTTCCTAAAACAAAGAATCTCTAATTTTTTGGGTCTAAACAACGAACTTTCTCTTTCCTTTCAGTCCAGGAAATTACAAGAGAATGGCTGGAAACCTCGATGGTTTCAAAGAGAAGGTGAAGATGGGACTTTCCGGTATATGGGTGGCTACTGGGAGGCAAGGGAGAAGGCTACTTGGGATGGCTGCCCAAATATTTTTGGCGAAATTGATCAAGATCTCCTCAACTCCTTTGAAGGATCCTGATGTTTTAGAACGTATATAAGGTACGAGAAACTACTTATCTACTTAAATCATGTGCTTTTAACACTTCCATTTCCTAGCTGTTACTTTCACATTCGTTATAGAAAACAACTCAATGGCTACGTGATCAACTCGTGCCTTGACAAGGCTCCATTTCTAGTTATTCGTTTCCTCTTTAAACACTGTCATCTTGACAATTTTCTCTCTCGACACATACTTGTCAGATTCATATCATGTTTGCTGTAACCTCATTTATCTTTGTTCCCATCTTATGAACACATTTAGCTAAATACCAAATCACACCTTCAAATGTTTCCTCTCTGCCTCGGTACTATAGCTAAACCTTTTAGACCTAATTTTGACATATTTACATGCCTGTTTATCTTTGTACAGGGATATCAAAAGGCAATGTGGTACATTTTTCATGGACCTGAAGATTTGTAGATTAAAGACAACACCTTGAGCAGAGTATTATCGGTAAATTCTATAGACGGATGGAGTAATTTTTTTAGTTGTTTAAAGTTTGTTCTCAGAGGTTGATAAAAGTCAATCCTGAAGGCTTTTTTTTCAGCATATAGAGACAATCTTGCAAAGAGTCAACGAATCGATGGAAGCAAAAAACTAGAGGAGGTTCCTTACTAGATCTATGCATCAAGCTGCTTTGATCAGGCTTCTATTTTGTGTTGAAATTGATCCCATTTTCATTATGCTTTCATTTTCTTTGGCTAGGGATTAGTTTAGGTTACTATTATTATTATTTTACTTGTACTCTTTATGTTGAAAATAAAAAAATAGCAACAAAAAAAATGTGGATGTATTAAAGAAGTAAACTGAGCACAAATAGCTTTTGTAAAAACCTAATGCAGATTTAGTGCTACACATGTTGAGATATACACAAAAGAACTAGCTTCCTGGATTCTCATTTACCCAAAAATTTTGAAGTTTTTTCTGAAGTCTTTTAGTTGTTTTTCGTTTCGAAAATTGTTAGATATTCAAAGGTGAATAAAGGATTAGATATTGGGCCATCTTGTCTCCAAGGGAACGTAGTGTTTTATGGAGACAAATTCAGGATTTGAATGTTAAGGGGTTCGAGTTTCATATCTTAGAACTTGGTAAATTGTTTTACCGGATGAACTCATAAGTAGTACGGATCTAGGGTTTGAATATTATGGGGTTCGAGTTCGATATTTTAGCACAACATAGGACCAAAGCATACTTGAGCTATAGTTGTACTAATTGAGTGCCCATCTAATTGTTGGAGACCAGAAGAAAGTAATCAAATTGTTTGCAAATTTACTTATTTTTTCTAGCTGGTATACATAGATTATACAATATCCATGAATTTAGTTATTTTAAAATTTAAATGGTGGCAACTATTTAGGAAAATTTTGGTATTACCAGAATGGTGTGTGTGAGCAACTTGGTTATATCTGCTCATTTTTGGTACTTCTTTTACAAGACCCATTTAAATAATACTTTAAAAATCAAGTTTAAATACAGAATGTTTTTTATATTATACACTTGAATACGTTTTTATATTTTACACACTTAAATAAATGATATAATGTTTTATATTAGACAATTACCATTCAGATTTTTGAATAGGGGAATTTTTTAAAAGAACAATATTTTAATCACTTTATATAGGTCATCCCTTGTAGTTATACAGATTAGTTTCAATAAGTTTAAAATCTCAGATTTATTCCATTTGATGTTTATGTATATATAAATAAAGGAGTTGATATAACATCTGCGATTAATTTATTAACGCAAACGCCAAGATAAAAAAAAAATATAATTTTTTTTTCAAAAATCTGAGCCAAAGGTGTCCTAGTACAGAATTGGGTCACGTGGCCTAAACGGAGACTTGGACCGCGTGAGGCTAATTTCATAGAGTAATTGATTGCTCCGGAAAAGATAATGGGCTGGTATCGTTAAAGCCCAAGGAATGCCTGTCGGGCTGCTTTAATTAACGTTGAGATGAGTATCACTTAGAAGATCAAATATGAGTAATTACTAAAAGGAAAAAACTAGCTAATTATTTTTCAACGAAGGGTGTCCAATTAGACATTTTCCTCACTATAGGTTATCTACGCCCCTAATCACTAATCAATAACTTAATATCATATTTCAAGTCAGATACACCTATGTACAGATATTTTGCTATAATATATAGTGAGATAGGGAGAGAGAGGTGAACAAGAGAAAGAGAGAGGTGAGCGAGATAGGACGAAACAAGCGATATAGTCTATATATCTCAGATACATGTGAATCACACTAGATACATGTATCCGAGATATTATATACTTTACTCTGATATACAAATATACAAGGGAGAGAGGCAAGCAAGAGACAGATACATGCGAATCCATTTAATTACGATATATCTGGAAATAAATTATTCTATCAAAGATAAAGATATGCACGTATATATATTAAATTTTTAAAAATATTATAAAACTTGAAGTCGTCAAAATAAAGTATTTAATCTAAAAGTTGATACTTTTAGATTCGTTGCATAGGTATCTCCCCTCTTGTAACAATATATAACTCTGCAACATAACCTGACAACACTTAATTCTTAATTATTTCTGGATCGATATTTATTTAAACAAATTATATGTATATATATATATGTAAATACTGGACCTTATTTTATTAAAAAAAATGAAATAATTGATTTAAAATAGAGAGAAATTATGTTGGGGAGTGAGGGGACCGGCAAGTAATAAAAGAGAAATATATACGTAGTGTCTGATTAGAGCCCATAGAATTATATTTGCTTTCCCACAGTATAGGAAACTGGTAAAATAAAATAAAATAAAATATCACAAAACAGTGTTGGCATTTTACAAACACGACAACATGTTCCTGGCTGTATTTTTGCTGAACCTGATGTCAATATTTATTTTGAAGTCTCGATTCATTGTTTATATTGCATAATACTTATTTAAAAAGTAAGTGTTTTTATCAATATCTTTTCAATTTTTTGGAACTCAGATTCGAGACCTTTTTTTCTAGTTAAAAATGGAAAAAGTTCTATTTTATCATGGGATTATCAAGACTTTCCGCAATCTATTTTCTTTTATAAAAAAATATCTGCTGTTCAGAATTTATACTGATCGTAATTAATTTTGAGACTTTGTGTTAGGTGAATGTAGTAACAAAATATATATATATATATATTTTGCAAAAAGTTTTCAGTCTTGAGACTCGAATTTGATACATCATCAATCTGACTTCTTTTAATAAAACAAATATTTTGTTTTGTGTGGTTTGATTGAGTTTCTGATCCATTACAACAGGCAAACAGCTACTGATTATAAGACAAATATCATGAGTTTGAAACATGTGATTGTGTTGTCCTAATATCTGGATTTTTAGTTTAGAGAAAATGATTTTAGTATAAGGTCCTAATTTAATTATTGAAAATGGATAGATCATTGGTCCACTTTTTTTTTTTTTTGAGAAAATTATCATACGCATGTTGATATTTATTTTGATTGGACATTTTAATTTGAAACTACTATTTCACTATTTGAGATAATACATATTACTAGTTCTTGTTTTTATTTTTTCGTATTTTCTTCTTATTATTATTACTTCTAAATGATCTAAGCGATAGGTGGTTTTATGTTCAAATTTATATAACAAAACAAAGAGATAATTCAATTGATTTATTTATTTTATTTTATTTAGTTTCTTTTTTGAACAATTATTTAATTTATACTTTTTATATGACGTCAAAAATTATTTAAAAAGAGACTGGCAGTGTGCGGCGTGACCACACTACGAGGTCCGCCTTATGGACATACCTAGGGCTTTTTGTACTCATTTGAGTATAATAGTTGTATTTTGATATTATAAGTTCTTGAATTATTTTTACTGCTTTATTATTCATAGTCAAATAGTTTAAAATAAAATACTTGATCATTAAAACTAAATAATTGTACAAACTTATTTCCTATAGTGATATTGAATAGTTATAGTGCACTATGAAATTTGACACCAACATGATATTTTCATCGATCATTTGTCCTTTTTAGGATGAGTTTTAAACTTGATCACACATAAAGGATAATGACAAAAAAAAAAGAAGAAGATATATAGTACTTTCTTTGGAAATTGCTCATTCGATTACATTTGATTTATATTATTTTGGTTATTGTACAAATACATATGCATATGAGAAAAAAAGAAGATTGGAATGAGCTACAACTTTTCATTAACTTTGCTCTTTTCCATTCTTTGTACATATATTATAACTAGGTTACCATACATACGTAACCCTTCCATTAAAGTTATAAAAAAAAAAAACTAATTTACTTTTATGAAAAAAATATCTTAGTGACAAGCTGGTCCTGAATCCTCCATTTCAATCCCAACCTCAGCTAGCCTCTTTTCCTTGTACACGTATCGTCTCGAAAAAAACAAGAAAATCATCAAATTCAACACACTCAATATTGCCAATAGCCAATAGAAATCATATAACCTTCCTTGGTTCAAATTATCAGCTAACCATGGTTTATCCCCCGTTACTTTGTGCACAATTGTCACCAAAATGGAACTAACAAAAAATCCAAGTGAAAGTGTACTCAAAAACAACCCTGTGCTCATTGTTTTCATCCCTTTTGGACATTCTCTTAAAAAGAAATCAAGTTGTCCAATATATGTAAATGCTTCACCTGCCCCAACTAGTAAAAATTGTGGCACTAACCAAAAGACACTCAATGGTATCATAGCATTAGCATCATTAGTCAATCCATGCAAATGTGCCACGTTTAATCTTTTCACTTCGGTCAACGCGGCCGCAATCATAGCTATAATCGATAGGACTAAGCCTACTGCAATACGTTGTAGTGGGCTTAGCCCCTGTGGATTGTTGAGGACACGTTTAGTGATTGGTACAACTACACGATCGTAGAACACACATGTTAAGAGGATACTTCCTACGAAAAATAGCGTCAACGACGCCGGAGGGATTTCGAATTTTCCGATGTGACGATCCATCGTTGTAGCTTGTGATACGGAAAATGTTGTCATTTGGGCATAGACAGTCCAAAACATTATAGTTGTGGCCCATGTTGGTAACATTCTAAGTACCAATTTTACCTCTTCAACATCAGTTAAAGTAGATAAATTCCATTTATTTACCACGGTAAATCCAGCAGATTCAACGTCATTTACCTTAATAGCAGCCTTGTCCAAGAAACTGTAAAGAGCACAATAAAAACAAAATTCATGGTCAAAATCTTTGGTCCACAATATAATTGTAATTTAATGAAATTATTGTTTAAAATAAGAACAAAAAATGGAGAAAATTATTATTTTTATTATTATTGTAGTCCACTTCTTTTTTTGTTTAAATAAATAAAATTTTGTTGCTTAGATTTAAAACTTGACAAGTTGTATGAGTGACAGACTGGCTGAGACATGAGAGTATCTCGTGATCTTGGTTTTCTTTAGTTCTTAAAGACAAAAGTATTCACTGAATCTCTAAATTAAAATAATAAAATATTTATTTTCTATTTGAGATGAGAAAATACTATATTCATGTATCATTTTATCTGACATATGACGTTGTATTTGTACGAGAACTATACTATACTTTAACAACCTTTAAGTTCCATAGTTTATCCATTTGTCTTGATCTATCCCCATCCCAACCCTAGCATCCCGAATAATAATAATAGTATGTTCAGTATAAATAAAGGAAAAATTATATAAGAAAAAAAAAGGATTTATAAGGAAGAAGTTTCAAAATTTGCTTCAAGGACAAATCACTATCAAGAAAAGTTAGTGATAGAATTATTCACCTTTTTTTGTTTGGTTTTTATTCATTTAAAAGGTGTATGATTACAACCTTTTAATTGAATTGTAACAAAAAAAAATTTTATCATAAAAAGGGAGTATATTGATCATTAAAAGTGCGGTCGTGTTAGTAATAGTAGTAATTAATATTAACAATCATAAGTCTATAGGCAATAAGTGAGGAAGGCTATATTTTAATTTCCACACATATGAAAAAAAGAGAGGAAAAAGTAAGTAATTACTAATTAGTATACTCCAAATTCCTTGGGGTGGTGGGGGTAAGGCTACTTTATATTCAATTATATAATATATATTATTATAAGTCAACTTGCAAAAATATTATTAAAATGTTGAATATCTTGCCCATATATGCTATAAAACATTTCGACAAAATGAAATTTTTGAGTTGATTTGATTGGAGATATTTTGATTTATTGTTTGATGGTGGTGGTTACCTATCAAATATTTGGCCTACCATTGGGATAAGTTCAAAGAACTTGAAAAAATAATAATTATGCAAATAATATAAGCCAATCAGAAATTAAGATAACTTGCACATAAAATGTTTCATTTTTTCCAATTGTTGGCATCTTTTTTCCCTTGATCTAGAGATTTGTCAGGACATTGCACATGGTTTAAACTTTAAAAAACATAATTTTTCTTTCTAAAAATGTATAGAACTCATCATTTGCTAAAACAATATTTTTAAGGGAATTTATTGTAGTTAGGTGGTTAATTCAACAAGTAATATGATGACGATAGAAAAAAAATTATTTAAATTATATATACTGACAACATAACGTTGGAGATAAAAAACGAAAACTCACCGGTACTCTTTGCTGTGTGGCAACCTTTGTTTAGCTTTTTTATTTCCATCACCAGGAATATCATCAATATTGAAAAGAAGTGAAGGATCAGAAGGTAATTCCAAATGTTTTTTCCTCAAAGCAGCCACAAAAACGGAAGCAATTTGTGTCAATGGACTCCCCACGAGTTTCTTAAATCGATATTTTCTAGTTCCCGATAGAAAAATCACCAAACCGATAACGATAGCACAAGCACAAATTCCATAACCCCATTCTCTTCCCAAATTATCTTGAATGTACACTAATATTGTCACTGCACCTAGTGATCCCACGTTGATAAAGAAAAAGAACCAATTGAAGAATTTTATCATTTGTCCTCTTTCTTTTTTGTCCGTTTCATCAAATTGGTCCGACCCGAACCCGGACACGCTGGATTTTAACCCCCCGGTCCCGAGTGCGGTCATGTATAGCGCGATGTATAGGACCATGAGTTGTTTGCCACTTGCGGGGATGCATGTTGAACTACGTAGCTCACACTTTGGTGGTCGGAGGCTTGGGATTATAGTTGAAATGGTCAAGATCGTAACACCCTGTAAAGAAAATCAATACACGAAAAAAGTTAGAAGATTCAACATTTATTGATATATGAAATAAAAGAAAAAATTAAACCCTCTTATATTCAGATAATACACGAAAAAAGTTAGAAAATTCAACATCTACTGATATATGAAATTAAAAAGAAAAAATTAAACCCTTTTATATTCAGACCACATATTAGTGCAATTTAACTGGTTATAATAGATTATTAATTTTTTTTTAGTTATCCTATTAGACTTTATGAAAAATTATATATTATTTCAAGTTAGCTATGTAATATATGTATTTTTTTTATTTTAATACATAAATTTTTTTTGGAACTCTTTTTGAAGAAAGAGAAATGAAAAAAGAATCTTTTTTTTTTCTTTTTAAAAGATTCAACTAGGGGAGTTAGCATATACTATGTTTTTCCTCCTTTCTTCTTCTTTCTTCTCTCTTTCCATTTTCTTATTTCATAATCAACCATATTCAACACTCATACTTGCTCTATTTCATTTTTTTTTTATAAAATAAGTTAATTTAAACCAAGTGTTACTAAATTTTTCCTCATCTTAATTCCCTTTTTCATTCGATTTTCCTCTTCACAACATTTATAATATGCAATCTAAACTTTCATCCTTTACATATTGATTCTTTAATTTCTTCATATTTGTCATTCTTACTCTTTCCATTCTCCTCATCACAAATTCTTAAAAAAGTTTATAAATCTCCATGCATCAATCTCACGTAAGAAGAAAATAAAAAACTTGATTTGATGATGATAATGATGATGACCAAGTTAAGTCCAATTCCAACATGATGGCACTTAAATAGTATATAAAGCTAAGTCACTTCATAAAAAATAAAAAAAATTCTATTTATCTATTTAAGTTATCAACCAATCAATATTCAAGAAAATAATTAACACGTACCATAGCTTGAATAGTAGTAAAGATACCAATTGTAAGGTACCTGATTAATTTTAAAAAAAATAAAAAAATATGTTAGCTAGTCATGACATAATTATTATATAAATTTTTAATCATAGAAATTTACGAACCGTCCAAGAAAAGTGTCGGCTACAAATCCACCAAGTAAAGTTAACATAAATGAAGTCCCAAGAAAATTTGTAACGTTGTTGGCTGAACTTGCATTTCCTAAATGCATTGTTCCAGTCAAATATGTCACAAGGTTTACAGCTATACCTAGTGTTGTAAGCCTCTCCACCGCCTCAATCCCTACGTAATCGTTCAGAATCAAGAGTCAGTCGATCATATCAAATAATTATTATAATAAGTTTCGTTAAACTCATGACAGAACATATGTTAGTTTATTACCTAATATCATCGCGGCGCTAGACCAACCGCCGGACGAGGAACGAAGAGCTGGTCGACCTTTGTAATCCCAAGCATCTGGGAGAGTTTTTGTGTCATGTTGTGTCTCAGGAAGTGACATTTTTTTTTTGTGTGTGTGTGTATCAAAAGGTTAAAGGATGAAATTGGAGATATTAAGATTATGGAAGATGGATAGAAAGGTATCCAAAACTTATGGTAAGATTCAATTGATTCTATAACCCTTTTATAGCCGTGGATTTGAGGCTATTCATTTTGCTTTTATTATAATTATTATTTTAATACCATAGTTTAATTTATTTTATTTTATTTTAGGGTCCATTATAAGTGGGAATTGTAAAGTCCACATGATTGTTTTTATTTTCTTTTTATTTCTTTTGGGAGGAAATTTCGTGGTCCCTAGCTAGTTTCAAATGATTGATAGTGAAACGTTAAATGCTTGAACCCCATGAACATAAAAGCAAAAAAATAAAAATAAAAGTGCATTACATCTTTAGTTTAAGAAATTAAAAAGAGATAATATCACTTAAATTAAAATTAGTTGATGTATGTATAACAAAATGTTTTGCCTTGGGTTAAATCTAAAATCATTTAAGTGAAAGTTTTGTCCGTATCGAAATAAGCGATATATGATAATTGTATTTGGGTTAGGAATGTAGTGTTTGATGATAACCTTTTGAGTATTAGATATTAAAAATAAAGAAAGTGATAAAGAGTATATGAGTTGTGATCAAATTGAGTCGAAACTTATGGGTTCTGAATTAAAAGAATAAATTATTCATAAATGTTATTCACATAAATATATAATTTGTGCCAAAACAATTAAATTTTTTGTTGAATTTATGGCTCGTAGCTGTTAAAGAATGACAAAAATCTCACATCAATAGTTAATGAGATGGGTGGACTCCTTATAACGCTTCGACAATCCTCCTTCCTTTGAGCTAACTTTTGGGGTGTGAAATAGGCTTAAAACCTAATTTTCACTGTAACCACTTTTATGAAAAATTATTTTGATAATGAGCACTGTAGCATTTTATTATTTTTATATCATATCGAAGAAAAAATATTTTGATAATGAGCACCGTTGAGACTATAACTTAGAGCATTTTATTACTTTTATATCATATCGCAGTGTGTGATCATTAGAGCATTTTATTACTTTTAGATCATGTCGAAGTGCGTGATCAATTTATTTGAAAGAAATGAACACCGTTGAGACTATAACTTAGAGCATTTTATATCATATCGAAGTGTGTGATCAATTTATTACTTTTATATCATATCAAAGTGTGCGATCAATTTATTTGAAAGAATACACTTTAACGTAACCGGTTAGTTTTAACCTCGAGTATGGCATAGTAAAAATTCTAGATTGTTGTAAAATTAAAGTGATAATGCAATTTGGTGCAATAATCACAAGAAGTTGTATAGTTCCCGGGTATCTTGTGAGTAAAATATAACTTTACAAAAAATGGGTGATTGACATGAAAATTTGAGGATTTTCAGTATCCATTATATTTTACCTAAAGAGCAAAACAAAATCATTTGTCTGGCCCAGGAATTTTACAACTTTTTTTTTTTGTATTTTGTTTCTTAGCAACTAATAATTGGCAAAATTTAATAAAAACTCAAAAGTCTATAGTTGTTGGTGTTCAAATAAATATTGCACGTCAAAAAGATAATTCAACTCCTAATATAAGAACTTTTATGTGGTGGCCATACATTCAAAAAGTGAAAGATAGGAAAAGTGGTAGAATGCACCCAAACAATAGGGAAAATCACGTTTCTACTTTTTATTCAAAAGTAATCATTTTTAAATTTAAATAATATATATTAATACCAAGTAGTACCTAGTTTTTATTTTTATTTTTCTCATCAATCGATTTAAAACAATATATTAATAAGAGATTTTTATCTATCTATTTGAAAAAGAAAAAAACAAGTATATATAAAACATTTGTATTTTTTTTTATTAATACATAATTTTTTATCGATAATTTTTTTTTACTGTATTAATAACTTTAACAAGATTCAATGTATTCAAGAAAAAGTGATAGAACTATTACGAGTTATTGGACGAATATGAATAACAGTCTATCTTTTTCAGCTCATCTCTTTATAAAAGGAAGTTTGAGGTTTATAACTCAACTTTCTTTTTGACTTTTATAATTTTCATTACTTAAGTATTCTCATATGTAATATCATCATATAACTTATTATAAACGCTACAATAGTCCTAGAATATTATACATAATTCTTTACAGTCTTATTTTACTAGTACGTCTTTGTTAAAGAATAGAAATTCATAACCTCATTAGGAATGGTAAGATAAAGTCTTCTTTATCTCTCTTACTTATACTAATTTTTATTGAAAATTTTTATTTTTGTTATTAATAAAAGACAGTTAGGCAGGGCGTTTAATAATATAAATTCACAAAATAAATTAGAGCCGATCATATCACGTTTTTTCTCCACCATTCTTTGATTAATATTTTTCAAATATCCACCCACCACCACTTTTATAATTTACCAATGGAGAAAAGGCACCTTGACAAATGGAAAATAATCACTATAAAATCTCTTTGCCAAACTTTAGGAACTGAATAGGGACTAAAGAAAAATTTACAAATTAAAAAAATATGAAATTTCCAGATTTGGACAGCTCAAGAAAAAGATAAAGAATAATATTACAAAAAGAGAGAAAAAAAAACAAACAAAGACTATGGTACTTTTTTGAGTGCTTTGACCTTATAAAAAAAAAGTTGCACTCGCAAAATTATGTAACAATTAGCATATCACACAATGTTCTTTCTAATTTTACTCCAATAATTTTCTTATTGTCTGTATAATTTTGTATATACTATTTAGATCACTTTTGAATTATTTGCACGTTCTATTATTAGTAGATATAAGAAAAAGTTCCCGTCCTTCCAATGTAACGAGGTCCATGTTCATGTCCATCGAGGATCAACGTTATAGTCAGAAACGGAGCCAAGATTAGAAGCTTCAAATCGATTTTGCTTGAGAATTAACATATTAATTTTCTAATATAAATATAGGGTCTACAAAAAAGCTAATGAATTTTTCTGAACACATAAACCCCGCCCAGCTCTGCCTCTGATTAGAATATATAAATGGATACAAAAGAACATGGCCTTTCATTTTCAATCTCTTTCATTACTGTTACTTAAAAATTGATTGAAAAAATTGTAGCCAATTTTTCTTTTTTAAGGATAAGCAAAACTTATGGGGATATAATTTTTCATACGTGTACAACAACTCATGCAAAAAAATAAAAATTGTTGTGTCTTTATATTCTACGCATCAATTATTAGGATTAAATAATTACAGGAATAGTAATTTTAGTTTCTTGATAGATTATCCTTAAATCTTGGTTTTTTCAGTAGTTAATTATTCTTTCACCAGTTTAACAAAAGATTAATTATAGAATTAATGCTAAAATAGAACAAGTTTAAATAAGCAAAGATGGCTACGCAAAGTGATTATTAAGATTTTCAACTTTGTTGACTAAATTAGAAATCATTAATCCAGCGTCTAAAATCTATGGTTTACAAAACTCATTTATTATATAGTGGGAACTTATTTTTCTTCTGTTTAATTTTGTATGTTCAGGCTACCAATTTAGTTAATTAATTATTTAATTACCATATCGATGAACTAATTAACCTCCTTTTCATGCATATAATTAAATTCTCTAAAGAGCAGATCAACAACTTATTATAATTAAGAAAATAAGTGTCTTCTGTTAA
This sequence comes from Solanum chilense, assembly GCA_032847665.1. Classification (NCBI taxonomy): domain Eukaryota; kingdom Viridiplantae; phylum Streptophyta; class Magnoliopsida; order Solanales; family Solanaceae; genus Solanum; species Solanum chilense. The sequence continues at coordinate 9,787,909 of CM064965.1, forward strand.
ACTAATTATTTATGAGTAAGTCGAAAAAAAACGTGAATGATTATTATATTTTATAGGGGCTATAGCTGTATAATATGTTTTTTAAATATCAGGCAACTTTTGGATCATAATGAATAGTGTTTTAGATATTTTTTAAAAAAATATGTCAAAATGAAGACGTAGAACTTAATATAATCCTGGAGACGTGACACCTCTGATATAGTTTTTCACTTTTCAAGCTAAAAACATCATTTACACCTTTGATTCAAAATTTTATTTCGTATCAATCTAAAAGTCTATTAATCCTTCTTTCTGATATCTCTTATCGATTGGTTTTTCCGTCATCGTTCAACATTTACAGTCTCAAGCATAAATTTTTTCCATAGCAATAATATAAAATGAGTATTTACTCTAACAATATATTTGTCAAAGCTCAAATTAAACCTAATGTATGTATACCTATGACCTATCATATGGTAAAACAATATTAAGAACTAAGAAGTTAAAAGAAAAAACATAAATGGAAAACGACAACTGATGCTTAGACAAACTTTATTCCTTTATTTTTTATTTTTTATTTTTGGTTAATTAACTTTATTCCTTCCACTTTGTAGTGACGTTACTATATTTGGTTCAGTACATACTAAAAATAACATGTGTTTATCAAGTTATTTCCACTATTATCTTCAAAGGCCAAGTCAATGACTCATGGAATCTCCCATATCATGATTACAGATATGAAGCGTGAATAATATAGCATAATAAATAAATTAAAAGTTATTTTTTTAAAAAAAAAATCATAGTTCATTCGATTTTCTAGATATCAAACATATTATTTATACTTATTTAATGCATTTTATTTGTAATTCAACTGAGACATTTTTCAATAATATTAAAGAAGGATTAATACATGGACAAATTATTTTCTCAATTTTAGTACTTTACTTATTCTCTAGAAAGTCAAAATAGACAAACTGATGTGCGATTAAATTATTTTTTTAATTAGAAAAGAAACATTTTGTATGGGTTTGACTTAACCCACTCCACTTTTATGTCAAACTCATTTTTGTATGTTTTTTTTTTTTTAAAAAAAAAAATATTTTGTAGAAACATTTGGTAGGTATTTAACCAACATTCACCACCTTTAGGCCAGTTTTTATTTAAAATGTTATCTAGCATTTATTTGTGGGGTTTATAAGCTTTGATTGTCCTTTAATTTTCATTGACATCTAATAAATGAAAATAGTAGATAACTCGTAGATATTAGTAGTAAAATAAATAAATAAAATTAAAAATGATTAAATGAAAAGTCAGTATAAATTTGGAATTCTTACACTACACAAAACACAACAAATTGACCCTGTAATAAAAAAATAACTCTATATTTATTTTCGCTGGATATAAACAGTCGATAATTTGCAAAGATATTTTACTTTTAATTTCTCTACTTGATACTCATATTGAATACAACCATTTAAGAAAGCAACACTTTCAACAAAATTATTTTCATTTTCAAATACTTACACTAAAAATTTCAAATTAAGAACTATTTACTATAATCCATGTCGGTAATTGCGAAGATGTGATAATCATGAATAGTAGGGATATATTACAAGTTTACATCCACATAAATATGACTCATAATCGATTTAAATATTAGGAGTTGACTAATGAAATTTTCGATAAATTCATAAATTATTTTAGAAAAAAACAGATAAAATTAGGTTCTAAAAAGGACCTTATTGGTCGGTTTTAAGAGGTCCCATTTCGATGTTTGGATTCATCGACCCTTTTTGCTAGTAGTATATTCTTTCTTACCTATCAAACCTATCATCATAACCAAATAGATTAGTATATTCTTGATCATAATATAAAAAATATTATATAATTATATCATTGTTGAATTTGAGTCTGATTCTTTTTTACGGGTCAAGTACGTAAAAATTGTTTTTGATATGAGTGATAATGAATTTGATCTTAGGACTATGATACAATGTTAAAGTTTGTAACTGTCTCATCTAAAAAATTTAAGTTATTAGACAAATCACTTTTATTAGTTAATTATATTTTTAATATATTACTTACAAAATAATTATACATGAATTTATTTAATATCATTAGACTAAAGAAATGATATATAACTAATCTTAAGTTATAGGTAAACAAATTATTTCATGAAAATTTATTATGATTTCATAATAGACAAAGTTAGGTTTTTCGATGGACCTTACAAGTTTTTATGACCACTCATTATGATTTTTTTTTGTTTTAAAAAAGAAACATTTATGAGTTTGCTTATGAAAATGAATATGATGGTATAAACATAATTAACTCATATTTTAAATATATTTTCTCAAAATTTTAAATGAAATCATTACACCTATCAACATAAATCCATATTTTATATATGAGCATTGTCTTGTTCTCGATTCCCATGAAAGAATCAAAATAAGTGAGAATTACGTGCATATTTCGCAATTCCTCTGAATCAACACTACAAGTCATATTTATTTAATTATTTAAAAGTTTTTGAATTTATAAAAATAATTAAATTGCAGATAGATTCAAAGGGGAATCAAAGATAGAGAAATAAAATAAATTATTCTTTGCATATTCTTTCACGAGCTCCAAGAGCCAGCCTGCAGACAGGAAGTGCCAAATGGACGAATCATAACAATTAGTTGTAAATAAATTCTTGATCTTTGAAGTCCACACCAATAATTCTACTTTCTTAATTTTTATTTATTCGAACGACATGGTGGCATAGATGAGACTGCTTCGTTTTTAATCAGACGTTTTAATTTTTGAGTTTTGAATATGAAAAAATATTTGATAAAAAGTATTTTCCTCGAACAAGACCTACGTGACGTAAATTTATATTAGTTTGACTTCAATACAGATATCAGACACTGACTAATGAAAAATCGAATAAATAATAAAGTAATATATTTTAATGTATTATAGAAGAGAGAGAGTAGAGAGTAGAGAACTTGCCCCCATGGACCAGCTGACTATAGTTATATATATTTGTATTATTATTACTATTATTATTATTATTTTAAGATTTTTTTAGTTGTTGTTTATATTTTCATGTTTTATCCATTAGTAATAATACATGCATGTCTCTTAGTTCATTGATGACATAAACAGAGTTAGGCACAAAGAAAAATAAGGAGCCAAAACTTGTTTTATGTGTTAATAATTTCTAGGATGATCTCATTAATTCTATTTATTTGATAGCCTATATATAATGCTTCCAAATTGCGTAAGCTATATTTCATTTTCAATTCAACAAAATAGTTTATTTAATCAAGTTATCTTGGTGAAGGGTCGTTATGTTAGTTACACCATTTCTCTTTTGGAGTTATCACAATCTCAATATTTTGTTATATTTTTTATTTGACGTTTGATATTGTTTTGTATTAGATATATATGAAAAAATTCAGTTTTTCCTATAAAAAATGATTTAATTTTTACGAATCAAACTCAAGACTTTTAATTAAATATATATAAAAGGCGCTTAATCATCAGAATTTCAAAATCGACATCTTATATTAAAACATCAACATGAATTAGGTTAAGATAATTAAATATTTAAGATATCATCATTAGTGAGCTGCTTATTAAAGATCGCCTTGCACTTCACCACACATAAGTCAATTAACATACAATAGAACTATATTTTTTAATTTTAATTAGTAAATTTTATTTTCTCTTATTTTTGTTTTGTTTATGTAGGACCAATAAGAAGCCAAATCTTGTGGTTATAAAGTCATATTAGATTATTTTAAGTCAATTGCTGACGACCTTACTCTCAAAATCACTGTTAATATGTGGTACTAGTTGTTTACTAAGTCATAATATTAGTTGAGTTGGCAAAATAATTCACATTTAAATTCAATTCGAAAATTTTCTAACTCCATAACAATAGGTTACTTTTATATTTAATTTTATGGTCAAAGTTAGACACATAAAATACAGATTCAATTACATTTCGTATTTTTTACACAAATTTTAATATTTATATTCAGTTATAAAAAATTTAAAGATTAAACTTGTTTAAGTATAAAGGTTAGTTTTTTTAATCTTGGTGGTAGATTTCACCATTTAACTATATGTATATCACAATAATCAAGGTTTTGGTTTATCAAACTAATGCACGTGAGATTTCGAGAGAAGAGTTATTTTCACGTGAGTTAGCTCGATGGTAATTATACTATTATAGAGAATAATTCATTAACCTTAATTAAATGACAAGTTATTAATTAATTATCAACTCCAACTATTATTGATGGACTCTATCCATTTGACAAGCTGAAAGGGCAACCATAATATTATATTTTAATACCTTCTACGTTTTATTTTACTTGACTCATATTGACTCCACATACAACAACAATAGCATACTCAATATAGTTCAACAAATAGGTTTAAGGATCATAGTAAATTTTACTTTTACTTACGTATAGAGAGGTTGTTTCCGATAGACCCTCATCCAAAGTTAAGAAAATAATAATACTGGGATTACATAAAAATAACAGATAAAAACAGAACAAGACATACCTCTAACAAAAATATTTATTAGGTATTTTACATACTAAATTAACTTTATTAATTAAGTTTTGGAGTATTATATAAGAGAAAATGCATAAGTACCTCCCTAAACTATGCCCGAAATCTCAGACACACACTTATACTATACGAAGGTCCTGTTACCCCCTGAACTTATTTCATAAATAATTTTCTACCCTTTTCGGCTTACGTGGCACTATCTTCTGGGCCCAGCGCGTGTTGACAATTTTTTTAATGATAGTGCCACGTAGGTCGAAAAAGGGTAAAAAATTATTTATAAAATAAGTTCGATGGGGGTAATAGGACCTTATAAAGTACAAGTGTGTCTCTAAAATTTCGGGTATAGGTTGGTGGGGGAGATAATTGTGCATTTTCCCATTATTTAATTATAAGTTTAGAAGTGAATAAAAATAGTAATTAAGTATTAATTAATGTTGGATTTGTAAGCACAAATGTTTTGCTGTATTTAGGAAAGATCATCTTAGGCAGGTCATTAGTAGAATAATTGGCTTGCACTACGCATCTTGTCTCCCTCTAACCTCATTTTGCAACACATAAATATTGTAATTTGTCTCTCTATTTAATTAATTAATTTTTTTGCAACATTAATTAATCTAATAATTAACAGCTTGCTGTTATGAATTATTATTTTGACCATTTCTGATTGAGAGTTTTGTATGTATGATTACTCTTTTTTATGTTTATTTTGGTAATCATAGAGAATCGAAAATGTGCTTTTTTTTCATCACGATGTATAATGTAATTCAATGTTTGCCTCATTGAAACATTTTCGAATTTCCTCTTCACAATTTTATATTTTCATTTCAATATTTTGATTTAAAAGTCCACTTTCCTTTTTTTTAAAAATAAAATAAAAATGTTGCTTTCCTTTTCTAGTCATTGACGATCATATTCGAGTTTTCTCTTCTTAATTAGTGGCAAATATTTATTATTGCTCTTCGTAAAAATGTAATAAGTTACAACACTACGTACTGATGTGTTTACATAATAAATTATATAAAAGATAACAAAATTTCGATTAACTAAACTCAGTATTAATTAATTAATGTGGTAAGTTTAGTTGAGCTCGATTCGACTAGACCCCGTTGAGCGGAGCCACCCTGAGGGATTCATCTGAACTTCTTTGGTGAAAAATATTACTATTTATATATAATTAAAATTATATTTTATGTATATATAGTAAATGTCAAATCTCCTTAATCATATCAATTTGTGCGTTTAGTTCTTCCGATTTTGAACACACCAACCCAAACTCTTACCAAAATATATCACTTTGATTGAAATGGATAGAATCAAGATGAACAAAATAAAGAATCATAATCCCAACTAACCCAACTCCTATAATTTATTTAATTATAAAAATAAAACAAGTAAAATAGCATATTTAATATCTCAACTTTGTAGTATAAAAATAAGCCCAATTAAGTTTTAGATGTGCTCAATTAGACATGTCAAAAAATGGATATAGCTAATAAATACACAAACATGTACTAAGTAAATTGGTCAAGTCATATTTTCATGAACTAAATTTGTCACATCTAAAAATATATATAAAGCTAGCATATATGCATGAAAAGTTTTATGCTTTAAACAGTAATGCCAAAAATATACATGTCAGAAATTTTGGTATACAACAAATATACTGATAACAATAGTCCCCTACTTAGTAAGATGACGTTGTATAAGTTAATAGCAAAAAATCTAGTGTGGCCCTTTAAGTTGGCTTGAATTATTGTGACTTTAGAAGAATTAGATTCCAAAATTGACATAGTCGTCTTCATTGTATACAACTTGCATTGTAACAAAAATTTCTTCATCCACCTTTTTGTGTTTACTCTTAAAAAGACTTTGTGCCACGAGACAATATGTCGTATGCTAAATTTGTCAATTAATGTCAATTTGCATCTTACAACGTTTACTTCTACTCAAAATGTGGGTCTATGATAAGACAACTTTCTTTCAACTTCACAAAAAGAAATAGAAGCATGGAGGCCTTTCTTTTCTTGTAACTATACATGTGTTATTCTGAATTAACTGACTTGACTAATGTAAATTCGTGTTTTTTAGGTGTTAGAATTGATAAAAGTTCTATATTGGTTGGGAAATGGACTGACAGTATGCTTATGTTTTGGTCTATCCTCGCTCATTAGCTAGAGTTAGATCTAGGTGTCATGTTTTTTTACATGGTATCAAAATCAGGTTTATCTCCATTTGGGCTCCCGATCCATGCTTCAGTTGGATCTGGGCGTGAAGAAGGGTGTTAGAGTGAGTACAAGTTTCAAATTAATTAGGGAATACACTAACGATCTGCTTATATGAACTTGGATAATTCTCTTCGAAGTTGAGTTAGACTCAGATTGCATATCTTTACAATAGGGCGTCATTCTTTAGAGTTTCTTATAAGAGTTTACTCCATTTCTAGGCTTATCCAATAGCAAACCATTTCGCTTGAAAAATACACTAAGATATTCAGCCACAAATCATATGACTCACTGAGTTTGAAATCTACCTTTTATGAAAATTAATTGGATGATATTTTAAACATATATAGCAAATTAAGTCATAGTTATTGTGTTGGGCCGAACTCATGATGATAGCTAATGCTCTAGGTCCCCTCGACTAGTGAAGAAATTCTATCTATCGTACCGCATTAGTGGTTTCCCTAGACCTTTGCTTCAATATCATGTTTATTTAGATTTTGATGTCATTCTCATGACTTTTTGATATCCACAACTAATTCACACTTCATACATCCCTATAGACTAGAGCTAACCTATATATATATTAGGTGGGAATGAAATAATTGTCTAAATAACTAATTAATTGAATTTGTATTTTGTTCCAAAAGGCCAATGGAAACAACCAAGTGACAAAAGATATTTAAATCGAATTGCGATGTCACAATTTATTTATTTTTTCTTTCAATGCCCTCTTAATTAGTTACTTGCTACATAGTTGAATCTTGCATATTTCCTTGTTTTAATTATGTCAAAATTAAATGAATGAAAAGATAGCATTTATGTATTTGTTACTTTTTGTTGAATAGATGTGTTAGACCTTGGTGATGGGAACTAATCACAAATAATCACTTTTCAATTTCGAAAAAAATAATGATAACCTTGAAATTTCAAATTTAATTGAGGTAAGTGCATCAATATTGATTTGGCCATATTTAACTTATGCTCGCGTTTTACATTTTGAAATAATCTCAGACGAGATATTATGCCTGAAGTTTCATATACTTGAAGTTCAAACACAAAATCAATCAAATATGTTTGAAGTTCAGTTTCTCTTTTCCTTTTTTCCTCAATTCAGTCATAAAAAAATTGTCAAACCTAACATAAATATCTCATACCTTAAACAAATACATGTAAATGAAAATTTAAAAGCCGTGTATGAAATAAATAACGATATCAAAACAGACTATCCGTAAAACTTCTTCAATTTAACAAGTGGCAACTTGCACTATTTTCACAGTATATAATGACAGCCAGCCAAGTGTAAGCCCAAGTTGCACCAATTTTTCTGTTCATGGGCCCTAAATGGACTGGACCTACACTCATGATGGGCCATCAAAAGCATGACTCCTCATCCCAAACATACTTATTAAGATATTTATTATAAAAATAACACTACACACAAATTTAAGATGTTAAATATCAAGTTATAAACAAACTTTTTCATATTAAACTACTTATAGCATATTATTATCAAGTTATAGCATATTAAGAAATATTATATTATTCTCATTAATTTTTTAAAATAATAATTAACTTATTTTAATAATTCAATTACAATATTTAAACCAATGTAATTAATTACACTTATTATTTTAAGTTACTTTTTTTAAACAAAACTCTTAATTAAAGTTATTTAAATTAAATATTATTTAGTTACCTTTTTTAAGATAACTACAAAATTATAGGGTTTTTATCAAAATTTAAAAAATTACAGTTTTAAAACTGTAAAACATTATTTAAAAAAAAAAATTGTATTCCCCAAAATTTTTGTTCTTCCCCATTTATTTTCAAAATCATTACAATCGCACGCCTCTCAAAACGTTTCAACATTTTCACTTGCTTTCACCATTTTAGCACGCCTAATTCCTCTCTCAAAATTCCATCTCTCTTAACATTATTCTTCAAGAATTCTCAAATAGTTCCATTCAAATCTTAATTTTTAGCACTCAAATCTTTAAATATTGAGATAAACAAACCGTACAATGGCTAAAAGAAGCAAAGAAACCCCAAGAAAAAGTAGAAGATTGAATGAAGAAGCAAGTTCGGACGATTTTCATGCTCCATCTTTCAAAATTTTATCACAAACACAAAATCCAAAGAAAGATGAGAAGAAGAGAAAAGGGAAAGAAAAGAAAAAAGAAGATGAATCTGAGAAAACGACTAAAGAAAGAGGAAAGAAAAGGAAAGGAAAACAAATCGAGGAATCATCAGAGTCTGAATTTGATTTTGTGGAAGAGTTGATAAAATCAAAATCCAAAAAACCAAGAGCAGAAGAAGAAGAAACAGATAAACACAAAAAAAGTTCAAAGGTTAGTAAAAGTTAATTTTTTAATATTTTTTTATGTTCTGTTATTTTTTTTTCTTTTATTTGGGTATAAAATAGTTAAAATACAATTTTTGTGTAAAATAAATAATGTAATAATTGTTTATGATTCCATATATGAAATTTCTGTTTAAATAAATATTGTTTTTTTTATGTGTGATTCACCGTATGAATTGTGTATGATAAATGTATAAATTGTGTATGATCCACTATATGAATTTTGTATGATTCACTGTATGCTTCACTATATGATTCACTGTATATATAACATGTGTATGAATTTTTTTTATCAAGTTTTTGGGTACTGTTTTCATTATATTATATATTTTTTCATTGTATTATATAATTAGAAAATTATATAGGTTAAAATTTTATGATAACTGTATGAATTGTGTATGATTCACTGTATGAATTTTGTATGATTCACTGTATATATAAAATGTGTATGAATTGTGTATGATTAATGTATGAATTTTGTATGATTCACTGTATGAATTTTGTATGATTCACTGTATGATTCACTGTATATATAAAATGTGTATGAATTTTTTTTTGGCAAGTTTTTGTGTACTGTTTACTAGTAATATTCATAATTAGTTATCCTCAAATGGACTTTGGCGTTGTCAAAATCGGAGAGAAAGATTTTTTTCACATAATGAGTCAACCGGGCAGACCTTGGGAGGACGGGGTAAGACCTTTTTTTCAACTAAATATTATGTTTTTGAGTTGCAGTGATATATGTATGTTTTCTGTATGTATATTTTATGTATGAAATATGTGTGAACAGTGAATGAATTAGATATGTATTTTTTTTTTAAAACAACATATTAATACAATTGCAGTGATATATGTACTATTGCAGTGATATATGTATGTTTTCTGTATGTATGTTTTCTGTATGAAATTTGTGTGATATATATATGTTTTAGTATGGTTATTTTCTGTATGAAATATGTGTGAACAGTGAATGAATGAGATATGTATTTTTTTTTGTTAAAACAGCATATTAATACAATAATGTATTATCTTCGAAAGAAGGCAAAATACTCCCAAAATGTCACTTCTTACAGTACTGTTGATTGTTGGTTTATGGCATGGGTTGATAACATTGAGAAACAGTGGAGACAATCACAATGTGACATGAGATGCATATCACCGGACCATGATGTTGGACAATGCATTAGAGGATATAAGCTGCTTGCTAACATTCCGTAGGATAGGGTTGATGAAGTAATCATCCCAGTCAACATCAATGACAAATTCTACTGGTTTCTTGTTGTATTCCGAATCAAAAGTAGATGTCTATATGTATATGATTCGATGATGGGAGGATCTGTATTCAAGGAAAGTCAAAGAAGCCGTTGATAAGCTTGCAACCATGATTCCTTTATTTCTGACGAGCACAGGTTTTTATGGCAAAAGGCTTGATTTGTATGCGAATAATCTCCCTGATTATCAACAGAAGTCTCACTCTGAACCTCTAAGTATCAAGAATGTTACACATGTTCCTCAACAAGAAGAAAGTTCAAAGTATGTATATTTCTTACATTATTTTTTTATTCATTTTAAATTGAAATTGCTAATATTCATTACAATTTTTTTTTTCAATTTGTTTACAGTGATTGTGGTTTATACACATCTCTATTTGCCGAATACATGAGCAATGGAGTTTTTGATATGTCACATATTGATATTGATTCAACATATCATCGTCAAAGATATGCAACATTACTTTGGCATTATGAGAAATCAAAGAATGATGAAGGCGCAATCAGTGAAAGTGAAGTTATAGGAACAGTTGCTAGCAAAAAGGGTGGACCTCGAACTCATAAAGAACAAGTTATGGACACCACCAATTATCATACTCCAAAATTCCGTATCAGGAAGTAGAAATCTTCATGGCACATAGATAATTTATTTGAAAGACTTTTTTTTTTTTTTAACTTATGAACAATTTATGTATTTTCCCAGTTTTTTTATTATGAATACTTTGATGGTTTTATATAAATTATTACTGATTATTACTAAATGTGTCTCACTTATATTAATTATATTACTGGTATGAATACTGTATGAAAAATGTATGAATTATATCATACAATTATACATTAATAAATGTGTATCACCATCTTACATACATTATATGAATTATGAATGTCATATTAAAATTTGATATATAGTACATAGTATGAATTATATTACTGGTATGAATACTGTATGAAAAATGTATGAATTATATCATACAATTATACATTAATAAATGTGTATCACCATCTTTACATATATTATTCATACCACTAATATACATACAATTTGTTTCTGTTTTTATTTTAATTTTGACTACTGATGGTTTTATATAAATTATTATTGATTATTACTAAATGTGTCTCACTTTAACATATATGAAATTGTATGAATCATGTATGAAAATTATATGAATTATGAATGTCATATTAAAATTTGATATATAGTACATAGTAATGATATATGAAAAATATATGAATTATGACAAATTATAAAAAATATTTTTCAAAATACAAACACAAACAAATTGTATGTACATTACTGATATGAATAATGTATGAAAATTGTATGAATACTGTATGACATTTGTATGAATATTAATATTATTAAATAAAAAAACATTTATAACAATTTAATGCCTCAATAACACAGATTTAACATTACGACATCATTGTTTTTGTACAGGATAATTTGAACAAGTCTTCCTATTGTGTCAAACCTGATGGCATCTACTGCATGTGCTTTTTGTCTTCTTGAATTTCACATCTGCGAATCCCTTCCAACGTTCAAGTTTGGGTCTTCCTGCTGCTCTTTTTGGACCAGGCGGCATCAATTTAGGATCTGAAATATAATTGGTATATCCCATGTACTCTCGCACGGGATAGGCTCGACAGGAATGGCATAAGCATCTTTGAAATTCTTGAGGCTATAAAAAGCAGAACAGAAATCATACAAAAATAATACAAATTTCATACACAATTTAATACTCAATTACTACACTGTTTATACACTATTGTAATTTACTAAACAATTATTACATTGTTTATTACACACTTAATACCATTTTATACAAAATTAATACACAAATCATACAATGTTTTACCACACATTTTATACAGTTTGTACAGAAAATAATACACACTTTATACATATTTTAATACACAATTACCACACTGTTTATACACTATTATAATTTAATACACATTTAATAAATTGTTTACTACAAAATTAATACACAAATCACACAGAATTATATACAAGACACTTGTATATACAATAACAAAAATTTAAATCAATACAAAATTTAAACAATTTTTATACATACTGCATACTACACAACTAACTACTACATACAATCTAAAATACAATTTCATAGTCATTTATCCAATTTAATATAAAAAATAATATACAGTTAATTCAATTTCATACTCAATTGATTTTCGTATATATTGTTCATACTTTATATATATACATTAAAAATACAAAATGTATACATTGTTAATATAAAATTTCAGATAATGTTCTAATGTTTCAAAAACAAAAAATTTGCTAAATTTATCAAAAAATTTAAAATATTAAATTTTAACCAGTAATCACATTTACCATCAATCTTCGTTTTAATTTACACATGAAAATACATTTAACACTACGAAATTTTTATTAGTAGAAACACTGAATTAATGTTTCAAAAAAGAAATATATCATTTTAACATATGCAATATAATACAGGAAAAAAACGACACATTACTAAAATATTAAAAAAAAACTAACCTGATGAATTCCATTTGCCACCATGTTTAATTAAAATTGACACAAATTTCTCCATCAAATCAAATCTAAACTTTTTCAACCTTCAATTTTGATTTTTTTTTGAATATAGTCAAATTTCTGGAAAAAATTTTTAAAACACGTTTATGGAAAGAAAGATAACAGAATAAAATTTTTTTAGGATAAAAAATCAAAAAAAATTACCATTAAAAACGGATTTCGCTAATTAAGGTTCATATCTTTAATTAACATATTTAAATTCCCTTAAAAAGTGCAATTTGGTTATCAGTTAAAAAACAGTAACTACATTCACGGTAGTTATCCAGTTTTTATTACTAATTTTTAATTTTTTTTTTCTTCCTGATTTAACTGAATAAATATTTAATATATTTTAATTTAAAGAAATGCTATAAGTTGATATATTATATGTTATTGAATGAAAATCAAAATCTTGTGCCATAACTTGATAATATGACTACATAATATGCTATATACCTAATTTACACGATGGGCCATCAAAAGCATGACTCCTCATCCCAAACATACTTATTAAGATATTTATTCTACTAAAACTTTATATAATAAATATTATGCATTATTGCATATCAAATAATTCAACAACAAAAAAACACCTCTTTCGTAAAGTCAATGGTAGCACTCAAAGTAAAATATACAAGTTGACATATAAATTTGCAAATTTTTGAGAACAAATGAAAAAAAAGCGTAAGTCAAACTAATTTAATTCATCGTACAAAAAAGTGTTTGCCAGTCAAATATAATTATATGTATATATACATTCATCGACTAATATTTGAATTACTACACCATTTTATAAAATAACAAACATCATAGTCCAACTATATATAAAAAGAGATGACATATAAATGAAACGGGGAAAGTAATAAAAAGCAAAAATTCCTTGCAAATGCCGTTTACATACCTTTAGGCATATGATGTACTTATATTGCTATAATATAAGCTTTCTTTGACCGTAATAATTGGTAAAAGTACATAAAAAGAGCGTTACATACATGCTCAACGAAATCGAGTATACGCATACGTTTGTAAGTTCATTAGATATATATAAATTATTAATTTTAGAACTTAATAACTTTAAAAATTAAAAATTTTGAATTTAAGAAAAACGTAAAAACAAATCATGGCAGCTTTGGAACCTGTCTTTAATTAATTATGTTTGTCATGAATTAAATTCAATCAATAATTGTGTAGTTTAGTTAACAAGTTGCTTGTACTCGTAGATAAAATATGATCCACTAGAAATAAAAGATTACAATAGGGACCAAAAAGGCCTACACATCTATGGGAAAAAGAAAAATCATACAAATAATAGAACCAAATTTTTATCCATCTTGATGTAGATTCATTCACGGGGTGTGATACATACATTTACATACAAAATATACATGTAGAGGGGTGGGGTGGGGTTTAAGTATTAATTTATAAACCATGAGAGCCAACAGAAAGAAGTGAGGTGGTTTTATGGATACTACTAATTATAATTGTCTTTTTGCATTGTGTACATTTAAAGGGGAAATTAATTTAATTATTGTCATGATTAATTATATAATTAGTAAAGATGATATTATAATTTGACCATATACAACTCATACTTATATGTGCCGTCACCATTAAGGTTCTACCGACTAATTACTCCTATCTTAGTCTTATTAACATTAATTAATACTTTGTTTACAAAGAATATCTATTTTAATTTGATGCATAATTTGAGAAAATAAAGAAAATATTTTCAATTTTTTATTTGAGATTATATTTATGTTAATAAACAAAACTATTTTTTTATCTCGTGTTCTAAAATATATCATGTAAATAATTATAATTATAATATTGTCAAAAAAGAAAAAAGTTATTATTTTTTAAGTAGACGATAAAAGAAGGTAGGTTATGAAGTAATAATTAGTTGAACGTACTATATATTTGTAACTCTCAATAGGAATTTAAGTTATACATGTTATTGTCAAAAAGAGATTTTTTGACGAATAAAAATAAAGGCGAAGCGTGCTAGTATTTGAGTTATAGGTGTTCTGAATTTAAAAGTATGAACATTCGTAGTTTCTCTTATTTACCATAGTCTCAAGTAAAATAGTCATAATGCTTTATTTTAAAACATTTAATAATACAAAATAGGTGGCGTTTGAAAAGAAAACTCACCTACAATTTTCATAAGTCGTGACTCACCCAATTCATTACGTACGAAAAGATATGGTGGTATATATACATTATTTGCCTTCAAGAGAGGCAAATTTTGATTGTATGTAATTTTTTTACCAAACTTTTTTATGGGTACTTGTGATGATTTAATAAAGGAAAAATAACTTAAATGCACAACTATAAGTTTAGTATTCTCTAATTTTTCCTTCTTTTTTTAAATATTACATAATTTCCTTTGTTTTAATTTTAGTAGAAGTTTAGAGATACATAACCTTCTCTCTCCTATAACACACACTTCCTCAATATCATGCCTATTTTTTCTCCACTAAAACACTTTTTGAATTTTGAATTTTGAATTATTAATTTTAATTAAAAACGTTTCACAACATTAATATGAAACTTTGAATTTCATAATTCAAAAAATTTGAAATTTCTGAAAATTGGACCATTATTCACTAGTTCTTCTTCTTCTTACTCCATCATCTGTCTATAGTTCTTCTTCTTCTTCTTCTTAATCCATCATCTGTTCTTATTTTCTTTTTTTTTTCTTCTTGTTCATTCCTATATTACATCAGCCGTCTCTAGGTCTTTTTTTTCTTCTTACTCCATCATCCGTTCTTCTTTTCTTTTTTTTTTTCTTTTTTTTCTGTTAATTGTTCTATTACATCATATTAATGGATCCTTTTACTAATAGAAAAATTTATGATTCGGACGATGAAAATTGGAAAGAAAATATAAAAAAGTCTTTGCATGATCCTATGAATGTTCGGAAGGATTCAAACAAAGATTTTGACGAATCATCTAAATCAAAGGTTGACAAAATACACCAAAAAAAGAGAAAAGAAGCAGCAACCATTGTTGTTGAAATTAGTAAAAATTTTAGTAAAGGAATCCCATATGTAACATGAATTTTTGAAAATTGTTATCATGTATCAGACAATAAGTTTAATACACAAGTACTCAGTGTGTTATAGTGTGTTAGTCGATGCATTGGTACATGAATTAGATGTGTATCATATGATTTCCTATGTATCAAGAGTTTTTTAAAATTGTTATCATATATCAATCAATAAGTTTAATAACTGCGTCATCAAGTGTGCTTGCTGATACGTATCGACTCAGTATGTTATAGTGTTTAGACAATGCATTGATACATGAATTTGATGTGTATCATATGATTTTCTATGTATCTCGAGTTTTTGACAATTGTTATCATGTATCAGTCAATAAGTTTAATAACTGGATGTTCATAAAAATGTCTTCAAACTAGATGATATAATCTTGGATTTTCAAAATTTGAAATTGTTATCCAATTACGTGCTGAATTAATGCTTATTAATGAACTGTTACCGTGATTTAAGCTGATTTACATAACAAATTTAAATGTTCCGTTTTTTCTCCCTTTTAATCTTAACAGTTTTAAGTTACTGTGTATCATTTACCATGTATCACGACATACTAATGTATCACGCCACAACAATTTTAAGGGATTATTAGTAAATACCTAATTTGTCGGGACAGAATGTAATTATTGTATTACACTATGGGATTCCTTAAATTTATACTTTAATAAATTATGTGTGTTAGTTTGAATGATTAATTATAGGTATTTATAAGTTCAAAATGCGGTATGGAACGTGAAATAAAGTTTTTCTATATCCGAAGCTAACATCCAAAGCCAAAATTATGAATGTTAGAAGTTTCTTTTATTTACATCTACATTAGTCCCCGATAAAATGGTCATAATGATTTACTTTAAACATTAAATGATACAAATTGATGACATTTGATAAAGTCTTCTATATGTATTCAACTTCAAACAGATGCGCATTTCTAATAAAATAATATGAGTTGTACAAACGTAACATGATATATATTTATACAAGCTTATTTGAGATGGCCTAGTTCTGTTTAGGATTTGGGATAATAATTGCAAGTCTTACAAACAATTTTTTTTTTAATGTAAATGTGCAAAATCAGATAATAGAGAGGCTAAAAGTGTACACAACGAATACTAGAGGAACCAAAACGGCAACTTTCTCGTAAGTATTACTTTCACGGTGTCAATTTATATGATTTTTCTTTTTTTTGTCAGTCCAAAAAAAATGATATATTTCTATATAATTAAGTAACCATTTAACTTTAAATATCTATTTTATTTTTACTAAAATATTTTATAGTCACACAAATTTTTATCATTCGTTTTTTTAACCACAAATTTTAAAAGTCTTCCCCTCTTTACAAATTCTTGTGTGAATCTTTCTTCCTCTTCCTTTTTATTTCTTATGTTACTGCGAAACCCCCTTAAATTTTTAAGTTTATCTATATGTGTGTTTTTTGACCTTCAATAATTTTTTATTTATTCGATTTATCATTGATTTTAAAATATTCCATTATTTGATTTTTGATATGTTGATCAATATATGTTTGCATTACTCGACTAAGAATATGTATCAAACCTTTTTTCGCTTTTGAATCTTTTTTACTTCGTAGATTGATACAACCAATTGTATGATTGTATCTATGTATTAGAAAATAAATTGTATCTATGTATAATAAGAAAAAATGATAGACAAATTATTCTTCCCTTATCTCTTTTTGTAACTTGCTCGTCGCTCTTTAAATTTCGCTAGCCTCTTTACTCTCTAAATCTATTGCTATAAATTGTAATTAAACAATTATAACTACTATTTATAATCGAGCAACTTTTGCAAATATAAAATTATATTTATATGTTATAGTTATAATTTGCATAATTGTGTTTCATAATAAATTTTGTGTTTGCTATGGAGGTTTTGATTTGTATGATTCGCTACAAATTCAGTTTTGTATAAATTCATTTATACATTGTAATTTATATAATAAGATTTGTATCTGTATAATTATAAGTGTATAAGATGAATTATATTATATTTATATTTGTATAAACAATTTCTCTCTCTTTATACAAACACAAACACATTTTATACATTTTATATCAAAATATATAAAATGACTAATTGTATACCGAATCAGATGACAAAAAAAGAATATTTGCTACGATTTACAATTAAAATAAACTATAACTATAACATTTAATTTGAATTAATAGTTTATTATTTCATACCATTTCTCTCTATAATTATCATCCAAGCTATATCTTTTTATGAAAATATAACTTTGGGCTTATTTGTTCAACAGCCAAGTGCATTTTTTTGTTATTTAATAATATAGCCAAACTTTAATTGCCTTTCAATACGTTCTCATATAATCATAACACTTCTACTTTTTGTACTTTACGACAAACTTCCTCTCAAATAATAACCAATCAAACACTAATTGATCTAACATAAATAATTAGTCCCGTCTAAAAAAGAATGGTTAACTTTTTTTTTAGTCTATTTAAAAAAAACAGTCTTTTTTTCGGTAACATATTAATTTTAGTTTTCTACATGACATATTTAAGGCTCCAATATTAAAGGACAATTTATTACATTTGACATAACTTTGATTTATAACTAAAAGATTCAAAGGTTTTTTTTTTATCTTTTAAAACTCCGTGTCAAGTTAACTAGGTCAATCTTTTTGAAACGAGGTATTAAGTTTTAGGGCAGCGGTAAATGACTAGAAAATATGGCCAAGAAATTCAAAAGTCTATAATATCTTTTTTATTTTAAATATATTAAAATTAAAAGAATAAAAATATTAATAAAAATAAAATAATATAGATAAAATACCATTTTAGACAAATTGTAGCCAAAGGATTGTATCGTGGGTTCCAAGTTTTTGGTTCTAAAGATAGAAAACTTGTCTAATATTTTGGGCTCAATAAAGCAACTTGGACCAAATACGTTCTCCATAGTTTGTGCGATCATTAATAAACAAAGAGAAACTTTCACGTATAGCAATTTAAAATAATTAATTATTCTCTATAGCTATAGTTTGATAATTACAATTTGTTGCTACCCTCTTTCGCTCGCCTCTCTCCTCCCTCTCCCAGTCTCGCTCGCCTCTCTCCTCCCTCACTTAATCTGCTTGCCCTATATATAAATGTATATGTATAATATACAATTATATACATATACAATTCACCTTTCTCCCACTCTCTGTTCTCTCTCGCTCACCTCTCTCCCACTCTCTGTTCTCTCGCTCACCTCTCTCCTCCCTCTCTGAATCTTTCTTGCCATATATGCAAATAGCTTATATTCCCTCCATTTCACAAAGAATGAACTGGTTTGACTTCGCACAAAATTTAAGAGTATAAAGAAGACTTTTGAATCTTGTGGTCCTAAATTAAAATTAAGTCAAATGTATAAAATTACTCTTTGATCTCGTAGCCTTGAATATACCACGTGAAAAACTGAAAATTAAATGTTACTAAAAATAAAAGAGATCATTTTTTTAAACAGATTAAAAAGAAAAAAAAAAGGTCATTCTTTTTTGAAACGGAAAAGATAGTAACTACATATGTCTTCTTGTGTCACCTACCCTATAAATTAGGTGGTTTATAAGTATACTTATAAAAGAGGGGAAGGGGGAGGGGTTATGAGTATCTAACTATTTATGGAATTCTTAATTTCAGACCACAAATATATATATATAAAGAAAGTACTCTGTCCTTTTTAATTTGTTTGCTAACCTTTTTCGTTCTTTCTATGTGGATGTGATTTAAAGTTACGTCAAATAAATTAAGAATACGATTAATTATAAAAAAAAAAGTTACTATTTTGACTAAATTATCTTAAGTTAGAAGTTAATTAATTATCTTAAATGAGTAATTAACTGACTATATGTCTTCTTGTAGTTAGTAGATGTGACATAAGAAAAAAGTTTAATATCGACTTAGTACATTAAAATGATAAATATTAGAAAGAATCCGAATCAATACTTTTCACCTGAGTCGAATTATTTCTCATTCGAAAATTAAATGGACTAATCATTTACCTTTAATTTTAAAATCCTAATATTTCTATCAAAATAATAAAAGATGCAATTTTAAATGTTAAGTACGATTCACTACATTTTAATCTTGTGATGAAAAGAAAAGAAAATATGTCAAGACCCTGCTCCCTTGGTGACCCACAATTTTAGGTTTGGAGGTGAAGAGGACGTATCATTTCAATAATCTTGTTGTCAGATATTATTATTCTTTTGAGGCTGACTAATCGAAATTACTATATCATGTTAGAATTAATAAAGGAGAATCAATCCATAATGAACACTATATCGCTTTTTATTCTTACTTACTAAGCTGCTCAAATTAACTTAATAACAATTAGAACCTCAAGTATTGTGCACTAATCTACTTATATAATCCCGAATTATTTTTAAAACTCAGCAAGAAAATAAATATTAAGGAGAAATTAAAAGAAAATATTAGTGAACTAGAAATTCAAAGTCAACAAAGAAAAGAGATGTAATAACAATCCCTTGGTACAAATTAAATCATCAAGTGCTTAATCCTAATTAAATAAAACTTCAACAAACAAAAATAGAAATTCCTAGAATAATACAAACAACAAATTCCAAATACTTCACATACATGACAACAACAAATGCAACTTCAATTAGTCGCCACAGAAAATGTTAAAAATTCGTCGCGAATGATTTTTCGCGCCAAACTTAAGGGTCGTTAAGAATAGTCTAGTCGTTAAAACTTTAATTTTTTTTTTGTCACGACCCAAAAAGAGAAACATTTGTAGCTTATTAGGCACAAATGAAATCAGATGGGAGTGTTTTGCCACAAGTATTAATAAGCAAGCTTAATGCAATTGGAATATTAATATTAATTCCAAGAATATTAGCTTTCAATGCAGTGCAAAGACAAATAGCAGCTTCAAGATCCAAAAGTCCACCTAGTACCATACAACAATGCGGGTCGGGTGGGGTTCCAATGACCGCTCCGACCGGACTGTTCAACACGTTGGCACATATACCTAGTTTTAGGGCATCTCTAGGGCAATGTCCCTTGGATGGGGTTGGGTTCGGGTAAGGGTTCGGGTTAGGGTTTGGTTTAGGAATTGGTGGATTGTTGCAACCAGTCCAACAACCACTTACAAGGTTAAAGAAAAGAATGTTGAAGAACAAAAAGAGAGTAATTAAGTTTCCCTTTGAATCCATGACAAAGTAAAGCTAACTTATGTTTTGTATTGCTACTATGTTTATGAGGTTTAGGTTTAGGTCATAATGAAATACAGGTCTGTATTTATAGGCAAATTTATGGCAAAGTTAAAAGTGTAAGAAATCAAGTTATTCTATCTTTTGAGGAGCATTTGGATAGCACATCAGGATAATACTATTTATTTTGTTCAAATCGTATACAATCTGTCACAATTTATATGGTATTGTCTGAAGTTTGAAAGTCAAATTTTTAAATTTTAATCGTAAATTCAGCTTAAAAATGAGCCAAACGTCTTTCGAAATACTCTTTACCCTCACAAGATATGAAAATATCATATAAATTGAGTCTGAGTTAAAATCGGAGAGAATGTATGACTTAAAATTCTATTGAATAATTAAGAAATGAATTAAGGATAGAATTTTGGCATGCATGGAAAGTTGCAGACATGTGAACAAATGCTAGCCTGGAATAAAAGGTGGCTAATAATTTAAAAGCAGAGAACTACTGGCCCAAATTAATTTGGACAAGATCTTTTTCTTGAAAGTTGAATGTTTTAGTAGTACTAGTGGAGTTTATTATATTGATTTTTTGGGGGATCACAAGTCAGACCAATAGGTCAGAAAATACACCCGTGACTTCCCATTGGCCTTGTAGTTTGTGTCATTCTTTCTTAACTTCAGATTCAATCATCGGAATCGTAAAAATATGATACTTATATCTAACTTAACCTTAAAATTCTATTTATCACGGGAGAATTATTTAAGTTCATATAAAAAGATAAAAACTCCAATTTTCAATCAATGTGAAACTTTAACCTATTCTAACCCCCCCCCCCCCCCCCCCCTCTTCACATCCAAGCCCAATTGGAGCATTTACGGGAAGTTCAAACATGGATGAACGAGATGGATTGATCTTCCTTATCGTGCCCCGGGGTCGTGCTTAATAAAAGTTTTCTCCTGCTCTAAACAGTTTCGAGGTTTCCATCGATTACAGAGATTTTTACTACTGAACTTGCTTATGATCCCCTTTGATTGAGTGCTATTTCTATAAGTAAGATTGAGTAGGAAAATGTTGAATTGGCTTCAATCGAGATTGCCTCGAATACCATGTAAGATATGATACCTGAGCTTAACTCAACCTCAAAAGCTATAGGTCATGAGGGGAGGATTGTCCAAGTCTATTCTCCTACCAACGTGGAACTTTAACCCACTATAACAAGAATGTGACCTATTTATCAATGAAGTAGTTGAAAATCCCGAAGTCTTAGTTTCAAAATTCAATCGAGACTATATCCTATCCTGACGGAAAAAAGATCACCATTCTTACCGGAGAATCATATGTAGTCTGAGTCCATTGTTGTTAGGTAATGTAAATTGTCCAGTACATGTACATGTATAGTTGTACATTTGACTTTGTCGACCAATATTACTATGGAATACTTACATAAATATACAATATTAAGAAAATATTTACCATTTATAGCAATAATTTTTTTTCACTTGATCACTTTTATACATCGATAATATAATTTTAATTTATATTATAGAGAACAATTTATAAAACGCATATAATACAAGTTTAATACACATATATTACATACATAATTCACTTGAATACATATTGCAGATTATCATAATATTAATATTTATTGCTATAAACAATAATAAATAAATAAAATATCGCTAAAATTTGTAATTATTTATTAAAAAATATTCAAGTAATTATTCCTATTATCTTTTGGGAAACTTACCTAAATATACTAAAATAAATAAATATTTACCATTTATAGCAACAATTTTTTTCTTCCACTTGAACACTTTTAATTCAATTATAATACAAGTTTAATACATATACAAAAATCAATTTATTATTCACATATAATACAAATTTTAATGATGAATAATACATTTATCACAGATTTTAATACACTTATAATACAATGTGACAATTTTTTACCAAACAAACATGATATATTTCAAAAACAATTATAATTCATATATATTGCATATATAATTCACTTTTAATACATATTACATATTTAACAAAAATTGCTATAAATGGTAATAAATAAAAAGTATCGCTAAAATCAGTAATTATTTTTAAAAATATATTAATTTGTGTAATTTTTCCTATTCTTAATCTAATTAATACCAATGAAGCCCACTTGTTACCTCCTTCTGAAGCCCGTGACTAGATTATTAAACTATAAAATTTCATGATCATATAATTTATAGATCACAAATTTAAATCGTGAAATCAAATATTAATATTAGTGTTTATACTATAAAAAATAAACGTAGAATATTCTGCCATCAAATTACCCTTCTAAAAATAGAAATTTCATATAAGAGAATTCGCTAGGGCTTTATGATTACATATAGCCTTTGCTTTCCTTTTGAGTAGAACAATCTAGTACCATGGGAACTTTCTGTCATATTTTGAGAAAACAAATTCTTTATTAAAATGACCATTAGCGATAATTAATTCTTAATTATCATTAAAATATGTATTTTTAGCAGTTTTTAATATCTCTTTGTATATGTTCCTAAAGCCTTTAGCGACATTTGTTCTAATGATACTTAACTAATGCTGATAAAAAGTTTAACACTCTTTATTGATGTCAATATTTATTGCCGCTAAAAGTTATTTTTATTATAATTTTTACATCCCTACTCTGTCGAAATAGGGCGAAACGTCGCGGCAACTCGAAAATAATTAATTGTTTCAATTTTAACAAAGTTTTAAAAATAAAGGAGTTTTTAAAAGAGTCGCCACCTAATTTTAGGAAAACTAGGAAACCAATTATGATCTACGAAACCAATTCGATTCTAGGTAAGGGGTTTAAATTATTCCGAAGGGAAGGGGTTAGGCACCCTTCGAAATCCACAATTGTGGTTCCCGACTGAATTCATTTTTTTAAAAAAAAAAAATTGAGGAAGAAACTAAAATAATGCAAAGATATAATAAACATGCAATATACAAAATAAAACAAAATAATAATCGGCCTAAAGTTTGCCTAACGTAAATACTCATAAGATAATGAAATTCAACGAATAATTCGAATTTTTTCGAATAATTTCAAGGAGAAGCACCTCCGTGTACCTGTAAAGACACTTGGTAAAAGAGTTAGTGTCAAATAAATATAAATAAAAATAAATAGCTCAAATAATAACTTAAGAATAAAAATCCGTCTTATTGACATGGGAGGCTTTGGAAATCGACGGTAATTTCTTCATCGGCCAAATTCAACATATAAAATATATAAACTTGAATTAAAATTCCGTCTTTTTAAAATGGGGAGGCCTCTAAACCCGACGGATAGATTTTTCATCGGCCCGTTTAACAATTTCAACGAGCAAATTACTAAGATGCAACACCCCAATAATAACAACACAATAGCACGATAATAAAATTTAAATAATAACAACCCAACTATTGTCAAATAAACAAATTTTCAAAAGAAAAAGGAAACTATGCAATTAATCAATGGAGAGCCTTCTTGATAAAATAAGATCAACAATTGTTAAATAAAGCAAATAATAATAATAACAAAGTACTGCAACTTCCTATCTAGTATTGTAACAAAATAAAATAAAATAAACAATAACATCTAAATTATCATTATGACTATGAATAATTTAATTTAAGTACAAAAGAAAATATAATTAGTAAAATATCAAATCAATGATTCAAAGCACTTATAATAATAATAATGACAGGAACTAACATGCTGGAGAATATAATTAATTCCAAACAAAATTCATAAATAACTAAACATGAATGACAATAGGATAATGTTAAAGCAAACACATAAAATAATGTAATAACTAGATCAAATGCACAAATTTAAACGGTACCTCAAATAACATATGGATAATGCTAAAAAAAAAATTTAAAGTAATGCACAACAAATAATATAAAATAATAATTAATTACTAAATATCAATGGATGAGAGCAAATAAATTAACTTAATAATCAAACACTAATCACCCAATTTATCACAAAAATAGACCAAGAACACAAAATATTTGCATAAATGCATGACTTAAATTAAAACAAATCACAGTGATTATACTAATGACAAAACAATCTTCATCTTAAAAAATATAACCACAGAATAACGATTCAAACAAGAAAAAATAGATCTGAGTTACCGTTGTGGTCTTTCGGACGATCGGAACTCGGTCTTTCGCCGGAGTTCTTTGGCCGAAGCTGCTGCGATTTTGCTGTTGCTGCTGCGTTGTTTTCGCAACTGTTGTTGTTGCTGGCGGCTGCTTCTGCTTTTCGGTGGGATGCTGGTTTTGCCAGATCTGCGCAGGTGTTCTCGTTGTTGGGGTGGGATAGAAAGAGGAGAAGTGAACAAAGGAGGGGGACGACGGGAGAAAGGGAGGTGGCGGCTAAGGGAGAGGAAGAGAGATTGAGGAGAGGGGGCTGCGGCTGATGGCTTGCTGCTGTCCGCCTCACCTACTGGCTGTTACTCGCAAGGCAACGAGAAGAAGAAGAGAGGAAGTGAAGGGGCTGGAGGCAGCTGGGAGAGGGGAGTAGGGTTTTCTCTTCCTCCTCTTTCTCAAAAATTAATTCCCTCCCTTTTTGACCTAAATAAAGACTCAAAATGGGCTTAAATGACGGTCTTAGCATTGTGGCTCAAAATTACGAAATTTTAAAAATGTTAGGCCAAAATTGGGTGTCAACAGCTGTCCCTTTCGTTGTGTATGATTGATGAAAGAAATCGTGGACAACGAAAATTGACAAACCCAATTTTGACCACACATATGACCTTCGTAGAGAAATACGGTTGCATGTTGTGGAAGTCAATTCGAGACCTGTCTCCAAAAGGTTCTATGATGTGTTGCCTCCTTGTTAAAGTAGTTTGCACCTGTTTTTTTTTTTTTTTTTTTTGAAGAAATTTATCCTTTTGAATGCTCTTGACAACGACAGAGATAAAACTCGTCAGCTTAAAAACGCAATTTAAATGGGAGACAGTGTCTTTCACCGTGTCGACACTTAATTTCTCTCCTCGACATTTAACGTCAGTTGACGTTGAGGGATGAATATTTCCTTTGAGATACACGATTCCTTTTCTGGCAGTGCATGATTGCTTGCAGGGCATGAATATCTTCCCGCGATGCGCAAATTTACGAGGGATGGAATCTTCTCGCGATGCATGATTTTTTTTTTTTTTGCGAGGCATGAAATCCTCTCGCAATGCATGAATATTAATTTGCGATGCATTAATATTGACTCTCGATGCATGAATATTAACTATCGATGCATGAATATTAACTCGCGATGCATGAATTGACTAGTGATGCATGAATTTTCTGCGAGGTATGAAATCTTCTCGCGATGCATGAATTTTCTGCGAGGTATGAAATCTTCTCGCGATGCAGGAATATTGACTCGCAATGCATGAATATTAACTCTCGATGCATGAATATGAACTCGCAATGCATGAATTTTCTGCGATGCATGGAATTGACTCTCGATGCATGAATTTTCTACGATGCATGGAATTGACTCTCGATGCATGAATTTTCTACGAGGTATGAAATCTTCTCGCGATGCATGAATTTTCTGCGAGGTATGAAATCTTCTCGCGATGCATGAATTTTCTGCGAGGTATGAAATCTTCTCGCGATGCAGGAATATTGACTCGCAATGCATGAATATTAACTCTCGATGCATGAATATTAACTCGCGATGCATGAATTGACTAGTGATGCATGAATTTTCTGTGAGGTATGAAATCTTCTCGCGATGCATGAATTTTCTGCGAGGTATGAAATCTTCTCGCGATGCAGGAATATTGACTCGCAATGCATGAATATTAACTCTCGATGCATGAATATGAACTCGCAATGCATGAATTTTCTGCGATGCATGGAATTGACTCTCGATGCATGAATTTTCTACGATACATGGAATTGACTCTCGATGCATGAATTTTCTACGAGGTATGAAATCTTCTCGCGATGCATGAATTTTCTGCGAGGTATGAAATCTTCTCGCGATGCATGAATTTTCTGTGAGGTATGAAATCTTCTCGCGATGTAGGAATATTGACTCGCAATGCATGAATATTAACTCTCGATGCATGAATATTGACTCGCAATGCATGAATATGAACTCTCGATGCATGAATATTGACTCGTAATGCATGAATATGGACTCTCGATGCATGATTTTTCGTGATGCATGATTTTTATCGAGGCATGGATGGCTCGATAATGTTCAACTTCAAATGAATTTTTGAGATCCTCTCAAAAATTCTGTCCCAGTTTCCATTATGAAGAGAAATGGAAATCTTACTGGGTATATGACCGAGCCGTTGTGGCGCCTACGTATCCCGTTGGAGCAGGAATCAGGTCAAACGTAGTTCAGACCGTAGAATTTTGGTCTTCTGTTTTGACTCGTTAAAGAAGTCCAACTTTCAATGAATTTTTGAGATCCTCTCAAAAATTCGGTCCCAGTTTCCAGTGTGAAGAGAAATGAAAATCTTACTGGGAATATGACCGAGCCGTTGTGGCGCCTACGTATCCCGTTGGAGCAGGAATCAGGTCAAACGTAGTTCCCCACTTGTGGATGATGAGTGCTGCAAAGAATCTGAAAGATTATCAGTAGAAAATGCACAATATGAACATGATGGAATATGCAAATGGTATCTTTTGCTATATTCAAAGCCTAAAGACAAGACATATCACATTTTGGGATGGACAATTCAATGAAGTAAAATAGGCATCTCACATATATAAGATTAACTTAACAACACCTTTTATAATGAACGACTCAAAAGACCATTTTTTTTTCTTTTTTTCTTCAAAAAAAATAAAAAAAATAAAAATGCGATGAGATAGTCAAATCTTCACCACGATTGGTACCAACAGTTAAGATTGCAGGTAAATCTTTTTTTTTTTTTAAGATTGAATTAAGGTAATTCCTACAGCTTCAAGTGGTTCCTCAAATATACTTAAGGATCAACAAGATCCGTTCATCTTGTTTCAAACAAAGATTTTGAATTGTATCAATCCTTATGTTTCAAGTGCCCTCACGAAAAAGACTAGTCCTATTTCACACGTATTTGAAACATTTGATTATAGGACATTTTTCAAAGTGAACTCACACTCACAAGAATGTTCAATGTACACAATTGTGATACCATATGCTTGACCCTTATGTAAATCTCCACTAATGTGAGAATATTTGGAATGAGATCATGTAGGGCTTGTAATTGGCTTGTAACGTACGCTTAGGGATGGGTATGATATTTATTTGAGATAAAAGTGACTGAATTCCGCCTTGAGCGTCACAAAGAATTTGTGCTCTTAATGATTGGTACGCCTTTGGCGTCAGATCCTCTTCATTGTTCTCCCACTTCATCTTCTTTTGAATTCTCATTTTTAACGTTTTTTTTTCTCTTTTTTTTTCATTTCTCATTTTTTGAGCTTTTTTCTTCTTCTTTTTTTCTGTTGAGTCCTTATTCGTTGAAGCTTTTCTTTATCCACTTCTTTATTATAATGATTTTTTTTTTGTTGGAATATTTTCCTTCCCTCCTTTCACTGACCCTGTAAGGGTATTCTTTAACTTTCTTTATTTCTTCCACTTTCTTTCTTCCTTTCTCTCTTTTCTCTAGAAGTCTTTGCTTCCTTGATTTTGGGAGACTCAATATCTTTGCTTTTGAAAAATTCAAACATGAATCTCCTCTTATAATTCACACATCCTTTGTGCACTCAAGAAGGTTGGGCCAAGAGAGGATAGTGCTCGTAAGCACTCAAAAGGGTAGTGGTTAAAATGTGGTTGTCCAAATGAAGGTTTCAGGCTCAAGATGGGAAAACTAGGGATTAATGTAATTTGGTAGGCTTTGAAAGGCACAATCGGGTCAAAAAAGGCCTACAAACCTTTCTCAAATCAGACATTACTCATGATTTCGCCTCGAAAAACATTCAGGTCAAGTTCTAGATCAACAGTGTAACACAATTGAACTTTGATCAAAATCTCACCACACCATGCACAGGAAACATAAGGTTAGTTTTATTCTTATCTTGATTGAATGCAAGAGAATTTTCAAGAATCACAAAAGTACATATAAGAGGTACCACGAGAATCTGTAGTTCATCGCAAAGTCAGTCTTTTCCATCATATTGAATATATTTACGTGCTCTTAACTACATAGGTCCCAACCGAGCTGAAGACATGACTCTTACGGTATGTACAAGTAATTTTAATTTTTTTTTTTTGATTTTTTTTTTTTTTGAAAAATGATTACCGAACCCGAAAAGGGTTGCCTACGTATCTCACCAAAATGAGAATCAGGTACGCGTAGTTCGAGCAGATATGACTTCGAAAATATGCACAAACTATATTTTTTTCTTTCTTTTTTTTTGGAAAAAGATAATACCGAACCCAAGAAGGGTTGCCTACGTATCTCATTAAAATGAGAATCAGGTACGCGTAGTTCGTGCAAATATGACTTGAAAAATATGCACATACTATATTTTTTTTTACTTTTTTTTATTTTTTTTAGAAAAAGATAATACCGAACCCAAGAAGGGTTGCCTACGTATCTCACCAAAATGAGAATCAGGTACGCGTAGTTCGGCCAGATGAGGCATATAAGAATTTAAAGATATAGACAACTCAAAGAAACTCCTAGGTCTAGCGTCACTAAAATTTGTAGTCATAAAGTTTTTGTTTTTCACCAATATATTTTATAGTCTCTTTATCGTCAATATTTATACTGCCTGTTGAATGTACCCTACGAATTTTGTACAGTAATGATTTGTTGTACTCTTTTCGGATGTTTTCTTGGATCTTTGTCTCCTTCCAATTTTCACGAGATCCAGACATTGTTATGACCATCCCCGACTCATGTCGGGGACGGTATCCCTACAAAAATATAAAAAAAATACGTGAGAGCAAGACCATCATGCAAAATAATAATAAAAATAAGTGGGTGTCATCTCATAATTAAATACTCCCCTGATTTATCGTTTTGACTTGATATTAACGTCTTGTGAAATACAAGGACTTAAATTGCTCTAATCCTCTTGTCTCTTGCGACTTCGGACAAATAATGATTTCAGAATTCGAACATAAATCAATTTTTGCATGTGAAGAAGAATAACTCAAAATGGAATAGTGTGTTAGTTCATGTACATAGTGGATAATGCAAAATATCACACAAATAATGAATAAAACATATAAATATTGTTTTAATTTAAGACAAACTAAAATATATCACATAGTATACAAAAAATTATTGCGCGTCCTATACAAATATGTGACCCTTTTATGCCTAGGGTAGGCCTATCGATTTGAAGGATGTATTACGCCCTTTGACAACTTTCTATTGTCTCCCAAAACACTTATTACAATTTATGGATAAATGAAATAAAATTATGAAGTTAGGAAGAAAGAAGGATTTTTTTTTTTTTTTTTTTACAAATATTCAATCCCACGTAGGGATACCATCCTATTCTAAGCCTTTGTGGAAGGGTCTTCCTCTTCAAATTCTTGTCATCTCCGATTGCCAACACCTTTGGATAGAATGATGTTACTGAAAACTCGAGCTTGACAAAAGTAAACTAAAAAAAAACTTCTAATTCAGATGGACAGTGGTTTGTCAAACGACGTATAGATCCTTCAAATTACACACAATTATGATCGTCCTTTTAGGCTAGAAACCATTATGGACCCAAAGTGGTCTTTCTAATGGACTCAACACGCCTTGGGTGTTGGGTCATCTTAGGCCGATGCTTAAATTCGGGTTTGGTTTAGCTCTATCCTAGGATGACTAGAATTGGTATAAAAGTGACGGTTACCCGAGTCGGACAGACAACGGGGTGAAGCTAATAAACGACGTTGGATGACCGCAAGCAAACTATTCATTTATTACTTCCAAAGATTAGACTTGTGTATTTTTCTGAAGGAGGTCGTGGTAAGCCACGTAACTTCCTTTGTCCTAATGCAAACTATTTGTCATTTGACGGAAATTATGCCATGAAATGCAATGATAATATACACAAAATAAAATAAATAATGAATAAATACAATATACAAATAATCAGCTAAATATAAAAATACAAGCTATAACATAACAATAGAACAAAAAATTCCTCAATTTGAAAAAAAAAATTAAATTCATATTGGTTAAAACCTCTAAATTCCCCAGCGGAGTCGCCATTCTGTTTACATCCCTACTCTGTCGAAATAGGGCGAAACGTCGCGGCAACTCGAAAATAATTAATTGTTTCAATTTTAACAAAGTTTTAAAAATAAAGGAGTTTTTAAAAGAGTCGCCACTTAATTTTAGGAAAACTAGGAAACCAATTATGATCTACGAAACCAATTCAATTCTAGGTAAGGGGTTTAAATTATTCCGAAGGGAAGGGGTTAGGCACCCTTCGGAATCCACAATTGTGGTTCCCGACTGAATTCATTTTTTTTTTTAAATTGAGGAAGAAACTAAAATAATGCAAAGATATAATAAACATGCAATATACAAAATAAAACAAAATAATAATCGGCCTAAAGTTTGCCTAACGTAAATACTCATAAGATAATAAAATTCAACGAATAATTTGAATTTTTTCGAATAATTTCAAGGAGAAGCACCTCCGTGTACCTGTAAAGACACTTGGTAAAAGAGTTAGTGTCAAATAAATATAAATAAAAATAAATAGCTCAAATAATAACTTAAGAATAAAAATCCGTCTTATTGACATGGGAGGCCTTGGAAATCGACGATAATTTCTTCATCGGCCAAATTCAACATATAAAATATATAAACTTGAATTAAAATTCCGTCTTTTTAAAATGGGGAGGCCTCTAAACCCGACGGATAGATTTTTCATCGGCCCGTTTAACAATTTCAACGAGCAAATTACTAAGATGCAACACCCCAATAATAACAACACAATAGCACGATAATAAAATTTAAATAATAACAACCCAACTATTGTCAAATAAACAAATTTTCAAAAGAAAAAGGAAACTATGCAATTAATCAATGGAGAGCCTTCTTGATAAAATAAGATCAACAATTGTTAAATAAAGCAAATAATAATAATAACAAAGTACTGCAACTTCCTATCTAGTATTGTAACAAAATAAAATAAAATAAACAATAACATCTAAATTATCATTATGACTATGAATAATTTAATTTAAGTACAAAAGAAAATATAATTAGTAAAATATCAAATCAATGATTCAAAGCACTTATAATAATAATAATGACAGGAACTAACATGCTGGAGAATATAATTAATTCCAAACAAAATTCATAAATAACTAAACATGAATGACAATAGGATAATGTTAAAGCAAACACATAAAATAATGTAATAACTAGATCAAATGCACAAATTTAAACGGTACCTCAAATAACATATGGATAATGCTAAAAAAAAAAATTTAAAGTAATGCACAACAAATAATATAAAATAATAATTAATTACTAAATATCAATGG
Organism: Solanum chilense; assembly: GCA_032847665.1. NCBI lineage: Eukaryota > Viridiplantae > Streptophyta > Magnoliopsida > Solanales > Solanaceae > Solanum > Solanum chilense. The sequence goes on from CM064965.1 coordinate 9,820,596, forward strand.
ATGAGAGCAAATAAATTAACTTAATAATCAAACACTAATCACCCAATTTATCACAAAAATAGACCAAGAACACAAAATATTTGCATAAATGCATGACTTAAATTAAAACAAATCACAGTGATTATACTAATGACAAAACAATCTTCATCTTAAAAAATATAACCACAGAATAATGATTCAAACAAGAAAAAATAGATCTGAGTTACCGTTGTGGTCTTTCGGACGATCGGAACTCGGTCTTTCGCCGGAGTTCTTTGGCCGAAGCTGCTGCGATTTTGCTGTTGCTGCTGCGTTGTTTTCGCAACTGTTGTTGTTGCTGGCGGCTGCTTCTGCTTTCCGGTGGGATGCTGATTTTGCCAGATCTGCGCAGGTGTTCTCGTTGTTGGGGTGGGATAGAAAGAGGAGAAGTGAACAAAGGAGGGGGACGACGGGAGAAAGGGAGGTGGCGGCTAAGGGAGAGGAAGAGAGATTGAGGAGAGGGGGCTGCGGCTGATGGCTTGCTGCTGTCCGCCTCGCCTGCTGGCTGTTACTCGCAAGGCAACGAGAAGAAGAAGAGAGGAAGTGAAGGGGCTGGAGGCAGCTGGGAGAGGGGAGTAGGGTTTTCTCTTCCTCCTCTTTCTCAAAAATTAATTCCCTCCCTTTTTGACCTAAATAAAGACTCAAAATGGGCTTAAATGACGGTCTTAGCATTGTGGCTCAAAATTACGAAATTTTAAAAATGTTAGGCCAAAATTGGGTGTCAACATATAATATATATATGGTGTACTAGACTCAGAATATATGTTACACCCCACTGCGATTTAGCGACAATAATATAATTATCTGTATATTATATTAAGTGTCAATGATAAATATGAAATATTTATAACTAATACTCTATATAAATACCGCTAAATGTTTTAGCGACACTGAAGGGAATTAACTCAATTGTTGTTAAATGTTATTGCAGCAATAACTTTTGCTTGCTTAAAAGTAAAAGTTATTGCAACTAAATATCGCTTTTGTTGTAGTGTCAGTGTATAAATAATAGTATATTGATAAAAGCCTAGGGATGAAACAAAATAATACCTGCATAACTCTATCCAGTTACTCAACGACCGCTTAGAATATGAGTACGGAGCCTAAAGGATACAAAATATTAATAAAAATTTCAAAACAGTATATAAAATTTTATATTAACCAAAACGGCAAAATCGCTGCATCAACAGCGATTTACTTCCCCGGAAAAAGTAAAATCGCTGCAGAGGCAGCGATTTTGCAAAAAAATGAAATCGCTACCTGGGAAGCGATTTTAATTTTTTTTAAAAAAGTCGCTGCCTAGACAGTGATTTATAATTTTTAATTTTTTTAAATAAGGAAAATCGCTGCCTAGGCAGCGATTTTTAAAAAACAATTTTTTTTTTTTTGAAATGTAGAAGTCGCTGCCTTGGCAGCGACTTTTATAAAAAAAAAAGTTTTGCAATGTGCAGCGACTTTTATAAACTTTTTTTTTAAAATTTTTATTTTTTTTCTTAAAAAAATATGAAACAAAATGGAATTCTTTTTTTAAAAAAAAAGTAAAAAATTTAAAGCAGCAATTTTATAAAATAAAAAAAAATTATAATATTTTTTTATAAAATCGCTGCTTTAAATTTTATTTTTTAAAAAAGTTATTTTTGGAAAATTGCAGTGATTTCCATATTAAAAAAATTATAAATTCGCTGAGCGATTAAGATTTACATATTTTTTATAAAAAAATTATAAATCGCTGCGTAGGTAGCGATTTAAAAAAGGAAAAATAACTTAAATACACAACTATAAGTTTAGTGTTCTCTAATTTTCCCTTCTTTTTTTAAATATTACATAATTCCCTTTTTTTTAATTTTAGTAGAAGTTTAGAGATACATAACATTCTTTCTCCTATAACACTCACTTCCCCAATATCATGCCTATTTTTTCTCCACTAAGACACTCAATCTTCTAAATCACTTTTTGAATTTTGAATTATTAATTTTAATTAAAAACGTTTCACAACATTTAATATGAAATTTTGAATTTCAAAATTCAAAAAATTTGAAATTTCTGAAAATTTGATTTTTTTTTTAAATAAAAAAAATTAGAGTAAAGATAAATATCTACTCCTGAGTGAAAATAGGTAGCTCAGAGATGTGCAAAAATAAGAGACTTACTTTTAAACAGAGAAGAACAGAATTTGTCAGAGAGTAGTAGAGATGAGAGTCTATTCTTTAAACAGGCTACAGATACATCAGTCAAATATTGTCAAACTGACAGCAAACATTGTGCTTTATAACATCAATGGCGTTCATTTACACCTAGTATGGGTTGACCATTGTTCTCTGGTTCTTCTTCTTCTTACTCCATCATCCGTATATAGTTCTTCTTCTTCTTAATCCATCATCTGTTTTTATTTTCTTCTTTTTTTCTTCTTGTTCATTGCTATATTACATCAGCCGTCTCTAGGTCTTCTTTTTCTTCTTACTCCATCATCCGTTTTTTTTTGTTCATTGTTCTATTACATCATATTAATGGATCCTTTTACTAATAGAAGGATTTATGATTCGGACGATGAAAATTGGAAAGAAAATAGAAAAAAGTCTTTGCATGATCCTATGAATGTTCGGAAGGATTCAAACAAAGATTTTGGTGAATCATCTAAATCCAAGGTTGATAAAATACACAAAAAAAGAGAAAAGAAGCAGCAACCATTGTTGTTGAAATTAGTAAATATTTTAGTAAAGGAATCTCATATGTATCATGAATTTTTGAAAATTGTAATCATGTATCAGACAATAAGTTTAATACATAAGTACTCAGTGTGTTATAGTGTGTTAGTTGATGCATTGATACATGAATTAGATGTATATCATACGATTTCCTGTGTATCAAGAGTTTTTGAAAATTGTTATCATGTATCAGTCAATAAGTTTAATAACTGTGCCATCAAGTGTGCTTGCTGATACATATCGACGCAGTGTGTTATAGTGTTTAGACGATGATTGATACATGAATTTGATGTGTATCATATGATTTTCTATGTATCACGAGTTTTTGAAAATTGTTATCATGTATCAGTCAATAAGTTTAATAATTGGATGTTCATAAAAATGTCTTCAAACTAGATGATATAATCTTGAATTTTCAAAATTTGAAATTGTTATCTAATTACGTGCTGAATTAATGCTTATTAATGAACTGTTACCGTAATTTAAGCTGATTTAGATAACAAATTTAAATGTTCCATTTTTTCCCCTTTTAATCTTAACAGTTTTAAGTTACTGTGTATCATTTACCATGTATCACAACATACTAATGTATCATGCTACAATAATTTTAAGGGATTATTAGTAAATACTAAATTTGTCGGGACAGAATGTAATTATTGTATTACACTATGGGATTTCTTAAATTTATACTTTAAAAAATTTATAATTTTTTTTAAAAAAAAAAACCGCTGCCTAAGCAGCGATTTATAAATTTTATAAATAAAATTTTTTAAAAAAAATCTTAAAAATTTAAAAAAAATATAAATTATAGAAGTCGCTGCCTGGGCAGCGACTTCCACATTTCAATTTTTTTTTGTTTTTTTAAAAATCGCTGCCTGGGCAGCGATTTTCCTTATTTTTTTTTTAAAAAAAAATTAAAAATTACAAATCGCTGCCTAGGTAGCGATTTCATTTTTTTTAAAAAAAAATTTACATTTTGCAAAATCGCTGCCTCTGCAGCGATTTTGCTTTTTCCGGTGGAGTAAATCGCTGTTGATGCAGCGATTTTGCCGTTTTGGTTAATATAAAATTTTATATACCGTTTTGGAATTTTTGTTAATATTTTGTACCATTTAGGCTCGGAACTCCTTAGAATATACTAAGTTGGAATTAATTTAACATGGAACATGTCTACCTATATTAATTTAAGTCCATCTTGACATATACCTCCAAGATCTACCAGCTAAAATTCCTTGCTTACACACATGGGGTTAAGAATGTTTTCTAATCATTCTTCTAATCTTCTTGCATATTCATGTAGCCTATAAAAACCCAACCATCGTTTTAATTCTTCATCATCATCTCTTTAGCTAATCGCAAAGTTTTTTAAGAGTCTAATTAAGATCATGGCTAAGTCACTTGCCTTATTTCTTCTATTCAATATCCTTTTCTTCACTGTGGTGAGTGCATGCAACACTTGCCATAAGCCAAAACCAAAACCAAAGCCAAAGCCAACGCCGAAGCCATGCCCCCCTCCTCCTTATTCAAAAGAAGGCAAATGCCCAAAAGATACTTTGAAATTAGGTGTTTGTGCTAATGTGCTTAGTGGTTTGTTAAATGTAACACTTGGAACTCCACCTGTAAAACCATGTTGTAGTCTTATTGGAAATCTTGTGGATTTGGAAGCTGCTGCTTGTCTTTGCACTGCACTTAAGGCTAATATTTTGGGGATTAACCTTAATATCCCTATTTCACTTAGCTTACTTCTTAATGTTTGTAGCAAGGATGTTCCAAAGGGATTCATTTGTGTTTAAATGACTTTTGTGCTTTTGATATTCATTTGTTTAGCAATTTATTCTGATGTTCTATTTGTTTATAGATGCACTAAACATCTTGTTAGGTGCAAGGTTGTGATTTGTTTTGGATTGCTCATTGTTGGAATGACACCTCTTTGTATGCCCTTTGGAAATAAATAATATATTTCTCACTATCATTTTATCTCTCTCTACTAGTGACTGAGTCAGCATTTTCATTAAAGAGCTGTTCAAAATATGAAAAATTAAACAAGAGGTTCAATATCTACTATATATACTTGAAAAGTATAATAATTTTACATCTAATATACCCCTTAACCCTACCTGACTCTGCTCATAATCTCTTACTTATGATATACTACATACTTTTGTTTGTTAGACCATGATTTTCCTTTGTTATTAGGTCTAAAGAGGACATATCAGATAACAACCACTACAACTAAGACCAAATAACAAACTACTGCTAGAAATTCATAGTTTAGAGGGTAAAAAGATGTAGCGTTCATCCAGGTTTATGAACTTTTGGGGAATTTTAGGGACTACCGAAATTCTCACCTTGTTGATAAGGGTCTGATTTTCCATCTTGTTTTTCTTCTTTATTTTTTCCTTACACTTTGTTTGGATGGTCCTTAATTTACATAATGCATGTATCGTATTATATTGTATTGTATCATCTTGATGAACACAATCTTTGGATAGATTGTATCGTTTTCCATTGCTACATAATATCATACACGAGCAATTTGAAGGACAAACATATAAGAAAAGTAAGGTATTTTGTAGAGCTATTGTAAAAAAGTATAGTGAAAGAATTAAACAAGATTATTATTCTTTTTTCTGAAAAAAGAAAAAATAAGGTAACGATGCAATCATGCTCAATCGGTTGTTATATAAGACTTTTTGTCATTACGTAACGATGAATTTAACGATATATGATACAATAAAATTTAAAAACAACCAAAACAAAACAAATATTATATATATCTAAACTAACAATACAATATAAAAAAAGTTTCATCACATTAATAAAAAAGTTTAATTTTTTAAATATCTAAAGTTTTTATTTTAAAATATTGAGTTGATCTAATCCGATTTAATTTAACTTCAAAATTAGGTTAGGATCTATTCATTAAATTTTTTTGATTCAATACATTTTTATGGGTAAATTCATTTAACATTTTTGATTCAATACATTTAAAATGCATTAACCAGTGTAGTCAAGTAAAAAGTTAAACAAACAAATTGAAACGGAGAAAGTATTGTCGTAAAAAAGGTTCAAATGTCTGATCATAGTATAGTACTACAATATAACAGTAACATACATAAAAAGAAGAAAGTTAAGCCCATCAATATTTATAATATCAAACATTTTAACATAAACTTTAAAAGATGACATTTATTTCATGAAAAGAAGGCAATAACTATAGCCTCCCTTGTAAACAAACTAGAATACAATAAGGAAGTATACTTCCTTTTGAAAATAAGCCCACAAAACATCAAATAATACAGTGAAAGAAATTGAACTATATGAATTGAAAATTTGGCTTATTTGCATTGGAAGTTCTTGGGTGCATATTTGCCACAATTGTTGAGCAACAAGCTAAGTGAAAGTGGGATATTTAGATTAATTCCCAACACATTGGCTTTAAGGGCAGTGCAAAGGCAAACAGCAGCATCAAGATCAACAAGTCCTTCAATTAAAGAGCAACATTGAGTCTTGGCTGGACTACTTCCAACAACAAGGTGCAATAAATCACCCAATAAATTGGCACAAGCATTTAGTTTTAGTGTGTCCTTTGGGCACTTACCCTTTGATGATGGGGTGGAGGGGGTAGGGGTAGGGTAGTGGGGTTTGTGGTGTGGGGGTGGTGGGCATGGGGCATTAGTGGAACTAACCATAGTGAAAAAAAGAATGTTCAATGTGAGAACAAGGGCAATTGAGGTTGCACCAAACTTAGCCATTTTTTCCAAACTTAAGAAATTAAAATTAGCACTCTAAAACAATTGAATGTGGCTAATTAGTAGTGAGAAAATGTTGTTTGTTTGGTGTTTGAGATTATGAAATGAGTGGCTATTTATAGATGGAAATTCTGATTTATTTTTTTCTAATTTTATTTTTCTAATCTTTTCAAAAAAATTGAGAAAGGTCCATGTGGAAACAAGGAGCTGGCAAATGCAACTTGAGATATTATTATTATTATTATTGGATTATAAATTTATATTATTCTGGATTTTATTAGTTGTCTAACTATATGATCTTCTTCCTAAAAAATAAAATTATCCTTAATTTCCACATGCATGGGACTTAAATTATTTGAGCATGGATCCCATCAAGATTAATTCTTATTACAAGTATATTTTTGTGGTTACAACATGCAAGATATGATAAATAATGACCAGTTAAAACAGTAACCTTATATTGATAGTATAAAAGTTTTATGTATTATATTGTCATTGTATGTAATTTTAATTAATCATTTTATCATAAGTATATATGTGCTTATATGTAAACTAAACTTAGTTACCTAACACTAAAAGACAAAGTAATTATGGCTCTAGAGCAGGATTATCTATTGTAGAGAATGACATGTATGCGTGATAAATAATTAAAATTAGGAAAAATTAAGCCGTGATTTCACATATTAATAATGTGCTAATGAGTAATTAGCCTTATTAACAACTATCAAATGCTATTATCATGGGTCCTGTGATAAATATTTTATGCTAGAACTAGTAACGTGATTAATATAATATAATAGATGCATGGTAAGGTGGTACGCCATTCTATTGTAACTATATTATTATTATTATTATTATTTTGCATATTATTACGGTTGATTTAGTTATTATTGTATATTAATTTAAAATTAATATAAAAAATATATAAATTTTAAGTTCTATATTCGTTATTAATTTCTAACAATTGAAGGCATTCTGAAATAATGTGACACTTCTCATCGCGCTCCATCGTTAAGGTATACAGAATTCAAAACTATATCTCGTTAATTAGGTTTCACCTTTCAAGTCAATGCATTCATTACATTTTATTTGAAAAAGTAAATAATCTAAAATGATATTTTCATTTTTTTAAAAAAAGTTAAATATTTGTGCTACTGAATACTTTCTCTGTTCTAAAATACTTGTTATATTTTATATTTTGAGAATCGGATAATATGGACCTTATCAATACTATAAAATATAGTTTCATCATAATGAAATGAAACGAATTGAATCGCAACTTGTAGTATTCTTTTTACAATTTTTGAATATATTTTTAATATTATTATTATTAAATTAATTTTATCTAATAAAATTTTAAAAATTAAATATGATAATTATTCTGAGACGAAATTACTAGATAGTCCAATGTCAAATCACTTTTCTCTTTTGTGGAGAACAGAAGATTCTGTGGCGTATATATGTTCAATTTTTTATTTTTTTTTAATCATTATATTTATGTTTGAAGTCAATATTAGAAGCACAATATGGAAAAAGAAAATTACTAGGAAAAACTATTAATATTCCTTTGGGTCAAAATGTGAATGCTGATATTAATTAGGAAAAATAACTTAAATACACAACTATAAATTTTATATTCTCTAATTTTCCTTTATTTTTTTTATATATTACATAATTCCTTTTTTTTTTTAATTTTAATGTAAGTTTATAGATACATAACATTCTCTCTCATATAATACACAATTATCCATTTTAATGCCTATTTTTTCTCCATTAAAACACTCAACCTTTTAAATCAATTTTTGGATTTTGAATTTTCTCCATTTAAACACTCAACCTTTTATTAATTTTAAATAAAAGACTCAATTTTGAAATTTTGAATTTCAAAATTCAAAAAAATTGAAATTTCAAAAATCACTGCAATTTCTCTCCCGTTCAGTTCTTACTCCATCACGTTTTCAATTCTTCTTTCTCCATAATTGTCTTTCTTCTTCTTAACCTAGCATATTTTATTGGTTTCTTCTCTTTCTTCTTAATCCATCATCGTCTTTTTCTTCTTAATCCATCATCGTCTTAATCCAGCATCTTTTTATTCTTAATCCTTCATCAGTTCGTCTTTTCTTATCTTTTTTGTTTTTGTTGATTGTTCTATTACATCATAGTAATGGATCCGTTAATTAATAGAAGGATATATGATTCCGACGATAAAAATTAGAAAGAAAATAGGAAAAAGTCTTTGCATGATCCTATGAATCTTCAGAAGGATTCAAACAAAGACTCTGGCGAAACATCAAAATCAAAGGTTGTCAAAATACAACAAAAAAAGAACAAAGAAGCAGCAAACATTGTTGTTAGACTTACATTGTCTCGGGTTAGTGTTTTGGTACTTAAAACTGTTGTTGAAATTAGTAAAAATTTTAAGGAATCAAGTGTGCTTGCTGATACATTTTGAATAAGTGTGTATAGTTAGATTATGAATTGATACATGAATTTGTTGTGTATCATAATATTTTTTATGTATCATGAAATTTTGAAAATTGTTATAATGTATCATTCAATAAGTTTAATAACTGTGTCATCAAATGTGCTTGATGATACATATAGAATCAGTGTGTAGAGTGTTCAGTCGATGTACTGATACATGTATTAGATATGTACCAAGTGTTATAATGTTTAGTCAATGCACTGATACATGTAGTAGATATGTATCACATGTTTTTCATGTAGTATGAGTTTCTGAAAACTGATCTCATGTATCAGTAAGGTATTAGTTGTTTAGTTTATGTACTGATACATGTTCTGAAAACTGATATTTCGTCGATTTTGTAACTTTCATACTGCAATTCGTTCACCCAAATTCCGGAATGTCTCATCAAAATCGAAGTATTCATCTTGAAAAAATCCACTGTAACAACAATAAAATTACTGTAGTTCGAAATTTAACAGATTGTTCATAAAAAATGTTTTCAAAATAGATGATATAATCTTTGATTTTCAAAATTTGAAATTAATATCCTATTACGTGCTGATTTTATGCTGATTAATGAACTGTTACCGTAAATTAAGTTGTTCAAGTAACAACATTAAATGTACCGTTTTTTTCCCATTTTTTTCTTAACAGTTTAAACTTACCATGTATCATTTACCATGTATCACTACAGTCTAAAGTTTCACGGCTTAACAAATTTAAGGGATTTTTTGTAAATACTAAATTTGTCGGGACAGAATGTAATATGGAATTCCTTAAATTTTTACTTTTTTCAATCATGTGATGCCTTCATATTATATGTAGAAAGGCTTAATACAAGCAAATAACAGCTGGAACTGAAACAAACGTACATTCATGTATATAATAACAACAATTACACTACGATAGCATATACTGAACTGAACACAAGCAACTAGCACTATATAAAATAGAAAGAGATACGACATGATGAATACAACAATATTCTTCTTATTCCCCAGCGTTTTATCTAGAGATGATTATGATGGCGGGGTAACTTCTCCTTGATCTTCTCCATCATACTCTTCTTCTCATGCTCTGTAGTAGTTGTAGTAGTTGTTGTGGTTCGAGTTCCAACACCATGTGCTTGGTGATGTGGTTCCTCATTCTTGTGCTTTCCACCTGTGAATTTCTCCTTGATCTTCTCCATCATCCTCCGACTGCACCAAAGTAGTAATTGAATGATATTATATATATCTTGTGCGACTATAAAATGGATAAAATTTCAGTAATTCAACTAAAAAAAAGGTGTCAAATAAATTGATAGTTTGTTCGAACAAACAAACATAGGATGAGAATTGAGAAGGGGCATGATAAAAATTTGAAATTAATATCAAATTAATTGTTGATTTAATGCTGATTAATGATCTGTTACCACAAATTAAGCTGTTTTACTAACAACATAACTTTACCGTTTTTCACCTTATTTTTTCTCAACAGTTTTAAATTACCATGTATCACTACAATCTAAAGTATCACGGCTCAACACATTTAAGGGATTTTTTGTAATTACTAAACTTGTCGGGACAGAATGTAATTATTGAATTACACTATGGGATTCCTTAAATTTATACTATTAATTAAGTTCTCAAGTAATTTTATATCTATTTATAGCACAAACCATAATATGTGTGGTATTGATAGTTCATCCCAAAAAAAGTTGAAAAAATCACCGAAAATATTGACAATTTATCGTCAAAGATGCTAATGCAAAGTTATGATTGGATATGTATATTATTAAAATATTTTCAACCTTCGAAATTCATAATCACAGAAATAGATATCTTTTGACACTTATTAAAATTTTAATTTCAGTTCAAATATATTTCATTTCGAGGTTCAAATTCAACGTTTCTAATCAAGATAAATTTAATCTCATCCACGGTAAATTTAAAATATATACACCCATAGATGGTTATTCACGTATTGAAAGTAAATCATGTAGTTGTTTGTACAGATTTGAAAAATATGTCGGCCTTGAACTTAATATATTCATTTCTAGAATGTATGAATTTTAGATTTTTGCATGTAAATTCGTAGAAAATTTTGAAAATAGCTTCTAAAATAAAATCTTCCTATAATATGGACTTTTTGTAATAGTGACAGGAATAGACACATTTTTTTGTATTTAGTTCATATATTCAAAGTAAACTATCATGGTTTGGAAAAATAAAAATAAATTGTAGATAGATTTTGAAAATTTAATGAAAACAACTTGATCCACCATGCTATTTATTTGTTGTTTTATGCATAAACTGCGCAATAGCTGCCAAGAATTTCAACCAATTGTGACAGGACAACTAACTCATTTTTTTACTTTAATATATTTAATCTTTTGGTCTAGATAAGAGCTAGAGATTCACTTTAATAATAATATTATTTATTTAACGACGAATAAATTATACTACTAAACAATAAAAATTATGATAATTCTATTTATTGACGGATTATCAAGATATCATATTAGGTCGAGCTCTTTGATGAAAAATAATTACAAAATTTAAAGCTATTTTAAAGATCTTCTTGAATAGAATATACATGTATTAAAATTATATAGCTATAAATAATAAATATTTTCGAAAAATGATATACGTTAGGTGTTTGTTTTGACTTTTGGGCTTACTGGACTATTTTTCATGGGCCAACTTTAGGGTCTTCATTTAAAACATAGCCGTATTTATAAAATGTTTCAAGTTTAGCCAGTGGTAATTAATTTCAAGCCCTTTTTGATTGAAGTTTAAAAAATAACTCGTATCTGAAATTTAACATCAATTTTTTTTTTTGCATGAATTTTTAGGACTATTAAAAAGGAAAAATCAGATTCCCAATATTTTCAAAGCCTTAAAGCATATTACTAATTGAGTATAGTTCATATACTTTATTAGTGGAAATGGTTTTTATGTTATTACATCTCTTAGATAAATTTATATGTAATCGTCGGTAAAAAGAGATAGGAAAACCTTATCCATTCGATGTTTGCACCAAATCATATCAATTTATCATAGTTAAGTAATTGAACGAGATAATATATACAAACATATGATTTGATATAAACACAATTACCTTCTGAAACATGTTAAAAGACACATAAGTGAGTATACGATTCTCCATCTTGTAATTTCCTCTTTCATTTTCCTTTCCCATTCCGCCTTCGCCTATATTTTATTTTTATTTTTAAAGAATTACATAAAATAAATGATTAAGTACCATGCCATTCTGGGCAAAAATCACGGGCTATAAAATAAATCAAATAAGATTCCTAGATTTTGGAACTCAGCTAGAGGAACATGGCAACTTGTTTTCCTACTTCACATGTGCCTTGATGCTTCCAAGATCTACAAAAATATGCTACACTAATTCTTAGCCAGTCTACATTCCTGACCTTTTTACATTTTGGTTTCCACGTGTGTTTGATATCTGTATTAAGACATGCATGACTAAATTTGAGTTCGCTCGTTGATTTGAGTTGAGTGAATGTGGGAACGTGGCATTCAGTGCGGAGCCACATGAAGTGAAGGGGTGTCGACCGACAGCCCTTCGTTGAAAAATTACGTTGTGTAGCTAGAATTAAGATATTTTTGTGTATATCTATATTATGTACTGGCACTCCTTGGTTTATGCACGATTTTATTTCTTTATATTTTAACACCCCTTAGACCAAATTCTAGCTCCGCCACTGGTAGCATCGGGGTACCGATATTTCATTTTCTGAGACTCAAACCTAATTAAGATCTCTAAATAAGGATGGAGCTAACGCATCCAGGATAATTAAAGTTTGTGGGTTCAACATTTAAAGTTATTTTTATCTTTGAACTCATTATATCGATTCATACTTACTATTTATTAAAAAAATAATTAATTTGCTCATAAATTATATACATCGCAACCAAAAGTATCGGATTTAGATAGATGAATCCCATACCAAAGTGTTGCATATATACATCCATTTCTGGTGAAGAAATCTCAATCATTCCATCACAATCCATGTTGGTTAAAATTCTGACTTACACATGGTTAAAAATATGTTGTTCTTTTCATTATTTTAATCTCCTTTCCTTATACATGAACCCTATAAAAACCAAACCACAGTAATACATTCTTCATCATTCCTCTAAATATCACATTAAATCAATTTCAAAATGGCTAAGTCATCACTTGCTCTTTTTCTTGTATTCAATGTTCTTTTTTTCACTATGGTTAGTGCATGCTACACTTGCCCTGGCCCAATTAAACCAAATCCAAAACCAACACCAAGTCCATCTCCTAATTCACAAACCAAATGCCCAAAAGATGCTTTAAAATTAGGTGTTTGTGCTAATGTGCTTAATGGTTTATTAAATGTAACACTTGGAACTCCACCTGTAAAACCATGTTGTAGTCTTCTTGGAAATCTTGTGGATTTGGAAGCTGCTGTTTGTCTTTGCACTGCACTTAAGGCTAATATTTTGGGGATTAACCTTGATATCCCTATTTCACTTAGCTTACTTCTTAATGTTTGTACTAAGGAGGCTCCAAAGGGATTTATTTGTTCCTAAATGACTTTTAATTACTTGTGTTTGCTTCTTGATTTTCATTTGTTCCCACATTGTCTATGGGGTTGATTTATTTTCGATTTTTTTCATTGTTGGAATTAAATGCGCGATTTGCGCTATTAGTGTTTGTACGTCCTGTTGAATTAATATATTTCTAATTCATATTACCTTATTATAGTTCTCATGGGGATTTTCCCCCGTTACTTATGATATGCTCGTTTTCTCTTACTTGTCCAATATTTTGGGAAACAAATATTCACTTTTACTCCTATATTTAACGTATTAAGAAAAAATAATTTTTTTCCCTTTCCTTAGTATACATAACTTATTTTCAAATTATTTTTTAAGATCTAATATTAATATTTATGATAAAATACTCTTTTATTTCTTAAAAGGACGTAAAATTTTTAAAATAAACAAATAAAAGTGAACGGACAAATTTTTGTTTACTCGATAAATAAGAAATTTACTAAAATTGTTAGTGGGAGGAAAAAAATGGACTTGCTGCATCTAGTACGTACTTAATTACGTCAAAATCACGTGGGTTTATCATAGTTATTAAATGATAAATTAAAGTAAGAATATGTATTAATTTAATTTATAGTAGTGTAACAACCTCACGGGAAGATTTAGACGTATTTCACTGAAATTAGAAATAGTTGATTCAAACTTTATATTTATATTAAGAAATTTACCTAATTTAAATATAAATAAAATTATATGCCAATAATTACTGATATATATTATCGCGCAATAACAATATCTCTTTTTAATCTGCTTTTATTGTCTGATATAGTTGTTGATGAGACTTCATAGTATTTATGAGTTTTTTTTGTTTTCACAAAATTTAACAATTAGAGTTAATTGATAAATTATTTAACAAAGATTAAAAGTATTCATTTTTGATAAATTTAAAGGATGAAAACTACTCAAAAATATGTTTAAGTGACTAGTCGTATTTTTGTAGTTTTTGTGTGTGTAGATTATTGTATTTTCGATTTCACTTATTTTTTTTGTGTTTGTTAGTATTCCTTTTTTATAGATTCACTGTAACAAAAATAACTGTTAGCGACAATAAATATATATACATTAACAAAGAGGTATAAAACATATATTGTTGACACCCAATTTTTGACCCACGTCGGTATAATATATGTATATACAACCGGTATATACTGTGTATATTCAACCCAATTGCTCCCTCAACCCAACACCAATTAATTCCCACTCAACCCAATTATCCCTCAGCCCAAACCAAAGTAAAAGAACAGCCCAAATGCCCAACCCATTCTCATCCAGCCCAACCCGTTTTTCCTCCGACCCAACCCTTCTACCCGACCCAACCCGTTTCCTTGACCCGACCCAGCCTCCCTTTCTTCATCCTTTCCTCACGACATTTTTCCAGAAGCGAAAATCCCCAGAGAAACGCAGAAACCCAGCAAATTCCCAAGAACACCTCCACGCGATCTCTCCTCTCTCTCCTTCCCTCGCATCTCTCCCTCGCGTCTCCATCTCCACGCTCCCTTCCCCTGTTCCTCATCGGAATTCCCAGAAAGAAAAAAAAAAAAAAGGACAGACGCCATTTTCAGAACACTCTCCCTGCTCCCCCACGCGACGATCTCTCACTCCGCCGTCTCCCTCTCGTCTCCCCCGGCGTTTCTCCTCACGCCGCCCTCTCCTCAAACCCCCACCAGAAAACAGAGCACACGACTTCTCCCTCTCTCACGCGTTCTCGTCTCCCTGCCATCGTATCTCCCTCACGCCGCCCTCTCTTCTCAAATCTCCCCACGCTCTCCTCGTCTCCCACGCCCGTCACGCGACAGAAGACCCCAACAAAATTCCCACGCGATTTCAACCCCAAAACAGAAGCCAGCCGCGTCTCCCCTTCGCGACGCGTCTCTCTCTCCCACGCTCTCACTACACTCTCCCACGCTCTTTCTCTCCCTACCCCACGCGAAAATTCCCCGACAACCAAATTTCCCTTTTCTCTTTCGGTCGAAAAGGGGTTTGACCCAATCATTTTGTTGATTTTTCGACTTTCGGATTTTGAAATGGTTTTGCCCGCCCCTTTCTTCAAAAACCCCCATTGTCTTTTTATAAAAGGACTTCTCCCTCTTCGGAGGGAGAAGGGGCGGAAATTGGAGGCATTGAAGTTGGAAATAAGGAGGGGGGCGTTTTTGGTTAAGCAATTAATTGGTTAGAGATTTTCGAAGAGATTTTCGGAAAAACTTTCGAGAAAGAAAGGAACATTCTGCCCTTTTTTATTTATTTATTTTTTCTGTCTGTTGTAGAGAACGAAGGAAATTTAGGCTGGAGGTTTTGGAATTGGAAAATTTGGGTTAGCAAATTTGGTTGGACGTTTTGGGTGAAATTTTTTTTTTTGAGGAAGCCAGAGACACACATTCATGTGTTGCTCTCAAGGATTGCAAGCTTCCAGTATCGTTTTCGCATTCCGTCGTTAGGCTCGAGTTGTGGAAGTTCGTCCGGTCTGCTGCTCGTCTGCTCCCAGCCGCTGCTCTCGAAAAGGTAAGCAACACACAATTTATTCTTTCGTTTTAAAGTTGATACATGGATTTGTGTATTTCTCTGTTGGTTTGAAGACGTTTCATGTGGTGTGAGTAGGGCTCGTAGTTCATTGCTTTGGAATCAGCCTTGTAACTGATTGCATCTTTCACTCTAGAAATGTTTATGTTCCGTTCGAGCGTTTTCTTCGTGTTTGTTTCGATTCTTAGTCGAGGATTTCTGGTTGTTGTGGTTGGACTTCGGGATCTCAATCTGCTTCTGTCTTTGATGACTGAAATTTCAGCTCGTTTGGAGTTTATTTTGTTCCCAATTATCTAGTTTATTTTCTTTTGTTAGAGTCTGGTGGTTCGCTATGCGGAAGCTTTGTGTAAGCGTGCATTAAACCTGTTGTTGGAACATGTATTTTATTTGTCTAATCCTAGTTAGCTGCCTTTGTTCGTATCAAACACTTATATCGAATTGACTTAATTTTCTACATAAGGTGATATGTTTGTTTCCAATGATCTGTTTATGCCTAGAACAAGTTTAGACATTGGGGTCTTAATTTGACAGTATGGTCTCGTGTTGAATAAGTGAACAGTAAGTTGTTGGCGAGCTAGGTGTTGTTACTTTTAAACAATATATTTGTCCTGATGTTTTTTTTTGTTTTTCCTTTCTATTTAAGCGAGAAGACGAGTGCGCTCCTAAGCTTAATTCTTCTTAGTTCACACCCCCACATTTTCGAATATCACTCATTTTACAGTGTTTCTTAACATGCACGAAACTTTGTTAAGTGTGGTTTTATTTTATGAAATATATGTCTTGGATTCAGTGACTCTATCTGACAGTATATGTTATTCGTGATATTTCATTAAGTATTTTGTCATAGCGATTCTCATTTGTTTGCTTTTTTTTTTTTCTCTTTGCACGCCAAATTCGTATGAGTTCATCGTGAACTTTCAATCTTCTTCTTCGCATCTTGGAAGAGTCATAAAGGCTAAAATTCCTTTCATTCGAGTCATATACCATCAAGTGTAGCGGAGATTGAAGAAAATCAAAGAAGACGGACTAGAAGACTTTACTTTATTTTTATCCTGTATTTTATTTGTAATGGGCATAAGCCCTCGTTGTTTTACTTTTTCGTATCATTTTTTGTATGTCTAGATTAGGACAGGTACAAAATGGGTAAAGACCCAAAGACAAGTGGGTCCAAGTTTCGGTCAAGGCGAACAGAACCCGAAAACTTGGACCCAGATCTCTCTCTCTCCCTTTCTCTCTCAATCTCTCTTTACTATTTGTTTACGTTTTGTTTTACATGTCGTTAGCTTAGGATTAGAAGAATCCAAACCCCATCGAAACGCCTTTTATTTTATCGAACTTAAAATTAAAACTGAATCTTAAAACGATAAAGTTTCAAAACTTGCGGGTTGCTCAAAATTAAGGTTTAAAAGGTTTTACTTTAATTAAGTCTTTAAAAAAAACAAAAAAAAAAACAATAAAGATTGTAAAATTCATAAAAATTGTCTAGATAAAACTTTAAGTTCAATTTTGAAATAGACTCACGAAGTAGCTAGATAAACTACAAATATTTCAGAACTTGAATATTCGCCTAAGGTAATATTTAGATAATTTCAAAATAAACAAAAGATTCGCAAAGGTTAAAACAAACAAAAATAGTCAAATAAGTTAGTCGTTGAAAAATCGTATTTAACGGAGTGTCTTAGGTGCCTTCAACACCTTCCTAAGACACTAATAAGAATCCCCGAACCCTCAAAATATTTTCAAAACGGTTTTTCTGTTTAAATTGTTTTGAAAATAAAGTTTTCTTGATTTTTCTTAAAAATTAAGTGGCGACTCCTAAAAAGTCAAAATAAAACAAACTCTTTCGAAAAAATCATTTTTCGATGAAACAGAAATGGCGACTCCGCTGGGGACATTTGGAGGATTCTAACCTTAAGACTAACTTGTTTGACTATTTGTGATAACTATTTACTTGTTTAAATTGTTTGAATTTTGAAATTTGCATTGTTCTCATGGCATAACTTCCGCCAAATGGCAAAATAGATTGCATTAGGAAACGGAAGTTACGCGGCTTACCGCGACTTCTCTCAGATATACCCCAAGAATTCATTTGGAAGTATCAAACAATTAGTTGGAATGTGGTCATCCGACGTTTGTTTGGTAGCTTCACCCCGATGTTTGTCCGACTCGGGTAACCGTCAAATTGAAAATTATTCTAGAAAGCCTAAGATAGAGTGAAACCAAAACCAAATTAAGCATTAGCCTAAGAGGGCTTAATACCCAAGGTGTATTAAGCTCATTTAGTAGAAAAATTACCAAAATCGTGTCTAAGGTCTTCGACCTCGCGACACATCATATTGTTTGACATTCGAATAATGTACGTGTGAAAATCAGTTTTGGGGAGGGGAAAAATCTAATTGGTTTCTTTTTTACAGATATGGATCGTTTCCCGAAGTTCGATATGGTCATCGCAGCACCACCTCAACTCACGATGTGGTATAATGATTTGGATGGAGATCACAGAAGGACCCTTAACAAATACGTAGGTGCATTGACAGAACTGATCAATATGAATGGTTGGCCAGAACTGATTGAGGTACTCACGGGATATTGGGATAACCGGAGGATGGTGTTTCGGTTTGGAAATGCTGAAATCACCCCAACTTTGGAGGAAATAAGAGACTGTATAGACACCGTGGGCACCGGAATAGAAAGAAGAGCAAGAAAGCAAGAAGACATCTTCATCCCCAATAAACCTTCCGTAGATGATATTACAAACTGGTTTGGGTTGAGAAAGGACTTTGCATACTGGTGCCAGGAATCCCATGTAGCGTTAAAGGACCTTTATGTCCGATTTGGGCATGCGAGCTTTTACGTCACATACAATCGAGAGTTCAAGATCTCCTACAGAGAATGGAACGAGATCCGTCCCCTAGCATTTGCTGTGGCGTTATTGGGAACGATGGTCTTCCCCCATGGTCCGAGTTTGAGTATCAATACCCGAGTCATAACACTCGTCCACACTTTGTTCAAAGGATATGAAAACCAGGGGATAACAAGATACTATCCTATAGCTCCGGTCATCCTGTCCGACATGTATCGAGCCTTGGGAAAGTGTAAAGAGGGACACCGATACTTTCAAGGATGTAATTTACTCCTCCAGTGGTGGATCCTCAGCCATTTAATAAAGGGTGCCGGAACTCAGGAGTTACATACCCTCGACAGCAAAAATACCCTTAAGGATTTGAATGACCGTTTGTATTGGGCAAATATGAACAATCGGAGGACGAAGGGGAAATGGGCCCAAATTTTCTCCGAATTAAGAGAAGAAGACCTCCAATGGATGCTCAACCGTTTTATATCCAAAGAAGTCATCGTGGGAAGTCGTAAAAATATTGTGCTTCCTCTACCAGGCATTCGGGGAATTCGCCCTTACGCACCATTTCGAGTCTTGCGGCAGTTCGGAAGAAGACAAACTATACCCAAAGAAGCGTACTATGGCGCTTATGTGTACGATATTGGAGATGATAGAGTTCACGACGCGTCTGAAATGTTCAGAGAATGGAAATGTGCTAAACGCATGAATAAGGACACCATCGAACCTGACCGCTTCAATGCGGGGTACGACGAAGGTTACAAAGAATGGATAAAAAAGGACATACAAAACGTCTCCTTTCAAACTCCACGTAACTTTCACAGTATAACAGAAAGAGAAGCCAAAGCAGTGGCCGAGCTACGAGAGATAAAAGAAGAGACCAAGGAGGTGTACGCTAAGTTTGCAGAAAATCAAGATGCTCTTGAGAAGGTGACTCGAGAAGTTGAAAGACTGAGACGTGGTTATGATGATTTTGATAACTGGATCAAAGAGAAAATTGAGAGAATGCGATACGAAAGCTTGGAAGACAAAGGACGTCTGGGTGAGGGTTTTCTGCTGATACTAAGGCACATGTTTCAGCAATACAAATTTTGGAGTGACGTTGATGGAGCAGGATCATCTGGAGCGGCATAGTGAACTTCGCCTCTGCGTGGGCCTGTTATTGTTGTACTTTCAAATTGCCCCTGCGTGGGTTTGTTTTTAATATTTGTTTCCCTTTTTTACAAACATTATTATTCATTAGTGAATGTTATTTTGGGGGGAATTGTTTATTTGGTTCAAATTCACACGTACATCATTCGAATGCGCTAGGCCTACCCTTGGCACAAAAGGGTCCCCCTATATGTTTTAGGACGCGATATGCATGTACATATGTGTGTTTAACTGATTATGTGTTCTGTTGCTATGAATGAGGATATCGAAAACCCCACTCCTAGCCAGAAGTTTCCAAAAAAAAAATACAGAAGCCACTATTGCAAGATGTCCGACCAAAATTTTCGAGTCTCAAGTTTCTCACAAAGAAAAAAAAAAAAAACGAGCAAACTCCTGCTTGTCGAAAAAAAAAAATGTTTTCCAGTTCTCATTCAGGGGATAAAGATATCCTCAAACAAAGCAACTTGTGTGTTTATCTGTTCTCTATGTGATATTATGCCTTTTTTATACTCCGAATATACACTAACAAATCTGCCTTTGAGTTGTTTCACTTCACAGGTACCTTTTAACTGGTCTGTGTCGATCAAAGCTGGCAAATCATCCTTACTTCACCAGATCGAAAGGTCCTACAGATTCCTTCCCTAGACCCAATTCAGACAAAGGAAAGAAAGTTATGGGAGACCAAAATGACGAAACCCGTATTACTGATGTTGTGGTGGCTCAGACCGCCTTAGCGGAACAAAATGAACTGATCATGCAACTAATGCGAGAAGTTGCTGAAATGAAAATTGAATTGCAACGGAGACAGGATGCGCCTCCACCCGGATTTGGTGATGATATTGCTGATACAAGACCTCCGGTCTACTTCCCTTCAGCAAACATGGATCCGACTCATAACCAGTCTTCTACACCTGTGCATAATCCATCTGGGATAGATTTAACAGCCCAACATCCCCAATATGCTTCTGTGTCTTACCAAGCTCCTCCACTCCTTCCAAATAACCACCCTCAAATGCCACCCTATCCTCAGAACACTCAAACTGCTCCACCCCCACAAAATCAAAACCAAACTCAAACTGCCTTCAATCCCCAAATACCTTATCAACATTTAAACCAGAACACCAATCCTCAGGCTTACCCACAGAACTACCAGACCGCCCAAAACGTCCCAAGTCCTTCTATAGCTCCGCCCCTCCCAAAAAGAGCCACCTTCCAAATTCCAGTTCTGACCGAGCACGAGGGGGACGGTTCTGAGTTGGATCACTATGAAGAGCAGGAAAGAGAATGGAAGGCAAAAGAAGAAGTAAAAATCGATATAAAAGAGGAAATCAAAAAAGCTATGAAAGAACTACAGTGCATCCCAGACGTCGTCGGACTCAGTTATGCAGAATTGTGCATCCACCCGGATTTGAACCTTCCCGAAGGGTTTAAAATTCCAAAGTTTGACACCTTTGGGGGAGTAGGCAACCCTATGGCGCATTTGAGGGCGTATTGTGACCAGCTCGTGGGAGTTGGCAGGGATGAAGCTTTGTTGATGCGGCTTTTCAGCCGAAGTCTATGTGGGGAGGCTCTCGAGTGGTTTTCTTCACACGAAACCAGACAATGGCCCAATTGGAATGCATTGGCTAAAGATTTCGTTGACCGATTCGCCTACAATGTCGAAATAGTTCCAGATCGGTATTCTCTAGAAAAGATGAAGCAAAAACCAATTGAAAGCTATAGAGAATTTGCCTACAGATGGAGGAAAGAAGCTGCAAGGGTAAGGCCGCCCATGACCGAGAAAGAGATTGTGGAAGTGTTTGTGCGGGTACAGGAACCAGAGTACTATAATCGAATCATGTTGCTAGTCGGAGCTAAATTCGCTGAGATAGTCAAAGTTGGCGAGACTATCGAAGATGGTTTAAAATCGGGGAAAATAGCCCGTGTATCCGCGTCACCTGGGTCTTCAGGATTGATAAGGAAAAGAAGAGAGGAAGTTGCTGCTGTCTCGTATGGGGGAGGAAAAACCCCTAGAGACCCGTCACACTCCCGAAATCATTCCAAGCCCTCCCGATCCTACTACCAACAATCCAATCATCCTAATAACTACAATACTGCCCCCACCTATCCGAATGCTCAAATTTCGTCATACCAAAGCCCACCTCCAAATCTCCAAAAGTTTTCTCCCATATACGCAGATTACCCTTATCCAAATATTGCTCCCAACTGCGCCAATGTACAGTCGAGCTACCAAGCACCTCCGCCCACTTATCAAATCCAAGCTCCATTATATCAGAACCCCCTCCCGAACTACCTAGCTCCAGTACCAAATTACCGGGCAAACCCTTACCCTCGAAGACAAGTTCCTCGTCCGAATACTCGAGATTATCAGCAGGTACCTCCCCCTCAGCAAAGCAATTATGATCCTTCCCGTTCGATGTTTGAAAAAAGACCTTCAAGGAAATTTACCACGCTTGCTGAAAGCCGGACCAAACTATTTGAGAGACTAGTCGCAGATGGATACCTCCACCCTGTGGGACCCAAGCACATGGATGTCAACTCGAGGTTCTACAAGCCAGATCAAAGATGTGCTTATCATTCTAACAGTGTTGGACATGACACGGAAGATTGCATCAACCTTAAGCACAGAATCCAAGACCTGATCGATCAGGAGGTAGTTTCTCTTCAGCCGGCGGCGCCAAATGTCAACACAAATCTGTTGCCGGATCATGGAGGTAGCAACGTTAATATGATTGAAACGGATGAAGACGGGTGTGAAACAAAGATAATTACTCCTATCGTGCACGAGGACTTAGAAAGGGCTGTCGCTTCTTTAAGCGTCAAGGAAAAGAGAAAGTTTGTTATTCTGACACCCGCAAGGGCTGTTGCCTTGGTGCCTTCAGAAACTCTCGTCAAGCCTAAATTTGTAATTGAAATTGCTTTGGCCCAAGGCATGACCAGGTCTGGAAGGTGCTACACTCCTGATGAGCTTGCTCTCGGAGGACAGAAGAAGGACCATACTAAGAGGCCGATAAGCGAGGGGGAAGCAGAAGAGTTCTGGAGAAGGATGCAACCGAATGACTATTCCATCGTCAAACATTTAGAGAAGACTCCGGCTCAGATCTCCGTGTGGGCCCTGCTAATGAGTTCTCAGTCCCACAGGCAGGCCTTAATGAAAGCTCTTGATGATACATATGTACCCTCAGGTACAAGTAGTGACAACGTGGCTGCCATGATTCATCAAGTCATTCGGGGGCACCGGATCAGCTTTTGTGACGATGAGTTGCCAGTCGAAGGAAGAACCCACAACAAAGCACTGCACATTACCGTGATATGTCGTGGAAAAGTTGTCAACCGTGTTTTGATAGATGATGGATCCGGTTTGAATATCTGCCCACGGTCGTCGTTGAGGCAACTGAATTTTGACCTGGGGAGTCTGGAGCAAAATCAGGTCAATGTAAGAGCATTTGATGGAGTGCAAAGAGACACATTGGGGGCAGTGACTTTGACCCTTCAAATGGGCCCCGCAGAGTTCAGCGCGCAATTCCAAGTATTGGACATAGACACTAGCTACAACCTTCTTTTGGGAAGGCCGTTTATCCACATGGCTGGAGCCGTCCCCTCTACTCTCCATCAAATGATAAAGCTTGTATGGAAGGATGAAGAGTTAGTGATTCACGGCGAGGGAAGTCGCTCGGGCAAGCAGGTGTCGGTCATTGATGAGATGCCGCAAGGTGCAGACTTTTACACGGTGGAGCTGGTGAAAGCCACCAATAAAGATTTGGCCCCGCAGATCCCCATGCCAGCCGTACACAAAATGATAGCCACGGTGATGCTGCAGAATGGGTTCGAGCCAGGTTTCGGACTGGGAAGAGATTCCCAAGGAACTATTGAGCCTATTCCGGCCTTTCTTAAAGGATCCAAATATGGTTTGGGGTACATCCCCACAGATGAAGACATGAAGATGAAGAAGAAAAGAGGTCAAGAGTTGGCTAAGCCGATCCCGCTTCTGTATCAATCCTTTCCAATCCGGAAATGTGCCGAGCCTGAAGACTTTGGGGAAGGAATCTGTGACCTCTTCGAAGAGATCAACGCTATTGTCGAGGAAGAGGTTGAGTCAACTAGTATTCGTGATGCTGAACCAGGGGAGGTGCTGCAGAACTGGACTTCCACGCCGATCCTGATGTCTCGAACTCTTCGGTAGAAAAGAGTATTTTTATGTACACCAAAATCGGTGGTTGTCCGGAGGATATCCAAGACCCGCCATTTCTACATTTTCTAAATTGTTCAAGTTTTGAATTCTGTTGTGACGTTTGAAAGGCAACATGGCTCCATGTCATGCCCGAAGTTTGCGTTTTGTTTTAAATGAAAGCCTCTTTATGTTGACTTTACTTATTCAATGGTTTGTCATACTTTATTTTCCTAATTTTGTCTGTTTATAATTTCAGTAACGTAAATTATAGACCTGCCAATGTCATGTCATGTCATGGGCTAAATGAACAAAATGAGACAAAGGACGACAAGGTCGACGACTACGACGAAGAAAGTGGGGAACCAGATTGTATAGCAGAAGAATTCCGACAATTTGAGAATCAACATAAACCGAATCTGGAAGAAACAGAGACGGTGAATTTGGGAGATTCGGAATGCGTCAAAGAGGTTAAGATCAGCACCCACCTGGATAAAACTCAGAAAGAGAGCCTGGTTCATTTACTTGCCGAATACAATGATGTGTTTGTTTGGGAAGTCGGTGATATGGAGGGGTTGAGTACCGATGTCGTATCTCATAAGCTACCCATCAACCCAGGGTTCGAGCCGGTGAAACAAAAAACTCGGAAATTCAAGCCTGAATTGAGTTTGAAGATTAAGGAGGAAATCACCAAACAGATAGAGTCTCGATTGGTAGAGGTAACACAATATCCCACCTGGTTGGCAAATGTTGTTCCGGTCGCCAAAAAAGATGGAAAAATTAGGATCTGTGTCGATTACAGAGATCTCAACAAGGCTAGTCCAAAGGATAATTTTCCGTTGCCAAATATCCATATTCTGATTGACAATTGTGCCAAACACGAGATGCAGTCATTTGTGGATTGTTACGCGGGTTATCACCAAATCTTGATGGATGAAGAAGACGCAGAAAAGACGGCATTCATCACGCCTTGGGGTGTGTATCACTACAGGGTGATGCCGTTCGGCCTCAAGAACGCCAGTGCCACTTACATGAGAGCCATGACGACTATCTTTCATGACATGATCCACAAGGAAATTGAAGTGTACGTGAACGACGTCATAATTAAATCCCGCGAGAGTTCGAATCATGTGACACACCTGAGGAAATTCTTTGAACGTTTGCGTCGATACAACCTGAAGCTAAATCCCGCCAAATGTGCTTTTGGAGTCCAAGCTGGGAAGTTGTTGGGGTTTATAGTCAGCAGAAGAGGTATCGAGCTTGACCCTTCCAAAATTAGAGCAATTCAGGAGTTACCCCCACCGAAGACGAGAAAAGAAGTAATGAGTTTCTTGGGGAGGTTAAACTACATCAGCCGGTTTATAGCACAATCGACAGTGGTATGTGAGCCTATCTTCAAGTTGCTGAAAAAAGATGCTCCGACTAAGTGGACTGAGGAGTGCCAGACTGCTTTCGACGCCATCAAGAGCTACTTGTCTAACCCACCAGTATTGGTTCCTCCACGAGAAGGGAGTCCTTTGCTACTGTATTTGTCAGTTTCAGATAGTGCATTTGGATGTGTACTGGGTCAACATGACGAGACAGGGAAGAAGGAAAGGGCAATCTACTACATCAGCAAGAAATTTACTCCGTACGAGTCTCGCTACACTTTGCTGGAAAGAACATGCTGTGCTCTGACGTGGCTTGCTCAGAAGCTGAGACACTATCTGTCATCATATACTACATATCTTATCTCCAGGATGGATCCGTTGAAGTATATTTTTCAGAAAGCGATGCCGACCGGGAAGTTAGCTAAATGGCAAATGCTATTAAGTGAGTTTGACATCGTGTACGTGACTCAGAAGGCAATAAAAGCACAAGCTTTGGCTGATCATCTTGCGGAAAATCCCGTTGATGAAGAGTATGAACCTCTCAAGACATATTTTCACGATGAAGAAGTGTCATTTGTGGGTGAAGATATCTCTGAAGTTTATCCAGGTTGGAGATTATTCTTTGACGGAGCGGCAAATCATCAAGGTAAAGGTGTCGGAGCAGTCTTAGTGTCAGAATCTGGTCAACACTATCCCACAGCAGCTAAACTCCGATTTAATTGCACCAACAACATGGCCGAATACGAAGCTTGTATTCTTGGTCTGAAAATGGCCATCGACATGAATGTTTACGAGTTATTGGTCATTGGGGATTCAGACCTTTTAATTCGTCAGGTTCAAGGTGAATGGGCTGTGAAGAACCCAAAGATTATACCTTACGTACAGTATGTGCAGAAGCTGTGCAAAAGGTTTCGCAAGATCGAGTTCAGACACACGCCCAGAATACAGAATGAGTTGGCCGATGCTCTTGCCACCATTGCGTCGATGATTAAACATCCGGATACAGATTACATCGACCCACTGGATATAGAGCTGAAGGAACATCCAATCCATTGTTCACATGTCGAATCAGAACCAGACGGTTTGCCTTGGTACTTTGACATAAAGAGGTATCTAGAGTCTGGGACTTATCCTGAAAACGCTGCGGCCAATCAAAAGAAATCGATACGCCGTATGACTCTCAATTTCTTCCTAAATGGAGAAGTACTATATAGGAGAACTCCAGATTTGAGTCTTCTAAGATGTGTGGACGCTGTTGAAGCTATGAGGCTTATTGAACAGATACACGCCGGAATGTGTGGTACACATATGAATGGGCTCACTTTGGCAAGGAAGATCATACGAGCTGGGTATTTCTGGATGACTATGGAGAATGACTGTTGCAGATTCATGCAAAAATGCCACAGATGTCAAGTGCACGGGGATTTGATACGAGTGCCACCTCACGAGCTCAATGCTATGAGCTCACCTTGGCCATTTGTAGCTTGGGGAATGGATGTCATTGGTCCTATAGAGCCATCCGCTTCTAATGGACACAGATTCATCTTGGTTGCCATTGATTATTTCACCAAATGGGTGGAAGCAGCCTCTTACAAATCGGTAACCAAGAAAGTGGTGGCCGACTTTGTCCGCAACAATCTGATATGCCGATTTGGAGTCCCAGAATCCATCATCACTGATAACGGTACAAATCTCAACAGTCATCTGATGAAAGAGATATGTGAACAATTTAAGATTATTCACCGAAGGTCAACCGCTTATCGCCCTCAAATGAACGGAGCTGTAGAGGCCGCCAACAAGAATATCAAGAAAATTCTGAGGAGAATGATTGACAAACAGCGAGGTTGGCATGAAATGTTGCCATATGCTCTACTAGGATATCGAACAACGGTCAGAACATCGACTGGGGCTACTCCATACTTGCTAGTATATGGAACCGAAGCAGTCGTACCTGTTGAAGTCGAGATACCATCACTAAGGATCATCCAGGAAGCTGAGCTAAGCAATGCTGAGTGGGTTAGCAAACGGATTGATCAGTTATCTTTGATTGATGAGAAGAGGATGGTCGCCGTCTGCCATGGCCAGTTGTATAGACACAGAATGACTAGCGCTTTTCACAAAAGAGTAAGAGCCAGAAATTTTGAAGTGGGTCAGTTGGTCCTTAAACGTATTTTTTCTCATCAAGACGAGTACAAAGGAAAATTCGCACCAAACTGGCAAGGTCCTCACATGGTTCGCAAAGTACTATCTGGAGGCGCTTTAGTCCTATCCGAGATGGATGGCACCGTATGGCCCAAGCCTATCAACTCAGATGCTGTCAAGAGATACTACGCATGAAGTTTAGTTTTGCTTTTTCTATCATTTTCTTGTAATCGTTCTGTTTACTTGTATTTGTTCAAAGTGAATTCTTATCCCTCTTGTAACGAACTACGTATGACCTGAATTCTCAAGAATGAGATACGTAGGCGGCCTATGTCGGCTTCGGTCACCCCATTTACCCCCTTTAAAATTTCACATCGGAACTACGTTTGACCTGATTCCTGCTCCAACGGGATACGTAGGCGCCACAACGGTTCGGTCATATTCCCAGTAGGATTTCCATTTCTCTTCATAATGGAAACTGGGACAGAATTTTTTGAGAGGATCTCAAAAATTCATTTGAAGTGGGACTTCTTTAACGAGTCAAAACAAAAGACCAAAATTTCACGGAGGAACTACGTCTGACCTGAATTCCTGCCTCAACGGGATACGTAGGCGCCACAAGGGTTCGGTCAAATCTCTCGTAAGATTTCTATTCCTCTGTACAATAGAAACTGGAACAAATTTTGAGAGGAACTCAAAATTCTCCAAAAGAAGTTTCCGCTTTAGCAAGTCAAAATAAAGATATTTCGAGATCTGCGACTGTGACAGAATTTTGAGAAGATCGCAAAAATTCTGCAATCTGCTCAGTTGCGATGAAAGGATAAGTAAGACAGTAAACTGGGACAGAAATTTTGAGAATGGCCTCAAAATTTCATTACAGACCTTACCTATAAGTCCGGAGTGATTCCGAAGACTCACCGGTAAATGATCAATGTCAAGCCCAAGAAAGTTTGTTAAGCCTGATATGACATAACTTGGCAGTGACCTTTTTAAGATACTATTTCTCCGAATTTTATTTCTCCTAAATTTTTCCTTTTTTCATTGCATTTGTTTGGCATAAAATTTTATCTTATTTATCAAGAGTCGGGAGATCGGGAAATCAACCGGAGATAGTAATACAAAGAGAAGACGACTGAAGAAATCGGCACAGATCAGTACATCTTTAAAACTGACAATTTTTCTGTGGATGCAGGTTTATAGCTTTGCTTTGAAATTGGCAAAATTCTTCCGACAAATGAACAAGGAGAACTCCAAGAAGAAATCAAAGGCGAATCAAACAGAATCTTAAGAAAGAGTTTACGATT
>CM064965.1:9850169-9989816 GCA_032847665.1 Solanum chilense
ACCGCCAAGAGGGCCATTCATATCAAACCGCCAAGAGGGCCATTCATATCAAACCGCCAAGAGGGCCATTCATATCAAACCGCCAAGAGGGCCATTCATATCAAACCGCCAAGAGGGCCATTCATATCAAACTGCCAAGAGGGCCATTCATATTTATTTGCATGACGTCAGACCGATCGAGTCAGCGTCAAATATTGAGGAGAACGATGAAGTGTCGACATGGTAAAAAGACACTATCTCCCATCCTGATTGCATTTTTAAGCTAACAAGTTTTTATCTCAATCTTTGTCGAGAGCATCCAAGAGGATGAATTCTCAAACCAAACCACAGGTGCGGACGACATCAACAAGGATGCAGCACAACGTGGAACTTTTCTTAGCAGCGAACTGGGACATAGTCCAAAGAGGAATATCAAACTCTTAGGACGCGAGCAGAAGAGCGACTTCCACCACAATCGAACCACCCCCCCCAAAGGCATGCGAGTTTTTCCTTAGTTCCGTCAGTTTCAGTCTCGCATCCTGGATTTTGTTTTACCAGAAGCAAGTTTCCAATCTGAGTGACAATGCGCCAAGAGCTTTGGAAATTATGTCCGTGTAAGTTCTTATCTATGGATGTGAAGAGCTCCACGTTCATGGCTAAGAAGTTACAAGCCTCCTTTTCATACTCGTTTAATTTGTCACTCGTCCGAAACCTAAGTTTATCTAGCATAATAGATTTTGTTTTCCGTCGATTGAGTTGAACTACATACAGCTTGATTCCAAAAGTCTAAGGATATGTAGGCGAATTCAATATTGAAACTCGGCTGTATTCCAACATTCACTCTCGAATCCTATTCTCGAGCATTTCGGTACCTTCATAATTCGGTATCAAGATGAATTTTGATTCTTTCAAATCGTGCGGTAAATCAAGCTTATCGAACTACAAGTGGCCTGAATTCTCATATAGCTTGAGATATGTAGGAAACCCGTTTCAAGGGTTCGGCCATAATTCCTAATCCCTTTGTCAAATCCTTCCTTTAGGAAATGATTGGAGTTGGTCAAAATTGGTTAGGTCAACTTCATTTTCCTCGAGTTGCTTGCATCAACCCAAGTAAAATGAGGGACAGCTGTTGACACCCAATTTTTGACCCACGTTGGTATAATTTAAATATCGAGCTTCGTGAGTATTTAAAGTTATTTAGTTTTATAAATCTTACGAAAATAAAATATATATATATATGTATACATGTAAGTATAGGGATGTATGTATATCTTAAGTTTATTCCTAACTCCCAGGCCCAATCCCAAGCCCACTCCCTATACCCAATTCCACAGATCCCAGCCCATTTCTCCCTTACCCGCTCCAGCCCATCTTGTAACCCAATCCAATAACCCGACCCAAATCCCTGACCCGACCCAAACCCACGACCCGTTTCACCCTTTCTTCTTCCCCACCACACACACAAAAATAGATTCCCAGAAAATTGGCTGTCTCCGCCTCCCTCACGCTCTCGCCCCTCTCTCCCGGCGTCTCTCCCTCTCTCCCGGCATCTCACCACTCGCTCACACCCCTCACGTCCCTCAGAAACCCACCGGAAAAACCGAAACGCAGCCAGGAATTCCCAGAAAACCAGCCACGCTCCCACCCGTCATCTCTTTCCCTCCCCGCATCTCTCCCGGCATCTCTCCTCACGCGTCCCCCTCTCCGCATCTCCCTCACATTCCCCAGAACCTCCACCGGAAACGCAGACGCGACAACCCAGCAGTCGCGTCTCCCCCACGCTCATTCTCACCCTCTTTCGTGGCGTCTCTCTCCCTCGTCTCCCACGCCCCTCACGCGACAGAAGACCCCAACAAAATTCCCACGCGATTTCAACCCCAAAACAGAAGCCAGCCGCGTCTCCCCTTCGCGACGCGTCTCTCTCTCCCACGCTCTCACTACACTCTCCCACGCTCTTTCTCTCCCTACCCCACGCGAAAATTCCCCGACAACCAAATTTCCCTTTTCTCTTTCGGTCGAAAAGGGGTTTGACCCAATAATGAAGGAAGTTTTTTTTTCGAATTTCAAATCGGAAGGGGGCCTGAAATCGGCTCTCGAGCTCCTCTCTCTAAGAACCCGAAGTTTCCTCTAAATACCCGGCTCCGGAAAACGTTGAGGGGAAAAAAAGAAAAAAAAGAAAAATTTTGGAAAGTTTTGGGTTAGAATTTCGGGTGTTGGAAATTTTGGGATTAGAAATTTGTTTAGGCTTCACAACAAGATTTCTCTACTTTCTTCCTCTGTCCCGTTGGAAGTTTTGGGGGTTGGAGACATTTTTTTGGTTGAAAAATTCTTAGAGAGAAAACTTGGGTGGAAGAATTCTTGGAAAACACGGTCTCCCTGCTTCCCGTCGCCTCTGCGCTTCTCGTTGGAGCTCTGAAATTCGCGTCGTGGTGGAAGTTGTTATCGTCTGCTCGCCATCGTCCCGTTCGCTGCCCAAGAAGAGGTACAGTTCGCTCCCCTTCCAGCTTTCTCTCCTCTGTTTGTGTATGTTGTTGATTAATTCGAATCGCAGGAAATAGTGAAGATTACGTTTGTTGGCTTTGCTTTCATTCAAGATATGTCGTATATCGCGGTGTTTTTCGTTACATTTATTTGTTTGTGTTGCTTTTTCGTTACATTTATTTGTTTGTGTTGCTATCTGTTTTCTTGTTTCGTCACGGTATCCCTGTAATTTATGTTATTGTACTGGTTTTGTTTTGTTGCGTCTCTGAAGACCCATAGCTCGATAATGTGGTGTTGTTCGTCATCTTGCTCGTCTTCTGTTTTCGTTTGTAGTCAAACGTTTCTGGGTACTCGAAAATGTGAATATACATGGTCGTTTTAGCTTGTCTTTGTGGTTCGTTAACGTTGCTAGCTGCTTATTCTCTATATTGTCTTTGTCTCTAAACTTGTTGCCCTGCTTATCCTTTTGTCGGGCGTCTTGTATGAAAGTTTCGTTTTGTATGCCGTGTTGGTCATGTGGACTTTTCCCGGAAATCTTTGGTTTCAAAAGGCTGTCTTTATCTCGGTGGCCACTTGTGTTTACCTGTCCAAAGCCGCGGTCATGTAGTAGGTTGATTGAATGGTCCTCTCGCTTAGCTTTGTTAGATGTTTGGATGACAAGGTGATCAAGATTCTGTTTTGTTTGATGAAGTTGTCTTCTTATGAATAGTTCAAGTTTGTCTCAAATGACTGTGTGCCGCTTCATATGGCAGAATCTCTTTAAAGATAAATGAGGGGTGTTCAAATGTTGAAGCGCAAAACGGCTAAGTGATATTCGATTATATGATGCATTTCTATTGTATTCGTTATCTTTCTCATGCTAAGTATATTCTTAAAATACAAATTTTGGAAATTACCAACATTTTTTTGCGTGAAAGTTTCACTATACTTGGTTTCGGCAACATAGTTTATGTGTCGTTGTACGGCGTTGTTTAGGTCGGAATGATTTGTACAAATTAAAACACTACTAAAGTTATAGGATGTGGGTTTTGCTGTTCTTATGGTTATTAAAGAAGCCTTGCTGCATTTGTAAATCTGTTTATTATTATCTTAAAGTGTTAATTTTCATTTCCTTTGTTTTGATGGCATGTGAAATATCCTTGAGTCCGTTTCGGGACTCCATCTTCCACTACGCATTCGGAAGAGCCGTAAAGGCTCAAAAATTCATTATTTCGAGTCAAATCATCAAGACGGACATGCCAGATTCGAAATCCCATGAAGATCGAAGATAGTAGAAGGCGTCGGATCAGAAGATTGCCTTATTTTGTTTTATCTTCTTGTATTTTAGTTGTAATGGGCATAAGCCCTTGTTGTTTTACTTTTTTTTTTTTTTTTTTTTTTTTTTAAAAAAAATTTATCTTGTATATTAGATTAGGACAGGTACAAAATGGGGTCAAAACCCAAAAACAGGTGGGTCCAAGACTCGGTCAAGGCGAACAGAACCCGAGTTTGGACCCAAATCTCTCTCTCTCTCTCCCTTTCTCTCTCTCTCTTTATTACTTGCCTATGTGTGTGGTCTAAATGTCGTTAGTCTAAGCTTAGGAACCTCCAAACCCCGTCGAAACGCCTCTCTACTTTTATCAAGATTAAAACTAAAAACTGAAATATTAAAGATAGATGTTTAAGTTTGAAAAATTGCTTAGAGTAAAAAATTTAAAAGGTTTAACTTTAATGGAATCTTAAAACAATAAGTGTTGCAAAACTCGTAATTTTGTCTAAATTTCTAAGAAGTTCAAAAATTTCAAATTCTTTAAGTTTGTTTGAATATAAAGTGCCTTAACCTTAAAAAATGAAATCTGCAAAGTAAATATTATAAAGTTTGCCTATATGAAAAAATCTCAAGAATAATGAACATAAAATAGTCAAATAAGTTAGTCGTTGGAAAACCGTATTAAGCGGAGTGTCTTAGGTGCCTTACACCTTCCTAAGACACTAATAAGAATCTCGAACCCCCCCTAAAATGTTTCAAAACAATTTTTTCTGTTTAAGTTGTTTAGAAACTAGTTTTCTTGATTTTTCTTAAAAATTAAGTGGCGACTCCTAAAAGTCAAAAATAAAATGAACTCTTTTCGAAAAAATGTAAATTTCGATAAAACAGTCCATAAATTTTATTTTGATTCTTAAGAATTGAAATTTACGTTGTTAATTTTGGGTGAGGATTTTGACTTGATTTAATAGTTGGAAAACCCTGATTTGGATAGAATGATCACGAAATTGGTTTTGGATTAAAATTACATGACAAGAAAAAGCCAAGACATTACGAAGGGGAAAGACTCAAGTTCAATCGATCAAAGCTTTCAAAACTTGATTCAAGGCAAGTGATGATTGATTTTTTCATATGTCTTTGTTAACTGTTCGTTAGTACTGCATGCATGATATATAGTTAGGGAAAACTGAAAGATTATGATGTGAAATGAAACGAGGTTGCCAATTGTATGCGATAAATTTGTTATGTAACACCTTGAAAGATCCTAACTCAGATAAATTTGAAAAGATGCTGGAAATTATTGAACTCTGTAAAATAGGGATTTCACAGACGCCCTTATATGGTGTGTACAATGTTTTATGAACTGTAATCATTGAAAATTCTTATCAGTTACGTTCCAAATAAAAATCGACATGGTTTCTGTCTCCTTTATCCTCAAATTTCCAACATCAACGTTTAACACTCCGTTGATAATACTCAATCTATATCAAACTGAAGTAGATTGATTTGTGATTTTTGCTAGTAGTGAAGAAGATTTTAGAATGAATACAAAATAAAAAGAAATACAAAACTTGTTAACATATAAAGAGAGATGAAATACAAATTAGTGAGCACAAAAAAATACATAACTTGTTGGTATTTAGTTAAAATGATTTTTTTTAAAATTAAAAATAAAAATGTATGCATACAAAATGCTACCACTCATAAAAACAGTAAAAAAAATACAATTTTATAGTTTAGATACAAAATGCAACAAGCCATAAAGTTATTCTTCATCACTTTGATCTTCAACAATCTCATCAACTTCTTCGGCACCTATAATTCTCTCTTCTTTGAACTGTTGGTTTCATTACTCATGTGGGTAGGATCATGTCGAAATTAGATTTGCTCTCTTTAGCCATTTTAGCCGCAGAACCTACATTTTTAAAGAATCCTTGATTAATGTCTATATGAATATTAATGTAGATTACTACAATATCTCCGGTACAATAACAAATCACAAAAAATCAAATCATACAATTAAAATTGTGAAAAAAATAAAAATACACAATATACCAAAAATCTCAAAGATCCTTAATGACAATGTGTTTGCCTATATCAGTGGGTGCAAAATTTTTGAATGATATTGGGAAAAAATGATTTTCTAAAAGAAATATTATGGAGTCTAGTTAAACAAAGAAAGTTTTATGTTATTTGAAGTGAGAGAAGATGGTAGAGACGTGAGAGAGATAAAGGAGAGAATTCGGTAAAAATTTGAGAGAGAGAAAAGTTTTTAATGAAGTCTTTTATTCACCGGATAATGGAGTTAAAATAAGGCAAAGACAGACCTGACTTGAGAAACTAAGGAAGAGAAAGGAATTACATTAGGTTGCGCATTTTTTACTATTCGGGATAAGATATAAGTATCCCTTTGACTATGGACCAAATCCCATCAACACACCTTAACATATATGAGTCTTCTTACCTCTAAATTATTTTAAAGTGTAATAAATATATCCTACAACGCTGAGATGGCAAGTGAGTGTGCGCACTCTTTAGGCATGTGAGAGACCAAAAAAAGTATTCAAATCTGACCTAATTTGGACATGTGTCCATTTTCAATTGCACATTTTCATAATTAATTAGTAAACCTAATGAATAAACATTAAGATTTAAGTTGACATCGTTTTTTTTAGTTTCTATTTTTCATTGTAAAATAGAGTTAAATTTTATCATTTTTAGAAATACAATTAATTTTTTTTCACAACATACTTAAATTGTCGGTGGATTTTTTCGGTATTTTTCATCAATATGTATAATATCAAAATAAATTTCCTTTTTCTTTTAATTTTTCACTCAAATACTTGACATGAAATTTACTAATGAGCAAAATAATTTTGTATATTAGAAATTTAAAATAAGTTATCTTGATTACATTTTAAATTAAAACTATTTTAGTTTTGCTTTAATTTTCCGTTGTAATAATACACCATCTTTCTTCTTATTTCTTTAAACTTCGAATGTCCTTTACTTTATCTTGCCAAAATAATACTTGAGTGAGAAGCAATTGGCGGTAAAAAAAAATGAATTTGATAATAGATATTGAATTTGGTGGCAGGTTACAATTTTCATGATGATG
The DNA here is from genome assembly GCA_032847665.1 of Solanum chilense. Classification (NCBI taxonomy): domain Eukaryota; kingdom Viridiplantae; phylum Streptophyta; class Magnoliopsida; order Solanales; family Solanaceae; genus Solanum; species Solanum chilense. Next base: position 9,856,994 of record CM064965.1, read on the forward strand.
CCTATGAGTTTTAATGGTAAAAATAGAGTATTTTAGTGATTATGGTGAGTATAGTGATGGTAATGAAGAAGAATGAACAAAATAACATGAATTTTTTAATTTTATAAAAATCTGACAATTTGATGGTGTGGTGCTGACATAAGGATGATGTGGAGGAGAGTGTAAGACAACTCCCTTCACGTGAGTGATTATAGAAGATTTAGGATGTGTTTATATTACACTTTAAAATGATTCGGCGGGGGGGGGGGGGGGTTGTATTGGGGGTATAAGACTCATGTATAGTTAAGGTGTGTCGCTGAGATTCAATCCATAGTTGAAGGGGTACTTATGTTTTATTCTTTTGCTACTCTTTATATCCCTAATTACTTGTCCACTTTTTCTTTTTAAATTGTCCCTTATTACTTGTTCATTTTGACAAATCAAGAAAGAAAAAAATATTTTTCCTATTATATCCTCAATTAATTGTTTGAAAAAGGTAGAATTTCTAGAAAATCTTAAGTTTTTAATTCACTCACTTCTTAATTAATAGGGGTAAAATGGAAACTTCACCATGTCAATCATTTTTTTCATAATAAGTGTGTCAATTCAAAAATGGACAAATATTTAGGGACATAGCGAGTATATAATTAGTATATTTTACATAAACCCCTAGTGTTGAGAGTTAATTACATTATTTTCCTATTCTTTGCAAATTACAAAAATTCCTTAAAATTTATAGATTAATCATCACTGGACTTTCGGCAGACATCCAAATACATAGGTGAGGGATGTAATCAAGAGATGAAGGATGTATAAGAGAGGGAATAAGACATATAGGTATATCACTGAACTTCTGGATACATCCGTAGACATTGCATACATAGGTGAGAGATGTATCAGATAGGGATGTATCAACGAGAGGAGCTAGAGTGATGCATAAAGAGGGGACTTTTGAAGAAAAAAATTGAATGGTAGAAACTTTTAGAAATTATGTTAAAATAAGATGTGTATTTAATTAATTTTCCATATAATTAACATATTGATATTTTTAATAATTATTTTAAAGCATAATTATTTTTAATTATTATGTTAAGAATTTTGAAAACTTAGCTAATTTTTCCTTACATAAATAAAACGGAAAAAATTATTGAGAAAAGACATAAATTTCCCTTTAACTTGTTTCGAAAAGTCAGTTACATGCTTAAACTATCACAACGACCTATTACACGCTCAATCTTGCTTAAAGTAAAATTAATACCCCCTTCCTAAGACAATATCAATTTATGTGTGTGAAAATGTGTTAATCACGCGTTTTGACACGTTAATAAGATTTTTTTATTTTTTAAACACTATTTTTGCTTGATATTTTCTTAGACTTTTGCAAAAAATAGAAAACCTAGGTTTTCTTCCTCCTCTCACCTTACTTTCTTTCTTCTTTCTTCTTCATTATTCATAAATTGAAGACAAAAACAAGAAATTTGAAGAGAGAACATGAGACAATAAGACTGAAGGAATATTGATTGTATTGAAGTGTTAACCTAATAAGGGAATACATGGGAGATATATATAGGAGATATAGAAAGGAGTACTAATCCTAATAGGACTAGGATTAGTACACAGTAAATACTAATATTATTTAATTCTATTTATTTAATACTATCTGTTATTATCTCCCCTCAAGCTGAGCTGAGCGGAGCGAACGGAAGCTTGGAACTGAGGTAATCGTGTTGTCGGCTCGGGAGAAGCTTGGTGAGAATATCAGCCGGTTGTTCTTTAGTGGGTACATACTGCACAGTTATGGTGCCGGCCTCAACTTCATCGCGAACAAAGAGACAATCGGTATCAACATGCTTCATTCTGGTGTGTAGGACGGAATTCTTGGCCACACAGATGGTTGATTTGTTGTCACAATAGAGAGCAGGAACAGTGTGAGTGGCGCAGAGTTCGCGAAGAATATATGTGACCCACATGGTCTCAGCAGCAAAAAGAGGAAGGGCGCGGTATTCAGCTTCAGTCGAGGACCGAGAGACCTTGGGTTGTTTTTTTTGTACACCAGGAGATCAGGTTCGACCCCAAGAAAACGAGAAACCCCGATGTAGATTTTCTGTCATTTTTATCATTCGCCCAATCTGAATCTCAGAAACCCTGAAGCTCCAAGTCCCCGGGTCGAATGAGTAAACCACGACCAAGAGTGCCAAAAATGTACCTGAGAATGCGTTTTAGACAATGGTAATCATGTTCACTTGGTTGATGCATGCGCTGAGGAACTCGGTTGACAGCAAACAGGATGTCAGGACGGGTAATGCCCAGATACTGTAGAGCCCCAATGAGGCTGCGGAAGTGGATGATATCGGCAAAGGGGGTGTCGGCTCCATTCGTAGACGAAGAGACTGCCATCGGTGTTGGTTGACTGGTGCATTTTTCCAGTCCAGCTTTCTGCAACAGATTTCGAGCATATTTTGACTGATGAAGAAACAAGCCGCTGCCTGTCCGAGAAACCTCCATTCCAAGAAAATAATGTAACGGGCCAAGGTCCTTCATTTTGAAGGTAGTATGCATAGCTCGAGTGACATCCTGAATGAGAGCTGCAGTAGAGCCTGTAATAATGATATCATCTACATAGACAAGAAGAATGACTGTACCGTGTGCTGAATGTCGAGTAAACAGACTCGTGTCGTGTACGCAACACGTGAAGCCGAGTCCTTGGAGGAACGTTTTCAGACGTGTGTACCAAGCACGGGGGGCTTGCTTGAGCCCATACAGAGACTTCTGGAGTTTGCAAACATGTTGAGGGAAGCGGGGATCAACATAGCCCGGTGGTTGCGTCATGTAGATAGTTTCATCAAGCATGCCATGAAGAAAAGCATTGGAAACATCCAACTGATTGATGAGCCAATTGTTGCGCACGGCGAGTGACAGTACCAGGCGAATGGTTTCCTGCCGAATAACAGGACTGAATGTCTCGGAGTAATCAAGCCCATACTCCTGATTGTAGCCTTTAGCAACCAAACGAGACTTGTACCTGGAAATACTGCCATCCGCATTGTGTTTAATTTTGTACACCCATTTACAGCCCACTGGGTGCCGCCCATGGGTCTTAGGTACAAGAACCCAAGTTTTCTGATCAGTCAAAGCCTTAAACTCGTCATCCATAGCATGACGCCAATAAGCATTTTTTGAGGCAACAGAGTAGGTTGTTGTTTCACTATCGGGAAGGGGTGTATTTGGTAGTATGGTAGTCTGAAAGGTTTTGGGTTTAAAGATACCGGCTTTGCCACGGGTTAACATGGGATGAGTATTGGGGGGTGGCACGGGCGGTGGTGATTCGGGGGTGGCCGGGAAGGACCCAAAACGGATCGGGCTAGAGATGTTGTGGGTATGGGGTGGTTCGGGTTGGTTGTGAGTGTGGGTGATGGTTGCGGCGTATTGTGGGTGACGGTCGAAGGGGTGATGAGGGGTGGTTGGGTAGTGGGTGGAGGTGTGGAGGAAGGTGGTGAGGGACCCTGTGAGTATGTTGGGAAAAGGGGAAGGACGCCAATGAATGATGTATTTGTGGAGGAGGAAATAGACTCGTAGGGAAACTCATTTTCGACAAATTTGACATGACGAGATATGTAGACTTTATGAGTTTGTGGGTCAAGACAGCGATAACCCTTGGAGGTAGGATGATAGCCCAAAAAAATACAAGGACGGGATCGGGGTTATAATTTGTGAGTAATATGAGGGCGTAGCCAAGGGTAGGTAAGACACCCAAAGACGCGGAGGTTGGTATAATTGGGAAGTTGTTGATAAAGGAGTTGATAGGGTGATTTTTTGGAGAGAGTGTGACTGGGCATTCTGTTAATGAGGTAGTTTGCGGTGGCTAGAGCTTCTACCCAAAAGGAGACAGGGAGATGAGATTGATGTAGAAGAGTAACCACCGTTTCAATGAGATGGCGATGTTTACGCTCAGCCACCCCATTTTGTTCGGGAGTGTATGGACAGGAGGTTTGATGTATAATTCCCAGGGATTGCAGAAACTCGCCAAAGATGTTATTGACATATTCCTTTTCATTGTCACTTCGAAAAAGTTTAACATGAGAATTGAATTGTGTTTTGACCATTTTTTCAAAAGTGACAAAGGTGGTGTATGCCTGTAATTTGTATTTTAGTGGGTACAACCAAGTGTATTTTATAAAATGATCTACAAAACAAATATAATAGCGAAAACCAGCAAATGAAGGAACAGCAGTAGGACCCCACAGGTCAGAATGAATAAGTTGAAAAGGTGCAGTTGTACGCTTCTCAGATAAAGTAAAAGGTAATTTATGAGATTTAGCAATTGAAGAGGAGTCACAATTGTTAACATGAATGGATGAAAAACCTAATTGAGACATTAAAGAATTTATTATTTGAGTAGACGGGTGAACCAGACGACTGTGCCACAACAAACTGTGGCCATCAGCCGAAAGAGCCACCGGAGCCACAGGAACGCTTTCTGAAACAGGGTGGGCAGAAACAGGGTGGGCAGACGAACTTGTGCCAGGAAGAACGTACAGACCATGCTCATAGGGGCCCTGAAAAATCACCCTCTTGGTAGTATTGTCTAGGATCTGAAAATCATTAGAGGTGAACAAGAGTGAGTAATTGTTGTCTTTTGTGAATTGGTGAACTGAAAGGAGATTGGATTTAATAGAAGGGACGTGGGTAAGGTTACCTAGGTGAAAGATAGCGGTGGGGTTTTTAACGGTACCCGTGCCAGTGTGAGAAATATTAAGGGACTCACTGTTGCCAACAATAATACCATTGGAGCCATGATATGGATTTGGAGCGTTAAGTTTGAATAGATCAGAAGTAACGTGCATGTTGGCCCCACTATCCAACAACCATTCAGAGGAAGGGCCGACTTGAGATGCATAATTGGCACGGTTATCACTATTTCGGCTCTCCTCAAACCGAAACCAGCAACGAACAGCGGTGTGTCCTATTTCCTGACAGATTTGACAAGTTGGACGATCCCGCTCGTAAGTGCCCTGCCCGCAGCTGGAAGATGACTGCCCATCGCTGCCGAAGGAGTGCAGGCTGTTGTTGCTGCCGTGCTGCTGACCGTCATACGGCGGACGACTGCCCTGCCGACCGCCGCGCCCGCGGCCTCCGCTGTTTCTGCCGTAGCCGCCGCGGCTCCCCTGTCGGCCGCCACCACGCCCCCCGCGATAGTTCTGGCTTGCGGTGAGGGCGGTGGCCGGCTCCATAATAGCGGCTTCTCGGAGAAGAAGTTTGCTCTCCATATCCACGTTGATTTCTTCACTTTTTAGCCACGAGGAGAGAGTAGCCAAGTCAACGGGCGTTGGACTGATTCGAACCGCCTGTTTAATGGAGGAGTAAGCTGATGGGATCCCCCGAACGACGCACATGACGAGATCTTTTTCGGGAATGATTTCGTTCACGGTTTCGAGGGATATGATGATGGTGGAGACCTCGTCTAAATACTCCGCCATAGTTTTTGTGCCTTTGGTAATTGTGTGGAGACGATCACGCAATTGAAAAATATGAGAGTGGGAAATTGATGCATAGCGTGTTGCGAGGGCCGTCCACAGGGCTGAAGCAGTTGTGTAGGATCGGACGTGTTTCTGAACCGTGGGAGAGATGACCGCAATCAAACATGATCGGATCTGGCCATCTACGGCTTTCCAGGCGGCATGGATCGGATAGGTTTTTTCTGATTTGTCCGTGGCGGTGATGACTGCCAGCGGCGGTTTTGTGCTTCCATCGACGTATTTGAGAAGGTAATTGGCCTCAAGGGCTGTAAGAACGGTGATTTTCCATGTAGGGTAATTTATGTCTGATAATTTTTCGGGAATCAGGGCATAAAGATGCCTGAGAAGGAGTTTAACGCCAGAAGGAAGTGAATCGAGAGGATCCACCTCGGTTGTCATGGCTGCCGCCGCCCAAGAGAAGAGAGGGAACGATCGGTGCCCTAAAGAGAGAAAAAAACCTAGAGAAAAGAAGATCTAGGTTTTCTGGCTCTTGATACAATGAAGGAATATTGATTGTATTGAAGTGTTAACCTAATAAGGAAATACATGGGAGATATATATATATAGGAGATATAAGAAGGAGTACTAATCCTAATAGGACTAGGATTAGTACACAGTAAATACTAATATTATTTAATACTATTTATTTAATACTATCTGTTATTAAAGACGATTATGAAGTTTAGTGATGTAAGCGGTGGTGATAGGTAGTGGGCAACACCATTGTTGCCGGCAAAACAAATAAAACTTTCAAATTTGTAAAAGTTTTTTTTGAAATCTTGATAATCAAAATCAAATATACTATTGATGGCTTAAGACAAAGATAAAATTGTGATGGCTGTGAGTAGTGCTCGTCGAGAATAAAGAAAACAAAGACATTAAATGATTTTCTTACATGATTTTTTGAAAAATGTAGGCAATCTAACATAAATTTTATGCATAAATATCATAGGATTTTCAATAGAAGTCATTATCTTTCTCATAATATTTCCAATGTTCTTCTCCTGTAAATCCTCTAGTTATTTCGAATAAAAATCATAAAACCTTTGGCTAAAATTATTAACTTCCGGTGGAAATCAACATATCCCTATTATTTTTTACTTCTATAGAGTGATAGATATTTGAAGAAACATCAATGGTGACAAAAACAAATGTAAAGAAGAACTTTAAAAAAAAAAAAAAAAAACCTTTAAAGAAATTGGGATCACCCAAAATAAAGAAAAAAAAACATAATTAGTATATTAGAAATTATAATACTTAATTATATAATAATTAATAAAATAATGTCACGTATTTAAATTTATCACTTAAATATAAAAAAAAATTTCTCAAGCATTTTAAGGAAGGTGATGACACTTTTTATGTCATGTCACCTAATAAGAGGTACTAATAACACTTTAATTAAAATTAAGTATATAATTTAGAGACAAATTCAGAAAAGAATTTATGTCTTTTTCCAAAATTATTATTAGGATTAATGTATAGAGGCTGCACTTGGCTGCTGGCCTTTGTGCTGTTACTCCTATTTAATGCATATTATTCATTTTTGTCGTTTCAATTTATTAGCCCAACATGCTGGCATACTTATTGTACATACAAGAGATATAAATTTAGTGCTATATTGAGATCGATTGGATCCATTATTAGAAAATTGCTATTTTTCTATTGATGTAATAGCTAGAGCAGCTTAAATAGATCGGTGGTTTAAAATCAAATGAAAGTTAATTTTTTTTTTTAAGAATTAAGCTAATTATATTCATTTTTTTTTTTTAAGAGTGTTTTAGATTTGTCAATCTTTTAATAATTTTTTTTATATGAGAAATAGCGAAATCAGAATTTTTATTAAGTAAACATTCAAGGTATGTAAAGATGTGTTAATTAAATCATATTCTAACCTATAACATAATTTTTCAACGAAGGAGTGTCGCTTGACACCTCTCGTGTGATCGCTATTGTAGTTGTACGTTTCCGGCTATGTTGCGTAGATAATTTTGTTATATATTAAGAACTATTTATGTTAGGTATTACTTCCTTTATCCAACAATATTATTTGTCCACGATATTTTTTTGAGATATCACTCTATGAAATCAATAGATATTTTTACACCTAATTCTTCATTTATCCTTGTCATTTATTATAGTCATTTTACAAAAAAAAAAAAGGAAAAATAACTTAAATACACAACTATAATTTTTATATTCTCTAATTTTCCCTACTTTTTTTAAATATTTCATAATTCCCTTTTTTTTTATTTTAGTGTAAGTTTTTAGATACATTACATTCTCTCTCCTATAATACACATTTACCCATTTTAATGCCTATTTTTTCTACTCAAGCTCTTAAATCAGTTTTTGAATTTTAAATTTTATCCATTTAAACACTCAACCTTTAAATCAGCTTTTTGATTTTGAATTATTAAATTTAATTAATTTTAAATAAAAGACCAAATTTTGAAATTTTGAATTTCAAAATTCAAAAAATTTGAAATTTAAAAAAGTAAAATTTCAGGAAGCAGGACAACTTCCATTAACTTCTACCGTTTTTTTATTACTCCATCAAGTTTCAGTTCTTTTTTCCAATAATCATCTTCATTCTTCTTAACCCAGCATATTTCATTCTTTTCTTCTTGAATCCATCATCGTTTATTTAATGGAGATGATACACTGGGCAAAACCAAATGATACAGATATACCAAACACACACTAAAAATAACTGATACATTGGCTAAACCGTATGTATCATGTACACTATGTTACCCTATAATCCTTAAATTTTACATGATATTTAAGTAAATTGAATAGCATAGTTATATGAATTGGTATTATTTTTTAAAAGTAAAGTTATTTACTGTATACTTCAAGAAAAGCATAACAAAAAAGGCATTACACGAGTTAAATTATATAAATTCACATGATACATGATTTATAGTCATTGTAAAGTACACAATAACCTCAATAATATTTTTGTATTTTTTTTCTAATGGAGATGTATCATTGTGCAAATCAATGATACACACTAAAAGTACATGATACATTAGATAAACAATGTGTACCAAAAACACACAATAAAAGTACATGATACACTAGATAAACCATATGTATCATGTACATTATGTTACCTAATAATTCTTAAATTTATATATCTTACTGTAGCATAAGATTTATAAAATTTTATATTAAAAACAAATATTGACACAAGTATATTTATCAACACCAATAATAACAAAGTATTTATCATCTACATTCTTTCTTCTTCTTTTTCTTGGTCGTCCAGATGATCTTCTGTATCTAGGTGGATACACAGTTTCAGCTACAACAAAATTGAATCTCCAACAACGATTCCATCGATTTTGTAACTTTCATACTGCAATTCGTGCACCCAAATTCCGGAATGTCTCATCAAAATCGAAATATTTATCTTGAAAAACTCACTGTAACAACAATAAAATTTTTGTAGTTCCAATTTTAACAGACTGTTTAAAAAATTTGTTTTCAAAATAGATGATATAATCTTTGATTTTCAAAATTTGAAATTAATATCCAATTAAGTGCTGATTTAATGCTGATTAATGATCTGTTACCACAAATTAAGCTGTTTTACTAACAACATTAACTTTACCGTTTTTTCCCCCTATTTTTTCTCAACAGTTTTAAATTACCATGTATCATTTACCATGTATCACTACAGTCTAAAGTATCACGGCTCAACAAATTTAAGGGATTTTTTGTAATTACTAAACTTGTCGGGACAGAATGTAATTATTGAATTACACTATGGGATTCCTTAAATTTATACAAAAAAGGAAAAATAACTTAAATACACAACTATAATTTTTATATTCTCTAATTTTCCCTACTTTTTTTAAATATTACATAATTCCTTTTTTTTTTTATTTTAGTGTAAGTTTTTAGATACATTACATTCTCTCTCCTATAATACACATTTACCCATTTTAATGCCTATTTTTTCTCCATTAAAACACTCAAGCTCTTAAATCAGTTTTTGAATTTTAAATTTTATCCATTTAAACAATCAACCTTTAAATCAGCTTTTTGATTTTGAATTATTAAATTTAATTAATTTTAAATAAAAGACCAAATTTTGAAATTTTGAATTTCAAAATTCAAAAAATTTGAAATTTAAAAAAGTAAAATTTCAGGAAGCAGGACAACTTCCATTAACTTCTACCGTTTTTTTATTACTCCATCAAGTTTCAGTTCTTTTTTTTCCATAATCATCTTCATTCTTCTTAACCCAGCATATTTCATTCTTTTCTTCTTGAATCCATCATCGTTTATTTAATGGAGATGATACACTGGGCAAAACCAAATGATACATATATACCAAACACACACTAAAAATAACTGATACATTGGCTAAACCGTATGTATCATGTACACTATGTTACCCTATAATCCTTAAATTTTACATGATATTTAAGTAAATTGAATAGCATAGTTATATGAATTGGTATTATTTTTTAAAAGTAAAGTTATTTACTGTATATTTCAAGAAAAGCATAACAAAAAAGGCATTACACGAGTTAAATTATATAAATTCACATGATACATGATTTATAGTCATTGTAAAGTACACAATAACCTCAATAATATTTTTGTATTTTTTTTCTAATGGAGATGTATCATTGTGCAAATCAATGATACACACTAAAAGTACATGATACATTAGATAAACAATGTGTACCAAAAACACACAATAAAAGTACATGATACACTAGATAAACCATATGTATCATGTACATTATGTTACCTAATAATTCTTAAATTTATATATCTTACTGTAGCATAAGATTTATAAAATTTTATATTAAAAACAAATATTGACACAAGTATATTTATCAACACCAATAATAACAAAGTATTTATCATCTACATTCTTTCTTCTTCTTTTTCTTGGTCGTCCAGATGATCTTCTGTATCTAGGTGGATACACAGTTTCAGCTACAACAAAATTGAATCTCCAACAACGATTCCATTGATTTTGTAACTTTCATACTGCAATTCGTGCACCCAAATTCCGGAATGTCTCATCAAAATCGAAGTATTCATCTTGAAAAACTCACTGTAACAACAATAAAATTTTTGTAGTTCCAATTTTAACAGACTGTTTAAAAAATTTGTTTTCAAAATAGATGATATAATCTTTGATTTTCAAAATTTGAAATTAATATCCAATTAAGTGCTGATTTAATGCTGATTAATGATCTGTTACCACAAATTAAGCTGTTTTACTAACAACATTAACTTTACCGTTTTTTTCCCCTATTTTTTCTCAACAGTTTTAAATTACCATGTATCATTTACCATGTATCACTACAGTCTAAAGTATCACGGCTCAACAAATTTAAGGGATTTTTTGTAATTACTAAACTTGTCGGGACAGAATGTAATTATTGAATTACACTATGGGATTCCTTAAATTTATACAAAAAAAATGAGTTCAGAATAATAGAATCTTAATTTAATTAGGTGTGTCTCTGAGATTTCGGTCATAGTCTAGGAAGATACTTGTACATTTTCCTTATATTTTTTATGACATTATATTTATTATATTCAACGGATGATATAATAAAATTACCCTTACATTTATAGTAATTTTTTAGAAACGTGCAAAGTCCTTAATAAACAAATATTATTGAACAAAGCAAAATAATATATATCAAGGTTTGTTATTAATTTCAATCATTTCCTCTAAATTCAACCATCCAAATTGTAGAAAAAGAGGAATGAACTAAAAGTATGGTCAAGGCATTAACCAGATAGCCACAATAATACTATTAGGTATATTACCGGATATTTCTAACTTTACCTTAACCAAACTACTTCTATTAAATATCAGTAAATTAAACAAGCAAAAAAATCCTTGCTCTTGACATGTTTCTTTTTGTAATAAAGAAAAAATATTCGATCGAAAATTCATTACCTTAAATATAACATTTATAGAGAACATGTCATGACTAAGGACAAAATAGAAAGTTCATTAAAAATTACGATATACTCGAAAATGGAAGAATATGATCACTCAATTTTCTTAACAGACTAAAAAGGAAAGACTGTTACAGCCAGAGAGCTCCAGCTTCTCTGAGAAGTGGGACAAGAGTGCCATTAATATGAGAAGCCATAACTGTATCCATCGATCCGATTAGTTCACCACCTATGAACACAACCGGTATGGCGGGTGAGTTGCCAATAAGCTTTGAAAGCGCCCTCTCCATTCCTTTTCCATTAGGGTCTTGGTCTAACTCATACACCATCGGGCTCACCCCGAGCTCACAAAACAACCTCTTCATCGCATGGCACATGCAACAACTACTCGAGCTAAATATCACCACCGCGCTTCCTGATGCTAGCCTAGCCACCCTCTCCATCGACTCGGAAGACGATGACCTTTGCCTTGCCCTAGTGTTTTGGTATTGCATTGTCACGACACTAATATTGTAATAAAATTAGATGGAAAGAATTAGAATATGATTTTACGAAAGGTATTTAAGGAACTTGAGTTTGTTGGAATGATGAGGAAATATGAAAGAAATTCAAGGGTATATATAGTGTCTTAAGATAGAAAGGGGTTATTTATTGTCTTTTGGTGCATGAGATATATGGAACTAAATTCTTTTTACTTTCTCCGTTCACTTTTATTTATCATATTACATTTTTTAAAAGTTAAATTGATTAATTTTTAAAGTTAAATTAGATTACATTAATTCAATTTTTTATAAAAGTATTAGATATTCAAAAACTATATGAAAAGTACTGTAGATTGCAATTTTTTACATATCAATATAATAAAAAATATATAAAATGTTAGTCAAAATTCTTATAGGTTGTCTCTAAAAATAGAAACCATGACAATTAAAAGTGGACGGATGGTTGACCCTAAAAATAGAAACCATGAAAATTAAATGTGGCGGATGGAATAGTAAAGTACTCTCTGAATTATAGTTTTTCATTATTGACTTAACATCGAAATTAAAAAATGTTTAATAATAAAAATTAATAGTATTTAATAATAAAAGTAAAACAAATATAAAGTTATAAGTTATTTATTAATTTAATTAATTAATTAAATATTATTTAACACTTTAAAATAATATAATAGACAAATAAAAATATCGAACGGAGTACTTATGTCATTAAATTAAAGACCCTAAAAGTGTAGCCGAAAAAAAGGTTTGAGAAAAAAGCCTTTAATGGAAGTCGGCGTTGTGGTGTTTATGTCTTTAGTACAATAAATAAACTCAAAAGGATTACGTCAATAGCCAAGGAATACAATTTTACCTATTATAACAATTAATTTAGTTAGTTTTTTAAAATTGAATTAATTTAGTATTTAATTTTTAAATATTTAAAAATTATATCAAAAAATTATAAGTTGTTATCGATATAATTAAAATATATTTTAATATATTAATTAAAATTTATATAATTTAACTTTTAAGAAATAAAATATGACAAATAGATACGAACAGAGCAAGTCATGTAAGAAAAAATATACTTAAATATTTTATGATGATATTAATAATATCAAAAGAAATATATTTTAATTTAGGCAAGCGTATTTCTCTCCTTTCCAATATATTTTTACTTTCTGAATAAATTTCTTAAGAAGTATTTTTTTTAAAAAAAACATCGAATATTAATATGGACAAGAAAGAGTGTTACTTATTATGTACTCTATCGGTTTAATAATAGTTATTTATATATTGTTTTATATTGTTTAAAATAAATCATTTTATATTTAATTTTTCATTTATTTTTATTATTAATTATAATCTATTTCTGTATTACATTTTTTAATATATTATATTTTCAATATTCATAGAAACTTGGAGTCTTTTACACGAATTTGCCTGATTTCATTATATCTTCTTTTTATTTTTCCAAGTATATAATTAAATAAGTAATATTCGTCATATAGTATGATTTCACTATATTAATATTCGATTAATTAATAGTTTTATCAAAATAATATTTTTCTTAGTTTTTAACTTGGCTCAATGGAAAAAATAACTTATTTCAATAAGATGTTAAGATAATTTATTTTTAAAAGATTCATATATAAATATATGATTTCATTAATATTACAAATTAATAATTCGTTAAAAATATAAATATATCTAAGATAATATAGTGAGATGATTCTATCGTGTTTTATTTTTTTGATAAAATTTGAATATCATCGAAATTCATTTCTAATTTTTCTTATTGCATTCAAAAGTTTTAATGTTGTGTTTCGAACTGTACCATAAAATTGTAAAGAATTCTAAATGTGATTAAGTGTTTTCTTACTCTGCAGTTGATTTCAAGAGTATTGTATCATCTTCTAATTTATCATAAACATTTTTTTTCCTATAATATCTATAATTTCTTCTAAGCTCAACTTTAAACATGTACCATAATCGCTCATCTAACAGATCGTTAATGTTTATTTTATTATAATAATCGAAATCATTAATCATGACCTCAAGTTCGTAAAAAATATTTTTGCATGTAGATTCATTTAAATTTTTTGAGATTTCATCCTCAAACGAATTTTGTGGTATCAAAACACTCTTTGAATTAGTAAATATTAATTTATTAAAGAAAAAATATCTCTATAAAACGTCTAATTTAGTTTATATCTAAAATTTAGAGGATTAAATTAGATTAATTTAACAAATCTTTTATTCATAATTAAAAGAAAAAATAAAAAAAAATAACCAATATTATGAGAAAATTTTCTCTTCCACAAAAGTTTAACCTCTCATTAGTAACTAAAGGTGCCACGTGTATAAAAAAATATGTCTTAGTCATTAGATTTAGTTTGGTATATTAATTGTAAGAGTAATAAATTAATCGTACAAAGTGTAGGTTATGCGGCATTTATTGTAAGAGGGATACTATATTTTACGTGTCATTTTTATATTTATATCTACGAAACGGAAACTTATTGAGCGACGGCTCTTTCTAACAACACATCAACCAACGTTGTTTTTGAGGTACGGATATTTTGTTCTCAATAAAATTTAAATTTATTAAAATATTTCACATCATTAATAATTATGTTCTTAATTTGTTTTCTAAAAAACATAACACACTAATAATGTTGTATAGCTTAAACTAACTTCAAATTAGCATGGGTAGATATAGGAAGGTGGACGGTATCATTTGAACCTGCTTCGTTGAAAAAATTTACTAAATCGATATATACGATTAAAAAATAAAAGGAAATATAACATTTATAAATTATAATTTATAAGTAAATATTATTTATCTAAAGCACGTAGCCTAGATGGTTTTGTATCGAACACTATCATGAAGGTTTTGGTTTCAAACCTCCACAACCTTATTTTTTCATTTTTTTGATTTGTTCGAGTTCAAACCTTCACAATTTCATTTTTTATGTGTTTTTTTTCTCTTTTTATTTATATATATACTGCTTGCAATAAATTTTGTATACGTCAATATATTTTAGTTAAAGAATCTAAAGCTACAAAAAAAAAATATTTTCTATCTATATATAATTTATCTCTTTTATATAGTAAATTGGTTAAAGACGCAATGTCTGCTTGGAGAGCCTACCAAGTAAATGAAATTGATGTAATTAATAGAATAGTAAATATAAGTCCAATAATTATGATGATATGTTTATTTGTCATAATGTAATTACAAGTATATTGCTTGCACAAGTGTTATCATAAGGTTATATTGTATTTTAACAACAAAGAATAACCATCTACATTTAAATTTTTATATTAGACAAATAAAGACTTTTGCAACTAATATAAAATTGAATATATAACATATGTATTGTCTTTTGAAAATAGGTTAATTAATCAAAATATGTTCTTTACTAAAATATCATAAGAAAAAATAATTGATTTATATTTTTTCAAATTAATATAAATTTAATTAAATCTATATATAATATAAAGCTAGATAAAAGTAAAATGTTGTGACATCTATCTTTGTCCAAAGATTCTATTAATATTTTTTCTCGTTTTTTGATATTTTTTTTTAATTATTATTGTATAAAAATGAACAGGCCCAACTCGACAAGATCCACTACTAAAAAAAGGCCAAAAAGAGACCTAGAAAAGAGACCTTACGAGGTCTCTTTTCGGAAAAAAGAGACCTAAAAAGAGACCTCAACGCTAGGTCAGTAAAATGCAAGTCACTTTTTTACAGACACCTCATGAGGTCGCCAAACGGAGACCTCACGAGGTCACCAACAAATAATCTGATTTTTTACAAAAAGGAGACCTCACGAGGTCACTATTGTATTATTTAATTTAATTTTATATTTTTTATATAGAGACCTCATGAGGTCACAATTTTATAATATTATTTAATTTTATATTTTAATTAAGAGACCTCATTAGGTCGCTAAGATATTATTTAATTTAATTTTATATTATTTTAAAGTAGAGACCTCATGAGGTCTCTTTTCTGCATTTATATTTGGAGACCTCACGAGGTCTCCATTATGATATTTACGGAAAATATAATGCAGAAAAGAGACCTCATGAGGTCTCTTTTCTGCATTTATAAAATGTTAATTAGAGACCTGATGAGGTCTCCATTTTGAAATAGCTGAAAAAATTAACACAAAAGGGAGACCTCATGAGGTCTCTCTTCTGCATTTATAAAATAGAAAATGGTAAATAGAGACCTCATGAGGTCTCTAATGTGAAATATCTGGAAAAATTAATGCAAAAAAGAGACCTCATGAGGTCTCTATTATGAAATATCTGGAAAATTAATGCAAAATAGAGACCTCATGAGGTCTCTTTTTCTGGAAAAAAACTGGCAGAAAATTATAATTTCTGCGGCTTCTCATCACCTGTCATTTTAATTCAGTACCCAAATCAAACTCAAAGAGCTTCAAAAACTCAATTGAAGCAATACATTTACTAAATATTCTCTTATCAACTCAATTACAACTCACTTCAACATAATTATATATTAAACAAAAACCATGATATCCATAAGTTATATAATACATTCCAACGTTATCATGTATTCACAAAACAAATAATTCCCATCACAAAATTATAAAGTTAACAAAATGATCCATAAGTTAACTATCACAAGTCTAAACTTCACTAATGTGGTAGTGTGTTTGCCACATAATCATCACTTTCTTCATCACTACTCTCATGGGTCATATTTCTTTGTTGACCATACATTGGATATTGAGTAGGTTGAGATTGAGGAGGTCGAGGAGGGAAAGTGACATCACCAGAATAAGGGGGAATCCTCCTGAGGCAAGTAATGCATCGAATTGAGCCTTAAGACCCGCAAACTGTAATTCCAACCGCCTTTCCCTAGCCCGTGATTCTTCGGCTTGGCTAGATAGCTCAACAATCTTTTTCTCCATAGCCAAATTTTTCTTCATTGATTCATCATGATTTGAACTATTTAGGCCTTCAAACTCAGAAGAAAATTCACGAAAGGTTTTATGCGGCATTCCATATGCATACCCATATCTACTCGGCCCACAAGTCAAGTCTAACCAAACTCTCTCATCCTGTTCTTGAGTAAGTGGCATACCTCGATTTTCTTCAGGCAGAGTTTGTTGTAAATCCTCCAAAGCTTGAAGATATCGATTCTAAATTGAATGTTATCATATGAGAATATAAATTTAGAAAATAAGTAATTATTTTTTAAAATTAGAGGCTTACATAGGTCACTTCAGCTCGCGGTTCAACCCACACGTCTGGATCTTCAGGATTTTTCTTCTTTCTAATGTGTGTTGCCTTAAATGCCTCAGCTTGAGTTATCGGTCTTCCTAGTTCCTTTTCCTACATAAAATAATAAAGTTATAATCAAGAGTAATTAAATATTAATACATAAAATATATAAACACAAAGAAAAATGATACACACCAATTTCCTCCTCACACTTCCTTGACTTTGAGCCCCACTTGTGTGTAGAGAACCACCCTTAGTAGATGATCTTGCCTTTTTACCGATCTCACTCATCTGCTTAAATCTTGGATCATATTTCCAATGCACGAGTAATTTTGCCCAATCCTCCGGTAGAACCCAGCTAGGTTTGCTATTATCTCTACGAGCTTTATTAAACAAACTAGCAAGAGTATGCGTAGCTTTCTTGTGAAAGTTTGCACAAATTTTTGGCCTCATGTTCTGGACGCCAAGCACATTTTTTCTACAATCAAAGCATAAATTATTTTATTTGATAAGTATTAATGAAGACAAGTATTTTAATAGTGTTAAACAAATAAATTTGAATATACCCTGAACTCCAAAAATATTTGTCTCTTGAGATTGCTAGGGAACTTGCCCCATGTAGGATAAGCATCTCTATAGAGTTCTTTGATTGTCTGAGAAATGATCCCCACAACATCATCTGGATTGAAACTGTAATACAAAGTTTTAACATTTACAAGTTAAAACAAATAGAATTAAATCATATAATAATAAACATACCATATTTTTTAAAAAAAACTTACGTGTAGCCTTCAGGCTCAATGACAAGTCTATTATGCATGTCCCTCATGCCAACTTGTGTATTGTCATGACCAGGTGTATCTGACTGATTTGTGGTAGGAGTGTTAGGCTCAGAACTATTACCTTGAATGCGAAGACTCGACATCATA
Organism: Solanum chilense; assembly: GCA_032847665.1. Classification (NCBI taxonomy): domain Eukaryota; kingdom Viridiplantae; phylum Streptophyta; class Magnoliopsida; order Solanales; family Solanaceae; genus Solanum; species Solanum chilense. Next base: position 9,875,111 of record CM064965.1, read on the forward strand.
AGTTGTGAAGCAGATGATGATGATGGTTGTGAGTCTGCAGGGTTGTGAGTATTAGTGCGAGAGACACTAGACGTTGGTCGATTATCCTCTTGAGGCAAAACACTGTATCCCTGTGGGGTAGCATTCCCTAATGTGGTCATCATCAAAGGTACCTGAGGGGGCGGCTGAGTATATTCCAGTGGTGGATGCATATAGGTCGAAGGAGGAATAATACGTGGAGGCACGGTCCGCCTAGAATAGCTATGTGGCTGAGTGTCTTTTGGTGGGAGAGATGTTGTGTTGTCTGATCTTATATGTATACCTGTTTGTTGTCTACTAACCATACCTTCTTTCTTTTTTTTCTTTTTGGGGCCATTATCAATATCTTTATTCTTACATTTACCTGTCATCTAATTAGTAACAAAAACATTCAAGTCAAAGGTTGTTAGATATTGAAGATATGAGAGACAAACATCATCCAGTAGCTTATCTAGCAGTGCATCACTTTTTAAAATAAAATAAAGCCACAACCACAAGTACAAAATAATATCGAAAACAACATCCAACAAAAGGCACACGAGAACATATGAAGTTGAAGTTATTGAAATTAAAACAAAAGGCACACAAGGATAGATTAATAAATTACTCTTTGTATCATTAATAAATCTATAAAGCAATCAATACATTGGTAATTACTAATCCTCCTCGTCCTCATCCTCATCCTCATCCCCATCCTCATCCTCATCCTCATCCTCGTCCTCGTCCTCGTCCTCGTCCTCATATTCATCTTCATCCTCATCATCATACTCAAACTCATCCTCATGAATTGTTGCATTTGCCCCTTCATTTGTTATTTCTTCCATATCAACCTCTTCTAATATGTGTTCAGGATGCTCTAAATCATTTTCTAATTCAATATCGACGGTGTGGTGAACAATTGATGAATCATCATTTTGGTATGCAACATCCAACACGTTTTCAACTTCCACACGGCCCATGGGTTTGGTTTTAATAACCACCCACCAATCAGCTTTATCTGGACAAGATCGACGGTGCTTAAAACCAAACCTTAAAGAGAGCTAATATTTTAAGAAGTGTTTTATTTCTTTAATCTCTTTATCTTAACTTCACTTGCCAATGAGTTTAACGATTCATTGTGGAAATTTTTTTTAACAATTCATTTGTATATTATGTCCAAGGTAATGACTATGAATTTTACCATGCATATTCTTCAAATATGTTCTTGTATAGCTGAATCAAATTAATTAATTAATCATTTCAATTAAATTTTAAAAATTATCGTTACTTTCATGATAGATTTTTCATTTGTTCCCCTAAATGCTAAAGCAATTTACCAAAGAATTTTGATCACAGTCAATAATTTTTGATAATACATTTTTCCAATGCACTTTATCTATATCAATTTATTCTTGCACAACTTTATCAATTGTTATTTTATGCAAACTCATTTCTAAATCAATACACGAGCTCACATTATTAATAATATGTTCATTCTTCACTTCATGGACTTTGAGCTTAACACTAAGATTTCTCCACTTATTACTACCTTCACCTGGCTAATTTATTATTACAAATAATATAAATTATGCTAAATAATTTACAACAAAAACAAAATATTATCCAAATCTTTAGATTAAATTAATCATTTTTCTTTCATGTTATTATCCGTTTAGCAAATTTTGAATATAGCATGTTGTAGAAAAATGTCGCACGTATTTATCTTAAGAAAAATTTGTATCAATTATTCTAAATGGTCCCTTTTCTATTAATAGATCGCTCAATTTTGTATCTATGTTATTCAATTGATTTGGATCATATATATTTTTAGGGATGCAGCTATTTAAATTATTTAATTTAGGAGTTCTTGATATCGGGAACAATGTCATGTTTTTACCAACTTCTTGTAAGTTTATTCTTGTATATTATCATCATCTAACTCAATTTTATTGGTGACTTGTTCATTTGAAGAACCAAGATTTTTTTATTCGAAATATTTATTATTAGTTAAAAATCTATCAAGTGCTTTTTTTAAGATTTATTCAATTCTTCATCTTTTCTATCTTTTTGAAAAAACGGAATTCTAGTTGACATATTAAAATTGAATAAATTTTAATAATAATTAAAACAATTTACATATACTTAAAAATATCAACAATAACAATTTTTCAAGAAATATTATTATAAGGACCGGTTTCCGTCTTGAGAAAAAGTTTGGGCGAAAAATCTTTTTTGGTAGTAACTTGAAATTTTCTAGCCTAGTCCAAATTTGGATGAAATCAGAGTTTGTGAAGATTAGGGAGATCTAGTAATGAATGAGAGATATAATTATGAATTTGATCACATGATTAGATAGCTAAGATGTTAAGAAATTCGTATGACTTCACGAAATCGAAATCGAACAAATATAACTCCCAAAACTGATCTTAACGTGAACGGGTAGTTTTTGAGTATCGTGAGCTGAAGGTGCGTTTTGAAATGGAGGTTTGAAACTCAACTTTCGACTTTCTATTTTCGTGCAAACCGCTAGGGCAAGGCCTCTGTGGAGGGATGAGGGCTGCCATAGTGGGCCAGTCATAACTTAAGTCGGAAATAAACTCCAAAAACATTATTTTTCTACATGTTTCGTCCTTGAGAGCTAGGAGATGACCCCAGAAGGTTTTTTGACAGACCTTGTTTAGGAGATCAGTGAGCAAGATCATATTCAAGGGTGAGTCAATTCTTTCAGGCTGTCATGGGTCCTCTATATTTTAGTCCACTATTTTCGGACTCATACTTTCTAGTTAGACGTACTACTCGTATGTTTAGTTGGGTTGTACCCATTTTATTTAGACTTGTTAAACTTTTGGTATATTGTTTTTTAGTTTCTAGGGAATATTTCCGCAATATTTTGATAGTTTATCAAATTCTTGGAGTTTAAGGAAACTCTTTAGTCCGTTTATACATTTAAACCTGCTTCCATATCTTTAAAGGTCTTAGCTCTTGGTAAATTGTTTAGTGTGGGTTGTCGTAACAATTCTCTCATCGGAGGGTTGGTGTAAGTACTAATCACGACGGTCTAAGTTGTAGAAAAGCTGATATCAGATCCCTAGGATCATTGATCTCAGTGTACCAAAGAGTCGTGTGAAATGGTATAGAGACGGTTGTATTTTTCTTCGAGAGGTCATATGATTTTAGAAAACCTCTTTGTTTTCTCTTGTCTTCTTTCTACTTTAACTTGATTCCAATTGGTGTATGGTGATGCGATTTGATATCTAATCTCCTTCACTCTTCTGTATGCAAATGGTTAACACCCGCTTTAAAGGTGTAAGGCCCGTAGATCCTGTCAATAAGCCCACTAAGGAGTCCACAACAAGAGTTCATAGTTGTGGTAGGGATAGAGAAATAAAAAGGGGTGGAGCCAAGGAAGGGTAGCACCCGTTAGGGGTGGAGCTTCAGTTGAGAATGCTCCCAGAATTGAGATTTCTCTTGCGCATGAAGAGATAGAAGAGAATGTTGAGGTTGAGAATGAGGAGGATGTTGGACAAGATAAAGAGGTATAGGTTGAGGCTACAAATATTACTCTCTTAGACTTAGTATTAGCTCAATAAATTATGTGTTTTCTGAAAATGTTGGTTGGTCCTGGAGTTCTTCCCACATTTCAAGCAACCTAAGCTCTCGCCAACCCCCTATTTCCATTATTATCCCCAATTTGAGTGGAACCGTAGGTACTGATATCGTTTTCTATCCTTTATTTGGTCATGTAATGACTGATAATGACCGTGAGATACTAATTAAGTTTCTGAAATTGAAGGCGCATGTGTTTCTGAGAATGAGGACGCGCATGAGTTCATCTTAGATTTTTATGAGAGATTGCAAAAGTTGGTATTGTCCATCAGCATGGAGTAGAGTTTGTGACTTTCCAGCTTCAAGGTGAGGCTAAGTAATGGTGGAGAGCTTCTACAGAATGCAGATCGTCAGCTTTATCCTCATCTACTTGAACACATTTTCATGGCCCGTTTTTGAAAAATATATGCCCCGGACTCTGGGAGATTGCAACAAGGATGAGTTCATGGCTTTAGAACAGGGCGGTATGAGTGTAGTTGCTTATAAGGCTAAGTTCCATGACTTATTTAGATATTCTATATAAACGGTAACTATTAAGAAGAAGAGGATGTGTTTCTAGTTGTCAAAGGATTAAACTTGAATTTCAAGTATTGTCTATTCACAAGACTTTTGCAGGAAAAAACTTTAATGAGGTGATCAAATTTATGAACAAACTAGAAGGAGCTAGACGTGATGGGCAGGCTAAGGCTTTGGCATAGAAGGACTAGAGAAAAAGTGACTTTCAGGGTTCCTACTCTAGAGGTTCAAGTAGGCCGACGGGGCCAACCAATTCAGTTTGACATGCCCGCTTGTACAGGTAATTACTCAAGAACTCTATAATAGAATTTTATTCACGATAACCAGGAATTCACATCTCTGGCTAGCGATAGATCGTCCTTTAATCTTACTAGTTATAATTGTGAGGAACATGGCCACATGAAGAGAGATTATCCCCAACAGCTCATGTGGATTCAACGCAGCAACATACTAGAGAGTGGTACCCATGGGCAATAGTAATAATGGTATAGGATGATCAGAAGTTGGGCGAAAAGGAAATCAATGAGGTCGTGGTAATGGTAATGAGGGCATTGGATCAACACAACTAGGCAAGAAGGTTGTCCTTCAAGATGACAAAGCTCAATTTTATTCCTTTTCGGGCAATACTGAGGCAGAGACATCTAATGCAGTGATCATATATACTATTCTTGTTTGTGATCGAATGGATAATGTATGTTTGATCCGGGTTCTACTTTTTCATATGTGTCAGTTCAATTTGCCTTGGAATTTGAAGACTTTAAAGATGTAGTTGATGCCCCCATCCATTTTTCTACCCCAGTTGGAGAGTTTGTCATAGTTACCCATGTGTATCGTGTTTGTTTTGTTAGGTTTATGGATTTCCTAACTTGGGTTGATTTGGTTATTTTTTATATGACTGACTTTGATATAATTATAGGCATGACTTGGTTGTCCCCCTATTATGTTGTGTTGAATTGTAATATGAAATATGTGACTCTAGAGATAGGGAAAAATTAAAGTGGGAAGGGTTGTATAAGCCTAAGATAGCTAAGGTCATATCCTCAATTCGGGCTAGGAATTTGGTGGGGCAAGGATGTTTCACGTACTTGACATATATTCGAGATGTTGATGTTTAATTAAGTCCCCCTCTATTGAAAATAATTCATGTAGGGTCTGAATTTAGGATCGTGCTTCCTACTGATTTTTCTGGTATACCTTCATATAGAGAAATAGATTTTTGCATTGATTTAGAACCTAGTACCCTCTCTATTTTTATCCATCCGTATCGTATCTCCCCGGTAGAATTGAGATAGTGTAAGACTCAAATCCAAGAACTTCTTGATAACGGTTTCATTCTTCCTAGTGTTCCCCCATGGGGTGCTCATGTCGCATTTTTTTAGAAAAATGATGGTAGTATGAGGATGTGCCTAGACTAGCGACAATTGAATAGGATCACCATTCGAAATAAATATCAGTTGCCTCAAATAGATGATCTTTTTGACCAGTTTCAAGGTGTTTCATTTTTCTCTAAGATTGATCTAAGATATTGTTACCATTAGTTAAAAATTAGGCCTGAAAATGTACCAAAGACGTCGTTCAGGACCCATTTACGAGCACTATGAGTTTTTAGTAATGTCATTCGAGTTGAGCAATACGCCTGCAACTTTCATGAATTTGATGAATGGTGTGTTCAAGCCATTTCTGAATTCTTCTGTGATAGTCTTTATTGATGATATTTTGGTTTATTTCTAAAATAAGGAAAAGGATGCCGACAATCTTCATATTGTTCTGGGTGTTTTTCGGAGACGAAAGTTAAATGCCAAATTTTCCACGTGTGCGTTCTTATTGGATTCAGTGTTCTTTTTGGGGCATGTAGTTTCGACGGAAGGGGTAATGGTAGATCTCCAGAAGATTAAAGCGGATAAGAATTGGGTCCGACCTAACTTTGTGATCGAAATTGGGAGTTTTTTGGGGCTAGCTAGCTACTATCATCGATTTGTGAAAAACTTTGGTTCTATTTCCACACATCTAACAAGGTTGACCAAGAATGAGGTACCTTTCAAATGGACCAAAAGATGTGACAAGAGCTTTCTAAAGTTCCAAACTCTTTTGACCAGAACACTTATTCTAGTACTACCGGTTGAAGGTAAAGATCTTACTATTTATTGTGACGTTTCACATTCGGATTTGAATGTTGTGTTAATGTAGGATAAGAATGTTATACCTTATGTATCGCAATAGTTAAAGGTGCATGAGAGTAATTAGCCTACACATGATTTAGAGTTGGCAGCTATAGTATTTGATCTTAAGATCTGGCGGTATTACCTTTATGGTGTCAAGTGTGAGGTGTTTATAGATCATCGCAGTCTACAACATGTATTTACGCAAAAGGATTTGAATTTGGGACAACAAAGAGGAATGGAGTTACTTAAAGATTATGATGTCACCATCTAATATCATTCGGGTAAGGGATATGTAGTGGTAGACGCACTAAGCTAGAAAACGGTGATAATGGATAGTTTAGCTTGCTTGAGTGTATCCAATCGACCTTTGGCTGAGGAAATTCAAACCTTGAAATTTAAGTTTGTGCAGTGTGACATCTTCGAAAAAGGTGGAGTGTTAGCTAGCATTGAGGTGAGGACCACATTCATTGAAGAGATCAACGACAAACAGTTTGAGGATGAGAATTTGAATGAGCCAAAAAAGAAAACAATGTTTGGCAAGTCACTAGATGCGACTTCAGATGTGGGGTGTGTGCTTAGCTTTAAAAGAAGGATTTGTGTTCCTAGAGTGGATGATTTGATTCACAAATTGTTGAAAGAAGCTCATGGTTTATGGTATTCCATTTATCCAGATGTGATAAACATGTATCGATATTTGAAGTGACTTTATTAGTGGCCTGACATGAAGAATGACATAGCTGATTTTTTGCCTAAGTGCTAAAACTGTCAGCAGGTAAAGTACTATCATCAAAGGCCTGTAGGTTTGCTTCAGAGAATGTCAATTTCGGAATGGAAGTGGGAAAGGATAGCTATGGATTTTGAGGTTGATCTCCTCAAAGACTTTGCGAAAGTTTGATTCTATTTGGAAAATGATTGATGGATTGACTAAGTCCCCCATTTTATTCTGGTCAAAATAGATTATAACGCTTAGCAGTTGGCTAATGTTTATGTGAAAGAGATAGTGAAGTTGCACGAGATGCCCCTTTCTATCATCTCAGACCGTGGTACATAGTTCACATACAATTTATGGAGAACATTACATGGTGAGTTGAGACTCAACTCACTTTTAGTACAACTTTCCATTCACAAAAGGATCGGCAGTCAGAGAGAACCATTGTAGTGTTAGAGGACATGTTGAGGGCGTGTGTGATTGATTTTAGAGGACATCAGGATAAGTTTCTACTGTAGGTGTGAGTTCTCCTATAATAATAGTTACCAATATAGTCTGGCACCATTCAAGACACTTTATAGGAGGGAATGTAGATACATGTATGATAGTTTGAGGTGGGAGATGTAAAACCTTTGGGGATGGATTTGGTGAAGGATGTTCAGGATAAAGTAAGGAGCATCCACGCTTAGCTTTTAGCACCCCAAAGTTTAAAAATGAACTATACATGTCATAAGGTAAAAGTCATGACATTTCAGGAAAAAAAAAGACAAGCTTAATCATCGTTACATCAGCCCATTTTGAGATTCTTGATTATGTAGGGCTAGTGGCTTACATATTGGATTTACCACCTAGATTATCTAGAGTTCATTAGTGTTTCATATATCCATGTTGAAGAAGTAATATGGAGACGGAGATTACATCACAAGTGGGAGTGAGTGTTGTTAGATAAAGACATTCAATATGAGGAGAAACCGATTGCAATTCTAGATCGCCATGCCAGAAAGATGAGAATCAAAGAGATTAAGTCTGTGAAGGTTCAATGGAAGTATCTTCCATTTGAGGAAGCGACTTCGAAAATCAAAAAAGACATGGAGACAAGTATCTCTAGTTGTTCGACGATTCAGGTACTACTCCAATATTACTTTAGCCGTTTTCCTAGTTTGTCACTCGAGGACAAGTGATGGATAAATTCATATCTATTGTAACAACATGTTCCCATCATTATAGAAAATTCAACGGGAAAAAATTTTGGGGCAAAGAAAACTTTTTAGTTGTAATTTGAAATTTCCTAACCTAATCCAAATTTGGACGAATTCTGAGTCACGTGAGGTCTAAAAAAAATTTGATAACAAATGAGAGATTAAATAATGAATTTGATTGCATAAGTTGATATCTAAGATTTTAAGAAACCCGTACGACTTCACAGAATTAAATATGGACGAGTGAAACTCTCGAAACTAATCTTGGCATGAAATGGTAGGTTTGAACGTCATGGATTGAGGTATTTTGTGAAATGGGGGTTGGAGATCAAATTCCGACTCTCTGTCTCCGTGTAAGCTGTTGTGATGAGATTATTCCCGTCAGGGCCTTGCCTCTATGGCGGGTTTGGGCCTGCTAAGGCAGGCTAGTTGCGACTTAAGTTGGAATTAAATTCCAAAAACATTATTTTTCTCCAGGTTTCATTCTTAATAGGTAAGAGACAACCCCAAGTGATTTCTTGACAGTTTTTCACGACTTTAGGTGTTAAAGGTAAGGATTTTACTCCCCTAATTTCATTTTCGATTCGTAGAACATGGATTCTTGGTTAAATATTATTGGAGGGTGAACTGAATTTGATGGTGGGAAAAAGCCCTAGCTGCACAATAGGATTATGTGTTTGGTCTTGGGATTAGATTTGTTATAATCCGGGTAAGTAGACCTTAATTAATTGATCCTTGCATGAAATTGTTGTTTTTATACCTAGAACAAGCGGAAAGAATTCGAAAAGGAAAAATTCAAGTGTCTTAGTGATTCAAGCTTGGTTTCGAAGTAGGAGATAAGTTGATTTCTTGTTTGCATAATATATGTTGGTCATTGCTTCATCGTTATTCATGTATGTATGTGATTGAAACATTGTTGATTGAACCTAATGAAATGAGAACGAATGAGCAAATGTATGTCATGATCAACACTTGATTGTATGATTATGAGAATGTACATATGAGTGTGATTATGGTTGTGCTGAATGGATCAGGTGTCATGTTTCGACATGCTAACTTGGATTTGGTGCCACATTCTGGCGCATATTTTGGATGGGTGCCATGTTTGACACACTAATTAAGATCGGGTACCATATTTTGGTATACTAACAGTTTAGGTATGTGTTCTATAAAAGTACCATTGAATTGTCATATTTACTCGTGATTGAAAATGTGGATTTTTGTATTGACTTTCAGGTTCTAGGAATGGTTTTTCGCAATGTTTGGTAGTTTTTTTTGTTAATTTCCAAATTTATGGGAACTTCGATTTTCTTTAGACATTTAAATCTGCTTCGTATCTTTAAATGCCTCTTTTTGTTAAGTTGTGTAGTTGAGTTGTAATAATGGTACTCTAGCCCGAGGGTTAATGTGGGTGTCATTCACGACAGTCTGGATCATGACATCTTTGATGCATGTGCTCTAAGTGGTCAATTAAGTGTGCTCGAATAAACATGTCTAATGCTCAATTTGGAATTGTCCAATAATTTTTACACAAATTTTCTAACAAACACTAAAAGAATATTAAAAAAATGAGTGGTAAAATTATTTTTATTTATCAATAGATATATGAAAATCGAGAGTAGCTTAAATTAAATAATAATTATATTACATAATCATCAATGGAGAGTATCGTGAAGGTGAATATAATTAATAGTTTCTTGATAAATTAGATAGCCAAAATTTATATATTTACTTGCTATTGGTGTTCATGTATATGTATTATTCATGTGTCCTCAATATAATACTACCACACTTTTGTTATTTACTACTTAAAAAAATCTTATATAATCATGAAAAGTAATGTTTATATTTGCGAAAATGCACAAGTATCCCTTCAATTTATGTTCGAGATTTTGGAGACACGCTTATATTATACAAATGTTCTATTATCCTCCTGAACTTATTTTATATACGTGATACTAGTTTGAAAAAAAAAAGTCAATCAATGTTGGCACACAAGATAGTGCCATGTAGGCCGAAAAAGGATAGAAAATTATTAATAAAATAAGTATAAATAAATAATAGAATCTTAATATAGTATAAAGGTGTCTCTAAAATTTCGAACGTAGGCTGAGAGGATACTTGTGAATTATCCCTTTATATTATAGTACCAATACAACTTATGAAAAAATATTTGAACTTTTTTTTTCAACCGTCCAAGTCTAATAGAGTGGATGTTATTTTATAATTAAATATTACTACAAAACAGAAGAGGTAAGCCTCTCTATACCTACTCTGAATTAAACAAGCTTCATTAATATATGGAATGAATAGGATTTTCTATCCGAAATTATTGAAAACTCTTCTAAATTGGATGCAAATTATTAATTTATTTTTATATTATTGACAACTTTAAAATATTTATTTACTTGATTAGCTAAACTTAATACACTCCAGCTCGTGCAAAATGAATGAAATATACCCTTAGATTCTCACTAAGTTTAAGAGACACATGCTGTTATAACAAGAGTTTGAGAACACTTTCAAAGTCATTTGACATATGATATAGCTAAGTTTAGATAATTAAGTGATGGAGAATTAAAGGTTGTCAATAATTTTAACAAAACTAATAATTTACAGAAAATATAAAAATATTTTCAATAATTCTCTATTTTCTATTTTGCTCAGAAAATCAAACAAAAATTTGCTTTGGATGGTCCCATGAAATATTATTGCTGGCTTGCTGTATTTTGAAAAGTTGAATAGTATTGTCACTTATGATAAATAAAAACTTATTTATTATATCAATGAAAAAAGTCCCTTTATTAAATAAAGGTTATTACCCATTTCTCTTTACACCAAAATTGGCACTTGTATCCATAGTTAAATCCTAGCCTTAAATCATCCCAATCGAGTATGGAGCACACCTTACAATAAAAATGATTATTACCAGTAATTAATTTTTAATTATTGTTAAATATGTATTTTTAGCAGCAATTGTCACTTTCTATATATGTTTTTAAAATTTTTAGCGACATTGATTTTAATGACATTTAACTAATGTCAGTAAAAGCTTTAGCACTCTTTGTTAATGTTAATATTTAATGCCGCTAAAAATTGTTTTTGTTATAGTAACATTATATTGTTTCGACAATTAATTTATCAATATAATTAAAATATTTTTAAAAAAAATATGATATTAAACTCTTTACTACTCGAAAATCTCCTAATTGAGAAATATCAATATTTTCTTTTTAAGTATAGATATGACAAATAAAAATTAAGTAATCAGACAAACTAGATCGAATAAAAAAGTGAAATCACCACATAAATATGAAAAGGAAAAGGTTATATATAAAGGGATAAAAACTAAAATTGTTAAAAAGATAAATATACTATTTAATTTAATAATAAAAGAAGATGTATTATTAGTTACTCACTATAATCACAAAAATTATACTATATTATATATAAATAATATATAGTGCTTCATATTTTGGCTCCTTTTAACATTTGTGGATTTCACTTGCGTTATCCTAGACCCACCCATGCATCGATAAAATTCACAATATTTCAAATTAAAGCCAAAGCGCCCCCACTTCTTTGAGAAGAGGGACAAGAGATCCATTAATATGAGAGGCCATAACTCTATCCATCGATCCAATCAGTTCACCACCTATGAACACAACTGGAACCGCGGGTGAGTTTCCAAGAAGCTTGGAAAGAGCCTTCTCCATTGACTTTCCATTAGGGTCATGGTCTAACTCGTACACCGTTGGGTTCACACCGAGCTCACAAAACAACCTCTTTATTGCATGGCACATGCAACAACTACTCGAGCTAAATATCACCACCGCGCTCACGGATGCTAACTTCACCACCCTCTCCAATGAGTCCGAACACGATGACCTTCGCTTCACCCTTGTGGTTCGGTGATTCCCCATAGATGAATTTGATTCTTGATATTGCATTTTGAACACTATAAAAATAAAAAATAAAAAAAATCGTCTAAGGAATATTATTAATTTGTTGAGTGATGACAAATTGGAAGTAGAATACACATATATATATATATATAATGGAGAAGGGGAGGTCTTTATTTTCGTGAATTTAATTTTGTGCATGGGAGATATGGAATGTAGGTAATATATTATTAAATTTTTAACTTTTTTGTGTTAAATGAATCATTAAATACTAAAGGTGTACAATAGCCCGTGGCCGTTTGCAATTAATTGCAAAAAGCAATATATAGTTGGAATAATTGGAATTTAGATGAAGTCTTGTTAGGACCGGAAATAAGCAGATGTAAACGCGGAAGCTAGCAAAGCAAACCTCGAAAGACCATGAGTATAAAAACAACGAGAAATATACCAAAAGACACAAAGATTTAACGTGGTTCGGTCAATTGACCTACGTCCACAAAGGAGATGAGCAATCCACTATAAATATGAGAGTACAAAATACAGAGAGAAACAACCTCGACCAATTCACTCGGAATACATGGGAGGTTCACACAAGTGATAACGTATCAAGCTTGTGACCCATAAATTCTCCCCCTAACCGAAACTCTCAAATCCCTTAAAGACTACATTGTGAATGCTGATTAAGTTAGAAGGAACATGCCTCTATTTATAGAGTCCTAAACCTTTTCCTACCAAAAAAAGGATTAGTAAATTCAAAACCTTTTCCTAAAAGGAAAACCTATTTATGGTAAGAAATCAGGGCAAATAAAACCCAACAAATCTCCCCATTGGCCTGAATTTCTGACAAAATAAATTTGTCCACCTTCTTTACTTAATCTTCAACAACTTGCTTCTCCACTCCATAATCTCCTATGCAAAATTTATGTCTCAACACAGAGAACCTCTCTGAAACAATTTCTCCAACAAAATCTTCATTACTGTCAAAAAGGTTGCGGCTAGAACTACACCCGCCAAGATGAACACCTCTTTCTAACTTGGTTCAATCATCGATCATCGAACCACTGAACTTGAGTCCATCATTGAATCTGGCTCTGATACCACTTGTTAGGACCGAAAAATAAGCAGGTGTAAACGCGGAAGCTAGCAAAGCAAACCTCGAAAGACCACGAGTATGAAGACAACGAGAAATATACCAAAAGACACAAAGATTTAACGTGGTTCGGTCAATCGACCTACGTCCACAAAGGAGATGAGCAATCCACTATAAATATGAGAGTACAAAATACAGAGAGAAACAACCTCGACCAATTCACTCGGAATACATGGGAGGTTCACACAAGTGATAACGTATCAAGCTTGTGACCCATAAATTCTCCCCCTAACCGAAACTCTCAAATCCCTTAAAGACTACATTGTGAATGCTGATTAAGTTAGAAGGAACATGCCTCTATTTATAGAGTCCTAAACCTTTTCCTACCAAAAAAAGGATTAGTAAATTCAAAACCTTTTCCTAAAAGGAAAACCTATTTATGGTAAGAAATCAGGGCAAATAAAACCCAACAGTGTTATACATCTATATTTCTTCTTTTTTTTTGCTTTCCCTCCCGGCTACATTTAAATTCGATTGAATCAAAATTCATATTATATAGTAATTTCATACTTAGAAGAATAAAATGTTTTTTAATAAATACAAGGCACATACATATAAGAAAATATATGTCTCATAAATATAAAATGGTTTTATAAAGCGAAAGTTATAAATTTAATTTACCATATTAAAGTAATAGAAATGTAATATGCAAATATCTATTATACATATATTGATTTATACTATTAAGTCTTATTTATTTGCATTTAATAAAGGCCTTACTTTTCAGAGGATTCGTAGTTAAATACCTTTTTAACATCCTAAAAAGTACGATATATTCAAATTTTAAATTTTGAATCAGCTAATTGTTACAATTTTACCTAAGTATAGAAGCTCACTCACATGGATTAAGTGGAATTATTTTAATTGATAGAAGCTAATAAACAAAAAATTGAACGGTGTTCGAAATATATATTAAAACCCCAATTAAATTCAAATAAAGCACTGCATGACTCATTTGGAGATGACACTCCCAACAAAAATAATTCGTACTCAGTGTTCCAATGTGAGTCTTCTAGTTTAGATTTGGAGTAGTCTTGCTAGTTGCTACTACACCGATTAATGAGAAACTAATAAAGTTACCAATTGAAACGTGGTAGATCGCAAAATTAATTAGAGATACTATCGACAGCGAAGTATTTGTATATCAATTACTACTCCATATTTAAGAACTTCTCCTTTGGGGTTCCACATATTTATATTCGAGCATCTTACATAAATGTATCACGTAGCAAAACTTTTTAGTTAAATGGTTGTACGTATATGTAATATATTTATATTATTTAAAAATAATATATTTATAATATATCATTATGTATTAGAGTTGTATACATATTATTATATGAGTAATTACTACGTAAAAAATGAGTATTAGCGACAATTAATTAGCAATTGTTGTTAAATAGAGTATGTATTTTTAGTGGCAATTAGCACTATTTGTATATGTTTCTACATGTTTTAGCGATATTGAATATAATGACATTTAACTAATGCCGATAAGGAATTTAACATTCTTTATTAATGTGTCTATTTATTGCCGCTAAAAGTTGTTTTTATTGTAATGAATATATATACATGGTAACAATACATCTTTCTCAATGAGTTGTCAAAATGTGTTGTCCCAACCCAATTCAATCCTTACAGGCTAGAAGTTAATAGGTTGGGACGGATTGATCCTTTTAATTAAAGGGTCTATAAAATAGCAGTCAAACCCAGCCCTAAGCGGGATACGAATTGACCTTTCAACCAAAAAAGGGAAACATTTTCCTCTTAGAAAATATACGAACGTTGATATCGGATGAACAAGAAATCTATACATACATAAATTCATTCATTAATTACACATAGTTCAGTGAATATATTTACAAAATAAATACATAATTGCCAAGATACAACATTCATAAGATCATCGGAGCAAAAATAATTACATGATCACTATTTTTATAAATAAGACAATAAAGAAGAAGTGAAAAATTAGATATAAAAACAAAAGTAAAAGAGGTCAAAGGTTCATAGTTATAATTGAGTAATGGATTTGGGCTAATACGAAATTTTAGTGGGCTAATGACCCTAGAATGTAAAAGATATGTAAAAATTATAGTCTTGATACATTTTACAAATATTTATTAATAAAATCTTAGTAAGTAAAATACTACTTAAAATATATATAAATATTTTTAAAATTCACAGTTGACGGCTAGCCTATGTGGCTTTCGGGATGGACTTACGAGGCCAGCGAGCCAAATGAGGTTCGGCTAAAAAGCCTTGTTCATAAATGAGTTTAAAAAAATTGATTCCAACCTCATTTAATTCAATGGTTGGATTGGACCGGCCTAGCGGGTTAAGTCTATTTTGACAGCTCTACTCTCGATTAGTTAACTTGGAAAAGGTTGAACTTTTTAAAAATCTTAAATTTTTAATTCATTTACTTCATAATTAATAGACGTGAAAAGGTCAACTCGTTATGTCAATAATTATTTTCTTAATAGGTGTGTCAATTCAAAAGTGGACAAGTAATTAGGGACGAAGAAAATATTAAATTTTCCACCTTACTAAATCAAGAAGACATTAATTATTTTTTTCTTATACTATCATTGTAATTAAATCTTTTTTAAAGGCTTCACATTTATATGTAAAATTCGGAAGAATATTTCTTAAGAATTAAATTAGAAAAATTATTATTTTTTATTTATAAATTCTTAATATACCTATAAAAAGAAAAAGTAATCAACTACTCATTCCATACCTATTTACTTGTCCACTTTTAAATTGACACATCTACTAAAAAAATAATTAATAACACAATAAATTACCATTTTATCTCCTATTAATTATAAAGTAGATAAAAACTTTTACTAGTTTACCATTTTACCTTACTTTTTAATTTATTAAAATAAACAAATAATTAAAAATAATTATAAAAAATAATAAATAAATAAAAATAAAAAAAATAATTTAAATAAAAAAATATATCTTATAATCTTAAACGTGTTACGAAAGAAGAGTGGGATTGTTTTGTGTAAGGCCTTAATTTGCGTAGTTAGGCGGCGGAGAATTTAAGGATTGGGTGCGCCCGCCGCCGTCGAATTTAATTGTGTCGTAGGTAAATACATTGCGTAAGCATAAATGTCATCATGTTGGATCTATACCAAAGTAAACAAGTCTAGTTTGGTACAATTAGGTTTCTATAATTATATATATATGTATATATTTATGACTAGCCAAGTTTTTGTTTCTATAATTAATAAATATATATTACTCATAGGAGTAGCTCTTGTTTTCAAAGTTTTAAATGCACAAAGTTTGGGGCGGAGCTAGAGGTCTATATAGATCGTTGGTTTGATATTGTATTAAAAAATAATTAAGAAAAAAATTATGTTTGAGTAGAGAATTTTCGTCAGGATTTGGCTAGAATAATATTTTTTGTTGTGTAATTTTATTTTTTAAAAAATATTTTTATCCTATTAATTTTAATATCTTTTAATTAAAAAATGAAAAAAAGATTAATTTATTTTAAAATAAAAAATATTATAGTTTTTAAGTTTTCAACTATATTCTGACCAAATTTTATGGTCATTTAACACTTCTCAATAATTAAATTAATCATGTTAATTAAGTAAATCTATAAATTAAATGAACATAAAGTTGATTTCTTTTTGCAATATTTTGCTTTTTTTTTTCAAATTTTCTTTATCTTTTAGATTTTCTCACAATTACACAATATTTTGGGGGGGGGGGGGGAATTCAAATCTGGTTTTACTTATCTCTGTGTGGTAAGCTAAAACTTTAAAACGTTAATTGAGTAGGAGTGTTAAATTTATAATATTAAATGGTATACAATTAAAATGAATACAAAACAAAACATTTACAAAGTAGATGATTAACTTTCTATATCATGAAATCTATAATAATGTAAGTGTAATACAAAATAAATTAGGGAAAACTATCTTACTAGACATACATCAATATAATATATGTACTAACTTTATCACTACTTTCAAACAATTACATATATTATCACTTTTAATATTTTGTACCAATTATTATTGAAGATATAATCAGATACCCACATTTCTTAAATTTAGAATTCATTAAGGGTGTGTTTGGTATGAAGGAAAAATGTTTTTCCATGGAAAATGTTTTCCTAAAAAATGTTTTCCAATAAAACAAGTAGATTTTGGACTTATTTTCTCATGTTTGGTTAGTGAATAAAAAATATTTTCCGAAAATAATTGTGTTTGATTTATGAATGAAAAATGTTTTTGAGAGACATATTTTATTTTTACTAGACTAAAAAACAATTTATGAAATTGAAAATATTTTTTAAAAACAATCTTTATTTGGGGTGGGGGTGGGGGTCAGGGATGGGGTAAAAAAAATAAATTAAAATTGATTTTTTTAAAATTGTTTTTTTTACCAAAAAAAAAATGTAATTTTAAATTGGAGGAGAGTTTTGGAAAATGTTTTCCTTAATTTTTGAAGGGAAGTCATTTTCCTTAATTTTGAGGAAATTAAGTTGATTTGAAAAATATTTTCCAAAACTTTTGTCCAACCAAACATGAGAAAATTGAAAAACATTTTTCAGAAAATGTTTTCCTTCATACCAAATACACTCTAATTATCTTGACATTTTAACTCTACGATTAACGTTTTACTTTTACTTTTACATTTAAAAACTCAACCATTTTCTCTATGTTTATCACTTATAGGGTTTGTTTTCTTCATCGATCGATTAAATATGTCTTCTTCAAAGAAGATCACGTTGAAGAGTTTCAAATTTCAATCAAGCTATAGATCCTTATCCAAGTTTCAAATTTCAGTTAAATTCTATTGAAAAACAAAGACTTCTATTAAAAACAAAGTGTCATCACTTAGGATCAGAATTTAAGACGTTCTTGTTATGTAATTTGGTCATATTTCAACGAGATCATTATATATCACACTTTTGTGGAAGGTCAAATTAATCAGTGGCCTCCTAAACTTGACATCAATTTTTACTTAGACACCTCAATTAGGCGATGGTTCATTTTAGACACCTCATGTGGGTTTTATTGTGTCATTTTGACATTTTTTACTGACATGTCAAAGTGAGTGTGGTACACTCAGCAATAACGCGTGAAAGACTTATTTAGAATTTTTTAATTTTATTTTCTCTTCTTCTTCTCTATTTTTCAAGCCACCACCCCCTTTCTTTTTTTTAAAGCTTAAATTCCTTCAATGAAGGTCAAATTTTTTATTCAAATTCGTTTTTAAGTCATTTCCCTCTTCTTCGTTGTATTACTTATCTAAATCTATCATCACATCCCTCCATTTTTTGCCGAAAAAATAGATATCAACACCCATTTTTCATATTTATTCTCTTCTTTTTTCTTCCTCTCCCTCTTTTCTTTCCAAAAAATGATACTAAAAAGAAAGAAAATCAATAAATATGAAGAATAATAAAAGAAAAAATATTTCTTTTTTGAAAAAACACAAAAGAGATTTTCAGTGTAATGAAATAAGATATTTTCTTAGAATAATATTTTTAATTTATTTACTCAATAGATTTTATAATTATTTTTAATTGAAAATAACTCATGTAATTATTTAATTGATTGTTTGCCGTGTCCTCAACAAGTGTATTAAACTCTCCTTTAATTTTTTATTTATTGTCAGAAAAGTGTCAAAATGACACAACAGACCCCTAAATGAGGTGTCTAAAAGAACATCGCTTAATTGAGGTGTTTAGTGAAAATTGATGCCAAGTTTACAGGGCCACCGATGAATTTGTCCTTTGTGATATGATAATTACAAATTCATTGATGCAGACCTATTAAAGCCAAAACACATATTTATCAATTCAAATTTCATTGATAATATCAAATAATTGAATACATACTTCATATACATAACAAGTTTCAAATACATATATATGATAAATGATGCATGTAGCTGGTACATAATTAATACATCTAAGTCACAAAGTATGTATCAGATACATGTATATAATAGATCAAATACATTCAATGAAACTAGATGTATCTATAGAGTTAAGATATATCCAAAAGTTGTTAAAGGTGTAATTTCCTCCTTAAATTAAGCATTTTAGTTACAATACTTAATTAAATATGTATAAAGCTTTGTCATTTCCTCGGATACATGTATCTATAGAGTTAAGATATATGTATCCAACCAACAAAATATGGTACAACAAGTAATATTTGAAACTATCGTGAAACTAGTAATTAAGATCTAAATTAGTGAAATTTATGTTTCTTACTCGATAAAATATTTAAATGTTACAAGCCTAAATTTGAAATAATATATGTAAACAACGAAAACCATAAGCTGATACACTGTCACAAATATTGTATAACAATATATATTTTGTGAATACTCAATGTACATGCAATATATACTGAGTATACACAAACATACACAAAGTATACATTGGTTATTAAGGTCCAAAGTGTATATTCAATGTATATAAGTAATGTATATTTTTTTGAATATCAATGTTATATATTATACAGTGTATATACATCTTTATCGGAAACAACCTCTCTACCTCTAAGGTAGTCGTAAAATCCATGTAGATTCTATCCATACCCTACTTTATAGAATTATACATGATCTTTTTGTTGTTGAATCTATATAAATCTCCTATACAAAAAAAAATCATTAAAACCAAAGGATTGGGAGAAGGAGGAGGAGAAGATTCACTTCTTTTAAACTAAAACGATTGAGCTAAGATCTCCATACTCCTCCAACAAGCACCTTTAAATTAGCAGCAACATTTATAATACATAGAAAATGTCTATACACGGTACAATAGTATATACACATTTGTTATTCAATATGCATACATTTTATATACATTTGCAAGGTCACTACAAAAACTTTGACATTAACATGTAATTGTAAAAATATTTCCTTTATTCTGTCCACATTTACTATAACTTGACCTACAATAAGTAATTGTTCTAACATTTCCACCCTTAATATAATGAGTGTGGATCCATAAAACTTGAAGTCTGCCTACATCGTACCCTCCTTAAAATTCACTAGTGTGATTTCAATAGAATTGAAATTCTACCTTTTAAGTTTGGACAAATCGTAGAAACCACATACTTTTAAGACAAGATTAATATCTATCCCTTAAAATTTTACAATTACAAAAATCCCTCAAAATGAATACAATAATATAAGCGCCGATACATTAATCTAATGCGCGATATACACTAATCTGATGCACGAGATACACTAATCTGATGCGAGAGATACATTAATCTGATGCGCGAGGTACATTTTATACATGATACACTAATCTGATGTGCGAGATACATTAATTTGATGCGCAAGATAGACTAATATGATTCGTGATATACATTAATCTGATGCGCGAGGTACATTTTATACATGATACACTAATCTGATGCGCGAGATACATTAGTTTGATTCGCGAGATAGACTAATATGATGCGCGAGATACACTAATTTAATGTGTGAGATACATTAATGTGATGCATGAAAATGAAGGATTTTAGAATTTTGTAAAGCTTATAGGGGATAATGGTAATAAGTAAACTAAAATGTGAGATTTCTTTAGTTAATCCAATTAAGTTTTAAGTGAGTTTGAGATATGAAAACAATTTATCATAAAAAGGGGCAAAAATTTCAAAATCAAAAGTTCAAATTTAAAGTTCATATAAAAGGGAAATGAAATACAATAATCAATGATATGTCATACAAAATCCTCAACTTACTACTTACTACTTACCACTCTTTTTGCATTATGATTATAAGAAACTATGTCTTCCTTCTAGCCATCGATGTAGAATTACCATCGAAAAAATCGTCGATCAATATCTCTATATCCTCTGGTTGATACTTTATATACTTCTCTGCTTGCTTTGCATTGTCCAAATACTGTCTAAATCTCCCAAAAAATGATCTATAAGCTGGAATCACCAATGCAGATATCGAAACTCGAAGTTCAGATTGAAGTTGTTCATCACTAACCACCCAAGTACTCTGACTCCTATGTATTTCATCGAAAATCGCGTTGAAATTCTTGAACCTCTCTTTAACTGTTGTTTTCGCCACTTTCCCGTGTACTTGCATCCCATCATGTGTTAGTATTTGAAGTACTTTACCAAATGTCTCCCTTTGATAGTTCTTGTGGTAATGTCTAACGATCGTTGATCGTCTCCTACACCACGTATCGCCCATCACTTGATGAATCTCCGCGGAACCTTTCACTTTTTGTAAAATGTACCTACCATTGTTCATTAGGAATATATCGCGTAACGCAGGGTCTCTGTAAAGGTTTGATTTAGCTTCCAGATTTGTGTCGAGAAGGTCCATAATCGTCACTAGTTGTATTGAAAATGGCGTTGTCTCGGAGTTACAATGTGGGCTATCGTTCTCTGCTTCTACCTCCAATGTTGGCTTTAATTTGGCATTGACATTAGCATTGGATTCTTCGAATTTTACGTGTTGCTGGAAGATGTGTTCTAGGGTGATTTTGTATTCACAAGCATATTTTAAGTAATTCATGACGTAGCGAGTTAGGGGGTGCACTGCACCACCAGGGACGGGGGTCCTTGCAACGTCGTTCTTTATGGAATTTTCGAGATCACTAAATATACTTACAGCTGATTCACCTAACCTGTCTATTGTAGCTTGAATCTCGGAATTCAATTCGTTCTCACATTCATTGGAGCACGAGTTTTTGATGGATGGAATGAGATCACGCAAAGCTTCATACATGTCTAGGTATTTGAAGAGTTTCTCCGCGGAGCGTTTGGTCATGGTTACAGCCTCAGCAAAGTCGAGAAGCTGAATGACAATTGCGCGAGCTAGGTTGCTAAAGAGGGTTTGAGAATTCATTGGAGACTCGGAGAAAACAGAGTCCCCGAGTCTCTTTTCACCGGGGAACAGAGTTGTTGAGCAATTTTTTACAGCTCTGATCCACCGTGTGATCTCTCCTTCTAAAGAATCCCATTGCATTCTTTGCACGTCCTCCATATTGATCTTCTCGAATTCCATCTTCTTCATTTGTTCAAAACATGCATTTCTCCTCGTAATTGAGTACACTTGACAACATTCTGTTTCATACCCCGCCATGATCATGGTAGAAGCTATTCTGTTCATTCTTGTCACCACGTCAGGAGGAAATGACGGATATTCCTCCTCTCCACTCGATTCAGATAGGGTTAAACTACATAGTTCCCCATCTACTAATAGCCGGTTTGAATTGAAAGAAGAGTTTTTATGAACTTTAACATGACTTGAAGAAGAATCTTCTAACAACGCTCTCAAATCCTCTTCCATTAACGTCATGGCCCGTTGTAGGACCATGCTTGTTCTGTTCAACGACCTAGTGGTCGTTGAACCTAATGGAAATTCACTCAAGGAATTTGTCAATTTGGATAAACGTGACACTGCTTCAACGAAAAAATTGTCCTCCTCCGTCATCTTGCATAACCTAGTGGACGAATTTTCACTAGTACTATGCTTGCTGATTTTCGATTCGATGATTTTTGAGAATGTCTCAATGATTTCAGGGACTTCAGGGGGATTTGATTTATCATGACATGTTGAAAGCTCATCGATGAATCGATCAATATCATCCGATAACTTCTTGACATCCTCGTTGTGATGATTCAAGGAGTGATCCAATTCTTCCTGGCTGCCTTTTCGCGAATGTGGATCAGTTGACGTGGTTGGATGAGGTGGTTTCGGGCTGCCTGTAAAGCTACCGTTTTTATCTAGGTGATTCTTCACCATTTTTTTCGATATAACGAAAATTTCTAGATCAAGTCAAATAGATTGAAAATAATGATAATGTTTAAGTGATGAAAAAAATGAGAGGAATGAACAAAAATTGATTGAGAATGATGAAATGATGATGTTTAATTTTTGTGATAGAACGAGTTTATGGGAACAATTGGTTGGTACAAGTTGACAATTGACCCGGTTGACAAGTTTTAGTTTGATAATTGTGCTTCACACGACTTTATTTTTTGTGTTAGCAATGATTGGATTGGATTTTGTTAGTAATGGTTGCCCACTACTTACTAGTCCACGTGGTAGTCGGATGATAAGCGTATTTTTGTTCTTAATTATAGGTTTCAGATTCGAATAATGATAATGAAATTAGGATAGGTAGGGAGTTGTAATAACCAAACATCATATAACTTTGGTATATAACTTGTTGGATGGTTTGAGATGAGACTCGAGGGGTTCGGAAGTGTGTTGGATTAGTTTTAAGTTGAGGCGATCAGTAGTGGAATCGAGATTTTCGAAAGGGGCTTCGAAATCTAAAAACTAAAAAAACAGACACACGAAATAGTCGAAGGATAGTTTGACATCTACCATATGTATCTAAAAAATTATTTTAACTATGTATGAATCATATAATTTCCCCCCTCATTGTAAGGTGGCTCCGCCACTGGATGCGACTGAGATCGCGGAGATGAGAGACTTGACTAGCGTCATGATAGCGATGTCCTGAGCCTTGATCCTTGGAGATGTTGACAAGTGAAGGTCTGTGATTAGGTATGGCGAAATTAAATTCAACCGGTATAATCCTTCAGAATCATTTAAATTTGAATGAATCATTGACCCAATCATTTATTAGCTAGACTCATTTCACCCTATTAAAAATTGGATATTGTCTGAATTGACTCATGAGAAATTTTGTCAAAATATTTATTTAATTTAATAATATAGGCATAATAAAGAAAAATAATAATTTTTTTGAGCTATTAAAAATTTATTTAAATAAAATAATCACACCAACTAAAACTTAGAAGTAGTTGACATTTTAGCCCATTTAAATTCAATGGATTAACAATTAGCGTTTGGGCTGGTCAATAAACCACTCATTTTAACTCAATGCATTTCAACCCAATTAGCTTTTGAGTTGGTCAATAACTGGCTTATTTATAACTTAGCTAATTTACTTGTCCATATTTAGCTCAACTCACTCTTTTGACATATTAATCCGTGATCGTGAAGGTTGTACCTTGAAAGTCCTAAAGACTTTGACCAACTCGTGTTCGTGAACATGAAGAGATGATTTGCGAGGAAGCCTAGGTCATCGATGATCGCAATCATCTTGAAACTTTTTGAATATAATCAATGTTCGCAAGAACTAAATTTTGTTCTTGAGTTTTTGGGCTTCTACGTAGGGGTGGTCATTGATCGATCAGTTTGATTTTTTGTATTATTGGGGTTTAATGTTTTTGATTCGTGAACATGCTAAATCAATAATCAAATAAATAAGATTTATTATCGATTCTTTGGTTCTTAAAGATTCGACTTCAATTTAACCGATTAAAAAAGTTCATATAATCATACATACACCTGTTCATAAAATAAAATTGTAGCAAAACTCATGCAATAAATTGTAGAAACAATGTTAACTGTCTATCTTTATCACAATCAAAATTTCATAAAATTTAAAAGAGAGAGGTAATACTAGTTTGTGTCGAGAAGATAGATAGTGTCATTAATATTGTATAATTAGGAGTAAAATTGTAATTTTAATATAATCTTATTAGGTTATTGATTTAACTATCAATCAAAACCATAAAATCGAAAATCGACCAACTAAATAAAATTACAAAATTGTTAACCGAATAATATTTTTTTTATCATTAATTGAAATCATAAAATCAAAAATCAAACCGATAACCCACTAAATAAAATTACAAATACTGTTAACCCAATGATATATTTTTATGTGCAATTTATGGGTTAAATTAATTTCTGCACACCCTACTTCTATTTCACATGGTTTGTACCTTTTTTTAACTAATTAATAACGAATCAATGAGGTTAAAAACTTTATTTTGGATTATTTACGCGATTTAATTCGAGCTTTTACCTTCAAAGTTTTTTTAGTTTTTTTTTTTTAAAAAAAAAAATAGACATGGAAATTCAGGACTTCAATCCAAATACCCCTTAATTGCAATATTAAAGTGATAGAACGTAAATTATAATCACGAATAAATATGAAGAAACATGATTTTAGTTTATTTATAAATAATACGGGTGCAATTTTGTTTGTCCCTTAATTCTTCTCTCTATATTTTCTAGGATGATCTGAATTGAATCTCCATAGAAGGATTTGTGAATCTTTTGAAGTATTTGATTATCAAGAAAATTGTGACACATATTTTGATATATTTATGAATATTCAAAGTTTTACGAAATATTCTAGATGCTTTTGAAGGGAATATAATACTTTAATACATGCATAACCTAGAATTAAAATTAACCTATTTATATAATATATAATATAAAGTGACGTGCTTAAACAAACAGGTTCTATGGTGTAGTGGTTAGCACTCTGGACTTTGAATCCAGCGACCTGGGTTCGACTCCCGGTAGGACCTTTTTTTTTTCTCTTTTCATTATATGTATCGGGACGTATCGGATGTATCGGTATTCGAAATCAGGATGTGATAAGTCGGAATGTTTTTGAAATGTATTCGCCTATTCGGGTTTGACTAAATTTATTCTGATAATTTAAAAAAGGATGAAGATATAATGTAATTAGCTCTTAACACTATGAAATTTGTGTATTTTTTTTTTTGGAACCCTAGGATAACCCACAGCCGTTATGACCTCTGCCCTTCAGGCGAGCACTTTGTTCGAAGTGGGTAAATCCTCCACTGTGTAATAGCCTGCAGTGGCGGATCTATGATTTTCATTAAGGGGGTTCAGAAAAAGAGAGAGTAGTGCTTAAGATTTGAGGTTTGAACCCTTGAACCACTAAGTCAACCTCTAATCTTATATTCAGGAGGTTAAATCAACACATAAACTTAAAAATTCTTAAGACTACCTTAAATATACAACGAATTATTTTGCCGAGGAGGTTCAGGTGAACCCCCTTGGTAGGCTCTAGGTCCACCCTTGGCCTGCAAACCACACCACACTAGGCAAGTCCTATGCGACAAACTCGATTCAAAAGGCATAAGGGGTGATCAACCTCGGGTCATCCGTGTGAATAGCCACCTTCCAAACCAACTGAGCTATCACGAAGAATTACATATCATAATAATAAAGATAAATATAAGACAATATGCTAATAACAAAGCCTATAAATGAACTAAAATTTTAACGACTGCAAAATTATGCACTATCTAAAAAGTATAGAGACAAATATGGACCCTCTCCCCCAAATACTTGTCTATATATGTTTCAGCTGATTCGAGAAAGAGTATATTTGTACATCATGTGTCTATTCTTGACTCTTCTAGTAAAGTCGTGATCAATCTCTATTCTCTAGAGTTATTTACTACACAGGTTTAATATATGTTATTTTTTTTATTTATTTTATGCAATATATTTAAAATTTAAGTCAATATGTTTTATATGTTTTTTAAATACTCAAATTTTGTTATTTTGTGATTTATAATATTATTAATTGTAATTTTTATTAATATATATTATCCTTTTATGTACACAGATGAAATATTAAGAGACAACCAATTTTATCTTTTAAAATTATTTTACGATTTATAATATCTTTTATGTAATTTTTAAATATATAATAAACTAAAAAAATAACAACAAAATATGGTGAATTTCTGTGAAGCCTACCCCACCTATTGGAAAGAGCAGAGATATAGTATAAAAAATACACCCAATATTAACGTTTAATACAAAATATTTCAAACATTTAATTATAAAGTAAAAAAGTCTTGAATGACAAATTACCCTTTTAATAAAAGTCAATTTTAAGGAGCTTACATATTATCTAATACACGTGTAATTCAAGCTATAATTATTTTTTTATTTAGTATTTAAAATTCGTATTAAAACTCTAACTATATTTAGAAGATAAAGTAAAAAAGTCTTAAATGACAAATTACCTTTTAAATCAAATTCAATTTCAAGGAGCTTACATATTATCTAATACACGTGTAATTCAAGCTACAATTATCTTTTTGTTTAGTATTTAGAGTTCGTATTAAAACTCTAATTATATTTAGATTGTATATTTCAATTTATAAAATTTATTTGAAAAATAAAAAAACGTTTCTAATAAAAAAATTTATGTATCTAAAATTTAAATCTAAAATTTCTAATTAAAATTAAAGTATCTAACCACGACGACTAAAAAAAAAAAGGAAATTGAAGAGGGAAAAACTCCAACACGTACTCGTTTAGTGGGTATAAATAGAAGACACGGTTTTTGACTTTTACTTTTAATTAATTATAGTTTGAAGTAAAAGGTTTGTGTAATCCTTTAAATACTCACCATAAATAACAACCCTATTTTTGTCCATTTCATTCATTTTAACAACAATAACCACCTCATTATCTCAAAAACAACAAATCCAAAACCAAAAAAAAAAAAATTAAAAAAAATGGCTCTCAAGGCAATTCCAATTTCTCAAGTTCATGTTGAAAATGTCTCATTTCCTTCAATTTACAATAATAATTCTACATCTCTTTCCCATGGTAAGTAATCACCCCTTTGTATTTCAGGTTCGATTAAATTTGAGTTTGTATTGACAAATTATAAAATGTCTCTAATAGTTAGAATAATTAAAACATGATATATTTGGTTATTTTGTGATAGATGATTTTTTAACATTGAATCTGATTAAATTTGAATTTGCGCTTTGCAGAGGAAGATGAGGATGCTGTTGGGATGATGAATAATAACAACAATAAGTTTGTAGTAATGGGACATAGAGGAAGTGGGACAAATATGTTGCAATATTATTCTTCATGTCATGAAAAAATAATAAAAGAGAATACTTTGCGTTCCTTCAATGAAGCTACTAAATTCAACCTTCAATTTATCGAATTTGATGTTCAGGTTAGACGCTCTTCTTATTTATTTCCTTTCGAATCATTTTTATTTATCATATTATTATTTTTTTGTTATAGGTCACATTAAAACATATTAGATTTTTCTTTAACTACAGTAATTAATTAAATATAAATATATAATTATATGTGTGGATGATTAAAAAAAGTGGCCTTGTTTTACTGTCAACCTCTAGAAATGACATGTGCTACTGTGAATACGTGGCAGGTGGTGTCTAATTTTGTCATCAAATCAATTTTTATATGTAAATTATTGATGCTTGTACTATGATAGCATCATTCGTTTTTTACCTAACATAGTTAATTTAATCAGATAAATAGTCATGCAGTCTGAAAATCGTAATAAATTTACAAATCCAAAGAGAACAGGACAACAAACAATTCACAACCAAGAATGTAAGTTAATGAATCACCAATATACCAACCTAAACTCAAACATGAGACCACGTGAGTCATGATTCTTAACTCACTTCATTGATCATTATATTTTTACTAAAAATTTCTTTTACTATTTAATCTCCGTATTATAATTTCTACGAAATATTTAAAGACCAAAATACCCCTAACTAGTTAGGTGCACCAATAATGTGGTCGAGGTTTGATTGGTGTGAAAAGGAAGGAAGTATCGTTTGAGAATAGAAATAAATAGTGATGAAATAAAAAAATTTATATTTTATTTGGTGAGTTATTTCATATACATGGTGGAGTAAGGGCCCGTTTGGATGGGCTTAATAAAAGCAGCTTTAAAAGTACTTTTGAAAGTGCTGAAACTTATTTTTAAAATAAGCAGTTATGCGTTTGGATAAAAGTGCTGAAGTTGTTATGCCAAACGTGAAAAGGAAAAAATAGAAGAAAGAGATGTTAGGGTTATATGGGTAATTTGGAGATTGTATAAAAATATTAAGGGAAAAAACATAAAAATGTGGTCAACTTAAAACAGCTTATAAACTAAAAAAAAAAAAAAAGCACCCCTACCCCAGCTTTTAACTTTTGGCTTAAAATAAGTTTTTTTAAACTTCAAATAAGCTATTTTGAGTATTACCAAACAGTCAAATAAGTCAAAAATCAGCTTTTAAGTTAGTTTGACCAGCTTTTAAGCTGAGCCAAACAGGCTCTAAGTTATTTCAGAATAGTTAGTCCCAAAATAACTTATTATAAAATAACTTGTTTTCAACTAATCGATTCCTAAATGTTTGAATAGAGAGGAAGAAACTTTGATAAAACTTAAATCAAGATTATACCTTAGGAACTAATAGGTTGAGCTAGTGTCTCTTGAGAAAATTATCACTTGAGAAATCTTATTACATTACATTATTATAGACTTGAAATTATACAAATTCGCGAATTATAGACAGTTTAAATTATAGATACAACCTGTAAATATGCGAAACTATAACTATGGAAAATAATTAAATTTTATTATACTGATTATTTGTGAAAATCTCCATTAAACAACGGGTCAAAATAAGCCCACTTAATAAAATAAGTGGGTTATATATTTGCCCAAACATAAACAAATTAAACGAATCATGACTTTATGAACTGATTTTGACACCCTAACTCATACCATCACAATGTGAGTATGTTCAACATTTTTTTCTCTTAGTTTTATTGAGTGTATAGTAAATATGAACATACTCCCTCCGTTTAAAAAATAATGATCTCCTTTCCTTTTTAGTCTGTTTTAAAAATAATAATCTCTTTCTTTTTTTTCTCGATAACATTTCAATTTCAGTTTTTCACGTGACATGTTTAAGAGTAAAGGCTAATTTTGTACATTTGACATAACTTTATTTTAGGATTACAAGATTCAAGAATTCTTTTTATTTTCTTAAAATCATTCTTCGTGAAACGGAAAAGTAATAAAACCTATAATGATAATGTTTGTACATACTTCATGACTTGCTTAAGTGTTAAATTCCATGAGTTTTAAAAAAAAAAACTTTTCTTTTCATATTGTACATTTTTTTTATCTATGAATATTTGAATTCAATTAAGGCACTGATTATTTGTTTGTCTTTTCAATTTTTTCCCCCTCCTTCCATGCTTCTTGGTAGGTTTGCTTGCAAAATATAAATGGCAAGCAAAAAATACCATAGATGAAACTTTGTATCAAAATCTTTTTGTAGGTCACACGCGATGGCTATCCAATAATTTTCCACGATATCTTCATTTTTACACAACAAGAGGTTCGTTACAATAAAACACATTATCACTATGCTCGATCGAATATGATCATGTCCTAACTCTCGATATTGATTTTACGATGATTTTTCAGGGTAAGTTGATTGAGAAAAGAGTTACGGACCTCACTTTGGAGGAGTTCCTTTCATATGGACCTCAGAATGGCTCAACAAATGTAACGTATTGTTCGCCCTTCATACGTTGATGTAAATGGTTTCAAATTCGCTAACTTATACTGATATGTTGTTGTTGTAAATAGGTGGAAAAACCATTATTCAGGAAAACGAAAGATGGGAGGATCTTCGAATGGAAGGTCGAAGAGGATGATAGGTTATGTACATTGCAAGATGTGTTTGAGAATGTGAGTCAGTCTGTAGGGTTCAACATTGAGTTTAAATTTGATGACAAGAGAAATTACAAAGACGAAGAACTTGTTCGCGTTATTCAAGCAGCTTTACAGGTAAACGCACTGCATCAAAAATGATCTTTAGCAGCAATTAGCACTCTTTTGTATATGTCCTGTAAAGCCTTTAGTGACATTGGATCTAATGACACTGAATTAATAATGTCTGGAAAGACTTTTAACACTCTTTATTAATGTGTTTATTCATTGCTGCTAAAAGTGGTTTTTGTTGTAGTGACGGGAACTGGAAAATCATATTACATTAGTAGTTTCGATTCTATTTACCTTCGAAGCTAAAAGTTGTTAGTACTAACATTATTGTTGTAACATATTATGATTCAGGTAGTGTTGAAGTGCGCCAAAGGTACGTGTATCATGTTCTCAAGCTTTCAACCAGACGCGGCTCAATTGATCAGGAAGGAGCAAACTACCTATCCGGTGAGTAAAGTTGAGCTCTTTCGAATTCAATCTTTAAGGTTTTTAGCATTTAACGTATTATATTGATTTTCGAAGAATTATAACTTCAGACCTATATATGAACTCTGCATCGAAATTATTGAATTCAAATGAAATCAAGGTACTATATAAGGCTGCATCCGCTCTCTATATATGACCATTTAGAATCATGAGATTCGTGAATGTGTTACTGAAACTCCATAACTATAACGAACAATCTCCTAAACGATAGCTTTAACTGCCCGCCACCATACGAGTAAACAGAGTTTTACTTTTTCTAATAAACACTTCATTTGAGCATTTCTTGAAATGTGTCATCTATATAATCATGATCCAGGTTTTCTTCCTAACGAACGGAGGCTCTGAAATTTATCCGGACATCAGAAGGAACTCGTTAGAAGAGGCGATTAAGTTGTGCTTAGAAGGCGGTCTACAAGGCATCGTCTCGGAGGTGAAAGCCATTTTAAGAAATCCAAAAATGATAGCAAATATCAAAGAATCCAATCTTTCCCTTATGACTTATGGCCAACTAAAGTAAGTTTTAATCGAAAAAAAGTTGTATACAATGTATAGTGTATGTATATACTAGTTCAGTTTTTCGTCTATCGTGCTTACTGTACTAAAAGAAATACGTTATACGCCCTTTCAGCAACGAGAAAGAAGTGGTTTACTTGCTATACATGATGGGTGTTGATGGAGTGATAGTAGATTTCGTTGAAGAGATTACTTCAGTTGTTGCCCAGTTTTCGAATCAAGTTCATCATGATGGAAAAGAACACTTGTTATTGTTGGAAAAGAGGTTGTTATCGGAGCAACGAATAACTCTCTGCTCGGAGGATGAGATCTCATATTTTCGAAGGCTCGTGCCAGAGTTGATACATTTGTGAATCTGTATAATCGCGAATGTACGATTAGATGGTCTTGTTTTGGTATGTATATTGGTATATTGTATGTTTTCATGTATTAGGTTTGTGTAATAAAATTTTGTATAGGCACATGTATCATGGGAAGTAGTTAACAATCAAATGTACAGAGGGGATTAATGAGGTTTGTATAAGTTTTTAGATATAAGCAATCTGCATTTACATAAATATGTATTTACAAAGAGTGCAAAATAGATGGCTTTCATAATTCAAATAAATAATGTCCTAAGAAAAGGTGTTAGGTATAAAGGTGTTTGATGATTCTAAATTTCAGTATTTCAAATTTTAAATAGACTTTGAGTTTGAACTTTTGTTATTTTTATCACTCTTTTTTATTCAGCCCATGAATCAACCCTATCCAAAATTGCTCAAAATCCCATGAATCACCGAGCTAATTCGATCCATTGTAAAAATATCTTTTTTTAATGAACTTCAAAAATATTAATCTAATCGTGTTAAATGCCTAGCTCTTTTTTACTCTAAATTTTAAAACAACTTTTGATCCAAAGAAAAGAAAAGGTGATGGTCCAAACTATGAGAAGAAGCCTCGTGTCACTTTTAGGGTTTTGGACTTGTTAGCAAACCGGTCTCTGTTGATATAATCATGCAAGAGGGATGAGCCTGCTCTGTGAAGTCAGTAAAGGTTCTGTTATAAACCAAACTCTTCTTGCAAAGTCCACCTCTTTTAAAGAGGAACACCTTATGCCCACAAATATCTTTGTAGACTTACACAAACCCTCTCTTCTATTAAAGAGGGTCAACCACAGATGCCCACAATATAATTGTGTAGACTCACATTACAAAGCCAGAATACTTGGTCCGTAACACCCACAAGAGACTTTAGCCCACTTTTATTAATTTGTTCGCATCACCTTAATACCCTCACTTGAGTTACAAGCTCGCGCTACCAAGCTCGGCACACTTGTTATTAGGTTGAGAGATTATAAAGTTGCTTTATTTGGGCTTTATAGTCGATGTGGGACAATGGATTATGAGGGGATATTTAGATTTCTTTCATGTTCTCATCAATTTTTCCGTTTCACTAAGTATATTATTTTTGTTGCGTATATAGTCTTCTCGCATGTTTTAGTAATAGACTTTGTACGTATTTTAAAAATAAAACTTTTATATCATAATGATATTGTACGTATTTTTCAAAAACAAAACTTCTATATCATAATGATATGTGAGGGTTTACATATGCATTTTTAAATGATGTTCTGAAAATATTGCTACCTGAAATGGGTTGTCTAATAAATATTTAATAGAGTAAACCAATTAAATTATTTCATTTGTTGTTTTATTTGAGCTGATAACCAATTAGCAAACAAAATCTTACTTTTAATTAGTGGTGTTGCACATACCTTATCCTCCTCGTGCCCTATTTCTGAAATTATTATATTTTATTTGTAAATTATTTCATCATTCATATTTTATTGATTAAGTTTTGATATGAGATTCTACGTAGGTCAACTTCAAAAAGTAATATCTCTCGGCACAAATGAATCAGATGATTAATGAACTATCAAATTAAAGGTAAATGAGTCATTTTCAATTCCAACACTAAGTTTTGCCTCATTTCAAGTTTATTAAGAGTGTATATATTATGTAAAATTTGTTGCTATAGTACTCTGACGTATTATTAGGCACCGAGTTATTATTAGTATAAATTTAAGGAATCCCATAGTGTAATTCAATAATTACATTCTGTCCCGACAAGTTTACTAATTACAAAAAATCCCTTAAATTTGTTGAGCCGTGATACTTTAGACTGTAGTGATACATGGTAAATGATACATGTAATTTAAAACTGTTAAGAAAAAATAGGGGAGAAAAACGGTAAAGTTAATGTTGTTACTAAAACAGCTTAATTTGTGGTAACAGATCATTAATCAATATTAAATCAGCACTTAATTGGATATTAATTTCAAAATTTGAAAATCAAATATTATATCATCTATTTTGAATATGCTATTCAATTTACCTAAATATCAAAGATTATATCATCTGAACGACCAAGAAAAAGAAGAAGAAAGAATGTAGATGAAAAGATTTCAGTGAACACAAACTGTTGTGGACAATGTGGAAAAGAA
This sequence comes from Solanum chilense, assembly GCA_032847665.1. Classification (NCBI taxonomy): domain Eukaryota; kingdom Viridiplantae; phylum Streptophyta; class Magnoliopsida; order Solanales; family Solanaceae; genus Solanum; species Solanum chilense. The sequence continues at coordinate 9,909,243 of CM064965.1, forward strand.
GGGCACAACAGAAGAACTTGTACTTTCTACCCAAAAGAGAAGTGAATTAGTCGTAATGTTTCTATGATATCAAGAATAATTTATAACGTAAACATTTTAATGAATTTCAGTTTTCATTACAACTGCAAATTGAAAATTTTGTGTTTAGATAAATAAACTTACAAACATGTGGTAATTAAATTTGAAGTCGTGCTTTTGATTATAAATACTTTGTTATTATTGGTGTTGATAAATATACTTGTGTCAATATTTGTTTTAAATATAAAATTTTATAAATCTTATGCTACAGTAAGATATATAAATTTAAGAATTATTAGGTAACATAATGTACATGATACATATGGTTTATCTGGTGTATCATGTACTTTTATTGTGTGTTTTTGGTACACATTGTTTATCTAATGTATCATGTACTTTTTAGTGTGTATCATTGGTTTGCACAATGATACATCGCCATTAGATAAAAAATACAAAAATATTATTGAGGTTATTGTGTACTTTACAATGACTATAAATCATGTATCATGTGAATTTATATAATTTAACTTGTGTAATGCTTTTTTTGTTATGCTTTTCTTGAAATATACAGTAAATAACTTTACTTTTAAAAAATAATACCAATTCATATGAATATGCTATTCAATTTACCTAAATATCATGTAAAATTTAAGGATTATAGGGTAACATATTGTACATGATACATACGGTTTAGCCAATGTATCAGTTATTTTTAGTGTGTGTTTGGTATATATGTATCATTTGGTTTTGCCAAAATACTAACCCGAGACAATGTAGGCCTAACAACAATGTTTGCTGCTTCTTTTTTCCTTTTTTGTTGTAATTTGACAACCTTTGATTTTGATGTTTCGCCAGAGTCTTTCTTTCCAATTTTTCATCGTCGGAATCATATATCCTTCTATTAATTAACGGATCCATTACTATGATGTAATAGAACAATTAACAAAAACAAAAAAGAGAAGAATATATGAATTGATGATGGATTAATAATAAAAAGATGCTGGGTTCAAACTATTACATATTAGGAAAAAATAGACGATGATGGATTAAGAATAAAAAGAAGAAAAGAAAAAAATGTAATGGGTTAAGATGAATGAAGATGATTAAGGAAAAAAAAGAACTGAAACTTGATGGAGTAAGAAGAAGACGGTATAAGTTAATGGAAGTTGTCCTGCTTCCTGATATTTTTACTTTTTTAAATTTCAAATTTTTTGAATTTTGAAATTCAAAATTTCAAAATTTGGTCTTTTAATTAAAATTAATTAAATTTAAAAATTCAAAATCAAAAAGCTGATTAAAAGGTTGAGTGTTTAAATGGATAAAATTTAAAATTCAAAAACTAATTTAAGAGGTTGAGTGTTTTAATGGAGAAAAAATAGGCATTAAAATGGGTAAATGTGTATTATAAGAGAGAGAATGTAATGTATCTAAAAACTTACACTAAAATAAAAAAAAAAAAGAGAATTATGTAATATTTAAAAAAAGTAGGGAAAATTGGAGAATATAAAAATTATAGTTGTGTATTTAAGTTATTTTTCCTTATTATAGATATGAGATTTATTTAGTATATCTTTGTATATGTCCCAAATATAAACAGTGGCCTCAAAACGTGCTATTTGGTGAGAAAATCAAGGGTGATATACATGTAATTCTATTTGGTTGGACTTGACCATGAGGCCCACATGTTATCTTCAGCAATGGGCTAGTAAGCCTGTCTCAACTAGATAAAATAGTAGGATAATTTCAAAGGAAAATTATATATAATGGCAAATTAATAAATCAAATTAAATGTTATAATCACATTTTGATTTAGTTGTGCCCTGTAGTAAATTGTTTGTCAGTCGTCTCTCTCCCTCAAACTTTCGCTCGTCACTCTCCCTCTCTCACTCGCCTCTCTCGCTTTTATACAATATATAAAATGTGTTTGTATAAAGCGAGAGAAAATTATATATGTACATATATTTTCGTTCCCTCTCTCAGATCTCGCTCTTCGCTCTCGCCTCTCTCGCTTATACAAACAGAAACAAAATATTTAAGTTGCTTTTTTGTTTGTATAAAGCGAGGAAAAATTGTATATACACGTGCAAATACATATATCTCGGTCCTATACACTTATAATTATACAATACAAATATTCTCTGCCCAATTTTCTTTGTCTTTCTCTATTTCTAGTTTTATACATACATAAATTATACAATTGAACTTTTGTATACAACTATTTTCTTTTGTTATGTATAGCAAACTATACAACTGATTTCTTAGTATATATATAACAAATTATACAACTGTTTTTTTTCCGTATATGTATAGCAAAATATATACATATTTATGTTTGTTATAGAGTGCAATTATACAAAGTATAGCTATAATATACAAATATGATTTTTATATTTGCTATATGTAAAAGTTACTTTTTCGATAATGATTATTTTTTAATATTCTACTTTATGTATCACAATAACCAAGAATTAGAAATTTATATCTTTTAATCTAAAAAGGGTGTACTTGTTATCCATTGTTGTGTTGAGTCCTTATTGTTGGTAAAATTAGTCAATTTACAAGCAAAGTACAAGAAAGAAAGGAACTCAAACTCTCCCTAAACAAAAGCTTACATAGCAATTTCAATGTTATGTCGAACCCCTTAAGCCACTCAATCATCCATCCTACACAATAATTACGACTCAAAAATCGAGTGAACAGTGAGACAGTCATATTCTGAATTACATTATTAAATAGATACAATCAAACTCATTTTAACTACAAAAAAAAGTTCTTTCGAGTAGTATTACCTTTTTTATTTATCAGAAATATATTTTCTACTTTTAAAATAGAAATAAGATCTGCATACACTCTAGTCTCTTCGAATCGTATATATATATATATAAAACCATATTAGAGTTGCCATTTTTTTCTTCTATGTGAACGTACACTGGTGGATATATACAAATATGCACTTGTGAAAGTGTGACGTCAAACTTTTATAATGAATAAATATTCTTGCAATAAATCTATTCTCCATTTTAATACTCAAAACACCTAAATTTTGTTACGTCTCATAATATAATGTCCTCAATTTTTTTGGTACGTTACCTATAAATGAAGAAAGGTACCAATTATATTAATTAATCTAATTATTAATTCATTAAAAAATATTTTATTTGTCAAACATTAGATATTTATCTTCAACTCTTGAAGAGTTGACAGTGTGAAATTAATTATCTTTAGAAAGAAGAGAAGTGACTTCTAATATTCCACAAATCATGATATAATTTCAAAGGGCAAAGTATTATATTTTTTTCCAATATAATAAAAAAAAATTAAGAGAACTCTATGGTCAACGTTGAGTTTCATTACCATTTTTGAATTTATATACCCTCTTCTAGAAGTCTCTTAACATATTATATTAGTTTACTTAAGCATATAAAATTTATTTATAATATATAGTATGAGAGAGTGGACTAGCTTACATATAGCTAGTTTAATAAGTATGTTCTATACGCAAATGTATAAAAATAAAATTGTTTATTTTATTCCAATATAGATGTAATTTTAATTAAGGTGTACCACATAGACACTCAATTATGGTATGGAAGAGCAAAAAAAAAAAAAAACTTTTGAGAAGCTAAAAATAAACTTTTTAAAAAAATTAATATTTATTTTGAAGCTAAATGTATTTGATCAAGCTATTATTAAAAAAAAAAAGGATAACACTTTCGGATAGTAGCAAAAACGTAATTTTTCTCCAAAAGTACTTAGATAACTGACCAAGCATAAATTATCGATCTAATATTGTCAAAGTGTTTTTTAAAATTGATTAATCATGTATAAATTGTATATTTCCTAACTATTTATTTTTCAAATAAGAAGATTTGATAAGTCGATCAAACAAACAGGAACGGATTTTGAAGTCTGGAGTGTGTTTACCTGAATTTTCTCTAAAAAAATATATTTTATATGTATATAAGATTGTTTCCCTAATGTACATATATAGATTTTGAATCATCTGAACATTTGATTTAGTGGTTTAGAAGGTTCAAAATTTGATCTTTAACATTCCAAGTTCAAATATTAAGCACAATCGCAAAAAATTCTAAATCCACCTCAACGAATCGACTTTATAAAAGTCTAATAAATAAAACGATTAACACATTGTACAAGAAAGTTGAAATCGAACTAACAAAATAATGATGGAACGAGGAGCACAAATAAGTGAAATAATATAAAACCTTATTTCTTTTTCAACATCATTTTTGCTTTTACACTTGTAATAGCTTTTCCATTTCTTAACTCTACTTATTGGATTATATTTTACTTATTTGTCTTATAAAAGTTGTTAACTCATCGTATACTCCTCTTCATTAACTATCATTATAGCTATAAATGTCGTCATTTATCCATCACAAGTTATTTCACATATATATAAATATATAAAAAGACGTAAGAAAACTGATCGGTGGGCTAAGAAATGAACTGTCAATCGACATTAATCTTTTAAGAAAGATTCGAGTGAAAGTATATTTGTTGGGCCCCGAAAGATTGTGAATTATGCCTAAGAGGGGCACAATCAGAGGAAACTTTGATAAAGATGTGCATCGATATTGATATATAAATTAATATTTACTTTAAATTATTATAAAAAAAATTTATAAATTCTGAATTCGTTTCTGAGTTTCCGAAAAAGAGATGTGTTGTGGGGAGAAGTATGTCATTGTCTACAAGTTGCAAGGAGACATGTTGGAGTAGACAACATATATTCCAACAAAAGAAAAAAATAAGAAAAAGATAATAATTGCAAATGAAAGTATCACGTTTCTTGATTTTTTGTTTTTCTTCCTTGAAAATGTACACACTTCAAAATCCACACGCAAACTCCTACTTTGACTCTTAACCACAATAACACTAAAAAGCAAATAGTAAAGAATCAAAAAAAAAAAAAACATAGCCGCAATTCACCTTATAAAAGACTTTCCCCGTTTATATTCGGATTCGGATTCAAAATTTAAAATTTAAAAGATAAATAATTGAATTTATAATGAATATTTTAGCTAGTCATGAGATTAATTAAACATTAACAAAGATTACGATAGTCGATAAATGATACTCTCTTTGTTTTTTTTTTTAAAAAATAATTTAGTTTAATTTAAATAGAGTTTAAGAAAAAGAAAAAAGACTTTTTAATCTTGTAGTTCTAAATTAAAGTTATGTCAAATGTACCAAAATGTCATTTAATTTTGTGGTCCTAAACATGTCAAGTGTTGCCAAAAAAGAAATGAGTCATTTTTTTTTTAAACAGACTAAAAAGGAAATAAGATTATTTTTTTTAAAATCGAAGAAATTACTTAATTATGTTTTAATAAATTTAATTTATTTTCAAAGTAAATTTTTTGATATAAATTTAAATTATTTAAAGTCAAAAATAAATATCAAACATTAAATTGAAGGGAAAAAAAAAGGAGGTGATGAGGTCATTTGCTTGTGGAGTTGTGGGAATATCTTGTTGTTTGTATACAATTTTTTTTTTTTTACTTGTTTGATATTCTTTATTCTTTAAAAATATTTGAGTGGATAATCTTAATCTAACATATAATGGGAAGAAAAAAAAAGTTAATGCCTTTAGTGGGATTAGAATCCTATATATATATAATAAAAAAAAAAACATTATACTAAAAATTCAATAATCGATCTCTTGTTTTTTTTTCTTTTTGTAATTAAATTTGATTTAAATGGTTATCAATTTATTTATTTTTGAAACGTAAATTAGTCTAAGTTGCCTTCTCCCTACGCAATCGATCTTCTTCAATTGTCAATATATGAGGCTAGCTTAATTCCTTGTCAAATTATCACACCCCCAACCCCACCCAAAACAATCCCTCAACAATCTGGGGCGCGTATAAATTTAAAACCTGATTACGTATTTACATGAATTTAATAATATTTATCTAGATTTTATATATATTTTAGATATTTATAAACATTTTATAGTAAATCTAATTATTATAATATAAAATTAATTTAAAGTCATTTGAGAATTATATGAACTTTAGTTTCTGAATCCGTATGTATGTACAAACTATCTATACTATTTTTTTGATAATTCACCATAGTGAAGGCATCTGACAAACTTGTACACTTATTTAAAAGTGACAAGAAATGAACTTGTCACTTTTAATTGAAATTAATGAGTGAATAAGACATATCAAACTAAAACAAACAAAATTAGTTGTATATAGATTGAGTTAATTGCAAACATAAGGGAGCTTCATATCAATTTTTATGTTAACTTTTTTGGACAAGAAAAGAAAATAGTTTTTCAAATTTTAATTTACTAATGTCACTATTATTATTATTATATCCTATTAGTGGACCAACATTTTTATTTGTATGAAAAAATAATTGTTGCAATCAAAGAAGATTTCAATTTTAAGTGAGACGAAACTTGACGATATCTCCTAAACTTGGCATTGTGAGTAATAATAGTGAGACAAATGAAGATTTTGGGAAAATTCTCCTAATGGAACATCACTTCAAGCTACCCTTCTTATTCAAATGTGGGCATTGGGTACCCCATCATTTTTATGGCATGTAGGACCATATATATCTAATTTTTAAAATATTTAGTGACCATCAAAGATTATCGTAAAGTATTTCTTAATTATTTATCAGAAATTTGGACGTAACAAATATAAGTTACAAGTTATAGCGAGTTAATTGTCTCGTGTTGCAGTTATTTTCTACGATAATAATTTAAGAAAAGATTGACTTTAAAATGGACGCAGATCAATTGGACATAAAATTATGGCGGTGGAGTTTCTGTCTTCGGCTCCTAGGGTTTTTAACATAACAACAGAAGAATAAGACAATACTAGAATTTTGAAGAAGACACCTAAAGCTCTGATATCATGTATAAATTCACATTAATTATTATTGTGCATATGATGTATCTGTACAAGTAGAGTGCATGTATTAAAACTTAGATTGACTATAATTTGAGGAAAGATTGACTCTAAAATGGACACAGACCAATCGGACATATAATTATAGTGGTGGCGTTTTTGTCTCCGATTTCTATAGTTTTTGAAATAACAACGGAATAAGAATTATAAAAAAGGTAATACTTGAATTTTAAAGAAAACACCTAAAGCTCTGATGTCATGTATAAATTCACATTAATTATCATCGTGTATATGGAAGTATCTATACAAGTAGAGTGCATGTACTAGTACTAGAAGATTGACTTTGATTTGAGAAAAGATTGACTCTAAAATGAACGCATAACAATTGGGCATATAATTATGGTGGCGGAGTTTCTATTTCCGCCTCTTAGTGTTTTTCACATAACGAAAGAAGAATTAAAAAAAAAAAAAGACAATACTAAAATTTTGAAGAAGACATCTAAAACTCTGATATCATGTATAAATTCACATTAATTATCATTATGCATATGAAGTATCTATACAAATAGAGTGCATGTACTAGTACTAGTAGATTGACTATGATTTGAGAAAATATCGATTTTAAAATGAACGTAATCAATTAGATATATAATTATAGCGATGATGTTTCTGTCTCTGATTTCTAGAATTTATAAATAAAATTAAAAGAAAAATTATAAAAAACAATAATACTTAAATTTTAAAAGAAACACGTAAAACTCTAATATCATATAAAATTCACATTAATTATAATTGTGTATATAAAAGTATCTAGTAGAGTGCATGTACTAGTATATACTAGTAGAAAGCCTAAACAAGAAATGTAATTAATTACAAACACTTCTAGAAAATAGGAAAATATTTAAACAAATTCTTCACTAATAATAGGTTAAGTTATACAAATAACTTTTTTATAAGAAAATATATATCCTGTCAACATATATTAGTTAAATCATTTTGAAAAAACAATATTTAAAGCCAATCCATGATCAACAAATGGCTAGTATAAGTATAACTACTCTTTTTATATCCATGCCTTTATGAAGACATCTTAATCGCATCTTTCATTCAATTTTGTTGGATTTACTAAATCTATAAGTAGATATTTAGCTCCTACCTTTTTTTTCCCAAGTTGAATTCATTGTCTCAAGCAATTTTGGTAAAAGTTTGATAAATAAAATTTTTTTAAAAAAATACTATGATCAATTACTTCACACTACTTTGAAATTAAAGAGGCTAGGGCATAATTATCTTCAATATTATTTTATATGAGTTTTTGAATTGTAAATTGTTTCGACGGCTAGTAATTGATTAATTTTTAAAATATAATTCGTAAATTTTTTTCTTAATATATATTTAGAGTTTGATAAAAAAAAATCTCTACTTTCGTTTATTTGATTTTTAAACTATATGTCAAATGAGTTAAAGACAGATCCAAAATTTACGGTTCATAAGTTTTTACATAACAATTTTAAGTAATATATAATAATAAATAAGTTTCAGTAAAAAACACATGTTATTCTCTAAATTCGCCAACGCGAGTGGGCGTGTGGAGGAGTAGTTGGGTGGGTGTAGGAGGGACAAGCCAAACTTTATTCCCTATATATAGTAGTAGTTGGTTTTTATTATAAGCTTTGTTTTAATAATTTTGTATCCCAAATGAATTTAATTAACCTAATATTGATCATTTATGTAATAATGAATTAATGAATGAAAAAGAGGGAAAGTGAAGAGCACTAAGAAATAATGGAATTAGTTGATAGGTAGTTGAATACAATAAAAGATTCATTATATCCAAATAAGAATAAAATAATTGATTTGATATATTGAAATTTTTTGTATTTCCAACTCTTGACAACTCAAAAGGGTCATTATGAAGAAAAAAGATTAATGAGGTGGGCATCCCACACTCCTTTTCAACTTTTTTTTCTATAATGTATATATAATATATGATTTTAAGTTAATGGATGTAGAATTTATTCCACATGATATTTTTTTTTGTAATATATATTTTTATTTCTTTTTTATTTGTTTCAAAAAAATTATATTTAAATATTAAATAAATAAATAGATAATTTATCTCTTAATAACAAGTTTTTATAGTTGTATGATTATTTTGATATGTTTAAGAGTGTAAGTCTTCCAAAATGAAAGCTTTCATATTTTTTTAGGGATAATTCACAAGTACTCCCTCAATTTATGTTCGAAATCTCAGAGTCACAGTTATACTATACTAAGGTTCTATTACCCTCCTAAACTTATTTTATTAATAATTTTCTACCCCTTTTTGGCCTACGTGACACAATCTTATGGGCCCAAAGCTGGTTGATTTTTTTTAAAGTTAGTGTCACGTAGGTTGAAAAGGGGTAAAAAGTTACTTATAAAATAAGTTCAGGGGTATTAGGACTTTATTATAGTATAAGTGTGTCTCTGAGATTTCGGACATAGATTGAGGGGGATATTTGTACATTTTTCATTTTTTTTTTAAATTTTAAACTCAATTAAATAGAATCACGAAAAATTAAACTAAGAAAGTAATACATTAATATCATCATCAAAAGAAAAATTACAAATTTGTGACAAGTTCATCATGACTTCTCAATGCATTTGTGACAATTTTATGATAAAAAACAATCAACGTGAAAAAAATAGTGTGATAGACATAATAATCTCTCACAATTCTGTTATAAATTTGTAATTATCACAAATTTATATCTAAATAAGATTTGTTATAAATTTTGATAGACTTATTGATCTATCACAAATCTTTAATTTATATCCCACAATTATATTTATGACGGAAATAAAATTCTGTTTCAATTTTTTTAATATGATAAATTTAATTAACTTTTTTTTTACATTACGGTGCATATATATGTGTATATACATGTGATGGCCGAAATTTTATTTTTTTTAAAAATCAAATTTGTGACGAATTCTTCCATCACAATTTTTGTAAATATTTGAAATAAACATGCGTGTAAATGTGTACTATATAGGTATGTTTTTTTATTTTTTATATAGTATATAGTTAGAATTAAAAACCTATACGTCACATTGTTGCCTTTAAATCCATATTTATCAATTGTTTCTATATACATAGTTAGATAAAGATGGAGATGATAATGAAATTCAAATACTTTCTTCGAAATCTCATTTTACGTGATATTTTCTAGATTTGAAAATTCAAACAAATTTATTTTTTTATCATAATTTTTTTTTATAGATTTTTTAAATATATTATATTATAAATTATTATAACTTGTAGTACTTTTTACGTAACTTATAAATATATAAATTTCATTTCAAAAAGTTTAAAAATTTCATGCATAAATTGTCGATCAAACTTAAACTGCTGGCAGAGGTGGAGTCCGAATTTTCGATAAGAGGTTCAAAATCTGAAGAAGTAGATATACGAAGTAGCCGAATGTAATTTGATATCTACGATATATATCTAAAAAATTAGTTTAATCATATAAAAATGATATAATTTTCCCCCGAAGGACCCTGTAAAGCTATGATGGCTCTGCCACTGACTGCTGACTCTAGAAAAACAAAAGATGTCACATAAATTGAGACAGATGTATAATAAAAAATGATAAATATCTTTTTTTGGCTCAATGAAATAAATTAAATTGAATGAAACAATTAATTAGTTGTTTGGTGGCTGCTACAAAGCTCCCACTTTTTGTTTCTCTATGGCTGGACACGATTTTGCTACCTTTAGTAAATACATGTTTCGTAAACGTCTTGTCTTTTTCCTTTTATTATACTTTCCTTTTTATACATACCAAATTCTTCTTTTATAGATTTAGCACAACTTGTGCTTATCCATGCATCCATTTTCAAAAATATTAAAGCTGAAAATTATTTGAGTCGGGAGTTTATTAAAAATGGTTTATTTATGATTTTTATAATGTAGAAATAAGATTGTATATATATATAGTTCTTTTCAGATTTTTTTTATGGTATATACTGAGAATGTTGTTGTTGTTATTATAGTATGACTACTAGAAATTAAGAAATTATCAATGGACGAAATTTTGTAGCTAAATAATTAAAATTTCATGTTAATTTTATTTAGTTATGGATAAGTGACAGATTGTAAGAAAAATCAACCATCTACGAGTTTTTAAGTGACGGATTAACTAGGTATTTCGGATAAATTTTATAAATAATTTCATATTTTTTATTTTGTATATGTGGAATCAACTTGACTTTATATGAATATGTCTTTATATTTTGAATATTCTTAGTGAAAACTTTAATTCCACAAATATTGCAGTTGATATCGTCTTTTAAGTTCAACTGATCAAATTCATATCGAAAAATCTTATTATACGTAAGGGTTTAAAATGATTTTTTTTATCAAATCATGTTTCAAGATTTAAATCTACAACAATTGATACAAGTTACATAACTTTAGTGTCTAATTATGTGCCTTAACTTTAGTTTTTGAAATTACCACATTTACTATGTATTTGTTTTAGTTAGATATATGCGAATTAAATTAGGTGTAATTTAATTTGTTCTAGATATACAATATTTAAAATATATATTCAATATCAGAGACACATAAATCTATTATCGTCAATGTATGTATTTAACTTAAAATCTAAGATGCGGTGTATCTAACTTCAACTTTCATACAAAATTATTAATTAGTAAGATAATATGTTATCATTTCAAATATAAATGAATTAATAGTATTTAAGGTAAAAAAAATGTATAATTATATATATGTTCTTAAATCTAAGTTTCTTTATTAAAGATAAATGAAAACTTTACTTTTCAATGAAATATTTGATAATACATTTCACGTTGTTTATGCTTCCTATTAGAGATTCCTTAGACGTCAACAATTACACCTCTTCATTCTATATACAACAAAAGTATGGTTGGTATTATATTAAACTAAAGTATATAACTAAAAAATAAATAAATTAAAAAACACATAAGAGAAGCTTCTAGTGTAATAACAAAGGTAGTTCAAATATACTTTGAATTATAAGTTTGAATTTTCAGTGTAATATTTTAGTATATTATTTTCTTAATTATTTGTTAGACTTTTTGACTCCACTAGTTCAAATAGTTGTAATTTGAATTTCTACAATATATATAGCTTCTTCAATGTCAAAGTATGTTCTTTCCTTTTATTTGTGTACCATGATTGGGGGAGGGGACAAATATAACCATTTTAAAATAGACAATTCACATCAATATATTTTATTTAGAAGAATTACATAAAGCTCGAAATTAATAAAATCAAAGTGAGTTTTAGAATAAATTGAACATCTCTACTTTGAGTACACCAAAATTTTAGTGATCCAATGGCATAAAAATTCATTTTTTAACTTATATAGCCGATCAGAAAAAAATAATATATATACATATATATATATATTTATTTAATTTTTATTTTGTACGAGGTAAAATAACTTTTATCGATAAATTTGTAACTAAATGAAGTAACATTAAGGGTGACAAAATGGTTAGAAGTTTTGATATCAATTCGATCCAATTATATTTTAAATGGTTGGATATTCAATCATTTCAAAATTATATTAAACATGGATCACACATTATCCATCATATAAAATATGAATAATCCATAAGTATCCACCAACTAGACTCCCCTTCAAATATGTAAGCGTGTGGAAACTTCTAAAAAGTGCACTTATTAAGGGCATGTTTGATATGGAAAAATATTTTATATATTTATATATACACATATATCAAGGAAAATATTTTATCGAAACTTTCCTTTAACCTCACGACCTCATCAAAAACAGGTTCCTATCCGAGTGCTCTATGAGATGAAGAATCCCTCGTAGCTAGATTCAAACTTTTGATCCCGACTTGAGATCCAAATACAACCCCGATATGAGAAATAAGATTGGACTTCCAATTATGAACCCGATCCAAAATCAAGACCCGAATTTCGACATAAGACTTAATTCTTGAACCCTGACTTATAACGTACTCCTGACCTTGACTCGACTCCTAACCCCATCCCCCGACTCTGATTTCTAACCCCAACTTAGAATCCAACTCACACTTTTAACCCAGGACTCGATTCCTAAGACCCAACTCCCAACATTGACCCCGACCAAGATTTAGAACAAAACCCTTAACCTCGATCCTGACATTGGTCGGTGACCTACAGTGACCCTATTCGATATTTGAAACCTAGTCTCGACCTATGACATTATTCATGACCTTGACCCCGACCCTAACCCTAACAATCGATCTCAATCTAAGAGCCGACTTGAGACTCAAATTCTAATCCTAATTTAAAATTCTGACTCTAAGATTCAACTCCTTATACTAATTTGGAACTTGGGTCCCAATCCGGAACCTGACTCTCAACCCTAAACCAATGCCCGTCTCACGATTCATCTATACACCATTTAATAGTTAGTCATATATAACTAATACATATACAAATTACGAGAAAATTAATATATTATTTTAAGGAAGACAAAAAAAATATAATAATTAAAATTTACATCAATAATACTAGCATAATTCTAAATAGCTACCAAACAACGATTCCTAAATTATTGAAATATATAAACATTAATAGTTAAATGGATATGAATGCTTTTAAGTACAAGTAATTAAGGAGAAGGGTACATTGGTGAGATCCAGCTGTTACGTGTGACATAACATGACTTCATCCTTACGAAGCACGAAACTCTTTTTACTATTTTTGTATTTCATTCACATTAACCAAACTTTTCTTTACATTTTTGGTCCAAAAGTTTCCTAATTAAAGCATCTTAAGTCCTTCCACCGTCCACTAATTTGCACCCACACTTTTATTGCTTCTTTCGTCGTAATTTATATTGTTGTATTTGATCAGACATCAAGTTTAAGACGAACGAAAGACTTAAAATTATATGATTTTAATGTAAAGTTATAATCTTTTGTATGATCATAGATTATTACATGAAGTACACGTGATTAAATAGTTTTGAAACTAATTTATCTCACTTGAAAGTATGAGATAAAATTTATACGATCAATGAAACATAATATTTATTTTTATCGTCTATTTAATTATGAAATATTTCACCTTATTAGCGTACCAAAACACTCTTTTTTAAGTGTGAAAGAAGGGGTTTAATACACTTTTTACTATTTATGTATGGTGTTATTTTTATTTTCATTCATATAAAAAAAATCCTTGCTTTTTTAGTCCAAAAGTTACCTAATTTAAGTTTTTTGTGTCCTTCTACCGTCCACTTATTTCTCACCACAATTTCTTCTCTTTTAATTATTTTTTTTACTTTTTCACTTTTTACTCTCTGTAATCTGAATATGAAAAAAGAATATACTTTCTCTTCCATCTCATTTTCTATTTATTTATTTACAAAAATAATATATTTTATACAATTTATAACAATTTTTATTTTATTGTGTATATTTATAGTTAGAGAATCACATTATAGGTTTACGCTTGATTTCAATTTATTATTTTTTCAATTTTATGCTCAATTAAATTATACCTTATAAATTAAATTGATGTATATACCTTCACTAAAACAAATGAAAAATGTGGATATTATTATATCATTTGAAGAAAACTAGAAAGAAAACAATTAATAATTATTCTTCTGTTTCCGGAAAATAATTATAATATTCGAAAGAAATATCCAAACTTTTGTATGAATTCCAAAATCTATAAATTTAAATGCTTGAAATATACATAAAACATGATTTATAATTAACACTAGGACAAATTAATAATTAATAATTAATAAATGCATAGAAGACAAATGTCACAAACAACAATTGTCAAACTAGAATTGAATTCCTTATTATTAAAATTTTATGTCTCATTTCTCTTGTTATTAGAAAAAAAAAAGTTTCATTTTTTTCCGTAACCCTAATAAAAGAGATAATTTTAAATCATAATTAGAAGTTAGAAAAAAAATTGAGCACTTGAAGTCCACAACAAATACAACATTATATGCTAATGGCTAAAAAATGAATGAACCACCAAAAATCCAAAGATAAAATTAAGTAAATAGTACAAAATGATTTTGAATAGTTTGCTTTGATTATTTAATTACACAAAAATATCTAGTATAAACAAAAAATTGATACGAGGGACTTGCTCGAATGAAAAGTATTTACGGCTTCCAATTATAAGGTTGTGACTCATTAAGCGAACAAAAATATTTTAGGAGTAAAAAAAAAGAGACGAGTGGTAAACTGATCTAAGCGACGAGAATTCCATTATTATATCATAAATTTAGATTAGTCGAAGTCAAGAATAGAAATTTGAGAATTCTAAAACTTTTATTGATAGTGGGGTTTGAACCTACAACACTAGTGTTTCTTACTACTTAGCCGTGATTCAATTTTTTTAAGGGGTTCATAAGTTAGTAAATATATACTCCATTCGTCCATTATTATTTATCATAATTTTTATTTTTTTATCATATTAATATGTAAAAAGTTGAATCTATAATAATTTTCAGGTAGTTTTTGAATATCTAAATTTTTTGTTTATAATATCGAATTAATATAATCTAATTTAACTTTGAAAATTACTCAAATTGACTTTCGAAAAACGCAACATGATAAATAAAAGTGAACGGAGAAAGTATATATATATTTATTTAATTTTGACAGATACATCGTCTATATAAAAGTTAGTGAAACCCCTCACCTAGTTCTTCCTTTGTTTGAAACCTACATAAAGACTCTATTAGACCGTGCTTCCCCTTATTGTTGCTCGAAGCCTACATAAAGACTTTATTAGATCGTGCTTCCCCTTAATCATACTGCAAATTCATATCAATCGAACTCTCAATATAAATATCGAATATCGAGTCAGAACTAAAAAAAAAATAAAGAAGAAAGAAACGTCAAAGGAAAATGAGATTGAGTCTATTTTACGCAAAATGAGTCGTCCATATTCTATTCTCCTTATCTTTCAAAATTCTAAAATTCTAAAAAAAAAAAATAAAAAAAAATCCCCCTTTTCTTCAACATCCCTCTCTTTATTAACTATAAAATAAATCCACACTTTCTCTTATAAAAATACCACACTTTTCCTCTTCTTCTTCTTCAAATGACAAAATATTAACAACTTAAATTTCTTTTTTTCTCTTCAAAATTAAAAAATTATGGAGAAGGTTAATTTTTTGAAAAATGGTGTATTAAGATTACCCCCAGGTTTTCGATTTCGTCCCACCGATGAAGAACTTGTGGTACAATACTTGAAGCGTAAAGTCTTCTCTTTTCCTTTGCCAGCATCTATTATCCCTGAAGTTGAAGTTTACAAATCTGATCCTTGGGATTTGCCAGGTTGGTTCATAGGAACTCCCGTTACGACGATAGAATGTCTACATCACACTTTTTACTATCAGTCAGAAGCCTCTATTTTATAAATAAATTTGAATGGTAAAATTAATTTATTAGGTTATTTTTAAATTCGCGCTAAATTTACTAAGGGAATAAAATATTCTCAATTAAAGGATTGCTTTTTCTTTTTTTTTAATTGGGTAATTATTGAAGTTATGATTTTGAGAAAAAGTGGTTGGAGCAGGGTAGACAGAGGAGTTGGTTGCTCTGTTTTATATAAGTGGAATATATAAATATCGAACATTAAATCGAATCGAATTAATTTAATTTTTTTATTTGAATTTAGGTGATATGGAGCAAGAAAAGTATTTTTTTAGCACTAAGGAAGTGAAGTATCCAAATGGGAATAGGTCAAATAGAGCAACAAATTCAGGATATTGGAAGGCTACTGGAATTGACAAGCAAATCATATTAAGGTATGGTGTAAAGTTCAATCAATTTTCTCGAACGAATAATAAAAAATTCGGGGCTTTGACTTGATCATAATCAATCAGTTTATTATTTTGGTTCGAGTTCGATATAGCTTTAACGAGTGATTTAATTCGTGCAGGGGACGACAACAACAACAATTGATAGGATTGAAGAAAACACTTGTCTTCTATAGAGGAAAATCTCCACATGGTTGTAGGACCAATTGGATTATGCACGAATATCGTCTTGCCAATCTCGAATCTAACCACCACCCAATTCAGGTAAAATTTATGTTGGATTTAACTTTTTTAGTTTTAGCATCGAAAGAATTTACTTTAGATACGTATGAGATAAGAAATTCTTAAGTATATAAAGCGAGTTGAACCACTACTTCCAACTCCAATAGTTTTTCTCTTCGAATCTTAAAATTGATCTTTTTTTTTTTAAATTTTTTTATAAGTGAATAAAAGTATAATTTATATGGTTTAAAGGAATAAACCTAAAAATGTAATTTTTGGAAAAAGGTATCAAATAATTCCCCATTGGACACTTTTTTTGGTCATAAATATGTAGTATAAAATTATTTGGATGTAATGTTTGTTAAATTAATTTTTTTTAGCTAAATTCTGTCACACCATAATTCCCCTAGTTTTAAATGTCTTTTTTTTTTTTAATTAAATATTATCACATAAATTATACGAGATGATAACGATGTGAATCTGCTATTGCAGGGAAATTGGGTTATCTGTCGAATTTTCTTGAAAAAAAGAGGCAATACTAAAAATAAGGAGGAAAACATGACAACACATGATGAGGTTAGAAACGGAGAAATTGATAAAGACTCGCACGTTGTTTCAATTAAAATGAGTTCTCGAGATTCTGAGACATTGGCTTCCGCGAATAGTGAACTAAAGAAGAAGGCATCGATAATATTTTACGATTTTATGGGGAGGAATAATTCGAATGGAGTTGCAGCTTCAACGTCAAGTAGTGGAATCACTGATTTGACTACTACTAATGAAGAATCTGATGATCACGAAGAAAGTACTAGTAGTTTTAATAATTTTACTACTTTTAAAAGAAAAATTAATTAATTTATCGTCGTTGAATCGATATCAATCGTCTTTTTTAAGCTAATTCAATTTTCTAGTAGTATTCAATCGGAATAAGCAGCTCAATTTCGATTTTCTTCATCTTATTATTGTTTTGGAGTAAGACAAGACTCACAAAATGACAACAATTAAAATTGGAAAATTTTGTAAAAAGTAAAAAATACTTTATTATTCGCGGACCCCCCCTCCCAAAAAAAAAATCTCTCAAAAAAATATAATAAGATGAATAAAATTCGTTCTTTTTAAGTTATTTTAAATTTAAGTTATTTTAAATTCAAATCTTAACGTAAATATTTCTATATAAAATGTATTTCCCCATTACTTCCTTGATGAAATCAACACAACAATTAAATTAGTCAAGCAAATACGTATTGGATAACAAATTGTATGAAAAAAATACTAATTTATTTGAAGAACCACATGAATAAGCATATAATATAAAGGTAAAAATATAAATTTAATCCTTGTAATATTAGATAATTTAGTTTTTGATTTATTTGAACAACCACATGATTAAGGATATAATATAAAGGTAAAAAAAACAATTTCTGTCCCTGTAAATATTAAATAATTATAGTTTTTGTTTTTTTGGGTTACTTGATTATGCACATCTAACCCTTAATTATTTAAAATGTGTGATTTTTGTCTTTGAAGTTAATTATTTAACGGAATGATTGTTTTAAGATATATAAAATAAAATAAAATGAAGAATGATATGCAAAAATCAAAATTATATTTTATATTTCTTAAATATACAACCAAAATGATTATTTTAAAATATATTAATTGATCGTATTTGCCTCTCTTTTGCTCTGCTCTTGGTTCATCAATTATGAAGTAAATGAATTAACAACTTAAGATTTTTAAAAGTTTTATCTTTTTCAAAGTAATTAATTGTTATATAATAGATAAAAAAATTATACTTGTTTGATTTGTCAAAATAAATAAGTAACTAGGATCAAATAAAAAAAAAGTGAAAAAATAATTTGAGGCAGATAAAATAGTAATTAATGTCAAATTTACATGAACGGGCTCCTTAGGGCTATCAATGATGTCCAAATAATTTTAGACTTTAAAACCTTTAACCTTTATTTTTAAAATTTCAACTATTTTAGTAATAATTCCGTCAGATATTTAATTATCATTAACTTACAAGGATCAAAATCACACATTTTAAGTAACTAAAAGTTAAATGTGCACAAGTTCAATAAAATAACTATTAAAATTTAAATTATATAATTATATGAAGACTAAATTATTATTTCCCCTATAGAATTAGATCACCTATTTGCCTATCCATTTTTGGAACCCAAAAAAGGCTTCCTTTTAATTCATTTTTTTATTACAGAAAATATAAAAATCCACTACCATATTTAATGCTAATTCCTTCACATAATTAAGAAAAATCCACTTAAAAATTGTCAAATTCGTGTCCTAAGATCACATATAATTAGGGGTAATTTAATGGCCACTCGATAAACTTTTTGTCTTATTATGTTAAAAACATTAAATTATTTTTTTACATACAATATTCACTCAACTTTATTTAAATATTACATAAAGTTACTAAATGTTTTTTTTATAACGAAAATGCTGCTCAACTTTGCCTAAATGTCAAAAAAAATGTTTTCTTTGTTTTACTTCTAGTGATTGACTATGCTACTTAGTAAAGTTGAATATTTTTTTTAATGAAACATATTTCAATGACTTTTACGATACTTTAATAAGATTGAGTGATTTTTTAAGTTTCAAAATATAGTACAACAACTTTGGTCTAGTAAAGTATAAAATTAGAGTGTGTATATTCATAAAAATGTCGTTACAATTCATATTTTTTTCTAATAATCCGTAAAGGAGGTGAATAGAGTCATCAAAAGAAGCCTCAAAGGCAGAAAAAAGAACTATTCGTTTGGTAGAATGTATTAAAAGAAATAATACATTAGTTTGGTAGAGTGTATTAAAAAAAATGCATGTATTAACTTTGTAAATAATTTTTTTAATGCAATGCATTCTATTTTTAATGTATTAAACCAAATATAACTAATACATGCATTGCTAATACAAGTATTACTAATACACTCTATTTTAACATTATATAATGCACTGTATCAAACGATCCCTTAATGTAAAAAAAAAAAAAACAAATAAACAGAATGGTGACCAAACTTGTCCTTCAACCTTGGATAGTTGGTGAAGAACTTTGAAGAAAAACACATAGACAAACAAAAAATAATAATCTGAATGTTTTGTCAGACTATCTTTAGTAATTTTTAGTAGGTAATTAAGCGTTATCTTCACTTTTTTTTATTTTTTTGAATTGTTTTATATACTTCTTCTTGAATTGACGAACTATAAAAAAAAATTACTCCTATCCTTTTCAGATAATACTTATGTGATTGTACTGGATAAATATCGATTTCGTGTAGACTAGTCCCAAAATACATTCCATTGACACATTTCAAAGAGGTTGGTGACATTGGTGCTACTAATCTTACTAGCAAACACACAAGACAAAAAAGAGTAAATTAATTAGGTGTATATTTGTGAAGGGGCACAGTTAACAGAATTATTGAATTTACATGATAGATAGGTAGGTGAAATTGAAGAAAATGAAATTTCATATAACAAGGACAACATTTGAAAAAATATATATAAGAAAGTGGTCCAATGGATTCAAAGAACAAAAGGGTCTTGCTTCATATATATTTTTTTTAAATGTAGAAGAAAAATATCTGTTTTATGGGGCCACTTACGAAACTAGACGGATCGAAGGGTTCAACTGAATATCTTTCACTTAGAAATTACGAAGAGATTAATGTACATAACTAATCACTTAACTGTTTAAGTTAAAATTAGCTAGTGAATATATAATATATGTATAATTTTGTATAATCAATATAGAATATATGTATACCAACTTAAAAAGATAAGTGATAAATTTGATTGACTAATTATATAAAAATTATCATGTGTGAAATAGGATATATATCAAATCCTAATAATTGTCATATTAAGTTTTCTTTTATATTCTTTTTTTTTTACTATGCTGCTGGATTTCAGATTTCTGGTACGATATAATATATAAATGTGTCATTTAATTTGATTTTAACTAACATTTATGTTCTCTAATTTTGGTTGTGCACAAGTAGACATTTAAGCTAGTGTAATATTGAACAACAGACACATTTGTCCTACATGATAATTTTGTGTCCTGCATAGTGTTCAATTTTATACAAATTTAAGTATCTACTCGTGCATGTTCAAAGTAGAAGGACATAGATATCAGATGAAATCAAATTAAAAGAACACATTTATGTATTATACCTTATGACATTGCCTTTGTATATGACAAATAAATCTCTATCTACTTCTCACTTAATAATTGGAAGGGACATTACCTAACACCCTTATATAAAAATGTATAATAATTTTAAATCATTAACTATATTATATGGAAATCCATAAAGGAAGACTAAGCAAAGAGATTCTCCAACTATCTTCCAACTACATTGAAAATTTAACTTATAATTAAGCAAGATTTTTCTACAAATATGTTACTAATTAATAGTTTTCCCTAATATCTTTTTCAAATGGAAGAGACATGCATGCTTAATAATGACTCATATACATGATTTAAAATTACAAACGTATACATAGGTCATACGTTAGAGCTAGTATGTGGACAATAATTATTAGAAAATGTTTTTCGAAATCGAGTGAATATCTCTTCCTTATACGTAGAAAGAAATGTCTCTGATCAAGTGATTATGCAGGACGTGATTCAGACTAAGTTTTGATTATATATTTGTATATCTCGCGAGATGAACATCTGATATCGTCAAGCCGATTACGAAACAAATTTAGGCTACGTACTAAGTTTAAACCCATTGCCACAACTCACAAAGTAATAGTGAATGACAATGATATATGTTTAAAATTCTGATAATCATGAATTATTCAAACATGTATAACTATAATAAGCAAGCAAACTAATAGATAGATACTCATTGAACACTTATTTTAATCATTTGGTTAATGTCTTTATGCAAAGGTAAACATTAATTAAGAACTATAATAAGGTGATTTATTTGGATGTGACATGACCTCACAAGACAAAGATTATAAATAATTAGGGGGCATAAGCCCTTTCAATAATTGCCAAGTGGGAGTAAAGAGGCAAAAGGGCGGCTCATAGTTAAAACTTGATATATAGAGAAAAACATATGCAATAATTAAACTAATTTAATAGCAACCTACTCAATTTTTACAATGAATATGATCTCTTCATCTTAATCAAAAGTTTCAATTTTCACGATGAATATATCTCTTCAGTTTAATCAGAAATTTTAAATTTAAATTCTGCATGAAAAGAATTTCGTATTAAGAAATGCTTTCTTCTTAAATGTGTGTTACATGACGTATGTTTAAATCGAGATTTTAATATAAACATCGTACATCACATCGTATAAAAGATTGAAAAAAAAATATTAATCAATTTAATTTTTTGGAAGAAAAAGTGGGGCACTAACTTTTTGAGAAGCAAAGTATAGATATAAAAAAATGCCGACCAGAGTTCCTTGTGACAGTGGTTCAGAATCAGCTAAAAAGGCTTTTGAAGTCCTTCACGTCACTTTATATTATACGATATATACATGAAAATAATAATAATAATAATGTTCATATTTCATTGTCATGGCTTTAAGTACCTCATATAAGGTGGGAGTGTACAAAGGGGTAAGATAAGACTTCATTTTTTTTAAAATTTTCTTTTTTTTGGTTTTACTTTCGTACATAAAATTTCATTGACCTAATTAATTTCGATGCTGCAGTAGCAGTGATTTTGTTTTTTCTGGTAGAGTAAATCGTTAATGTTCCAGCGATTTTACCGATTTAGTTAATGTAAAATTTTATATTCCGTTTTGGAATTTTTGTTAATATTTTATACCATTAGGCTCCGAACTCTGATTTCGGTTGTATATATGTGTATAATTTACGATGAACCTCTCTATTATCGGTGGGCCTATTAAAGATAATTAAACGCTTTATATATATATATAAAAAAAAAGATTGATATTTCATTGTCATGGTGGGAGGTGTAGTAAGGGGTAGGATAAGACTTCATGTGAATGATTTGTTGTTATAAAGTTTAATTTGATACCTAAAATACATTGACCTAATTAATTTAGATGCACAAGGTAGGAGTGGAACTAGAGGGGAGTTCGAGGCTTATCCAACCCCTACATGTTAGATAATCATACTTTATATAAGGTCAAAGTACATTTAATTAAGGGGAAAAAAGACAAATATACCTTCGAACTATCATAAATGGTATGCAGATACCCTCCGTCATACTTTTGGGACATTGGTAACCTTTCATTCAAAAACTTGAGCATATATACCCTTTACCCTTCAATCTAATTGAAGATCAAATAGGGACACGTGACACAATCCTATCCGTCGATAAATGGATAAGATTATGACATGTGTATGTATGTTAGTATAAAGGGTATATATGCTCTATTTTTTGGACGACAACGACACCTATGTCCCAAAAGTATGACAAATGATATTTACATTACTATTTACGATAATTCGGAAATATATTTGTCCTTTTTCCCTTTAATTAATCATGAACTCAATAGGTAGGAGGGGAGGGGAGTTAGAGGAACAAGAAGGGAGTTTGAGACTCATCCACCCCCTATATGTCATATAATTAAACTGTATATAAGGTCAAAGTACATATAACTAATCATGAACTTTTCTAATCCTACCTCGGTTATCGCTAGAGGGGCAACATTCAAAGCAAAAAAAAATCTCAAAACTCAAACTCGAGACTCTGAAAGACGATTCTAACTCTCGACAATTTTCATTTTAGGATAGGCTAGTGTAAGATTTGGTTGGTTGTGTAGATCGCTTGACTTGACATTGTCAATGGCGTTTGCAAGCCGTCAGAGTAGAATACAAACAATGAACACAGCTTTTATGGCTTCATATGGGGTTAGGTCAATTCTTATAGTGAAAGAAAGGTACTCCAACAACTTTCCACATGGAAAGGTAATTTCATAACGTTGACTAGTTCAACAACCACTTTATAAAGTTGTACACACAAATTTTTTTTATTGATGTTTATATTTGGATTGTTTAGTTTGTTCACAAGTAGCCTAATAAGACTCATCACATGTGAACTCACTAGATTAAATATAAATTTTGTAAGGCCACTACTATAGTTGTTACCAAACAATAACCACCTACTTGTCGTCATCAAATGATGTGATGCAGTGGATATGTTGTTCCTTCCTTTATCTCGGCTTTGAGTTCTAAGTATGAAAAAGTTATCGGCAAGAAGATGGGAAACCAAAAAAGATAAAATAAGACAGCTTTTCTGCATGGCATGTCTAGACTTGGACAATGGTTTCCATTGCCTGTTTCAACACCTAATCCAACTGTTCCAGCTTTTCGAAATGAAATGCACTCGAGGTAAAGACGATGTCTAAATAGTCCTTGATCGACATAATCTTATACGATAACACCAGTGTGAGAAAGATGAGAGTTACACTAGCCTTTGCTACTGAGAGGGACTAGTCACCTAAGCAAAACAATTAAACTTGGACAGAAAACGCTACAAGTCAGATGTTACGCAATCTGGCCATAACAAAACAGAAGCACGACCTCAGAATAGGTTCTACGTGATTAATTTTGTCAACGATGTAAAATACTCAGCACAGCTAAGCTAAGAAAAGTATACTTGGATCACCAAAGATGAAGGAGATAGTTGTATCAGTTATAACATGCATGATCTAGAGTAACCATGTGAAAGTGAGACATTCAAATCACTTTACCAGATACTAACATAACGCTAACAGGTAAAGTTAAATTGAGGAGTAGTCCATTAATGTCGTTAACCTTGCAAGCAGCTGTCACGCGTATTCCATTTTGCCTCTTCATACTCGGTCACCCTTAACAGATCTAACTCTAATCGGTTTTTAACTGCACATTACTTACTTGTCCAACATCAACCTGTGAAGTTTCGGATGGAGGTGGTTCAGAACATGCCCTCAAGACAGCTTCATTCTGCAGAAAACAAAGAAATGTCAAACCTTTGTATATCTAACATGTATAAAAGATAGGGATATAATTTTTGACAAAATTTGATTCAAAACACACATCATCGAGAAGAAAAGAAGCAATAAAACAAATGACATTTTAATTAAATCAGATCAGAACATTGGAAGCAATTTAGACAGGTAAAATCAAACCCAAATTCTATCATCATTGCTTATTTTGGGTGAGAAAAAGGAATCTTACTATATAAAGCTAAGAGAATGTTACCCTTCGAGGTGGCCCAGTGGTTTGAGCTTGGGACTTCCATGTTGGAGGTCTCAAGTTCGAAACCCCTTGCCAGCGAAAGCAAGGGGTTTGCCTTCTGGGTCGAGCTCGTCGCACCAAGCTTGCCTAGTGCGGGTTACCTCTCCTATGTGGTTTGCGAGCTATTGCATAGGAGCAGGGATTTTACTCTGTGCGCACCCAAAGGGTAGCGGCTGCGGGTTTCCCTTGTCGTCAAAAAAGGAAAAAAAAAAGCTAAGAGAATGTTCTCATTTTACAGTTCAGAGAGGTTAGATTTGAAGGAGAGAGCCAGACCTAGTGGATCTAATCAACATGCTTTTGTACAACACTAGCATTTCATAGGCCTTTGCGCCATAAGATGGGTAATATTGCTGATAGAGATGTTGCTAAAGTGCATCTAATCTGTATGACTTGAAAAAATGTAATATAAAAAATTGTCCATATCCTGTAAAGGTTTTTGGATGAGAAAAAAATGAAGTGCAAAAGACTGAAAACATTAGAAGTTTTTATAGTCTCGCTAAAAACGCTTCAAGATAGTACCCTCACTAAGAGAGACCTCTCTTTAATCAGCAAAAATGATAGATGAATATTCACCTGGGGAGGGGTTTCTCTACAGAGGGGACCAACAAGCCATCCTTCACCCTCTAAACTTTACTGAAGGACAACTTCCTTTAGATACCTTGGAGCGATACTTAGCACCAAAAGAGTGTCAGTACTACAATGTCGGCCCCTGCTAAAGGATGCTGGGCAGGACTTAATCTTGGACTAACAAGTTTATATCTTATTCAGGGAGGGTCTTTTCCATTCAACTTTTATAGGCAGGGCCTAAGAAGAATGTGAAACTTATTGCGGCCACATGCAGAAGGTTCCTGTGGACGGGTGGGACTGATGTATCACACAAAGCCATGGTAGCCTGGAATAAAAGTATGTTCACCAAAGACAGCTGGGGGGTTGAATGTCCTAGCATAAGGAAGCTGTTATGGAACATGTATGAAAAAAGACACACTTTGGGAAACTTGATACACAGTTATTATGGGAGGCAGAAACATTATCGATGACATTTCTAAACAATAATCATCGTATTAGCATTTGGTGTCTTGTTTAATAAGGAGCCACCAATACTTTTCCAGAGTAGTGGTTAGATCGACTTTGTTGCATAGGGGTGTATTTTTGACCAGTCAAGAACTCTCATGTGGGATTCAAGACAGTGTAGGAGTGACTTTTGTGGAGGACAAGATGCAGAAGGCAACACTGAGATGATTAGGGCATGTCAAGAGATGTACAAACACAACATTGAGGAGGTGTTAGAGGCTGGCATCGGAGGGCTTGAGGAGAAGTAGAGGTACGCCGAAGAAGTATTGGGGATCGGGTAGGACATGGCAAGACTTTAGCTCAACTAGGATACGACCTTTGATAGGTGGGTGTGGAGGGCGAGAATAAGGGTAGAAGGCTAGTAGTAGGTAGTTTCGCGTTTTGCTTTTCTTTACCAATACAATAGTATTAGCATCATTTAACTAGCTCCATATTTATCATTCCTAGTTTTCTTTTCTATTACCACTTGTTGTCTCAAATGCTTGATTTTCTTCTATCCTACTGTTGTTACTACTTATGTTTCCATAAGTGTAGGGTTCATGCTTGTCTTGAGCCGAAGGTTGATAAGAAACAACATTTCTACATGCACAAGGTAGGGTTAGGGTATGCGTACACACTAACCTTCCCTGACCTCACTTGTGGGGTTACATTAGGTATGTTGTTATTCCTAAACAATCATCTAGATTGTACAAAAATACCTAAGACCAAGAATTATGTACTTGAAGTTGGTTACTCCATGGAAGAACTTCTGCATGAATAGTTTCTCTATTAAATTGTTCTACCAAAAACTAAGGGGTGACTACCAGAAGGTAATGTAGAGGGAAACTGTGTGCAACAACGATGGACTGCCTCGATGGATTTTTATTTTTTGGCTGACCGTGAATGGGAAATTATACACAAGAGGTAGGCTTAACAAATGGGGTGTCATCATCTTCCATGCTTGCCCTTTGTGTGGGCAAGAGGATGAAAGTATTACTCACTTATTATTCCAATGTGTATCTATCTGCTCTAGTGTGGAAAAAGCTTCTGGTATGGCAAGGAATTACCAGCGATCCTATGTGTTGGGAGGAAGAACTGAACTGGACTGCACAACATGCTAGAGATAAGAGCACAAAATCTGAAGTGTTTAGAATGTGTTTAGCAGCTTGTCTACTAAGTTTGGCTTGAGAGAAACCAAATAGTGTCTGCGAACAAGAAGCAGTCATTGTGAAGCAAATAGTCCAAAAGGTGCACATGAGAGGTTTTATGAAGAGAAAATTCAGAGTGTGGATGCAGAACCACTACCACCACACTACTTAGCTTCATTTTACTTCTGATAGCATGTTTGTGTTTAGAAAAATTATACATCAAAATATTAAAATTTAAATTATAAAGATAATACATTAAAATAATTAGGTGCATCAGGCACTTGATTAAAAACATACAATTTATAATATGTTAAAATAAAAGTGTACTATAATACAAGTAATAATAAAATAATCAAGAGTATAATTGATGATCATTAGGGCATCTCCAACCCCAAAATTTGGTGTTTTTCATCCCCAACCCAACACTAAATTTTACAATATTATAGTTTGTGAATAGTGTCGTAACAATTGGTGCGACAATATTCATCGACATCAATTATGTTCTTGATTTTTTTTGAACTTCTATTTTTACTATATAACATTTTTAACTTAACATATTATAAATTGTATGTTTTTAATCGAGTCCCTAAGATACCTAATTTTTTCTTATGTAATGCATCAATAGAGAATTTATGGGAGAAAAAAAGTAATCTTGAAAGTTGAATATTTATGTAATAATTAAAATAAATTTTACCATAATGTAATATTTATTTAATTGTACTTCATCCCAGATATACTTTTATTTGAATTATTCATTAATATCTATAATGTATGATATTTGCTTGTGATTTATATTATTTAAGAATTTCTGATATAAAATAAATTTATATTAAATGATTATATAAGCAAAGAGTAAGATATATGTAGGGTGAAAATGAAAAAAAGATTTATCTATGAAATAAGAAAATATAATTAAAATAAAAAATTGAATAGAGTTATATAAAAAAATATTCATTTTTATTGTAAAATTTAGTGTAGTGCATTGAAGATGGTATACACTAAAATGGTCTTGACACCATTCTAGTGTAAACTTTGGTGTTATATGGCCTGATAGTGTCGCACCAAATTTGGTGTGACAATATTCCCATTATAATAGTGTGAAATTTAGTGTTGGGTTGGAGACGAAAAACAACAAATTTTACACCAAAATAGGATTTGGTGTTAATTTTGGTGTTGGATTAGAGATGCCCCAACTCTCTCAACTTGGTAACAAAATTTCATTTATCATCAAAAAAGAAAGAAAAAGGATGTCCTCAATAATAACCTAGCGGAAAGAGGTAATGATCTATTCTAAAACACCAAAATAATAATTAGGAACGTGTGCTTCATGAGTGAAGAAATATACATGACAACGATATATACACGTATACTAAATATTACACACACACAAGGATGACATATGATGAACATCTACACAAACTATATTGACCCTAGAAACAAGATGATGTTTTCAAGCCATTGTGGATAATTTTGAACTTCTGAGCTACAATGTAATGAGCTTATTAACATATGTACTCTTCATTCAAGTTGATCAATCCCATTCGTAGATATTGAAAACAAATCAGATCAGTCATGGTGGATTACTGTCAGTTAAGATCAAGACCACAAGACATCTCTGTCCGTTGTAGGTAACCTCGCTTTTAGGCAAATTAACTATCATTACAAACTAAAGAACAAACCCAGTGTGATCCCACAAGTGGTACTGGAAACTAACTATCTACCTGAGCAAAAAAAAAGTAGTTGTTGATCAGCCTTGCTAAATAGCTCATTTAAGCAGTTTTGCTTTTCCATTGGTTGTTTTCTTTCTGGAATCTTACAATACAACTCTCAATCGATTTAAGCAGGCTCTTTTTAACTGAAAGGACCTAAAAATTAAAAAGGTAATGCATAGAACTTTTTTCCTGACAAAGGAGAAATCCATTGTTTATAGCTTCGAAACTCAGTGGATAATGGGTTCACCTCTTTGCCCTAAACCACCAAATACATATATCTTCATATTTTTTTTGAACTGATCATACCAGTCATATAGTTTTATTGAGAAGAAACGGTCCAGAAAACAACAACTACTACTTCACCTCAATTCTCATCTAGTTGTAGTCCCCTTTATAAACCTTTACTATCCAAGTCTCTCCATTTAAACGCCTTCTCAATCCGATATAAAGTATCCTTTGGGTTTATTCCTCAAGGTAATTTTAAATGGGAATAATGACCAGTGAATTACCTTATTCAGCCTTCATTACATGAATATTTGCGTCTTGAGATCATTAGTTCCTCAATAACAGTCAACATAATTGTCTCCAATTTAAACATAACATAGAGAACCCAACTCAAGGCCAATCAAGTGAAACTCGGGAAGTATCTTAATCGAGGAACCAAGTTCCCTTTGACTTTTGTCCAACTTAATAAACCCCTAAATGATACATAAAACATGCAAATGAGTATTATCAACCAACACTGCCTAAAGCTACACAACATCATACAAGAAAAAGATTATCCAAAGATCAATAATTATAAGACAGACATTTCATTTGTTGGAAATGATATTTCAAAGGTAATTCAGATTATATAAGACAGTGGAATTAAGCTTTGGAATAAAGTGATAAAGCCGAAAAATTAACTGGAGCTTGTATGACCCAAAAAAATAGGAAGGCAGTTCCCACATTCACGCAGGGTCCGGGGAAAAGGCCGCACCAAAGAAGACTCATCAAAATTCTTATGCACTAAAAAAGAAAGATTCACTTTTTTTTATAACCAAGAAATCCGTGGGCCCTTTACCAAAATCACAGCCTTCTAAACTCGGTAGATAACAAGCCCGCCCCTCACCCTTATCCACTTAAATACCAGACTTCACTTTACACGGTGCGGGGTAAGAAGGATTCACTTTTTCTTAATCCACCAAGCATTCTAACACAACCCATAAGCCAGGGCGTCAAGTAAATCTGCGAACTAAGTCTAGAGAACATCAGCTCATTCAGACGAACTAAAAGAAGGAATTTTCGGACCAATTGGGTATGCAGGAAAAGACATTTCCTAAAGCAAATATTACAATCATTAGATCTCAAGCTGTAGTGTTAACATATACAACAATGTAGTTTAAGACAAAGTAACTCTTGCAAAGGACTTTTAAAATGGAAGCCCCCATAAACAAACATTAATTTAGATTTCCGAGTTTCGCTATGGTATATGCCGCTTAAGGTTTATACAACTATAAACAACATATCAATAATCTCAACCCAATAAAAAGTCCCAATCTTGTTATCTCTAGTTAATATTCCAGCAAATAACATTCCATATTTAAAACAGAGCTAAGAAATTCCAATAAACATGGAATCTTAGTAATTCACCTAATTATTTCTTCTAACTTGTAATCCACTCCCCATTTCTTCTATAGATAATTAAAATCCAAGAAACGGTGTTGGGTATAGTTGAATTCATTGAATCTACACCCCATCCGACTCATAATGTTCATCAACAGAGTAAAACCCTAAATTTTTACAAGTAAAGAGTGAAAGGAATAGAAGTAGGAACCTGCCAAACACGGCGAAGACGTTTCTTGGCATTAGCTTTGCGAGTAGATGTGAGCTTAATTCTCTTCCAAACAAGGCCACCGGAGTCATGCTTCTTCACTATTTCCATAACCCTTGTACCAAAAAATGCACCCCATGTCGCCATTTTTCTTTACTCTAAAGAAGAGGATCCCCATTTCTTCATCTTTATATGACATATTGGGCCTTTTTTTCTCTTTGGGCTTTTATCATATTTGGTGGGTATGATATTAAAAAAAGAAATATATAGTATAGAATAACAAATTAATAATGTAAAATAAATATAATAGCCATCATTTGATTTATGTGTGTTTCATAGTAAACTGTTTGTCAGTCGCTTCTCTTCCTCATTTTCTAGCTCGCCACTCTCCCTCTTTCGCTCGCTCCTTATCACTAGCTTCTCTCGCTATATACAATAGAAATGTATAAATTGTATTTCTGCTTGTATAAAACGAGAGAAATTATATATATACAAGCAAATACATATATCTCCCTCATATACATTTATAATTATACAATACAAATATTTTCCTGCCCAAATCTTTTTTGTTTTTCTCTCTTTCTCTTTTGATACAAATTCAAATTGTATATAATTTCTCTCTTTCTCATTTTATACATTTTGATTCAATTGTATATTCTTTCTACAAATCTCTTTTATCTTTCTCTCTTTCTCGATTTATACAAATTCAAATTGTATATAATCTATCTCTTTATCGTTTTAAACAATTCGATTGAATTGCATACAAATTCAAATTTTATACTAATATACAAACACATACAATTGAATTTAGACGCTAACAATGAATTATACAAATGAGAGGCTAACAAAATTTATACAAATGTCATTCCAGCGAAATTATACAAATCTGAAGAGGAACCAAGGAATTATCTAATTGCTTCTTTTGTATATATGTATAGCGAAATAGGCATAGCTTTCAGTTGTATATGTATAGCGAATTATACATATATATGTTTGCTATGGAGAACAATTATGCAAACTTTGTTATAACATATAAATTTGAATTTTGTGTTTGCTATACGTGAAAGTTGTCCTACAAAAAAATAAGGGATAATGCACAAGTACCCCCTCAACCTATGCCCGAAATCCCAGAGACACACTTATACTATACTAAGGTCCTATTACCCCCCTGAACTTATTTATAAGTAATTTTCTACCCCTTTTTAGCCTACGTGGCACTAGTTTGAAAAAAAAAGTCAACCATCGTTGGCTCACAAGATAGTGCCATGTAGGTCGAAAAGGGGTAAAAAATTATTAATAAAATAAGTTCAGGGGGGTAATAGGACCTTAGTATAGTATAAGTGTGTCTCTGAGATTTCAGGCATAGGTTGAGGGGTATTTGGGCATTATCCCAAAAAATAATGAAAACATTATCTAAATACACATCTTATTTTATCATAATCTCTAAAATTTACTATCATTATAAAAAATTCAAAATGCTCATCACGGATACGTCACTCTCCTCTCGTTGGTACGTTCATATTCCCTTTCGAATACATTCCTCTCATCTCTGATACATCCCTTACCTATGTATTAGGATATCTATTAATGTATTCGGAAGTCCAGTGATTTATGCGAAAGTCTAATGATGTATTTGGAATTTATAAATTTTATCGAATTTTTGTAATTTACAACAAAAAAAATTAGAAAAATAATATAATTAGCTCTTAATACTATGGAATTTTAGTAAATTATACAATAATAATTATGAAAATTTCATAATAACACTATTAATGACCAATATAATACACATATTAGTAACCACAAAATTTGAATTAAAGAGATGTGAACAATAGAATACATATTCAAAGTTTTTAAAAGGAAAATAATGCGGATAAGCAAACAATGCTCCTCTGTCCCTAATTACTTGTTCACTTTCCCTTTTTAGTTGTCTCTAATTACTTGTTCATTTCTACAAATCAAAAAAGGACAACTTTTTTCACCTATAATACCATCAATTAATTACTTTGAATAAAGTAAAACTTGTTGAGAATCTTCGATTTTTAATTCATCTGCTTCATAATTAATAGCGGTAAAATGATAAACTACTATGTCAATAAATGTTTCTTTAATAGGGGTGTCAATTCAAAGTAGACAAGTAATTAGGGACATAGGGAGTACTTTATTAAGCTAACTCAACTATAATTTGAATTAATTATGGCTCACAACTTAATTTTAGTCATATTTACGTAACCCGTCTCCTTTCTTCCCCTCTATCCTCTTTTATACACATACAAGTACAAATTATAAAATACAAAATATATCTATAGATATATAATTATATGACATGTATACAAATACAATGTCTCTCTCCACTCTTTGTCATCTCTCACTCGCATCTCTCCTTCCTCTCCCACTTTTGCTTGTCTCTCTCCTCCTTCTCTCAACCCCGCTCGCTAGATATACAAATGCATATGTATACCAATTACATATATATAATTTATCTAAAAATATACGTATACATTTCGTCTCTCTTCACTCTCTGGACTCTCTCCATCTCCTCTCTCTTCCCTCTCCCAATTCACTTGTCTTTCTCCTCCCTATCTCGCTCACCAAATATACAAATATATATGTATACCAGTTACATATATAAAATTTATCTGACAGGTTTACATATACAGTTCGTCTTTCTCCATTTTGTGCCCTCTCTCTTTCCTCTCCAAATCTCGCTCGTCTTCTCTCCCAATCACACTCTCCAGATCTACAAATACACATGCATATCAATTACATATATACAATTATTTTGATCGATATACACTCTCCTTATCTCTCACTCGCATCTGTTGGGTTTTAAAAGATGTGAATGGAAAATTAAAGGGAAAAGACTCAAATATGCCATTGAACTTTTAGAAAAGGGTTATTTATGTAATTCGTTAAAAGTTTGGCTCATCTATGCCATTACCATTCAAGAAAGACTCATTCATGCCATTATTTTTTTAATATTGGTTTTGTAAAACCATTTTTGACATGTGGTCAATTGTAACTCGGCAACGTCATCAATTTTTTAAATAAAAAAAATTAAAATTTTGAATAAAAATTGAATTAAATTGTTTTAATTAAAAAAATGAATGACGTGACCGAATTATAATTTTATCTGGAAGTCTAATGATGTATTTGGAAATCTAATGATGTATTTGAAATATATAAATTTTAAAGAATTTTTATAATTTACAAAAAAATAGAAAAATAACATAATTAAATCTTAAAACTATGTGATATTAGTAAATTATATCATAATAATTAGGGGATTTTTCATAATAACACTATTAACACCAATAAAATACACACATTAGTAACCACAAATTGTGAATTAAAGAGATGTGAACAATAGAACAAATATTCAAAGTTTTTTAAAAAGGAAAATTATGCGAATAAACAAACATATACTTCTTTATCCTTAATTATTTGTTCATTTTTTTGAGTTGTCCTTAATTACTTGTTCATTTCTATGAATCAAGAAAGGAATTTTTTTCACCTATAATACCCTCAATAAATTACTTTGAATAAAGTAAAACTTATTGAAAATATTATGTTTTTAATTCATCCATTTCATAATTAATAGCAGTAAAATAATAAACTCACAATGTCAATAATTGTCTCTTAATAGAGGTGTCAATTCAAAAGTAGACAAGTAACTAAGAATAGAGGGACTACTAGTTAATTAGCTAACTTAACTATAGTTTGAATTAGTTACGGCTCACAACTTAATTTTAATTATATTTACGTAACCTCTCTCCTTTCTTCCCCCCTCCCTCACCTCTCTCCTATTTTATATATATACAACTACAAACTATCAAATACAAAATATAATTAAAGAATATCGATATATAATTATATGACACCTATACAAATACAATTAGTCTCTCTTCGCTCTTTGCCATCTGTGGCTCGCATCTCTCCTTCCTCTCCTAGTCTCGCTTGCCTCTCTCCTTCCCCTCAATCTCACCCGCTAGATATACAAATGCATAATTACATATGTATACCAGTTACATTTATACAATTTATCAGACAGATATACATATACAGTTCGTCTTTCGCCATTTTGTGCCCTCTCTCTTTCCTCTCCAAATTTCGCTCGTCTCTCTTCTCTCTCTCTCTCTCAATCTCGCTCACCAGATATACAAATACACATGCATACCAATTTCATATATACAATTATTTTGACCGATATACATATACAATTCTCCTCTCTTCACTTTCTCACTCGCCTCTCTCCTCCCTCTCCCAATCTTGCTCGCCTCTCTTCTCCATCTAACCTGTAGCTACAAATCATAATTATCAAACCAAAGTTATGAAGCATAATTAAGCTATTTCCAAGGAAATCACACTTCATGAACATTAAACACAATAATCTACAACCTTTTTCCCTAGCTTAACTTGTTTTGCTACTACAACTAGTGCCAACCTACTCTTGTTCCATTATAATGGTAATAAATACATTGATGTTGAGTTGGCCTCGAATTTAGGCCGCGATAAATTTCTTTTAGGAGTAGCTATAACTGAAACTCCACAGATAGAATCTAGTTTGGGTAATTAAACAAACAATTTTGATTCCTAATAAAGATAGTTAGTATATGAACTCTTTGTAAAAGTATATAACATTTTATGAATTTTGTGAGTGAAAATTACAATAAAAAAAAAGAAAAGGAAACTTACATAAATATACTACAAATAAATAATATTTACCATTTATAGTAATAACATTTTTTTTTCACTTTATCACTTTTAATCCATATTACAAAATAATAATATTTTATTCACATATAATACAAGTTTAATTGATGGATAATACATTTATCACTTATTTATGTGTCAATTTCTTACCAAACAAACTTAAACATATTTTTGAAAATAGTTATAATGCGTATATATTGTGTACTTAATTCACTTTTAATACATATTGCAGATTTAATATAGTATTACTATAAATGATAATAAATAAAAAATATCACTAAAATTAGTAATTATTTATTAAAAGACATTCATCCAAGTAATTTTTTCCAAAAAAAAAAAAAGTTTTGCTACTACTAATAGAAAACGTATTCTATTTTTTTTAATACATTAATAAATAATATGAGGCGCGAAGTAATGTTTGATATATATAGATAAAATATAAAAAAATAGAACTCTTAAAACATAACTTATTACTAATTTTCCTTTTTTTTTTATCTCTCCTAACACTATTAGAAAACGTATACTATACTATATATATTTTTGATCAATAAGTCATAAATAAAAAAATGTGAAGGGTTTATTAGACTTAAAAAAAAAGGGGTGTCCAACGTTAAGGGGCTAAGTGTGAAGATGAATCGATCAATTCCTCAAGATATAATCGTTGAAATATTGTCATGGCTTCCTGCTAAGTCTTTAATGCGTTTCAAGTGTGTTACCAAATTCTTTAATTCTATTATTTTCGATTCAGATTTTACGAATATCCATAAACATCGATCTCTTATCCGTCCCGATGGAACAAAATTCTTTTTGCACGGTAGTGATTTTTATTGCACCGCACAAAACTCTGCCTCCATTCTTCAAATTGAGAGTTTTGATGAACTCCCCTTTCATATCCATATAGATACTCTTTTGAATTGTGTTAACGATTTATTTTTACTTTGGCAACCATTATCTGTGCAACCTGCCACAATTTTAAACCCTAGTACAAGAGAAGTCAGATATCTTCCCAACCTAATCGAAGGTTTTTCTTGGTGTCACTATTCATTAGGTTTTGAGCCCGAAGAAAACAAGTACAAAGTTCTTTCGACAACAATATATGATCAAAATTGTTGCATAAAAAACATGGTTTTCACTTTAGGCATAGACGAGTCATGGAGAGAGACTGAACACATTCCCCCTCTTATTTTGTGTAAGCCCGGGGTTTGCATCAACGGAGTTATCTATAGGTTTGTTTTCCATAGAGGACTTGCTATAGTTGCATTTGATGTTAAAACTGAAAATTCCAAACTTATTGCATTGAAGGACGTCTCTCATGGGTGGTCTTACGAGTTAATAGAGGTGAAGGGTAAACTAGCTGTCGTAGAATATGAAATACGCTCCTATGAAAAAATCCACTTGTTTGTTTTTGAACAAACTCGAAAAGGAGAAGAATGGAAGAGTTATGCGATTCAATTTCCTTCTACATGGAAGTATATACAACAAGAAATCATACTCGATGTTAGATTATCATGCACGTCTTGTGATGGGAAAATCTTATTCATTACGAATTTAAAGTCTGGTACTTTATGTTTGTGTTATGATGTCACGAGACAGAGTTGGAGAAAATTGGAAATTAAGGGGCTTCGTAAGAACCACTTCATCATAGGCATTTGTAGTTATGTAGAAAGACTAGTTATGTAGAAATTAAATTTCTTTTTATTTTAGAATTTTTGCAATTCATATGTTCTTTTTTTTTTTTGCCTATAAAATTAACATTTCAATAAAAGTATATGCTAATATTTATTTATTTATTTATAGGGGATGATTTTACTTTTCTGTTTTATTAATATCGAATGCCTCTGTACACCATAGAGGACAGTGTGGCTAACCTCAGTGTCAACTACAACAACCAAGGGTATCGCGAACCGGTCTTCATTTGTTTGTTTGTTTAAATTATTTGCTTTACCGATATGGCCTTGTAATCATGGACTAAAGTTGCAGTAATCTGCTATTCTTTAACTGTTTTCATTGAAATACACAACGAAAGATACTATGATCTCAGAAGGAGAATTTTAATGAGTCAAGATTTGTTACGACTCCTACTGTAACCACCAGTAGGTAAGCCAACCCGTAATGAGATTCCATCGATAAGTTTGCAAATAAATGCTGCTGTAGTTGTCAGCTTTAACATTACAGCAGCATGATCCACATAATTTCAAAATTATAGGTTCCAAATTGAAATGCTTAATTAATTAAAATTCTAAAAGTGCTAGCAATAACCACTTAGAGAAGTATTATCTAATTTTAGAAAAAAAATAAGATAGATATAAAATTTAAATTTCTAGAGAAGTACACGCAATCATCGTCGCATTCTAAGATACTTTGAGCGTGGGTTCCCACGTCTATTTTTAACAAAAAGAATTTAAAAAATAATATTACTATATATGATTTCGGAAGGAAAACATTGGTTCACGTGAACTTGATAACCTCTGCATACGCCTCTGCCTACTGTTGAAAAAGTGAAAAAAATTAATTTTAAATTTATGTTTTAAATTTTCTTTTAAAAAAAATCATGTATTTGATATTTTTGCACATGAATTATTTTTTGGTTTCTTTAATTATTATTATTTGAATTTTTCTTTCTCTTATTCATTAGTGTAAAAATAAGAGAAATAAAGTAAAGAAGCATAAACGAAAAAAGTTTAAAAAGTTCCAAAAAATTGAGATTATATTGTAACTTATTTTTATATTTGTAAGAAAAAAATGGGGCATTTAGCCCCTAAAAGTTGGTTGCCCCTTTTATTTATGTCTAAAACCTTCACATTTTTTTTATTTATGACTTATTCATCAAAGAAAAAATAAACTATATATTTTCTATTAGTGTTAGGAGAAGATAAAAAGGAAAATTGTACCAAGTCATATTTAGGAGTTCTAATTTTATTAATGTATACAAAAAATAGTATATGTTTTCTATTAGTATTAGGAGAAGGTAAAGTGAAAATTAGAAATAAGTTATTTTCTAGGAGTTTTCAGAAAACTTCTTTCTTTTCTTTTTTTTTATTTTGCGTAATTTTCCCTACAAAGTTGATTAAATGTTTTTAAAAAAGAGTTCATTATAGGCAGTGATGACATTTTGGTTTATGGATGAAATATTATGATCATTTCTTATTTATGCAATCTATCAACTAAACATATGCTCCAAGTGATCTCTATAAGGAATTTAGGTGTAATTAGTTGATGGAATTCAAGTACAAGCTTTTATTCTCATGAAATGTTTGTCAGCCTGATTTACTTTTCATTTGTCTATGTCTATCATCTCGTTATATATATATATATATATATATATATATATATATATATATATATATATATATATATATATATATATATCACACTAGATACACACAAGATACATGAATTGTATGCATCTTGTGTGATTGACATATATATGAGATATCATATATATAGGAGAGTGGCGAGATGACATGAAGGCGAACGAGGCTTGCTATATATCCCTAATATATACGAATTCATTTGGATACAGTCACAAATTACACCTAATTTTAATATCATGTATGCCGTGATACATGTATTTAAACGCACCAAAATCTACTAAGATTCGCTATATAAAAACCAGAGTAACTAAGTAATTAGATCCTAAATTAGTGAGATTTCTAAAAGTTTCTTTTTTTTTTTTCATTTTGTAGAGGTGTATGTAACTTTTGAGGAGTTAATACCTCAGTGGTCACTCAACTATGCATTCTTCTCTCATAAAGTCACTCAACTTTCAATTTTCACTCAAAAGTCACTCAACTATGCACTTCTTTCTCAGAAAGTCACTCAACTTTGAATTTTAACTCAAAAGTCACTAAATTATCCACTCTTTCCTCAAAAAGTCACTCAATCTATTAAATTATTTTTTAATTAAAAATTGTTGATATTAATTATTTATATAACAAACCAAAAATTTTAAAAAATAAATTAAACCATTTAGTGATCCATCCACCTAACCCGGCCCATTAAAAAATATGATATGACCCATTTTATTTCGTCTTTAATCCTAAATTAATCCCTCTCTTTAAACTTGAATTAGGATTAAAGACAAAATAAAATGGGTCATATCATATTTTTTAATGGATTGGGTTATGGTGGGTGAATCACTAAATGGTTTAAATGGTATTTTTATTTGTTAAAAATTTTGGTTTGTTATATAAATAATTAATATCAATAAATTTTAGTTAAAAAATAATTTAAAAAATTGAGTGACTTTTTGAGGAAAGAGTGAATAGTTGAGTGACTTTTGAATTAACATTTAAAGTCGAGTGACTTTCTGAGAAAAAAGTGCATAGTTGAGTGACTTTTGAGTTAAAATTGAAAGTTGATTGACTTTCTGAGAGAAGAGTGCATAGTTGAGTGATCATATGATGCATTAACTCAACTTTTGAGATGATGTTAACTATAATAACCCAACAAGGGTCAAAAGTAGACACTTCAATGGATAATTATGAGGGAATATTTCATGTATGAGTAATGTATTTTATGAAATAATATTAAATATGTATAATTTACATAATTACATTTCATGGATATAGTTTAGTTTGTTAGGTAGCAGAAAATTTATATAAAACATTTTTATTGTTTTTAATTTATAAAAAAAAGTCAGTTAATGGTAACAATTAATTTGCATAATGTCATAATTTAAGCAAAACGTTCAAATTCAAATATTTTTCCAAAAAAAAAATTCTATAACGATTGAAAGACAGTATCAAGTCATTTCTAGGCATGATCGAAGCATCGATTTAATAATTTTTTAGGTATATTCAAAGACAGGTAATGTTTCAATTTTCGAATGAAACTTCATGTTTTGAACTGGAACAATTTATACAATAATTTAGAATATCGGAAATACTAAATTATGAAAGGATTTTTCCTGTTGTGTCTATTTTTATAGTCTAAAAAAAATTATCATCAATTTTCTCTTGTGTCTATAAATTTGGATCTATTTTTCGTCGAGTGAGTGTTATGAATTGTTTATATTCCAATCGTAATTGTAAATATGATATTCTAGCTTGTTTCAGAAAGAAGTGTTTGAAGTAGTTCTGTATAGAATATTTTGTATGGTATAAAATTTATATACAAATTATTGAGTAATGTATATGTTGAAATGCATATTCATGTAGTAAATATATTTATGAAATTGAGTAATTTTGTTTGATTTTTTATCTGTATTATATTTTTATTTAATACGATATTTTGTATGTTCTGATATATATATATATATATATATATATATATATATATATATATATATATATATATAAAATTTACTGCAATAATGTGTATGTTGAAATGTATATTAATGTAGTATATATAAATTCGTATGAGACAATTATATATATTTGTGAAATTGAGTAATTTTGTTTAGTAAAATGAATATGGTACTTAAATATGTCAATATACAAGTATCTATATGACTATGTATATATTACATTAATATACAACTCAATATATATGTAACTTCAGTAATTCATATATAACTACTAAAATATACAAATTACAACATACAATTATAATTTAGGCATAGAGGTAACTAAATACTAAAATATATAAATTGCAACATACAACTCATACTGTATTTGTAAACTATATACAATCGTCTTTAATATACAATTCACTATATACCTATTAACTTAGTATACAAGTCACTATATACATAACTTAAATAATTTGTATAAAACTAATAGAATATACAAATCGCAATATACAATTACAATATAATTTAGGAATAAACTACACATCTACTTAAAGTGCTTTTATATGTCTTTCGTTTATATAACTAAGAGAATATACAAATAACTAAAACATATGTGATTCAAACATGCAATATACTATAGTTAATTATCTATTTATAAATATTACTTAAACAAACAATTTTATCTAAATTTTTACATAAGTAATAAAATTTTTAATCTAAAATTGTGTTTTAAGTCACTACCTAGTGATCTTGATGTTCTTCATATTTGTCAAATTCAGATTCACTCTCCTCTGAATCACTGGTTATAGTTTTCTTCTTAGTTCCTCCTTCAACAATTTTAATACCGCTAGCTATCACATAATTAATAGCTTTCTGAACTGTCACTGGGTCATTTTTTTTCTTAGATCTCAATTATTCATAGATGTCATCTTGAATTTGTTTAGATTTTGCCATAGATTCTACATTAAACCCAAAATCTTGAATTAAACTCATCGAAAACGAGGGTGAATTGTCAACAATATTGATATGTAATGATATACGTTTGGTAATTCTTACAGATGGAGATGA
Organism: Solanum chilense; assembly: GCA_032847665.1. Lineage (NCBI taxonomy): Eukaryota > Viridiplantae > Streptophyta > Magnoliopsida > Solanales > Solanaceae > Solanum > Solanum chilense. The sequence continues at coordinate 9,951,196 of CM064965.1, forward strand.
ATCCTCCATTCTGATTTTGAAAAACTTGTAATCTAATATGAAAGAAATATTTTTTTAAAAAAAATATATGAAAAACTAAGAAGCATAATACATACACAATTGTTGATGAAGGAAAAAATAAAAATAAAAATAAAAATATATTCATGGATAGTGGAGGAGTGATTTTAGGAGAAAGAGATGTAATGGAAATAGAAGAAATAAAATTGATTTTTGTATAAAATTATATACAAAATCATAAATAAGACTTTTAGGGTTGGTATAAAGAGGTGGTGGGTCCCATTAATTATGGCAAAAAATTAAAACTATAATTACTGTGAGTAAATAAATTAAACTATACTCATATTAATTAATTACTTAGTTATGTTTGTCATTCCACGTAATTTTCTCTAATTATTATCATTAAAAAGTATTGTAAGTTCAAATTGATGAATAGTGACTATTTTAAGGGATAGTTGTTTTCACTAAAAAGCATAAACAAAAATGAAATTGCTTTGAAATTATAGATATGAAAGAATATCCTTCACTTTCAAGTGGTGAAAGTTGTATTTTGTGTGAAAAAATATAAAATTTCTTCGTCATTAATATAGTTTATAATTTTACACCGTCAACTAAATTAGTCTAACCTTTTCTCACTTGATGAATTTTTTTTTTAATTTATCAGTATATATTACTTAATTTGTTATCTTCACGTTATTTTGATGATAAAATTCAATGTAACAAAGTAATGATTTCAACGACTTCAATCACGCAAGATTATTGAACATTCAACTTGGTATTTTCTTCTGATTGATATTTTAGCAACATACTATTTACGTTTAAATACTTAATTAAATTTTTGCAACAAATAAAATAATTATTCACTATTAGTGTAACATTTCTTGAAATGTCAAAATACATGTATATTTTCAATAGGGAAAGAATTTCACATTTCAAATTGTTTACTCTTTTTGCTTAATATTTTATATAGTGAAAGAATTTCACATTTCAAATTGTTTACTCTTTTTGCTTTAATTTAACACACATTTTGTAAATAAATAAATAAATTCAAGATACTTCTTAAAAGTTTTTTCATGGACAGTAATGTTCTCACGTCATTTTTTACTAATTTAATTTTCCCTTTCTTTTTATAATCTTCTCTTTTTTTGCTATCTTTATAAAAATGTTTATTATTTTGCGCAATTTTCGTTGGGTCATAATATAAAGAAAAGCTATGTGTATGGCTATCAAGATAGTTGCAAGAAAGATTTTTTATGACATCTTTATCTATAATAATGTAACAATTAAATAGACGAATTATTACAAGTGCTGAGATTTGATGCATGTGTTATTACAATCAGTGGTGAAACTTAATGTTGTAGTTTTCATTTGAATATTTATATGTATCAACATGAGAATCTGATCTAATAATAAACTTGACGCATTTTTTTAATAAAAATTATTAATAACATCAATCTGAGCTATTAGTGAAACAAAATATCATTCTTTTATTTAAAACTGAATTTTTCAACAAACACAGATGAATTCCTTACATGTATTTTTAGGAGGAAAAAATGTAAAGTGATTCTTGATTGTGCAGAGCAAGCAATCAAAAAAACTTTAAAAATAAATTAATTGAACAAACATTGTTTTTTTCAAAAGTCTATTCTGAAAAGTTAATTTTTTTAAAAAATGTTTCTAGAAATTAAATTTTTTTTATTAGCAATGACAAATAGGCTCTGATACTTGTATAATATTTTTTTCTCTAATGATTTCAATTGATAAAATAATTATTTCTTAGTTCACTATTGTTGTATCAAATAGTCTTTATGCACATTGAAGATTATAGTTTCTTTTTGTCAAAGTCTATACATCAATTATCACTCTAATCAAATTTTTTTCTCCTGAAAAGAAGAGGCAGTTTCGCGCATAAAACATCTTACATTACAGTTATGCCTCGTATTTTTATACGTAGTTCGCGTCATGAACTAGTGGATGTAAGTCCGGGGAATGAGATTTAATTTTAAGTTCCAAGTAATAAAAGAAATATTAGGCAAGAATGTTAATTCCAAATGTGATATTAAGTATGATTTGACTAATGTAAGTGCCATTAACTTTAAGTGAGAGATTAATTAGTGACTGATTAGGATCAAATTAATCTAGTGGGCCCTACCACTCAAGGCAAATTAAAAGAATCAGATTGAGAGCTGGCCTTAGTGGGGCACGTGTAGAGGGGGACTGCCTCCACTTCATATTATAAATGAGGTGGTGAAATGCATTGCAAACATATCATCTTGTTCACCACTTGACTTAGGTTTTGAAAACAAAAATAATGTGTCATTTGGTAAATATTCAAATACTTCATTTGTTAATATAAAGATTTAAGTTATTTATTTTAAAGTTGTAAAATATTATTTGGTAAAGGATAGATAATTGTTATATTTTAGTATAAATTTTGAAGATTTTTTTCTATAATCTTAACATTATTTTAAGTAAAATTAAAGTTACTAAATTCACCATTAATATTTTTGGGACCTAAAGGGAAGGTTTTACTTGCTTCACCCTTAAGTCATCCTTGCCTTGAAAGTCGATGTTTCGAGAAGCAAACAATAATGTAATTAATATAATAAAAATTATTAATACGTGAACCGGTTTTTTAAAATTAAAGATTAAAAATAAGATCTTTGAATAAATTGTTATACGATGTAAAGACAAATTTAAAAAAAATAGAAAAGAGAAAGTCAAGAGAAACTAAGAAAAGTAAATAGTACTTACCGGGTAGAGGTCTGGACTTTGACAACAAGCAGCAACAATGAAGTAAAGTAAAAATTAGAATCCTAACTTTTAAAAAGAAATTAAATTTTGTGTTAGCATTTTATAATGATTCGGAAGAAATCAATATAATGATATAATGTTTTGGAGCGTAACACTATAGATTGGTTACTTATAATTATCTTTGAGATTAATTGTTAGATATTGTTTTGAAGTATGACACTACTTTTATATTATTTTCAATTTATCAATTTTTGTTTTATTGTTTGAAAAAGAATTTACAAAAATCTATGGAGGAAATTGAATCAAATAAGAGTAAAAGATAGTCACAAAACACATTTTTTATCTAAAATAAAAAAGAATTGAAAAATTAAATTAAATAAAAAAATGAATAGTTGCTAGTGAGGCTCGAACCCCTATCCAAATAATTAGAGCTGCACGTGATTACCATTGTGTCATCCACCTTAGTGTGATGTGAGTTCGCATGCAAATTTTGAATATATTGTACATAATTTTTCAGTACGTATATAGGGTCTACGTAAAAGTTAGTGGGTTCGTCTGTTGACACCCAATTTTGACCCTCCCCGGTATAAATTAGTTCTCGAGCTTCTTAAATTTCCAAACAATTAAAAATAATTAGTTTTATAAATTTTACGATTATTTCTCAAAATATTTTAAATTTTATAAGTATTCTAATTTAGCTAATTTAGTTTAAATTATGGTTATATTTTGAATCACTATTTTACAATTTAAATAATTTATATTACTAAATAAGAAGCTCGTTAATTAATTAATACAAATTCATTTTATTTAAGGTTTAGCCAAATTTATCATCTTAACTCTATTTGGCTATTTATTAAATTAACCCATTCCCTTTAATTAATTTCCCAGCCCACTTTAATTCCAACCCAATTCCCACATCAGCAGCCCACTTCAATTCCTCTCAGGCCCAACTCTCCCTTTCCCAATCAATCTCCCTGGCCCAACTCTTCCAAACATTCCCAGCCCGACCCCCATTCCCTTCCAGCCCAATTTCCTTTTTCCCCTTTCCCTCCAACCTTACCCATTTTAAAATTCAAATTTTAAATAAATTTCCCCCTCTTTTGGCCATAATTTGGCTTATAAATAATCCCCATCTTCTTCATTGTTGGGGGGTTGTTGGTTGAGAGAAAGAAGAAAAGGGGGAGAAAAGAAGAAAGAAAGGGATGAGTTTGTGGAGAGAAATTTTTTTTATCTTGTGATAGAAAAGAAAAGAATTATTGAAAGAGTTTATTCATAGGAAGGTTTTACAATAGTTTAAGCACACCTATATATCTATTAAAATTGAATTAAAAACAGAAGGATTGCGGTTTTTTTTTATTGTCATTTGAATTCGAAGTTGTGTAGTGGAAGGTCGTCCCCTTGCTCGTTTCGTCTCCAGCTCGCTGCCCCGAAGAAGGTAAAATCTTTTTTTTTTTCTCTTTCTTCTTTTTTAGATGTTGTCATTCAACCTTGCTAATTTTTTTGTTTTGTTTTCTTGGGTGACATCGATTCGGGTCCACTTTGGATTCCATTCTCGCATCCCTCGTTGAGCCATGAAGGCTCAAAACATTCTCCTCGAGTCGTAGATTCCTCAAAACTGGCGTACAGGTTGCGAAACCAGCAGCTTCAGTGCTGAAAAAAATCGAAATTGCAGGTAGCTGTATACCAGTTGTATACACAGTGTATACACTGATATACAGGTCAAAAAATGCACAGGAAATCCAAGTTCAAATCTGGGTTTGTATCTACGCTTCTGAAAAGGAGTCTTCAACTTTTAAAGTTGAAAAAATAGGCTTATATACATTTTGTATACACTGATATACAGACGCGATATATTATGAATATGTGTAAAAAATGTGAATTGTAGGTGTTGCAGTAAGCTGTATACCAGATATATACACAGTATATACACTGATATACAGATCGAAAATGCACAGGAAATTTGAATTCGAAATATGGGTTGATGACAGTGAAAATATGCTGTTGAAAGGGAACTTTCAACTTCCGAAAGATGGAAAACAGGCAGATATACAACCCGTATACAATAGTATACATTACTTGTATACCTTGACTCTCTTACAGGAGATGGGCCAGGGCCCTTTTCAGCAAAATTTTAACAGGCCCAAAAACCAATATTTGTTTTGCAGGATTTGAATTGTTGAAAAGGGCCCAATTTTAAAAGATTAGTTTAAGACAGGTGGGCCAAAGCCCAATTGAATGAATTTGGGCAATTAAGCCCAAGTTCAAATATTTTTTCCTCTTCTTTTATTATTTGTTTGAGTTAATTAATTTTGGTAGAATTTAAATAATCTCATAAAGGGTAGCCATTTTTCATTATTTTAAATTTTACTATTTTATTTACTTTTATCACCATTTAATTTTCCTTAAATTAATTCCCTCTAAATATCTCCTTTTATAAATAAAAAATAAAAAATAAAAATGTTAGAATGAGTTTTCTCTTTACTTAGTTAAAAATTCTATTTTAAAAGTCATTTAGTCAAATCGCCGGTCAACCGCAAGTTAGCGGACATTTCGAGTGCCTAACACCTTCTCGGGATGTACATTGAACTTCAAACCCTTTTCAATTGATTTTTAATCTGTTTTTAAATCTTTTGAAATTTTTTTTTCTTGATTTTATCAAAAATCAAGTGGCGACTCCGTGATTTGGAAGGTTGATTTTTTTAAATAATAAGATTAATTGATTTTTCGAAACTTAGTCAATTCTCGCCATCATAAAACTTAATAATAGTATTTTTTAAAATAAAACAGAAATGGCGACTCCGCTGGGGATTAATTAAGTTCTAACCATAAGATTTGACTGTTTGACTAACTGCTTTTAATTGTTAAAATATTGTTTGTGCTGAATATGTTTAAATTTTTTCATAAATTGTCATTGCATTCATGGCATATTTCCAATATGTATGTATAGTATATTAAATGACGGTTTGCGGAACCGCAGCTGGACTTTTTTATACTCACCCTTTTCGAAATTAGCGGCAATTTATTGGTTCGTTAGGCGTCCAATGGTTGTCGCGAGTTTCAGTCCAAATTGTCCGTTTGGGTTCCCGGTCCTTTCAAAGCCACTCCTAGTCAACTAGCGTAGAGCCAAGCCAAATCCCAAATTTAGGAACATATGAACTAAGATGACCCAATACCCAAGGAGTGTTGGGGCCCATGAGAAGACCACCTTGAGTCCAAAACGGCCCACGGCCTAAATGGACGTTCATACTTGTGTGTTTTTATTTGAAGGATGTATACGTTGTTTGAGAAAATCATTTTCTCATAGGGTAAGGATTAGATTATGGTTTATATAAGTTAAAGAGAGGGCTTTAAAGCTACTGGTCCATCCAAAGACGTTGGCACCTGAAGATTGCAAAAGTCAAAAAAAAAAAAGAAGGATCTTTCGTGGAGGCATAGTTTAGGGTCGTACCCCTGCGTGGGACTGATTATTTTGTATACCTTTCCCCTATTATGTATCCCCATTAAGTTTTAATTTGTATAAATTTGAGTTTTGGGGCAATGAAATGTTTCAAATGACGTATACATCCCTCAAATCGGTAGGCCCACCCTTGGCACAAATGGGTCACATATCTGTTTAGAACGCACAATATTTGTTTATGTGTTAGAACTGCTTATGTGAATATGTTGTTTTATCTGGAGATATTCTAGCTCACTCTTCTTCAAATACTTTTAGAACCCCTAAGCACAAATATCAAGTCAATATCAAAAGTGCGTCCAAATACTCTTCGAGTCTTTAGTTTCCTAAAAAAAAATATATATATATATATATATATTTGAACTTCATTTTTCTTTAATACTACTCTCATATCAGAAAAAGATTCATCATTTCAAATCAAAAGAATTTTGAGAAATTTTATCTTTCCAACTCTTACAAATAAATTAGAGTTACATCTCAATCAAAAATCAAAGTACGGTAATGAAAGATACCGTCAACTTTGTCTCGACTCAGGTCGACATTTTTATTCACTAAAGTCAAGTAGACAAATTCCTGTCTATTTAACCATTTCTTTATATTGAGCAAGTTTATCTCCGAATAAATCAACTCTTATGTGTTTACATCTGTATGTGATATCTTGTATTATTTACCACCTTCAGACACTAACATATTGGTCTTTTGAGTTTTTTTTCATTTGTCAGGTATTTAAAACTGATTTGTGTTGATAAGTTGGTTGTTCATCCGCATTTCACAAGGTCTGAGGCCCCTAAAGATTCCTTCCCCGATCAAATTTGCAAAAAGAAAAAAAAACAATGGGGGATAACAATGATGAGATTAACATGGATGAGGTTGTCGTGGCTCAGCCCACCACCGCTGATAAAAATGAATTGATTATGCAGTTGATGCAACAGATTGCCGAAATGAGGGTCGAAATGCAGAGAATGCAAGATTTGCCCAATCCAATTTCATCCTTCAACCCTCCAAGAGATGGAAGACCTCCACTCCACTTTCCTCCCTCAAGCGCGGAACAAGTCCAGAACCTTCTCTCTAACCCCACTCAAAATCCTCCAACTATTGACTTAACTACCCCCAATCCCCGTCACACCACCACATCATGTCAAGCCCCACATCATCCTCAAAATACCAACTTTCAAATCCTCCATCTCCCTCAAAACCAAAATACGAACAATGCTCAAACCTTCCCCCATCTTCAAAATCAAAATACCGATCCTCAAACTTACCCCCAAAATACCCAGGATCCCTCCATTGTTCCACCCATACATCAAAAGACTACTTTCCAAATCCCAACTTCAAATGAATCTTATGTCGACTGTTCCGAGCTTGATCACTATAAGGAACATGAGAGAGAGTGGAGGTCAAAAGAAGAGGTAGCCAAGATGAATATGAAAGAAGAGATCAGGAAAGCCATGAAGGAGTTGCGCTATTTTTCCGAAGTCGATGGATTTTAGCTATAAGGATTTATGCATCCATCCGAATCTCGACCTCTCTGAAGGATTCAAAGTGCCAAAGTTTGTCACCTTTAATGGAACAGGAAATCCTCTGGCACATCTGAAAGTTTATTGTGATCAACTCGTGGGAGTTGGCAAAAATGAAGTATTATTGATGCGTCTCTTCAGTCGAAGTCTAAGTGGAGAAGCTCTAGAGTGGCTTACATCACAAGAGCTGAAACAATGGAAAAGTTGGAATGCACTCGCAAAGAATTTCACGGAAAGATTTGGACATAACATTGAAGATGCCCCAGATCGCTACTACTTGGAGAAGATCAAACAGAAGTCTCCAGAAAATTATCGAGAGTACGCTCTTCGTTGGAGAAAAGAGGCCGCAAGAGTTCAACCTCCCATGTCCGAACGTGAGATCACTGAAATGTTCATTCGTACTCAAGAGCCTGAGTACTATGAAGAATGTTGTGTATGATGGGACAACAATTTGTCGAGATTGTCAAAATGGGAGAAGCATTGGAGGATGGTTTCAAGACTGGAAAGCTCACCAAATTTACCATATTGCAATCTAATGGAAAATCTACCGCAATTAGTGATATGGATAAATCAAAAGGAAAAGTGGAGGAGGTAAGTATGGTCACGGCTACACGTATGAGGCCAGCCTCTCAAAGAGAATATCAAAACCATAATGCCAACCAGAAAAATTTCCTCACCCAAAATTTAGGAAGGCTCCTAAAGTATTTACACCATCAAGGGAATCTCAAACTCAACTTTATGAAAGGTTGAAAGCAATGGGTATGCTCTATCCTATAGAAGGAAGACCAGCCAATCCTTTGGGAAAATTTTACAGAGCTGACCACAGATGTGGTTATCATTCAGGAGCCGTTGGACATGACACAGAGAATTGTTCAACTCTGAAGCACAAGATACAAAACATGATCAACAACAACTTGATCAATATTGAGAAAACCACCTGAATGGATGACATATTGGATGCTCAAGAGTGAGTACAAGACATTTCTGAACTGCGTCATTTGAAGATATTCATCATCAAAGGTCGAGAAGAAGAATGCCCAACATTGGCCAAATTTTGCTTATGAAGTTTTGTTACCTTTCTTTTGAAAATGTAGCGCAAAATTCTACGGTTTGAACTACGTTCTCAAGAATGAGATACGTAGGCGGCCTATGTCGGCCTCGGTCGTTTCTTTATTAAAACTTCCTATTTTGGTTAATCCTTTAAGGGGAACTACGTTTGACCTGATTCCTGCTCCAACGGGATACGTAGGCGCCACAAGGGTTCGGTCATATGCCCAGTAAGATTTCCATTTCTCTTCATAATGGAAACTGGGACAAAATTTTTGAGAGGATCTCAAAAATTCATTTGAAGTTGGACTTCTTTAACGGGTCAAAATAGAAGACCAAAATTCTACGGTCTGAACTATGCTTGACCTGATTCCTGCTCTAATGGGATACGTAGGCGCCACAACGGCTCGGTCATATACCCAGTAAGATTTCCATTTCTCTTCATAATGGAAACTGGGACAGAATTTTTGAGAGGATCTCAAAAATTCATTGGAAGTTGGACTTCTTTAACAAATCAAAACAGAAGACCAAAATTCTATGAAGATTAGCCTTGGGTGGATCTCAAAAATTACGACAATCTAGTTTGCAACTGGGATAGAAATTTTGAGATGATCTCAAAGATTCCACAAATGTCATTTGTTACTTACTGAGATAAACTGGGACAAAATTTTGAGGAAGAGGCCTCAAAATTCCAGAATGAGCAACCTCAGAGTTAAAGGAGCAAGTTTATGAGAATTCTCATATATTGTAGACCGGGACAAATTTTCGAGGAAAATTCCATCAAATATGTCATATAAAAGACGGGCGAGCGTGTAAGCCAACTGCAGGAAGGAGCATGGAGACAAGACCAACACAGATCAGTCCTTCAAGCTAATAATTTTTCTTTGGATGCAGGAACATTGAAGTCACAAAATGGCTATACAAAGCTGTCATGAATGACAAAGGGCGTCACTTGCACCCATCGTGGACTCATCAGCGAAACCTAGAAAATCTTCAATCTCATTTATCTCTATTGCTTTATATTGCCTCAAGTGATAAACAAGTTTCTTTTTATCTTACAGGAATATTAAGGCCGAACACTGATGGATTCTTTCAAAGTTGCAAGAAACAAGGTGCAGGAGGTTTGCTAATTATGAGTCATGATCAAAGTTACCGTTGGACTCATCATAGCCTAATCTGGATAAGCCAAATGACTCAATCTAGTTCCTCAATTTTACTTTCATTCTTTACTTCATCATCGATACTAATGTTTGGTGTCGTGCTTTGCAGGTGATAGTATTGATAAAGTCGAAAGTCGTATATTGATTCGACACCAAATTTTGAAAATGATCAAAGTGACACTAACTTAGAAGTGTTGCAAGAGAACTTGCCGAGTCCATCACATCAGAAAGATGATGATGATTAATATCTCTTTGACAGTCAAAATTATCGAATTGTTACAAGTTTTCGATAAATGATTAGAAGTGACTGCGACAAACTCAAATTCTGCTGAGTTTGTCAAAGAAGACGAGAGTGTCTTTATTTTTCATGTGAATGAATTGAGTCATTCACCTCGTTAATTCTTTCTTTTAAAGAACAGAATCATAGTCGCGACGTGCATAAACGTCAATTTAGTGTGTTTGTCGCGTAGCAATTTTGGCGTTGAATATGTCAGAGTCATAATTCTAATTGTTGGGTATCCACCCCATAAGTGGATTATGTGTTTTGATTGGCCAATCAAAGACTTTAGCATATAGTTTGTTGGGCGATCCACCCCATAAGTGGTTCATATATATGCTTTTCCATTTCAGGTTTCTATTTTTGAATCAGATGGAATGTTATCGAGCATCCTCCTCGTTACAGTTGGAACATTATCGAGCCATCCAGGCCTCGCAGAAATCACGCATCGCTTGAATTTATGCACGACGAGAAGATTTTATGCCTCGTCAAATTTGTATATCGCGAGAAGGCTTTATACCTCGCTGATATTTACGCACGACGAGAAGATTTCATGCCTCGTCAAATTTATATATCGCGAGAAGGATTTATACCTCGCTGGAATTTATGCACGACGAGAAGATTTCATGCCTCGTCAAATTTATATACCGCGAGAAGGATTTATACCTTGCTGGAATTTATGCACGACGAGAAGATTTCATGCCTCGTCAAATTTATATACCGCGAGAAGGATTTATACCTCGCTGGAATTTATGCACGACGAGAAGATTTCATGCCTCGTCAAATTTATATACCGCGAGAAGGATTTATACCTCGCTGGAATTTATGCACGACGAGAAGATTTCATACCTCGTCAGATTTATATATTGCCGAGAAGGCCATTCATATTCATACTGCCAAGAGGGCAATTCATATTCATACCGCCAAGAGGGCCATTCATATTCATACTGCCAAGAGGGCCATTCATATTCATATTGCCGAGAAGGCCATTCATATTCATACTGCCAAGAGGGCTATTCATATTCATACCGCCAAGAGGGCCATTCATATTCATACTGCCAAGAGGGCCATTCATATTCATACTGCCAAGAGGGCCATTCATATTCATACCGCCAAGAGGGCCATTCATATTCATACCGCCAAGAGGGCCATTCATATTCATACCGCCAAGAGGGCCATTCATATTCATACCGCCAAGAGGGCCAATCAGGACAATGCATTACCCCAGAGGAGATAGTTATCTTGGACCGAGACGATACATTACCTGGAGGTCGTCCTGCCGTTATCATCAAAAGAGACAAGATGATTTCATGCCTCGTCAAAATTTATGCATCGCGAGAAGACTTTGTGCCTCGCAGAAATCATGCATCGCGGAAATCATGCGTAGCGGAAATCATGCATCGCGAGTCAATTTTTTATTCATATTCATAAGATTTCATGCCTAGTTCATATTCATACTGCCAAGAGGGCCATTCATATTCATACTGCCAAGAGGGCCATTCATATTCATACCGAGAGGGCCATTCATATTCCTACCGCCAAGAGGGCCATTCATATTCATACCGCCAAGAGGGCCATTCATATTCATACCGCCAAGAGGGCCATTCATATTCATACCGCCAAGAGGGCCATTCATATTCAAACTGCCAAGAGGGCCATTCATATTCAAACTGCCAAGAGGGCCATTCATATTTAAATGAGGAGTATATTGAAGATTTTATTTGCAAAACACAAGGCATAAGCTTTATTTGCATGACGTCAGACCGATCGAGTCAGCGTCAAATATTGAGGAGAACAATGAAGTGTCGACATGGTAAAAAGACACTATCTCCCATCCTGATTGCATTTTTAAGCTGACAAGTTTTTATCTCAATCTTTGTCGAGAGCATCCAAGAGGATGAATTCTCAAACCAAACCACAGGCGTGGACGACATCAACAAGGATGCAGCACAACGTGGAACTTTTTCTTAGCAGCGAACTGGGACATAGTCCAAAGAGGGATGTCAAACTCTTAGGACGCGAGCAGAGGAGCGACTTCCACCACAATCAAACCACACCCCTATCAAAAGGCATGTGGGTTTTTTTTTCTTTAGTTTTGTCAGTTTCAGTCCCGCATCCGAAATTTTTGGTATATGTCAGAAGCAAGTTTCCAATCTGAGTGACAATGCGCCAAGAGCTTTGGAAATTATGTCCATGTAAGTTCTTAATTATGGGTGTGAAGCGCGCCACATTCATGGCTAAGGGGTTACAAGCCTCCTTTTCAAACTCGTTTAATTTGTCGCTTATCCAAAACCAAAGGTTATCTAGCATAATAGATTTCCTTTTCAACCGATCGAGTTGAACTACAAGCAGCCTGATTCCTGATGTATAAGGATATGTAGGCGGGTTCAATGTTGAAAACTCGGCTATATTCCAACATTCCCTCTCCAATTTTATTCTCGAGCATTTCGATACCTTCATAATTCGGTATCGATGTGGCTTTTGATTTATTACAAAAAAAAATCGTGCGTCAAATCAAACTTATCGAACTACAAGTGGCCTGAATTCTCATATAGCCTGAGATATGTAGGAAACCCGTTTCAAGGGTTCGGCCATAATTCCTAAACCCTTTGCCAAATCTTTTCCTTAAAGATGAATGAGGTTGGTCAAAATTGGATTGGTCAATTTCATTTTCCTCAAATTGCTTGCATCAATCCAAGTAAAATGAGGGACAGCTGTTGACACCCAATTTTGACCCTCCCCGGTATAAATTAGTTCTCGAGCTTCTTAAATTTCCAAACAATTAAAAATAATTAGTTTTATAAATTTTACGATTATTTCTCAAAATATTTTAAATTTTAGTAAGTATTCTAATTTAGCTAATTTAGTTTAAATTATGGTTATATTTTGAATCACTATTTTACAATTTAAATAATTTATATTACTAAATAAGAAGCTCGTTAATTAATTAATACAAATTCATTTTATTTAAGGTTTAGCCAAATTTATCATCTCAACTCTATTTGACTATTTATTAAATTAACCCATTCCCTTTAATTAATTTCCCAGCCCACTTTAATTCCAACCCAATTCCCACATCAGCAGCCCACTTCAATTCCTCTCAGGCCCAACTCTCCCTTTCCCAATCAATCTCCCTGGCCCAACTCTTCCAAACATTCCCAGCCCGACCCCCATTCCCTTCCAGCCCAATTTCCTTTTTCCCCTTTCCCTCCAACCTTACCCATTTTAAAATTCAAATTTTAAATAAATTTCCCCCTCTTTTGGCCATAATTTGGCTTATAAATAATCCCCATCTTCTTCATTGTTGGGGGGTTGTTGGTTGAGAGAAAGAAGAAAAGGGGGAGAAAAGAAGAAAGAAAGGGATGGGTTTGTGGAGAGAAATTTTTTTTATCTTGTGATAGAAAAGAAAAGAATTATTGAAAGAGTTTATTCATAGGAAGGTTTTACAATAGTTTAAGCACACCTATATATCTATTAAAATTGAATTAAAAACAGAAGGATTGCGGTTTTTTTTTATTGTCATTTGAATTCGAAGTTGTGTAGTGGAAGGTCGTCCCCTTGCTCGTTTCGTCTCCAGCTCGCTGCCCCGAAGAAGGTAAAATCTTTTTTTTTCTCTTTCTTCTTTTTTAGATGTTGTCATTCAACCTTGCTAATTTTTTTGTTTTGTTTTCTTGGGTGACATCGATTCGGGTCCACTTTGGATTCCATTCTCGCATCCCTCGTTGAGCCATGAAGGCTCAAAACATTCTCCTCGAGTCGTAGATTCCTCAAAACTGGCGTACAGGTTGCGAAACCAGCAGCTTCAGTGCTGAAAAAAATCGAAATTGCAGGTAGCTGTATACCAGTTGTATACACAGTGTATACACTGATATACAGGTCAAAAAATGCACAGGAAATCCAAGTTCAAATCTGGGTTTGTATCTACGCTTCTGAAAAGGAGTCTTCAACTTTTAAAGTTGAAAAAATAGGCTTATATACATTTTGTATACACTGATATACAGACGCGATATATTATGAATATGTGTAGAAAATGTGAATTGTAGGTGTTGCAGTAAGCTGTATACCAGATATATACACAGTATATACACTGATATACAGATCAAAAATGCACAGGAAATTTGAATTCGAAATATGGGTTGATGACAGTGAAAATATGCTGTTGAAAGGGAACTTTCAACTTCCGAAAGATGGAAAACAGGCAGATATACAACCCGTATACAATAGTATACATTACTTGTATACCTTGACTCTCTTACAGGAGATGGGCCAGGGCCCTTTTCAGCAAAATTTTAACAGGCCCAAAAACCAATATTTGTTTTGCAGGATTTGAATTGTTGAAAATGGCCCAATTTTAAAAGATTAGTTTAAGACAGGTGGGCCAAAGCCCAATTGAATGAATTTGGGCAATTAAGCCCAAGTTCAAATATTTTTTCCTCTTCTTTTATTATTTGTTTGAGTTAATTAATTTTGGTAGAATTTAAATAATCTCATAAAGGGTAGCCACTTTTCATTATTTTAAATTTTACTATTTTATTTACTTTTATCACCATTTAATTTTCCTTAAATTAATTCCCTCTAAATATCTCCTTTTATAAATAAAAAATAAAAAAATAAAAAATAAAAATGTTAGAATGAGTTTTCTCTTTACTTAGTTAAAAATTCTATTTTAAAAGTCATTTAGTCAAATCGCCGGTCAACCGCAAGTTAGCGGACATTTCGAGTGCCTAACACCTTCTCGGGATGTACATTGAACTTCAAACCCTTTTCAATTGATTTTTAATCTGTTTTTAAATCTTTTGAAATTTTTTTTTCTTGATTTTATCAAAAATCAAGTGGCGACTCCGTGATTTGGAAGGTTGATTTTTCTTAAATAATAAGATTAATTGATTTTTCGAAACTTAGTCAATTCTCGCCATCATAAAACTTAATAATAGTATTTTTTAAAATAAAACAGAATCTAAACCCCATTTAACATTGTAGTTCCGTCCCTGTTGGTGATTTACTATTTTTGTTTATGTGGACATCATGAATTAGTCCCACCAAAACTTAAAGTGATTTTTTATTGGATTTCGTTTTTATCTTTAAGTCAAGGTCTATACACCAGTTAACACTCTTATTTTAGTTCTGATCATGAAGGAAATCTTGTTGAGAACGTCATCTCCAGAATGGACCTTGTAGTGTCCAAATCCAAATTACTAAAGGGTCCAATGCGGGCACCGAACATCAAATGAAAAACAAAACAAAACTCTTGTCCTCATAAAAGTAAACTTTTTTTGAATCTTTAACTTAAACTTTTTTGTCAATGCTCATACATTACCTTATACTCATATATATATTTTAAAAATTTTAAAAATTTGAGTTTATTAAATATTTTTACATAATATCATTAGTATTTTAAAAAATATTTGAATTGAGTATGATATATTTGTTGAAATTGATTTTGTCAACAAACACCCGTGAATTTTCTTTCATATGTATTTTTGGAGGAGAAAAAATGTGGAAGAAAAATGTAAAGTGATTTTTGATTATGCTGAGAAAGCAATTATAAAATCTTTTCAAATAAATTAGTTAAACACAATTTATTTATTTATTTATTCAAAGTCTTTTTTCTAAAAAGTTAGTTTAAAAAAAAATTCTTCCAGAAATTAGCAATTTTTAGTAGAAATGTTAAATAAGCTCTGATACTCTTATATACTTTTATTTTTCCTCTAAAAACTCAAATTGATAAAATAACTATCTCTTAGTTGAATATTGTTATACTAAATAGTCTTTATGTACATTGAATGATTATAGATTTTTTTGTGAAAGTCTATACACCAATTATCACTCTTATATACTTTTATTCTCTCTTCACGATAAAAAAAAATAGAGATCTGATGCTTAAAACATATCATGTTAGTAGTGTCTGAAGTGACCTAGGGATCATATAAAGGCACTTTCTAAATGATCTGACTTTTATTTTTATCAAACGAAAAATATATCTAGCTGAAATATATTTACCACGACTTGACACGAGCAACAAATTTTAGGTATTTTCATAATTTAGCTGAAAAGTTAAGATTGATTGAGTAAGTTCATTTATTTCTTGTATCCAAATTATCCTAAAAAGTAAAATCAGTACTCTTTAAAAGTAAAGTCACATCTGAAAAGTCCAACATATAATTATTACTTTTCAGTTCACACTGCCCAAGAGGTGGCTGACAATACTTATATAAAGCTACATTTATATTGTGTCTTGTGGAAAGTGTTAGTAACTATTTCAGAAAATGACTCAACTCAATTTGTCTCTCTTCTTTTAATGATATTTTCTCTTTCATACTTTTTTTTACTTCTTTTTCTTTGACTTTTCTTTTTCAATTAATGTTTTGAATTTCTCTACTTTCGTACTTAAATAATTTTATTAATGGAATATATGAAATCCAAAAAAATAAATATCATTCGATTTCTAACATTTTAATATTATTTTCCCCTGTCGAAATTATTTAGATAAAATTATTTATTAATTTACAAAAATATAATTAATTACAATTTTTTATTTTACTATAACAATTTTTTGTTTTTGTAAGTGTAAATAAAATTTATAAATTTTAAAAAATTAATGTAAATTAATATAAAACTATTATTTTATTTATGATTTCTTATGAAATTTGTAAAAAGAAATTACAATTAATATGAGAAAGAAATAGATTATAAGACAAGTCTCCTCATTTGGTTAGCTATTGGACTTCATGAACTCACATGATGTATGCCGGTTATAAAGAACTCCCCAATTAAGCAAATTTTATGATATGTTTTTAGGTCTATATGGTTCATTTTGAGTATGTTAATTTATATATAGGCTTAAGTCATCTGTAGCCACTCAAAGTTATCCACATAATTCATTTAGACACCTCAACTAATCTTTGTGTCAATTGAACACTTTATTTGTTCAAAGATCATTCCTATTAGACACAAAATGCTGACATGGCAAAAAACGTGTAATTCACTTTCTTTGAGCGCGTTAATTTATTAAAAATAATATTTTCCCTTTTTTTTTCTTAATTTATCCCCTAAGTTAATTTAAAAAAAAAATTAACAAAAATGAAGAAGGATAGTTGTCTTCTTCCCTCTTTCTATTATATTATTCTTTCACCATTTTTATCTCTCTTTTTTTTTACACAGCACACCACACTCCCTCCACCTCTCTTTCTCTCACCCTCATTGTTCTTTCCTGCTTTCCTCTTTTTTCTTATTTCGATTTTCGTCTCAAATATCTCGAAGAAGTTTCATTTACAATGATAAAAAAAAATAAATGAATAGATTTTTGTGGGCAAAAGTCTGTTAATTTTTTTTTCAATTCTAATAAATAATTTCTAATGTATAAAAGATAAAGACAATGAGTGAAAATTTTCATGTTATCGAAATGAAAGAGAATGCATATTTAGCTTGAATAGACAAGAATGGTGTGTCATTGTAGCTCCCTGGAAGAGAAGAAAGAGATGGAGTGAAAATTTTAATGCTATCGAAATGAAAGAAAGTGCATATTTAGCTTGAATAGACAAGAATGGTGTGTCATTGTAGCTCCATGGAAGAGAAGAAAGAGATGGAGCGACACCAACTCCATGAAAAATCAGAAATGGGTTTCTGAAGAAGGAGGAAGAAAGTGGGGAGGGTGGAGGCTTTAATTTAAAATATTTTTTTTTAATTTTTAAAAATACTTTATGAATTAATTATATAGAGGTTTTAAAAAAATTAAATGTAATGCCACGTGTCATCATATTATTGGTAAAATTAATATGAATTCGCGTTTGAGATACACGCGTTTTTATTTTTCAATTGATTGTCAGTTGTGTCAAATAGGAATAATTTTTTTAAAATTTAAGTGTTCAATAGGTACATTCCTTAGTTGAGGTGTTTAAGTGAAATATGAGGACAACTTTAAGTGGCTACGGATGACTTAGGCCTTAATGCAAGACTACTCGAAAAGACTCATTTGAATAGAGATTTTTATGATAGTTAGTCATAGACGACTAACTATTTTCTCTTTAACATTTTTATTATACATATGAGCCTGAAAATCTCATTTCACTATCTTGTTTATGATTATTTAAATGATTATGCTAGTTTCCTCTCTTACTTAGTCAATACATTTCACGACGCTGTGTTGCATTCTTTAATGATGTGGAATTCGGCATTTGCACTCAGATTCGTGGCTAATGAGATTACAACACTCCAAGTTAGCTTTTGGTGAGCCGTCCTCAATTGGGAAATCTTTTATTTTAGGTTGTCATTTATTTTCCTCATGTAGTCTTTGTTTTTGAAGTAGTTGGGGGCTATGTCCCGACAGACTTATATTTTCATTCTAAAGTAATAGAGGGTTTATTCAGATATTAGTAATATTGTCTCATGGATCTTATATTAGTTCATATGACATATCTAATATTTTTAGTCAAGGGTTAGCCCAGGATCATTCATGGTCCCGGCTGGTATCATGTCTCGACTGAAGTATAGACTTTGATCGTAACAAACTTGATTCGGAGCACTAGGTTCAAATGTCCTAAAATATCTAAAAATTAACATCTTGTAGAGTTTTTTTTTATAGATGTGAAGCATGACACACTTATAATGGGAAGGTTACAGGATGTTTAGGAAATATTTCTCTCATTTATACTTTAGATTGCGCAACATTGCTATCCCCTAAGAAATATATGTAGATTTGTGTGTTATGGGGTTTTTATTTTGTAAAGACACAAACCAATAAAAACACAATATATACATGTCATTGTTATCTAATCTTGTAATTATTTGTTATGTCTAATTCATCATTTGATTTCTCTTTTAGCAATTAATAAATTATTAGTTTAGTATTAAGATTTTTTTTTCTTATACATTTAAACTTCACATATAAATTTACTTGTATCATTTTTTAGCGTAAATATAATTTGACTCCCATTATATGGCATAAAAGAGTTTTGATATTTTTTTCATTTTACTATTCTGATTCTAACCAAATTCGGCTAATGACTAACGCTAATAGTTATGAGACTGCCACACCAACAGAATCAAACATTATTCTCTACTCTAAAGTGTCATTAATTATTGTATTTATTATAAATTAAGAGGGTTAATCATAATTTATAATAAATTATCATTATAAGTTATATGAATTATAGAATTATTTTATAAATCTATATTATTTATCAAGTATTATCGTTTTGTTTTCTAAACTTATCGGCTCAGTCTAGCTTATTCAGAAATATCTTTTAACTCATTGATATTGTTATAATCAGATCAAAACAGACTATTTCATCTTTTTATTTAAGGAAAAATTACGTAGTTAAACAAACTTATACTACTTAATTATTCATCATAGCTAAAGTTTGTTATAATTATCACTCATGACTAACATTATGTATTGATTACATGTGTTGACTTCGAGTTTGATAATTAGCCACGTTTGTATATGTATAAATCGTCAGTATATACAAATACATATGTATAATATACAATTATCTAACCGATATACATATACAATTCACCTCTCTCCCACTCTCTGCCCTCTCTCGCTCGTCTCTCTCCTTCCTCTCCCAATCTCTCTTGCCATATATACAAATGCATATGTATGATATACAATTATCTAAACGATGTGTATATACAATTAACCTCTATCTCATTTTCTGTCCTCTCTCGCTTGCCTCTCCCCCCTCTCCCAATCTCGCTTGTCTCTCTCCTCCCTCTCCCAATCTTGCTCGGCTCTCACTTCCTTCTTTCAATCTCGTTTGCGATATATACAACTGTATATCTATAACATACAATTATCCAACCAATATACATGTACAATTCACCTCTCTCCCACTATTTTAATTTTCTCTCTCGCTCGCCTCTCTCCTCTCTCTAACACGTACATACGAATTGTAATTATCAAACTATAACTGTAGAGAGTGATTAGACTATTTTAAATGACTATATGTGAAAATTCCTCATTTATTTAATGATAATAAAACCAATTCATAATTTGATTTATCATTTAGCTATTAATATATCAAATTAAAAATGAAAACTTCACTTCTTATTCTTTAGAAATTCGCCAATATATCCGAAAATACTCTTTTTGGAGGTAAACAAGGGAGTATACCGTTATTGCACTATTCGATGAAATATTTGAAACAATTACTTAAATACTTAAATTATTTTATCACATTTTTAATTTTTTTTTAATATTTGAGAAAATCATAAAAAGAGTTTCTCTCTCATATTTTTTGATATATTACTTAAAACAATATATTGATCGATATATCATCATACACGATATATCATTTGGATACATTATATTATTTTACATGACATATCAAAACGTAAGCGAAGTATCGATACGTTGAATAACATATCAGGACGTTGAATAATGTATCAAGATAGTGAGCAATGTATTTGAAATTGAGACGCGCGCGATGTATTGAATCATTGAATAATGTATTTAAAACAAAAACACAATATATTCAAACATTGAATAATATATTTAGAATCAAAATATAATGTATCAAAATATTGAATGATATACCATAATTAAAATGCAACATTTTATCGAGACATTGATGATTGTACTCAAATTTCACTAAATTCATAAGAGAATAAAAATATGATACAATTAGTTGTTTTAACACTATGAAATGAATGTAAAGTTCTCATATTATTTACTGACTGCCGCAAAATAATTACAAATAAATAACGATTTTTCCATCTCAATTTAAATACATGTATTTTTTTTTTTTTAATTCAATTCCAATATTACATACATGAGTACATACATCCATAACATAATAAATTTTTAGATTATCCAAAAATATTATATATATTTAATTCAAAATAATAAAATTCAGAAACAATTTTTATAATTTTCAAATATTTAATGAGGCAACTTTCTTGACGCCACATATTGAAAAATCATCATGATACGTGTCAGCATTATATACAAGTTAGCAGAGTCATGTAATACAATTGTAATTAATATTAGAAACGATGTGTAACGTAAATAGCTTCATCATTATCATCGTGGCTTAACTTCCCATAGGATTCAACCATCTTCACATGGCACATCTGCCTTTTGCCATCACAAATACGTAGTATTTTTCATTTGAATTTTTTTTGGTAAAATATAAATATTATGTTAGCGTTTTATAGTTATAATTTTGTTATTTGTGTATTATAGTAAATATCATTTGCTATGGATGTAATTTGTTTGTATAAAAATTATAGTGATTGTATATGTATATTTGTTAAATAATTGTATATATGTGACTATCATATATTTGTATTTGCATATCTGCATAATATTTGAATTTGTAAGATTTGTATACAGTTGAATTGAATAAAACATTTGTATATTGAATATCTCGCTTCCTCGATTTATACAACATAAATTATGCATTTTTATTTTGTGTAATTTCTGTTTGTATAAAGCGAGGAAAGACAAAAGAGAACTGGGACAGGGACAGGGACAAATTTGTATTGTACACTTATAAGTGTGTTGAACGAAGAAATAACATTTGTATTTGTATATACATTTTTCTCTTATTTTATACAAATACAGACACAATTATTTGAGTTTACATAAAGTAAGAGAGGTGAGGAAGAGTTCTCGAGAGAGAGGCGAATGACAAAATATTTACTACGAATTAGAATTAATGAAACTATAATTATTTCATTTATTTGGAACTAATAATTTGATATTTTATACGATACTAATTAATTTTATTATTATTATTAATGTACATAGAAAAAATATATCAAATTTTAATAATAAATATAATAAAAATATTACATGCCAAGTCATATTTACAAGTAATTAATACTAGTCCATTGTTTTTTATTTTTATATATTACACATTTCATATCACACCAATATTTGTATAGTTTAGAGAAGAAGAAGAAGAGAAAGAAGAAGTAGTTTAGCCACACTCAACATGGCTCCATCAAAGACATGAAATTTGAAAATGATGGTGCCACGCTGGGTGCGGTTGAACTATGTCTTCTCTTTATCGTGTATAGGTCAAGTACGTAAAATTTTTCTTTAAAAGTTGATAATGATCACGAGATTTATCATTATGTTGAGAGTCTTTTTATTATTAATTAGCGGACATCATATGAATGAGTTTTGCTCGTATCAATAACGAGAAAGAAACAATCATAAACAACAATTAACTATATATTGCTCTTAAAGTCTGATTATCTTGTCTAAAAGTTCTAAATAGTTAGAAAAAATACGTATTATTTAGTTAGTTAGACCTACTTAGCTTTAAGAATATCATAATTTATAACTCATAGCATGTGGAATTTGATATGATAGTATTCTTTTTCCTCCTCCTCCTTTATTTTAGTGTTCTAATTCCATGGCACTTGCAATGGAGCATTGGTAGAGTTTGATTAGTTTTAGCAATTGTATTGTGGTTAGAATAGTAATTATCTTTGCATGCAGCTCATCTCTCAGGGCAAAGGACGAAAAAAAGTTTTACATTTTTTATTTGGTATTTAAAGTTCGTATTAAAATTTTGATTAAATTCAGATACAGCTCGAGATCCATTTGGAAGGTCATTATTGTAAGTGCATGGTTCTTATATTTTACATTTACTCATATTCAGGAAGACAAATATTTCTATAGCGTCTTAATAGAATTAGTGACCTAGAGTTCAAATTTTAAAAAAAGATCTTATGTTTATTTTTATTTTTATTTTTGAAAAATCTTCATTTATAATTTTATTGAAAATCTATTTTCCTTGCAATTTTCTCGAGATGCAACGTACATAATTTTTTTTTTTTGTAAGAGATAGTATCTTAAATTTTATCAAGTGATAATTTGTACACTTATATATTAATTTGGACATCCAAAATACATAAGTATATCAATAGCGCATTTTAACGAAGAAGTCTGAATTTTTATTAAGAAATTTAAAATATTAAAATTTAAATATAATATATAAAAAAATAAATTAAAAAGATTTAACATCTTCATTATATATATATATATATATATATATATATATATATATATATATATATATATATAAATCGAGATATAAATCGAGATTTTAATTAAGAAATCTAAAATATTAAAATTTAAATATAATATACAAATAAATAAATTAAAAGGATTCAAATATCTTCACTATATAAAATTTTAACCATGTATTATAAAATAAAAATAATTTTTCATCCAAATATAGAACCCTAATTTCTTACTAATCCAATAGTAGTTTAATTAATTTCAATCTTATAACCTATAATACGTCATCTCTTCCATTTTAATGATAATATTTCAATATTTGTCAATTCTTTTATTGCCTTCTCCTATGTTTTTATATTTCGTATATGATGTATATATCATATAGATTAGTTACTTGTTTGTTTAAAGAGCTTTCATATCTTCTTAATTTTCTTATTGTTTATTATAATTATCTTGATCTCCTTTTTAACTCTTTTTAAGATTGTATTAAATTAATTTTTTCTTTGTACTTGGAGTACTTTGTAGCCTATGATTATTTTTAATTGACATATATAATAAGAAAGAGCTAGAACAATGAAACTTGTTCTAGATGTTAGTTCACCGCTTCAATTTGTTGGTTGTATTTTTCTTTACTTTTTTTGAAATACGACATCATTTTTAAAAATAAGTTGGTAACTTAAATTTTATTATCAAGGAAACTTTTTTTTTTAAAAAAAAGGGTATTAATTGTAATTATAGTCGTGACACAGGGATAAATATTCATTCATCCTTAGTTAGAGAATTCAATTTGAGTCTCTTCAAATATAAAGTCGTTATTGTTAGAAAGTATTTTACTTTCTAAAGTAAAATTTTTCGATATAATTTAATTTAAATTTAATCTAATTTCAATAGAAATATAATAAACCTCCCAATCAATCTGCTTATCCACTTGTAGTTTAATTTCAAGGATTCAATTATATTGAATTTTTGCTGAGACTTATATTTATTCATATATATGTTTTTATTCTTTGTAAGTAATACATTTATTTTTTTTGATTTTTTCATTTGATGTTTTGAATTTTATTAAAGCTTCAATTATAGTTTAGTTAATTACTTCTGGTTGAAGAACGTTCTTACAGCTTACTTTTCTTATTGTTTGTTAAATTTTATCTAAACAAGCCCTCTTTTTTAGATTTTATTAGTGGCCTGGTTTGGGGGGGGGGGGGGGGGGAGGGGTTAAATTGTTTTATTTTTAGTGATTTTTTTACAAATTCTTTTTTTTAATAGCTTTAAAAGTATTTAGTAACTTCAAAAGTAATTTTTAAGCATTTTTTAAGATTAAAAAAGTATCAAAGAAAAGCCAAAAAGTAAATATTCAATAATCAAAAAGTAAACATGAAATGTTGAAATATGATGTAATAATCAATATTAGGTAAGTTTTTATCGATTACTTTTAGGTAGAAGGATATATTTTTTTTTTTTTTTTGCTTCTTGTGTTTTTGCTTTAGCTTTTCAAATAATTTACTTATTTTAACATGTATTATATACATATATAATTGAGCATACATATATGCAAATAAAATAATTTTAAAACTGAATTAAATGAGTTTGTTTGTAAGGTATATTGTTATGTTGATAGAAAAAGAATTATATTTCAAATTTGAACTCATTTAGAATAAGTAAGAAGTATTGAAATTTCAAAGTAAATTATTATTTTTTAGTAACTTTTTTTTTTTAATGAAACCTATATGAAATTTCAATAAATTTTAATATATGTTCATCATATATGAGTGAGCGTAGTTCAAAAACTAATTTTAAAAGATGGTAAGTGAGTTTAGTAAATAATTGTTAAATTGATGTTTGAGATTTTTTTTGTTATGATAAATGAAATTTATGTAGTTGAAATTGAAAAAGTAATTTATATCTTTTTAAAATATATTATTTGACATTGTTGAAAATGGCCCCCTAAACCTAATTAGATTGTGATTGTTTTATTTAAGAAGGCTTTTCAAAAAATTACTTTTGGAAAAAAATAATTTTTTTGTTCAATTTATTTGAAAAGTGTTTTTCATAAGCAAATTGTGTTTGGTTGAGCTTTCATAAAAAGTGCTTTTGAGAGTTAAATTATAAAAAAGGAAAAAAGGGAATCATCAATATAGATCTAATATTAAAGTTATTTTACAGAGAAAAACTATTCTAAATATTTATTATGAAAAAAATTAATTAAAATTTTATTTTTATTAAATGAAAATTAAAAATACATGTTTAAATGGCCAATCAATATTATACCTTTTAGGGAGGCTGAAATCTTTATCATTATTTTTTATTTTATTTTAAATCTTGTAAAAAAATTGTTGGTATATATTTATAATTTGGCAAAATAATAAGTAAAATAATATATAATATATAATATATAAAATAAGAATATACAAACGTAAATAAATTGTATAACTGTATATAAAAATAAAATATAGAGCATAAATTTTTTAAATGAAATTCAATCGAACTTATGAAATATGCTAATTAATTTAATAAGAAATATATTTAAAAATATGTAATATGAAAAGGATATTTTAGTCTTAAGAAAAATAATTTACTCTTCCGTTATTTTTTGTAAAAGAAGAAATTTTTAGCTTCTTCGCGACAACACGAAAACTGTTTCTACTTTCGTTTAAAAATATTTTATTGATTTACCAAATAATTATTTTTTCGATAAAAGTGCATTTTTTCAAAACAAATGTTTTTGGCCTCCCAATAACAAAGCCAAACAGATTCTATATCATGATCGAGCCTACATCTTGAACGTGACCGGCATTCAAGAACTGTTGATGACCCTAAGCGAACCTCATCCTGACTAACTATAAATGGAAGACTAACTCATGCATATACAAGCATCAAATCAAAAGAAATGTTAAATCAACAATGTAGTAAATCCAAAACTCTCTGAATATACAGAGTAACAAACATATGTTTTAAATAATATATTTAAACTACTATACATGAATCCTCTATTATACAAAGATGGGTGTTGGGACAAGACTCACGACTCCTCAATAGAACTGCTATTAACAACTCATAAAACTAGAGTCATCAGGAAGATAGTAGGTCTTACTCAAAAGCTGACGAGCAGATGGAGTGATTCAGAAGGACCTCTTGTTGAGGATCTTAAGAACCTATATCTGCATCATTAAGAGATGTAGGTTGAATGAAATAAGTACATTGAATGTATGAGTATTAGGTGAATAAAAATTAACTGAATGAAAGATTACAATAGATATAGATATATAGTTAATTGAATGTAAAGAAATAAAGAAGTAATCATTAAAACTTTATAAAATTACTTATGCATCTCTGAACTCAACATATTAAGTGATATAACAAAATACACTTTCAACTTTTTGGAAGATTCATTAACCGATACAAAAATTCACTATGAGCTACATGATAATACAACGTCTAGTTCAACTGTTAGCACTGTCTTATACCTTGTCGGGATATAGATTATCTAAGCTAAGTGGATCTACTAAGCAATAAGGATTCATCTAAAAAGTATGATCTGGAACTCTTGTTGGCAAGACATGATTTATAAGAATCTTGAGTTGTCTGAACTCGTCCTCATATTTGTGCTCAATCCTATTCACAATAATAAAAATACTCATGTTCAAATGTATAAAACATATTCTTTCTTTGGTTTGAGATAATTGCTCAAATATCCTCTTAAAAAAGGTAACTGCTCTATACTCTATCTTTCTGAAAATTCTTTTACTTTTTTCAAAATAATACTCTCTTTCTTCACGTAAAAATGAAACAATAGTGAAATACTTAATTCCCTCATACTCTTACTCAGATCTTGGTTAAAACTCTTTCTCAAATTTTTCTTTACTTTCTTAAAAACTCTTCGAATAATGATTAAACTGAGGATGGAGGGGTAAAGAGCTAATATCACTACCTCTATTGACTTGTGAGCTTGCCTACTAACATAAGTGGAACTGATTGATAATAATTGTTTTTGAAACTAGACTAGAGCACATAACTCATGAACGATATGAATTTGAGCATATTCAAACTCTATATAAAATTATTTGACATGTAACAATTATACTTAAGTGATACACTGATAGCTTTCAAGTTTAACAACACTTTTCAACCCCACCCCCCCCCTTTAGAAATACTACTCATAATCACCATCACTAACACAAATGAAAAGGATCATTGAAAGAACTTTAGAAAAAATATTTTAAGCACGATTCATTCGAGATATTTGATATAAGAATATGCATGGTATAACATTATGTTGCTAACAATTAAGATTAAATCATGTATTTACAAGAATGAGCATACAATGATACATGAATGCTTATATGAATATGTTCATATCGTGAGACTGATATCCATAACTTTATGGAGTAATATTAAGATCAATGGGCTGCCCCTTATTTTGGAAACTAAGTCTAGATGTGAATTTGTCTGAAGTGTATGAGCATAGGTCATGGACACAATTTCAATATTAGAAATATCAATAGTATGTTGTAACGACTGAATTTTGAGGAATACACTATAGTATGAATGATTTAATATATCACCACAACTCTCTCTAAACACATCACTATTTGATTCTCAACACTTGACTTGATTTTTTATTTTATCATCTCCTCCTTTGGTTTGAAGTTGATACTTTAAAGTAATGAATCTATTCCATTTTCTCTAAACTAGTCTATATTCAAATTACTCTAATACTTAAATAAATGCTAATCTCATGTCTAAAGAACTCTATATGCGCAAATTCTAAGATTCGTTATAAGGCTTCTTTCTAAGATGCTTCTTTTAACTTCTATATTGACTTAATTTTTTTTGTATTGTTGTGGTTCTTTATTAAACATGTATATTTATAAAAGTTGAGGTGATTATATGTCATATCGATACATTCGAGATGCATCATTATCCTCTTATTGAAATCATATCGTGCACATGCATACGTCGATATTAAATTGAGTATAAGTTGGGTATGTGGAGATCGTCGGTGCTGGGATTGTTCGATTTTATGATTTTAAGTTGAGCACGTGGAGACCGTCCATGCTAGAATTTTTTAATTTTTTATAGTACGTTGAGACCGTCCGCACAGACACATGAAAATTGTCTATGTTTGTACATGGAACTCATGAGTCTCACGGGTCATGAACTCTCGATGTATTTTCGAGAAATATCATGTATATACAGTTGAGAGAGCACTTAGCATATGAGGCATATTATTTCATGGTGAACATTGCATTGCATTTTATATCATCCTTCATTCTTGTTGATTATGTGCTTTGATGGTTGGACATTACGTGATATTTAATTTCTCTTTTTTGATGAAACTTGACTGATTAGTATAATGTCGACTTGTATAAGTAAAATTGTGATATTCTTAATGTACTCATGTCACTACTTTTTCATTGTCGATCTATGAGACATATTGGGCACACGTGATAATGTATTCATACTACACTTGTTGCACCTTTTGTGGTGCAGATCCAGTTTCAAAAACTTAAACATCTCATAAAGCTTTCTGATTTCTATCTTTGGAGCTGTGGTGAGTTGATTGGTTGTCCGCAACCCACACCTCCCTCTATCTTATTATTTACTTTGTTATTTTCGTATTCAAACATGATATTTTGTTGCGTTTCGGCTTATCATTTAGTTTCAAACTTGCATCATATTTTAAAAGCTCTTATACTATGACCCAAATCTTAGGTGATATTTTACCTTTCCACACTTCATACTCATAATAACCGTATTGTTTGAGATATTCTACTTGTCGTTTGTCTTTTTGCCTTATTTATTTAATTCAATTGGTAAAAACTAATGGATTGACTTACCTATCGATTCAGAATATATATGCTATCACGCTATGTGAATTTGGACCGTGATATTATGTATCTCAAATACATTGTTAATCATATTTGAGATACACAATATATCCAGATACATTCTAAAATATAAATACATTGAGAGACAAGTGAGCATAATAGAAGAGATGCGAGCAAGAGAATCAGATATATACGAGTTCACTTTGATGTAATATATCTGAATTAAATTACACATAATTATTTTAGTCCCATTTATTCAAAATACATAAATCTAAAAAAATCAAATACATATATTCAAAATTCAAATGCTGATAAGGTCAGTAATATTAAAAACTCGTGTGAAAGGGAAATTATTACCTTTAAATTAAAGAAATTTATAGAATTTAAATAGAAACACACATCTCTTTCTATGAGACTTTAGTAGACCACGTATTTAAAAGTCTCCTAGAAAAAGATATGTGATTCTAATTCCACACACATATTTGAATGTCTTTTTCAGTAAATACCTTTTTATTATTAGACAAAAGTGTTCCATCTATTTCATTTATGTCCTTTTCTTTTTTACTGTTTTTAAAAATTATTATTTTTCTCTTTTCATTTTACGTGAGGTAGTTTGACTTGGCATAAAGTTTAAGAAAAAAAAGACTTATAAAATTCGTGATTTAAAATGAATGATAAAATCTATGTGACTGTATCATTAAGAGTAAAATAAGCATTTGATAGTTATATTGTTACTTATTATAGAAATATGTCATTTTTCTTTAGACGAATTAAAATAAAAAATAAATCATATAAATTAGGGATAGAGGGAGTAAACATATTTCTATATCTAAAAATTCAATTTTGTTATGTTAATTTTTTTTACTAAGTGTCATAATAGTTGTAAAGCTACAAATTCTAAAATTACTTTTGGTACGTGCCAATAATTTTATTTCTTGCTTGAACTATGTATCCATTCAAACACTATTATTACATAAATAAATGCATTGAGTATATTATTTATGACTTGAAATATAAAGTTAACAACCTTTCTAACTTGTTTGATCATAGTAGTAGTTGGAGTTTTTCTAAGATACTATGTGTTTGGTAAAATGTCAAATCATGGTTGTTAAACCTTGAATTATATAGTGTAGACTATCATTTTCTTCCTTTTTAAAGAAACATAACAACATTTTACAGTTGTTTTGAATTGTATTATTTTGTTTGATTTCAATTATTCTATCAAGACTTTTTAAGGAGGAAAACAAAATTGACTTTATTTAATGAGTAATTTTAACATATAAAAAATATAAAAATTATATTTATATGTTATAACCATAGTTTGCATAATTGCACTCCATAACAAATTTTGTGTCTGGTATGACTATTAATCTGTATATTTCGGTATACATATACATAAAAAAATATATATTTGGATCTATTTATATTTCGGTATGCAAATGGGCCCTGCATTTGTATATTTTGCTCATGAGTCATGTTTTGTATATTTCGATGTACAAATGGTTCCTGCATTTGTATATTTCTCTATACAAATGGGTTATTTGAGTCTATTTGTATATTTTGATATATAAATAGGTCCTGCATTTGTATATTTTGATATAAAAATGGATTCTGCATTTGTATGTTTCGATATACAAATGGGTTCTGCATTTGTATATTTTGGTTTATTTTGTATATATCGGTATACAAATGGGTCATGCATTTGTATATTTTGATCTATTTGTATATTTCTATATACAAATGGAATGATAAAATGTATGAAATATTTATTGTGAATTATAAATAAAAAATTATAGATATAACATTTAATTTAAATTAATAATTTGATATTTCACACAATTTTTCATTTTTTTAATTAGGAAAATGGAAGATGAATGGGTTGAGGTGAAGGTGATAGTAGTTTATGTTTCTAACCATATACATTAATTATACATAATTATTTATATATAATACAACATTATATATCTAATGCGAAAAAATTGTCAATATGACAAATATCAATTCCCTCTACAAAAATGCATATATACCTTCGACTCGAAATTTCAGAGACACATTTATATTTTATTAAGATTGTATACTCTCGAACTTATTTTATTAATAATTTTCTATCCCTTTTGGGTCGACGTGGCACTATCAAGCACTTAGCTTGAAAAAATTATCAACACGCCTTGACCAAGAAGATAATGTCACATAGGTGGAAAAGGGGTAGAAAATTATTTATGAAATAAATTAAAGGAAGAAGGTAATAGGAACTTAATGTAATTTAAGTGTGTATCAAAAATTTCGAGTATAAATTGGGAGTACTTATGCATTTTCCCATTCCTTATTGTTGTCAATCTGGTCCAACTTTGAAAAGTTAAAAGTATTTTTTCCAAAAACAATATTGTACTTATTTTTAACGAATCAAAGTGTTTGATTATATATGTTTTTAGAAAACAATCAAGTAATTTGAGTAACTTCAAAAGTTGCTTTTCGAATCACTTCCGTCAGAATGAGTCCCCGAGGACCCGGGATATTGACTTCCGTCAACAGTGAACAATTAAGGATCGCATCCCGCGCAACTTGACCGCATCTTTCCCTGGAGGAGGAGTAGCATTGTTTTCTTTATGGGCAGATGACTCATTAAAGTAGGAGTTGGGGTTGCGGGTAAGAGAACTATGCCGCGAGCAAAAATATTAATGATGAGGAAGGCTGGAAATTGGATTGATGATAAAATAGAATCCTGGGTCGCGAACAGCAATTCGATTGACGATGAAGAAAGAGAATTTAGTTTATATATATATATATATATATATATATATATATATATATATATATATATATATATATATATATATATATATATATATATATATATATATATATATATATATGATACTTTTCAAAATATATATGATTTTTATCAAAATTTTTTGGTTATTTTTAAAAATAAAATTGAAATTTCGTCTTGTCATCGTAAATAACTATACTCACTTGTAGAGTGTAGAATATTGATCAAGTAAAAATTTTCTATTATAATATATAAGATAAATTCAGACTAAACATGTGGACGAATCAAGAAGTGATACATGACAAGAAAAATACGTTAAAAATGACTAAGTAGAGATAACATTAATGGGTCGTTTGACAGGGAGTATTAGGGAAAATAGTCCAAGTATTAAGTGTGGTATTATTTAATTCTATGTTTGGTAAGAATTTTGGATCAATCCATGGATTAGTTATACACTCTACATGGTATTGGAGGGTGTATAACTAATACCTTCCATTTGGTGGTATTAATTTAATACCATGGGACTAATCTAGATAAAGACCCCCTGTAACGACCTGTTTAGTCGTTTTGAGCAGCAGATTTTATTTCTGGAAAAAACTGTCTTGGTCGACGGATCCCACGACGGACCGTCATGGGCACGACGGACCGTCGAGGGGGTCTCGTTCCAAAACACTTAGAATTCTGAAATTTGGGCACTGAGATCAACTCTCTGAACTTCGTGACGGAAGTGCAGGACGGACCGTCGTAGGCACGACGGACCGTCACAGACCTCTTTGCTGAAATGACTCTCTGAACTCTGTGACGGACCTGCAGGACGGACCGTCACAGACACGACAGACCATCACAGGCCCCGTAGGTCCACTCGAGTCGGAATTCTGCTTTTATTTTAAAAGGGGTGTTTTGGACTATTCATGCTTTTAATTAGAAAGTTAGTGGATTAATGTTAATAATTAAATTGCTTGGGGGTTAAAAGAGATAACCTTGAAAGAAGAAGTGGGTTATGTGTATTATCTTTTATTCTTAAATTATAGGATTTTAGGGTAAAAGAAAAAGGAAAAATAGAAAGAATTGAGAGAGGGAGATCGATCGAGCGATAGAGAGAGAGACGAACAAAGAAGAAACAAAGCGTTGGGAAAGATTGCTTGATCACGAATCTTCAGTGGAGGTAGGTTATGGTTTATACTATTTTCATATTAAACTCTTAATAGCAAATGATATGTATTGGGTGATTATGTAAAATCCTCTTTATGCTTGATTGTGTGCTTACATGATGTAATTATATAATTGTGATGAATTAGCATGATGAAGCTATTGAATCTTAAACCCTAAAATTACTTTGTTAATGATGATGCCTTGTATAAAAGAAGGCTTGATGAACTAAAGTAATGAGATTGATGATGCCTTGATATAAAAGAAGGCTTGATGAATTAAAGTGATGAGATTAGAGGATCGGGTGCCACGTTCCGGTACCAGGATAGTATATGGATCGGAGTGTCACATTCCGACACCAGGATAGTCTATGGATCGGGTGCCACATTCCGACACCAGGATAGTATATGGAACGGAGTGTCACGTTCTGACACCAGGATAGTATATGGATCGGGTGCCACGTTCCGGTACCAGGATAGTATATGGATCGGAGTGTCACGTTCCGACACCAGGATAGTATATGGATCGGGTGCCACGTTCCGGTACCCCGGATAGATATATGGATCGGGGTGCCCCGTTCCTGTACCACAGGATGTCAATAATGGCTCGGAGTGTCACGTTCGACACCAGGATAGTATATGGATCGGGTGCCACGTTCCGGTACCAGGATAGTATATGGATCAGAGTGTCACGTTCCGACATCAGGATAGTATATGGATCGGAGTGTCACGTTCCGACACCAGGATAGTAGTAGTGGAGCGGAGTGTCACGTACCGACACAAGAGGAATAAAGATAATGAAATCTTGAATTATGATAATATACTAAATCTTAAAGAACTAATTCCCAAATGAGTATGATGGGGAGGCGTGAGTCCTCATTGATGTGCTTGGTGTTGTGACCAAGGGTTATGGTAATTGTTAATGTCGCCTGTTAAGAATATTAGTTGATTTTATGTCATTATCTGATATATACTATTTTCTATTTTGAGTTGGCCGATGATACCTACTCAGTACTTGTGCCTTGTACTGACCCCTACTTATATTTGTTTTCTTTGTTAATTGTGGAGTGCAGCAAACGTACCGTCGTCTTCAACTCAACCGCAACTCTAGCCAGTCTTTATCAAGCCAGATTTCAAGGTGAGCTATTGCTTCTAGCTTGGACTGGATCTTCCTCTTCATGTCTTGATGCCTTGAAATTCCGGCATGGACTAGCTTTTTACTTATTTTAGCTTCTTAGATACTTTTAGATTAGTAATTTGAAGATAGATGTTCTTGTGGTGATGACTTCCAGATTTTGGGGATAATGAGTTATAAATTTTAGAAGTTATTTAATTGAGTTCGTTAATGAGTTTTAAGTCTTCCGCATTGTATTTTGTTCAGTATGTTTGAAATGTTGGGGTTTAGATTGGTTGGTTCGCTCACATAGTAGGATAAGTGTGGGTGCCACTCGCGACTCGTTTTGGGTCGTGACAAACTTGGTATCAGAGCATTAGGTTCGTCGATCTCATCACACAAGAACGAGTCTAGTAGAGTCTTAAGGAACGGTAGGGGGATGCCTTTACTTTTCTTTGAGAGGCTATAGGACTTTAGGAAAATTCCATTCTTTCCTTCTTTCGTGCTATTACTTGGATCCAATTGGTATCTAGGTGATACAAATTAGTATCTGACCATCTTCACTCTATTTCGCAGATGGTTAGAACTAGAGCAACAACTGCGCCAACACCAACACCGGCAGAACAGGGTACGACTGAGCCAGCCACTGGGGCTGTAGCTCGAAGAGGAGCAGTGGCAAGAGGCCGTGGTAGAGGTCGCGGGAGGACGTCCTCTAGAGGAAGAGGACAAGCACCTGGCCCATCTGGTACTAGGGCGGTGACTCCTCCACCGACTGAGGAAGTAGTAAGAGAGGGTGAGGAAGGAGAAAATGAGCAAGTGCAGAATGAGGAATTACCACCCCAACCTACCTCGGAGATGATTAATCAAGTTCTTGTTTATCTTAGTGGGTTATCTGATCAAGGCCAGACACCTCCAGTATTTTCTGCACCAACATCTCAGGTTCCGGAAGTACGACAGGCCGCTGCTGAGGCTCCCAGCATGGATGCCTCATTAAAAATAGGCACGTTTCTTCGTTTGACTACGGGGCCTATAATGACAAGTGTTCAGCATGAACTTTTCAGTAAGTTCCTAAAATTGAAACCTCCAGTCTTCAAGGGTGCTGAATCTGAGGACGCCTACGATTTTCTGGTTGATTGTCATGAGTTACTACATAAAATGGGCATAGTGGAACGATTTGGCATTGAGTTTGTAACCTATCAGTTTCAGGGAAATGCCAAAATGTAGTGGCGGTCACATGTTGAGTGTCAACCCGCACAGGCACCACCTATGACTTGGGCATCATTCTCTAGCTTATTTATGGAGAAGTATATCCCCCGGACCTTGAGGGATAGGAGGAGAGATGAATTCTTGAGCCTGGAGCAAGGTTGGATGTCGGTTACCGCGTATGAGGCTAAGTTTCGTGCATTATCCAGGTATGCCACTCAGCTTTGTTTCAGTCCACAAGAACGGATTCGCTGTTTTGTGAAGGGGTTGAGGTCAGATTTGCGGGTTTCAGCCTTACAGGTAGCGGCTACAGCAAAATCCTTTCAGGAAGTGGTAGACTTCGTGATAGAGGTGGAGGGAGTGAAGCCAGATGACTTCACCATGGCATCGACATCTAAAAGGTTTCGTAAGGGAGGTGAGTTTAATGGTTCTTACTCCAGAGGGCAGGGTTCAAGAGGTTACCCATCCCGACCCATTCAGTCTTCACTGCAGGTTGTAGCTGGGGGTCCACCGCAGACCGATCAACATTTCTCGGAATCTGGAGGTTATTCCCAAAATTCGTCATTTTCACAGAGACCTATGCTTGAATCCAGAGAGTGTTATGGATGTGGGGAGATTGGACATATTAAGAGGTATTGCCCAAGACAGAGTTATAGACCTCCAATGGTCAGAGATAGAGGTGGTCATGGTAGAGGCCGTCATTTTGAAGGACGTGGTGGCCGAGGTAATGGTTGTCACCAACACGGCCGGGGTGACGGGCAAATTGGAGCTACTACAGCGCGACACGGTAGGGGCAATGGACAGACAGGCGATAGGGCCTATTGTTATGCTTTCCCTGGGAGGTCTGAAGCGGAGACATCTGATGCTGTTATCACAGGTAATCTTTTGGTTTGTGATTGCATGGCTTTTGTCTTATTTGATCCTGGATCCACATTTTCATATGTATCTTCCTCATTTGCTATTGGTCTTGAATTGCACTGTGATTTACTTGACATGCCCATTCGTGTCTCTACTCCTGTGGGTGAGTCTGTGATAGTGGAATAGGTGTATAGGTCTTGTCCTGTAACTTTTGTGGGGAGCAATACTTATGTAGACTTGGTTATCTTGGAAATGGTTGATTTCGATGTAATTCTGGGTATGACTTGGCTTTCTCCAAATTTTGCAATCTTAGATTGTAATGCCAAAACTGTAACATTGGCCAAGCCTGGGACAGATCCGTTAATGTGGGAGGGTGACTACACTTCCACTCCAGTTTACATCATCTCCTTTCTTCGTGCTAAGAGAATGGTTAGTAAAGGATGTTTAGCTTTCTTGGCACACCTCAAGGATGATACTACCCAAGTACCTTCGATTGAGTCTGTCTCGGTAGTCCGTGAGTTCATAGATGTTTCCTGCAGACCTTCCTGGTATGCCACCGGATAGGGATATCGACTTTTGCATTGATCTGGAGCCGGGTACTCGCCCCATTTCTATACCCCCATATAGAATGGCTCCAGCAGAGTTAAAGGAGTTAAAGGCCCAACTTCAAGTGTTGTTAAGTAAAGGCTTCATTAGGCCAAGTGCATCCCCTTGGGGTGCTCCGGTATTATTTGTGAAGAAGAAGGATGGGAGTTTTCGGATGTGCATAGATTACCGGCAGTTGAACAAAGTAACTATCAAGAACAAGTATCTCATTCCTCGCATTGATGACTTGTTTGATAAGTTACAAGGTGCTTGTGTCTTCTCAAAAATTGACTTGAGATTCGGTTATCATCAGTTGAAAATACGGGCAACAGATGTGCCAAAGACTGCTTTTCGAACCAGGTATGGGCATTACGAATTCGTAGTAATGTCTTTTGGTCTTACGAATGCCCCTGCTGCTTTCATGAGCTTGATGAATGGGATTTTTAAGCCATATCTGGATCTCTTTGTCATCGTATTTATTGATGATATACTGATATACTCCAAGAGTAAGAAGGAACATGAGGAGCATTTGAGAATTGTGTTGGAAGTATTGAGGGAGAAAAAGCTTTATGCCAAATTCTCCAAGTGTAAGTTTTGGCTAGATTCAGTGTCCTTCTTGGGGCACGTGGTTTCTAAGGATGGAGTGATGGTGGATCCTTCTAAGATTGAAAAAGTGAAGAATTGGGTAAGACCTACTAATGTGTCAGAAGTAAGGAGCTTTGTTAGTTTAGCCAGCTACTACCGTCGATTTGTCAAGGGATTCTCTTCTATTGCTTCCCAATTGACGAACTTGACTAAGCAGAATGTTCCATTTGTATGGTCGGATGAATGTGAGGAAAGCTTTCAGAAACTCAAGACCTTGCTGACTACAGCACCTATCATTACCTTGCCAGTAGAGGGTAAGAATTTCATCGTTTATTGTGATGCATCCTATTCTGGTTTGGGTGCAGTGCTAATGCAAGAGAAGAATGTAATTGCTTATGCTTCGAGGCAATTAAAGGTGCATGAACGCAACTATCCGACCCATGATTTGGAGTTGGCTGCGGTAGTGTTTGCATTAAAGCAATGGAGACACTATTTATATGGGGTCAAGTGTAAAGTCTACACAGATCATCGTAGTCTACAGTATGTCTTTACCCAGAAAGACTTGAATTTGAGGCAGAGGAGGTCAATGGAACTATTGAAAGACTATGACATTACTATTTCTGTATCACCCAGGAAAGGCAAATGTGGTGGCAGATGCCTTAAGTAGAAAGGCAGGGAGCATGGGAAGTCTAGCTCATCTACAGGTTTCTAGGCGCCCATTGGCTAGAGAAGTCCAAAACTTGGCTAACGACCTTATGAGACTGGAAATACTAGAGAAAGGAGGATTTTTGGCCAGTGTGGAGGCAAGATCTTCTTTTCTTGACAAGATCAAGGGAAAACCGTTTGATAATGAGAAGCTAAGCCGAATTCGGGATACGGTGTTGCGAGGAGAGGCTAAAGAGGCAATAATTGATGAGGAAGGTGTTTTGAGGATTAAGGGAAGGGTATGTGTGCCTCGTGTTGATGATTTGATCCACACTATCCTTACAGAGGCTCATAGTTCCGGATATTCTATACATCCTGGTGCAACCAAGATGTACCGTGACCTAAAGCAACATTTTTAGTGGAGTAGAATGAAGCGCGACATTGTTGATTTTGTTGCCAAATGTCCAAATTGCCAGCAAGTAAAGTATGAACACCAGAGACCTGGAGGAACACTTCGGAGAATGCCCATTCCTGAATGGAAGTGGGAGAGAATTGCAATGGACTTTGTGGTTGGTCTTCCAAAAACATTGGGTAAGTTTGATTCTATTTGGGTAATTGTGGACAGATTGACTAAGTCTGCTCACTTCATTCCAGTCAAGGTGACCTACAATGCAGAGAAGTTAGCCAAAATCTATATCTCAGA
>CM064965.1:9992372-10233647 GCA_032847665.1 Solanum chilense
TGAGTCCTCATTGATGTGCTTGGTGTTGTGACCAAGGGTTATGGTAATTGTTAATGTCGCCTGTTAAGAATATTAGTTGATTTTATGTTATTATCTGATATATACTGTTTTCTATTTTGAGTTGGCCGATGATACTACTCAGTACTTGTGCCTTGTACTGACCCCTACTTGTATTTGTTTTCTTTGTTAATTGTGGAGTGCAGCAAACGTACCGTCGTCTTCAACTCAACTGCAACTCTAGCCAGTCTTCATCAAGCCAGATTTCAGGGTGAGCTATTGCTTCTAGCTTGGACTGGATCTTCCTCTTCATGTCTTGATGCCTTGAAATTCCGGCATGGACTAGCTTTTTACTTATTTTAGCTTCTTAGATACTCTTAGATTAGTAATTTGAAGATAGATGTTCTTGTGGTGATGACTTCCAGATTTTGGGGATAACGAGTTATAAATTTTAGAAGTTATTTAATTGATTTCGTTAATGAATTTTAAGTCTTCCGCATTGTATTTTGTTCATTATGTTTGAAATGTTGGGGTTTAGATTGGTTGGTTCGCTCACATAGTAGGATAAGTGTGGGTGCCACTCGCGGCTCGTTTTGGGTCGTGACAGAAAATGACCTCAATATTAATAACAATCACATATCTCATCACAATTTTTTTGAAATCAATTCAAATAAGTAATTTTGCACCATAAAAAGAGAATGTAACTCAAATAAATCAAGTACACAATAATGTCATAGAAGCATTTCATCACTCATCACATTAGGGTTCACAAATAAGAAAATTCATAAAGTACTATGATAAACACAATGCCTTTTTATTAATTCCCTTTTTATTCATTAATATCAATTAAGTGGAATAATTGGGCCCATCACCTCCTTCTTATCTTGTCTCAATTTAAGTCCAAATTCAACCAAGAGTTGATCCTACCCCTTCTGAACAATGTCCAAAGCCACACAATTTAATTCAATCAAGCAATCATAATAAAATTCCGAAAATAACGACACCCAATTTATACATTTGCAAAATGGGTCAAATCAATTCAAAATCCAATTTCTAAATGAGGTTTGAATCAAAAAGTCATTACTTGAAAATATTATTCAAGACAATTGAAACTCATTGGTGAAAAACATTTTGAATATGGATTTAAAATAAGTTCATAATTACCATTTTACTATGTTCTTGGGTTCTTGAAGATAACCCTGAATTTTTTCATTTCAGAACCTTGATTTTAACACTTAAATTCGTAAATAATAATGGGTAAATGAAGATTTAAAGTTAGCAATCATTACCCAAATATTTCTTCTAAAAAATCTTGTTCAAATCGCCACACAACTCCCAAAAAAAATGATATGGGGTTGAAACCCAGAAGTTTAGGAAATATTTTGCCTAAAGGTCCTCCGTGAACACAAACAGACAACTCATAAAAGATCCCACAAACACGACCCTCACTCCACAAACACGGGGGGTTGGCCTCAACGATACAAAACAAAAATCAGCCAAGTCAAATTTATTGAATGGATCATTAAGATTCGTTCGTAACCTTATACACATAAATCATATATGTAAATTGACCATACTCAATGTTATGGGCTCAATTATGAAACCATCAAAATATAAATTTGAGGTCTCTTCGATCCGAGTCCAATGTAAGTGAAAAGAAGCTAATCATAACACCTTAAAATGTCAAATCAAATTTTGAGACCTTTAAAAATTAAACCAAGACCTCACTTAGGCCTTATAATCGAATCTAATGAAACTCTCAAAATTTCGATCTGGATATATATAGAATTCCTATATTTCATGTAAAATTAGTATTAAATATAGAATTATTTCATTGGTGTACATATCAAGTCTTCTTACAAAATATGTTTCTTCTTTTACCTAACTTCCTCAGGTGATCTCTATAAAGAACTTAGTAGTAATAATGTCTGTACACATCTTTCCTCAGTCTTTATTTGTGGAAGAGCCACACCCTAACCATAATCAACAAATTATCCTATGCTACTTAATTAAATACAAATCAAGTTATCCAGAATTTGACAAAAATTCAATTGAAATAGATTTAACATGTACACAGAAAACATACGATTTAACTCACGTAGGGAGAACGACGGGTTTTCACATAGAAACAAGGATTACATCATAAATAGAAACAATAATAATTAACATGAAAAGAACTATATAAGTGCAACACAAAGAGAAATTAAGAGGAATAAAATTTTTCCTTTGTACAAAGTGAAGTGTGAATTGAAGGCTAAAAGTAAAAGCAGTAACCATTAAGATACAAGAGATCAGTATTTAATATTTATGTAGGGGTAATTAGTAAATTACTACCATCTTATTCTTATTGGGTTATCAGTTTACCCAATAAACCAATATTTAAAAATCAAAACCAAACCGATAAGCCAATAATTTTTTTTACAAAACAATTAAAAACATATTAATCCAATAATCTAATAACAATAAACAAAAAACATTTTT
Source organism: Solanum chilense (assembly GCA_032847665.1). Taxonomy (NCBI): domain Eukaryota; kingdom Viridiplantae; phylum Streptophyta; class Magnoliopsida; order Solanales; family Solanaceae; genus Solanum; species Solanum chilense. The sequence continues at coordinate 9,994,851 of CM064965.1, forward strand.
TAATTCAATTTATTTTTCGATTCAATTTTTGCATACCCCTAAATAGTATATATATTTTTACATAACTGTTTGAGTTTTGTTAATAATAATCAATTTCTTGGGAATTTCTGTTTTTTTTCTCAAATTATTGCTGGCTGTGGGAGAAATTGATGAATCTTTGGTTCTTGTTTTTGAGTATATAAATTCAAGAATTTGGAGTATCTATTGTCTGGTTCCATATTCGTGTGTGGTCCTCGAAATTTCACTACATCAAAAATGATTATTTAATTATCGGTAAATATATACAATTTTAGCGGATATTAGCACTCTTCATATATGACCCTAAAGCATTTAAAGACATCGGTTCTAATGGCACTTAATTAATGGCGGTAAAATTTTTAGCACTCTTTATTAATGACAATATTTAATGACGCTAAAAGTTATTTTTGTTTTATAGTGTTTGGACTCTTTATATGGTTTAGTATGATCTTCTCCTCACCAATGAGGTTAAGTTAGATTCAGTGTTCATTTTCTTAACATGATATATTAGAGTCATGCTCGAGCTCTTCAACGGGTAGTCATAAGGTCTGCATATATTCTATGATTTTCAGACCTGACGTATCGATATGATTTCATTGGTATGTTATTGTTGTTGTTGGTTTAGAGTCAAGTTCATCCCAGTTTACTCTCTGTTTCAATTTGTTTGATTTTACTTTCCTTTTTGAATCATTATACAAAAAACTGGCTTTTTCCTTGTTGACTATACTTAATTTTAACTTTTCATGTAACATGTTTAAAATAACAAAATTAAAAATATTTGATACATTTGACATATTTTAATTTAAGACGACAACATTTAAATTGATATTAGAGCACAATTTGCTTCTTCCATCAATAGTTTATGTCAATTACGTGCCCTGATTATTAATACTATATATTGTCACTATCTTTGCAATTTACAAATTGTAATAATACAAAATTCTGCTTGATTTCATCTATTTCAAATATCACTAAATACATATTGTCATATCTTTACTTTTTTATAGTAAGGATAGGATAGATGTATGTGAATTTTCTTTTTATTAGATTGGATAGCACATCAATTTTCAGTATGGACCACATCGGAAGAAGAAAATATTGAAACGACATTTCCCAATTTCGATAGTCAATTTGCTTCATACACGTTTTTTTTAAAAAAAGAATTGATGATGGTGAGATTCAATTTTGGAACCTCTACTTGCTCTATATGATCGTCTCATTGAAAAACTAAAGTTATTAGAGATGTCACACATTTATTAGTTAATGATATTCTCAATAATTTCTTTTTTATTTTTTCATGTTTGTTTGGTGACTGAAATAATCTTTTAATTGTTTCCTTGTTGAACGAAAAACATTTTTCTTTTGAAAAATATCTTTTCATTTTTCGCTAGAGAGTACAATTTTTATTTAGAAAAATAGTTTCTGACATAAAATCCAAAATTTAGCTCTCTGACCTCGACACTCGCACTTAAACACGATCGACCGAGTCGAGATTCAACCCCGGACTCAGCTTTCAAATAAGGGCTCGATCCGACAGCCATTGTCATACCCAACTCGACTTCTGATTGAAGATTCAACTTTCAAAAATCAGGGTCACATTCTGAGTCGAGATCTGACCACACCCGACTCGGTGTCTAACTTTTAAATTGGGATATTTTATCAACAAAGTCAAAATCATATTGAGTGACTTAATAAATAAGATTTTCATAGTTAAGTTTCTATAAAAAAAAAAAAAAAAAAGTATTAGTTAACTTTAACATCTGTACTGGAAGAATTCATGGATCTCAGGAAGTTTATACACTGAAAGACTGTCTTTCTTTCTGAGCTACTTTCATCGGTTGACGACGAGTCCAGTAACCTTATTATGGAATCAAGCAACCGTAAGGTCATCACATGCAAAGGTGAGTAATAATCAAAAGCTAATTTTTTTTCTTTAATTAACTTTAACATTATATATGCGTTGCGCGTGCAGCTGCAGTAGTATGGAAGGAAGGGGAGAGGCCAAAGATTGAAGAAATACAAGTTGATCCACCTAAATCAAACGAAGTTCGGATTAAGATGCTCTTTGCCAGTTTGTGCCACACTGATATTATCGCTTCCAATGGATTTCCCATTGTGTGTTACTCTGTTTCCCTTTCATTCTTCTCATCTTTAATTTCCTAACTAATTTGGATCCATCGGTTTGTTTAATTTGTTTTTCTTCTTTCCTCTCCAGCCTTTATTTCCTCTAGTTCTTGGACATGAAGGTGTTGGGTACGAAAATCTTCTCTCTCTGTTTCTTTCCTAAAGATATTCTATTTTCACGGATCGAACCCCTAACTTCCTGATCACATGACAATAATTTTACTAATTGAATGGATTTTTAATTTATTTATTTTGTAGAATGATAGAAAGTGTGGGAGAAAATGTGACAAATCTAAAAGAAGGAGATATGGTGATGCCACTTTACTTGGGAGAATGCAGAGAATGCCCAAATTGCAAGTCAGGGAAGTCCAATTTATGTCACAAATATCCCTTGACCCTTTCTGGTCTAATGTTGGATGGCACAACAAGAATGTCCATTCATGGAGCACAAGTATTATACCAAATTTTTAGTTGTGCTACTTGGTCGGAATATACAGTTATTAATGTGAACTACGTAATCAAGGTTGATCCTCAGAAGATTCCGCTTCAACATGCTAGCTTGCTTTGTTGTGGATTTACAACAGGTTATGGAGCAACATGGAGAGAAGTTCATGTTCAAAAGGGATCAACTGTTGCTGTACTAGGTCTTGGTGCTGTTGGACTTGGAGTGAGTACTACTACATTTTGACTTAGCTCGACGTTTAAAGTGGTACTAATAAAATAAATTCATGATGTATGAAAAATATTTGCAGGCGATTGAAGGAGCTCGAAGTCAAGGGGCATCTAAAATAATTGGTGTTGATATAAATGAATCGAAACGGGGAAAAGGACAAGTCTTTGGAATGACGGACTTCATTAACCCTAAAGAATCCAAGACATCAGTTTCGGAGATGATAAAAGATGTTACTGAAGGCTTAGGTGTTGATTATGTTTTCGAATGTACTGGGATTCCGTCCATGCTTAATGAAGCAATTGAAGCCTCAAAATTGGTAAAAAAATAGTTATTCTATACTTTGTTGATAAAACAGATAAACAAACATATACAAAAACTTATTAACATTATATTCTTCTTGTTGATCTCAATTACTATTAGGGAATTGGGACAATTGTTGTAATTGGTGCAGGACATGGACTTACTAGAGAATTCAACTTAGTTCCCTTATTATGTGGTAGAACATTGAAAGGTTCAATCTATGGTGGAATAAGACTTCACTCTGATCTTCCTACTATACTTCATAGATGCGCAAATAAGGTACAATTTTTTTTTACCTCATTTAGTGACCGAGCCAAAGTTTTTATTAATGAAATTTTAAAATATTAAAAAAAGTAGGCACATTAAAAAGTTGAACGGACTTCAATATCTATTATACATATAAAAAAATATTTTTAATCATATATAAATAGTGAAATTTTCCGTTGAAGGGATAATTGACCTAGTTAATTATCATCAACTACAATATCTACCTACTATATATAGTTGATTATGTAATATTAGTATAAAATATTACCATGAATAGTACTTACCATGTATAGTTCTCTTGTAACTTATGAGGTGATATTCTCCTTCATTTTCTAAAGAATATATAGAAATCAATGTGTTTCTCTTGTTCATACGGTATCAGAGGCTGATAGAGAATCAAAGAGTTTTCACTATTGATGGGTGACTATTCCCATATATATATGTTGCTCGCTTGATAAAAAATTATGCAAATAAAAGTTGCGCCACTGTGCATCTTTCCGGTGGTTACCTTTTTATATCCGACTTGTGTAATACCTTGTTATTTTCGGGTGACTACTTTCTCATATTTGATTTGTGTAGCACCATTCCAACTTATGATAACTACTTTATCATATCAGATTTGTGTGGCACCGTGATATCTTTTTGGTTATTAATTACTTTCTCATATTCCATTTGTGTAGCACCGTGATATATATCCGGTGACTACTTTTTCATATTCGATTATCGTAACACTATGCCATCTTGTTAGTGACTACTTTCTAATTTGTGTGGAGTCGTGCCATCATTCCAATCTAACCATATAATTTCTCTTTTTGAATAGGATTGTGCCATCATTCCGAACCTACCCATATAATTTCTTTTTTCAATAGAATTGTGCCGTCAATTCTACCCTACCTATATAATTTCTATTTTCCAGTTGGATTGTATCTTCATTCCGACCCTATCCATATAAATGTCGTTCACTGTAAGGTCGTTCCATCATTTTAACCCTGCCCATATAATTATACCATTTCTATTTCCCAATTGAGTAGTACCTTTTCATTAAGTATATCTTTTCAATTGAATTGACCCAATGAAATTAACTTTAAGACCCAAATATTTTAATATTGTATTACATATAAATTAAGCTTCTTTAGATGACAATACATTCATGTACAAATATATAATTAATTTATAAGTCCATAAAATAGAAAAAAGTTCTCTGTAGACTAATATTTTTTTATTACATTTTTGCAGGAGATTCAACTAAATGAGCTTATAACTCACCAAATTCCGTTGACTGAAATTAACCAATCATTCGAGTTGTTGAAAGACCACCGTTGCGTCAAGATTATTATCAAGTTCTAATAAATTAAACCAATTGTTAGAACATATTAATGCATGGTGAAATTATATACTCAATTATGAAATATGGTTTGATTTATATATGCACTATATACTGTATGCTTATGATAAATTAAATAAAACATTGTATTGCTATACATAAATGTGTATGCCATGTGGCTTATACACTATTGCAGGATTGCTATTCAAATATCAGAATTATAGCAAGATTTGTTCCCAAGTTTTAATTTCAAGGCTTATATATAGCCATCTTTCTCTATTAATTTTTTTTAGTTCTTTATTTTTATTTCATTTTTAACAATATATGTGAGTCGCAACTTTTATTTACCTTTTATACTTTTAATGTTATTAACAAAAAATTTGACTACGCTATTGAGTATATAACATTTCATTCTCTTTAATGTTCCTCTCTTGTGTATGGGATGTGAGTTATTGGATCAAGTATTTTTTCAATATAACAAAAATTAAAGTTTTTTTTCAGTATAAAGTGATTTTTAAGAATCACATGCAAAAGATGATTATTATTCCTAATTTAATGGTATAACAAGAAATCAATTTAACTTATATTAAGAGATACTTTTTCATCCTCAAACAAAAACACTACAAAAAGAATATCAAAACTTGGTAAATTTATTTTAGCTCTTTAATTACACGACATATAAGCACCCCCTTAACGATTTTAAAGTGAATTAAATACCATCGTTAAATTATAATACTACTCTTAACTCCACAAGCTTGTTACTGGGTCGGGCCGCATTAGCCTAGCCCATTAACCTTGTATGAAATCGGTTTATCGACCGGGTTCGCCACTGATGTGTCGGCCTGGATTGGGTTCCCCACTGATGTGTCAGACCAAACCAATCTGAATAGTATTTTGGAAGAAAAATAACTGGACCACGAGCCGTGAGCGAATTCTTGCGGACCTGATGGGCCTCTTCCGTGTTTGGCTCATCGGGCTAACAGAACGGGTCAGACTAATTTTTTTAAATCATTTATTAATTCGAAAGTATGAGTCAATTGTCAATATAGTGTATTATTTTCTATTTAATTTTAAAATAATTATAACTATTTATGAAAATGGATTGATTACATTTTATTATTAGAAAGAGCTAATTTTAGAAAGAACTAAATTGGAAAGAGCTAAATGGAGATTTGTGCAAATTAGACTCTTTTATTTTTGTAAATTTCAAACGACCTTAATTTTTTGTACATGAAGAGTTAGGTAGCCCATGTGATATCAAATGAACGATCATTGATTCCTCTTTCTAACGCCACTAAGTTTGCTAAATTTCGAATTCAGACGAGGGAGATATGCTCGTTTGGGTTCAGCTTGCCTGCCAGCTACGGATATTCATCTGTATTATGGAGGAATATTTCGGTTTTTTCCTTACCCCACTAGTCTAAAATGTTTTGCCCACCTAAGTTATGGGGACTAACCAGATCAAGTCAATTGGATTCATTCTAAAATGTTCAAGAAAGCTAGGGCAAAGTTCAGGAGAAAAGAGGAGTTTCAATAAGTTCTTCAAGATTTTGAAGAAATCGACAAGAACTTAGTTCCCTCAAGGTGTGTAAACTTTAATAGTGTTGGATTTGTTCGCCCTCACTCCAATCATGTATAATTTTACCCATGAATTCATTCTTGATGTTGATTATTGACTTCTTGAGAATTTCTTGCGCTTAATTGTTAATTGAGGTCCTTGAAATTCTTGAGGCGAAGTTTTTGCGAGATAGTTGAGTCTCTTTATTGAGTTTTGTGTGGGTTTCGCTGAAAATATTCTAGATTTGTGAAATTTTGTGAAATTGGATAATAGAACTGAAGTGGGTATGTGTTGAGTCGAGTTTGAGAGAGGAAGAAACAATTGGGAAAAATACGCGCCCAGGTCTGCATCATGAAGGCCCTTTAAAAATTCAGTCCCCAAAAAAAATTTCCCCCCTCACCGCGTCGGGAAGGAAATACAAAGTTCACTATCCCAAAATTTATTTTTGGGACCAAAACAAATAAATCCCCCACCGCGTCACGTCAATGTTCACTAATTTGTGTGTTCACTAATGTCTTATTATCAACTATATATAAACTCCATTAATCATTGAGAGGTCCTACATTCCAAATTATAATTCTTGAAATCACATTTCAAATTTAATATAGAGTTAAGAGCAATGTTCGAGGGAGTTCTTCGAGTCATTGTGAGAAGTATTTTACAAACTTTTAAAATTTATTTTTGGACATGAGCACTTGAGTATGCGTGTGAGGAGAGTAGAGTTACATTTTTTAAAATGAATATATGGGGACTAAGCATTTCCAAGAGTAAATGTTTTACATTTGAAATGAGAGGAAACATTGATCACCAAATGAGTTTGTGAGGAGTCTTTGAGCATAATCTCTTTTAAGAGAACCTTTTGAGTAATCAAAATCATAAATGGTGCATGTGTCCACATCAAATCAATTACAAAACATATAACTGAATCAAATAATGCATATTAAGATTGAAATCAACAATTGAATCATAACAATTTGATGAAATTGAATTACAAACTTGGGATATATTTTGGGATCTAATGGATGAAACTATCAGAATGTACTTGTTACAACTGCGGAAAGATAGGACATTTAGCTAGAGATTGTAAGTTATCTAAAAATCCAAAAGGAAAACAAATCACAGAAGTAATTATAGATAATGAATAATACATGCAGATAGATTACATAGACTATGAATTAAGTGAAAATGACAGTATATATGGACTATCAGATATAGAAACTGAATTAGAAGATGAAGATTCCAACATGATCAAAGTCTAGCAAGCAAGAAAGAGGAGACTTGAAGCTTGTAACCCTAAATTTCTTCCTTGAGCTTGAGAGAGAATTGGAGAGAATGAACTTGGATGTGATTTGGGGATTTCAGAGAGATTGAGAGGGTTTAGTAAATTTAGGAATAGAAAGGTAGTTATAAGGCATATAACTAATGTTAAATGACATATTATTGGTATAAAATGCCTAGGAAAAGACTCTAATACCCTTAATATATAACTGTAAAATAGTCTTACGGGTTACCGTAGAACCAATTTTAAAAACCCAAAAATTCATCCAATTTCCATATAACTTTTCTATGGCTCTTCGTCTAGTCTATGGTCTGCATACCCTTTCCATAAAACACCACTCCTAGTCGAAAATTTCACTACATCTGGATCCCTTCTACGACACCCCTTCCATGACCCTTATAACAAACAATGACCCGTCAAATCCTTCCGTAGGTTTAAAGTATTAAATCTAATCTTTGATTTCTTTCTACAAAAGTCATCTACGACTCGTCAAACTCCATACGATTTATCATGCCAAGTCATATGCCAAACTTCAATAACATGAAATTTTTAAAACTCAACTCAACTCAATTTCTATGAATTTCTACATTCTACGTTTTGTAGATTAAACTTATAGTTCACTACTTTAGTGAAATTGTCGGCATTTTTTTTTCAACTTGACTTTATAATTTCCAAGTGTTATAGGAACATCCTTGTTGGTGACTTTGAAACTACTTCTCGTGCTAAATCATTTGGTGAGCCTTTGTGACCATAAAACTTCAATTCTTTATCATTTATGGATTTTAAGAACAAAACTTCAGGGTTTTTTTTCATGAACTTGAGTTCTAAACTAAAATGGTGAATGTGAACTGATTTTAACCCCTTTCCAAAATGATTCCAAATGTCTTGGTTGACGTTTTCAACTAAACATTTTTCGTATTCAAACATTTATGGAATTGCATTTTTGAGTTGATTAATCCATTTTTTTAAAATTTAAGATTTGAGTTTGTGTTTTGGGAATCTTATTATGATTACTTGATTTAATTAGATTATGTGACTTTGGACATAGTTCGAAAAGAAAAGGCTTAAGTCTTGAAATGATTTTTGTTTGAATTTGAGGCAAATGATCTTCTAAACCTTGTAAAACTTGTAGAATTGTGTATTTTCCTTTATTGTGTGTTAAGGAGTAACGAGAATGAGGTGATGGGTTCAACACCATGTGATATTCCTTCTCCTTCATCTATTTTGACGCTTACAGAGGATACATTGAGAGGTACTTGTATGTCATCCGGCGGGTTCTCTTGATCCTTATTTTATGCTTTGTTCTATTTGAGAAACAAAGGCATTGTGACTTGTAGTTGTCTTTTAATATTGTACTTTATACACTAGTGATTTGTACATGTGACAATTAGAATGACTAAGATTTCCACTCTTATGTTATTATTGTTTTACTTTCGACATTTATTTCGTATTTTTGGGTTTGAGACTGAATTATCTGATGGAAATAAACAAGTAGTATCACGTCTATTTTTGAATTGTGACAGTTTCTCATACGGGAAAAAAGGAGAAAAAGATTTCATTGATTTTTAATCAAGTAGGTCTTAGAATCATTTCTCGAAAATTCGTTTAACCTTTATATGTCCCAAAAATTGCTGAGTAAATTTGTGATGTAGTAAAGAAATGAGATTTGTGATGTAGGGTGTGTTTGGTATGGAGGAAAACATTTCAATGTTTTCCAATTTTCTGATGTTTGGTTGGGTCAAAATGTTTTCCAAATCAACACATTTTCCTCAAATTTAAGGAAATTGACTTCCCTTTAATACTTAAGGAAAACATTTTCCAAAACTCTCTTCCAACCTTCCCCTACCAACCCCCACCCACCCATGCCTACCAATCCCCCCCAACCCTACCAGCCCCCAACCCACCCACCCTCATCCCACTAGCCCCCTACCAGCCTCCTCCCCCACCCTACCCCTCCCCACCCACACCATGAAATTTTTTAAGTTTATTCTTTTAAAAAAAATCAACTTCAAAAATTATTTTTTAATCTAGTAAAAATAAAAAGTTATTTTTAAAAAATATTTTTTACTCAAAAAACAAACACTAAAATATTTTTCCGGAAAATATTTTCTAATCACCAACCAAACATGAGAAAATAAGTCAAATATAAACTTGTTTTTCAGAAAAACATTTTCCATGAAAAACCGTTTCCTTCTTACCAAACACACCCGTAGTAAAGAAATGAGATTTTCAACAATAAAGGACGAGTTGTGAAACACTACGATTTATGGATTGTCATCGAAGTGTAGTTTGAAGTGTCATGAATATATATTGGGAAGACACCAAAATAAAGAGAAAATGATGTTTAAAATATTAATTATATATTGGCTTGAAAAAAAAAAAGACGTGCATCATTTTATAAATTTAGTTTGAAAAAACACACTTTTAGGAGAGTGAGTGTCACGATCCAAACTGTCGTTAGTGGCACCCACACTACCCCTCGGGTGCGAGAATCATTACGACAACCCAATTAACCAATTTAACCAAAATACTAGGTATTTAAAGATACAGAATTAGGTTTAAATGACAATATAATTAATACGGAGTCCCCAAAAAACTCCAAATTTTAACAAAACAACTAAATTAATGCGAAAATACCCATAGAACCTGAATGTCATTGTACTAAAACTCTACTAACGACAAGTCTAAGAATAAGGGATACGGCCCAAAACTAAACAATCACCTTAAACAAATAGTCTGAGTCCAAAAAGAATGGAATTCAATAAGAAAGATACATGGCCTGGAATAAATGACTCACCCTTGAATCCGATCACCCTCAATAGTCACCAAGCTGAGGTCTATCAATAGCCGCTTGAATAATATCCTGTACTCAAAAAAGAAAGAGCAGACACAACCACAATATACTGGTAGGATCACGCGTCTTTCCCATTAAGTGAAACATACAACATCACAAACATGCATATATGAAAATATACAATATCGATTATCATTTACGTGCAACGTACAATTTTGCATCCCCAATAACAAGTATATAAATATAAAAACTCAATTATCCTCTCACAGCACCCAATTCAATAGTCCTCTCATGGAATCCAAACCCAAATAACAAGGCATAATGTGGTACCCGATCCAATGTTATGTTGAAACGTGGTAACCGATTCCATTTATATGTTGGAATGTGGCAACCGATCCCAATTAGTTATGTCAGAACATGGCAACCGATCTCAATTAGTATGTCAAAATATGGCAACCGATCCAATCTACGCACCATTAATACCAAAAGATTGGGGAAAATGGGTCCTGAGAGTCCTTGGTGCTCTGAGAGGCGTGGAGATCCACAGCCTGACGGATAGAGGCTATCATTAGGGGATCAGGAAGGCGCGGTGCCCCAGGGCCTGTCAGAAAGGAGTTTCAATTTTTCTTCTCCGTTTTTTATATTAAACCTTCTAAACTTCTATGGATCTTTCCCTAAACACTTAGGATCACTAATAAACCAATACCCAATAGGTTATACTCGAGAAACAACCTAAAAAACACTAATCAAGTCAACTAAAGGTATGTAACAACTCAACCAACAAGATTTCAACAATGTTCATCAAGAACTCCACTTTTCATCATTCAATCGACTTAAAATACCCTCAATTAAACAATTTGGTATGTGGGTGAACTAAACCAACAAGAAAAGATCTCACATACCTTAATAGGGATCACCCTCGATGAATTCCACTCGAAGATCTTGGCTTTCTTGATGAATTCTTTATCTTTTCTCCCTTTATCCTTCATCTTTTTTCTCTTCTCCAAGCCCCAAGTGTAAATAACCATTCTATCTGAATGTCAACTTATTTTAACCCCAAATAAACCCTTAAAATGAATTAGGAAATAGATGGGTGAAAATATAAGTTTTCCCTTACAAAAATCTGGAATTGGACTTTTCTCACTTCAATAGCCCAACTTTCGAAAAGCATATCTTTCCCATACGATATCAAAATCATGCAAACTCAGTGCTATTGGAAAGAGTTTGCACGACAATCAGCCAAATTGAATCATGTTGTCTGTGAGACCTTGAAAAGCCTGTGATAAAGTCCATGTCAATCATCTCCCACTTCCATACCAGAAGTTCTATATTCTGAGCCAAACCTATTGGACTTTGGTGTTCTACTTTCACTTGATGGCAATTAGGGCACTTTTCAACAAACTCATTAATGTCCTTCATCATACCTTTACCGCCAATATACCTCTCAGATCACAGTACATCTTGGTGGAAATTGAATGAATGAAATATCTAGAGCTATGAGCATTCTTCATGATCCTCTCTTGGAGTCCATCCACCCTATGTACACAAAATCTACCTTGATATTTCAACGCACTTGATATTTCAGCGCACCATCTACCCCTTGTTCAAAAGTCAATATTCTTTGCTTGTGAATATTCGCCTTCAAATTAAGCAAAATGGGGTCTTGGTATTGCTTTTATTTCACATCTGACAATACTGATAATTGCGCCCCATTAGTCACCACTATTCTTCCTTCTGTGGAATCCATAAGTCTGACTCCCATGCGTTCAATTCTGTGCACATCTTTAGCTAACCCCCTCTTTCCTTCCTTGACATGGGTGGCACTCCCCATGGATAACCTGCTTAAAGCATCAGCAACCACATTAGCCTTATATGAGTGGTAAAGAATACTTATGTTGTAATCCTTAAGTAGTTCTAACTACCTCTTCTGATTGAGATTGAGATCTTTCTGGGTAAAAACATATTGAAGGCTCTCCTGATCAGTGAATATATCAACATTAACACCATACAAGTAGTGATGTCATATTTTCACGGTGAATACTACACCAGCCAACTCTAAGTAATGGGTTGAATAATTCTTCTCATGAACTTTCAATTGTCTAGAGGCATAAGCTATAACTTTGTCATTCCGCATTAACACACAACCCAACTCAACTCTAGATATATCATAATACACCACAAAACCTTGAGTACCCTCTGATAAGGTCAAAACTAGGGCAGTAGTTGACCTCTTTTTCAATTCCTTAAAACTTTTCTCACAAGCTTTAGACCATTGAAATTTAAATGTCTTCTGAGTCAACTTAGTCAAGGGAGATGAAATAGATCAAAACCCTTTAGCAAATCTTCTATAGTAGCCATCCCAATTTAAAAAACTCCTTATATCTATTAAAGATGTGGGTCTAAGCCAACTCTGAACTACTTCTATCTTTTGTGTATCAATGCTAATCCCATAACTGGAAACTATGTGGCGCAAGAATGTCAAAGACTTAAGCCAAAACTCACACTAGGAGAACTTAACATATAACTCCTTATCTTTAAAAATCTGAAGAACTATCATGAGGTGACTATCATGATCTTCTTCATTCCTTGAATAGATTAGTATGTCATTAATGAAGATGAAAACAAACATATCTAAATAAGGTTTGAAGACTCTATTCATGAGATCCATAAATGTTGCAGGGGCACCCTGAAGCTGGTCGAAAAGATCATCTATCCTTAAAAGAGGATACTTATTCTTTATGGTAACCTTATTCAATTGACAATAGTCTATACACATCCTAAGGGAATTATTCTTCTTTCTCACAAACAAGACCGAAATGCCCCAAGGAGATACACTTCGTCGGATAAAACTTTTATCTAACATATTTTTTTAGCTCTTTTTCAACTCTTTTAACTCTGCTGGTGTCATTCTATATGGCAGAATAGAGATAGGACAAGTATTTGGGATGATGTGCATGCCTAAGTCTATTTCTCTCTCAAAAGGGACTCCGGGTAGATCATGAGGAAAGACTTCTAGAAATTCTTTTACTATAGGAACTAACTGAAGGGAAGGTACCTCAACACTTGAGTCATTAACTCGGACTAAGTATACACCCCTTTGAAACTAAATTTCTCTCCTTAAGGTATGAAATGAAACGACTCTTAGGCACTACTGAACTACAACTCCACTCTATGACTGGTTCATTAGGAATCTGAAACTTGACAACTCGAGTTCTACAGCCTATTGCTGCATAACATGCATAAAGCCAGTCCATACCTAGAATGACATCACAATCTACCATGTATAACTTCACTAGGTCAGCGTAAATAACCTTTCTATTCTAAATTCCAACTTATTTTACCCCAAATAAACCCTTAAAATGAATTAGGAGATAGATGGGTGAAAAGGCAAGTTTGCCCTTACTAAAATCCGTAATTGAACTTTCTTCACTTCAACAACCCAACTTTCGAAAGGCTTATCTCCCTCATACGATTTCGAAATCTTCCAAACTTGGTGCCTTTGAAGAGATCTTTCCAAGGACTTTCCAACCATATAAAGAACTAACTCTAACTCATCGATGTAAAAGTTAGTTTGAAAATGACCAAAAAATCATTCTTTAAACTTAGTAAATTTTCCAATTTTTTGTATTCTTTCCTAAAATGATAATTTTTTAGTTTCTTAGCTAATTCTTGGATATTACGAGTTACAAAATGTTACATAAAATGTTACTCGTTCACGCTAATATCATTTTTGCGAGTTCTAATTGCCTGAATTCAATTTTGAAAAGTTGTACGGATTCCTTAATGTCTTAGATACCCACTCATGTGTTAAAGTTCATAATTCGATATCTCATTCATTACCAGATTTCCCTAGACTTCAATTACTCCAATTTCTTCCAAATCTGGACTAGGTTGAGAAAATTATAAGTTACTGCCAAATGATTTTCTTGCCCAATTCTTTTCCATTGACTTTTTCCTAATGACGAAATCATGTCATCACAATAGATATCAATTTACCCATCACTCGTCCTCGAGTGATCAACTAGAAAAGATTGGCTAAAGAAATGGTAGATTAGTACCTGAATCGCTAAACAACTGAAGATACTTGTCTCGCATGTCTTTAGCTTCCGAACACTGCGATCAAGAATTCAATCATTTTTTCCTCATTAGGAAGGTCTTGTTTAACGAAATTGAGTCTCACTTTATGATATAATCACTATCCCCAAACTAGCCAATTGAATACCTACACATCCTCCGATACAATTTCTTAACAAAGTCATCAAAATACTCGAGTGATAATTATTGTTGTATGTACACATTAATAACAACATAGCTATTACCAATAACCACCAAAGTTGATCGTAAATATGTCCGCAACATGTTATCAAGGACTTCCACACAACATCAGGACAAATCCTTTCTCACATAACCATAATAAAATTCTAATCAATATTCATTACCATTAGAGGTGGACTTGAACCAACAAACACACACTCATGATACTCAAATAATCATAGTTCTTATCAACATATATTTCTCACAACATAAATTTTCATGAGCTTAAGTTATAAAGATTTGATCTATAGACATCAAATGTTCATCGAGGGATATGCCCAAGCTTACAAACCCTCCAACAACACCATTAAAGTGTTAGACTTAATAATTAGAGATTACCTCTTAAGAACGGTAGAATAGAACCCAATGATTTCAACATTCAACCACACGTAATCGATACATGACCTCAAGACTAGATGAAAAATAAAATTGTCATACAACCATAAATACACATGGTAGCTTTTCTATAAACTCTCATAAGCAAGGTGGTACATGTAAGACCACTAAAATACTTTAACAACTCCAAGACAATGCCACATAAGTTATCTAAAATAACCACGTCTTTTCAAATCATCCCATAAAATGAAAACACGTGTGGGCATACCTAGTGCATCACTCTCACGACCATGTATAAAATCATATAGATAGTCACATAAAATATTATTGAATAACACAAATGGTTTCCTTTAAAGACTCGATACCAACCATTATATTCACTTGACTCCATATACTCTTCACACCCTTCCACTGAAGCCCACACTCTCAATACCAACAATCATCATAAGCACACTGACCATTTACCTTACTCTAAATCAACATTTTTTTAAATGAAAACCTTCTTTAGGTACTTTAATAATCAACTTTACAACTCAACCCAGGTGGAACTCCTTTCCAACGTTCAATACATGTTACTATTGATCATTCCTCACCTTGCAAATTCATACCTTGAGAAAATATATCACAACGAATGTAGACTTTCAATGAAAAATCTGAATTGTTAATTCAATTGTACAACAGAATCCCTTTATCTATCAACATTAGCTTATACCTTGAAGATTTTTATGAATTCATGGATCCTTTCTTATCATGGATCGCACCTCCATAAATCTCACATATCATTCGCTAACAATTCAATCATAATCATTACTAGAATCAAAACAAAACAAAGAACTTATTAACACATTCGAGCTAATGTTTGTACACTCATTTCTCAAGTCTTTTCCAATAGTTTTTAACCAATCTGATGGACTTATGACACTTTTACCATAGTCATAACAAAATGAACCTAATCACGCATCTCCGAACCCAATTATCTACCCCTCTGAAGATATCTCTTTGGCCTTTACAATCAAGAAAATATTTGTGTCCTCGTCTCTGTCTAAGGGTTGTACTACATTCCACTATGTTTCCTCATTATGACTCTAGCTCTTTTAAGATCTATTCGAGTGGTACCCACTATCTCTTAAAACTTCTCATACAATTGTGTTACTCACCAAATATTAAAATTATAAATTACAACCTTAGATACTCGCAAGTCATAATTATTATACAAAATTTGCTTAACCGACAATCTTATTATATAGTTGTGTTCCATCCCAATCCATCAAAAACTCATACTACCATTACACTTGGTTAGCCCTGGCTATCATTAAGAGTTAATCTTTCATTGACATAACACCTCTAACTCAAGTATACTCATCAAATTCAAAGACTAACCCAACTTATATGCACTTTCTTACTAAAATATTATAATTACCTTCACCCAAGTATACTTTTTGGGACATTTTTTATCCATAAGCTTGTCATTCTGGTATCAATTCACTCATGATAAAATCATCAATCCTCGCACCATCATCCTTTTTCTTAAAAAGCAAAACAGAAGCACCCACGTGGAAACACTTGGACGATAAAACATTTATCAAGAAGCTCTTGGATTTGAGAATTCATCTGTCTCAATTATTCAAAAATCACATACCAAAAATCAAAGAGAGAATAAAGAGATTCTTACAAAATCACATACCAAAAATATAGTAAAAACCGCACATATTCCCTCCTATTTATACGGCTAACCTTTAATTTCATATGCTCAAAATCCACCCTAGAAAATATGAAGAAAGAGGAAAAATCCATTGTTAGTATAAATCATAAATGTTGCACTGAAAAATAAAAGAAAAAAAAAACGCAAAGAGAATCCTATGGTAAAATGTAAATGGCATATCAATAATCTCAAATGAAGATACTCAAAAATGAGAAGAAGTCAGAAATTCATAATCAACACCAACAACAACCCAGCAAAAACATAAAAACAAAATCAAAGAAAGAATGGGAGAACCATAGCGAAAAACTGTTTATCCAAAATAGAGACTTACCTTATATTTCATCATCATCTTCCCTACTACTGCGCAAAAACAAAAAATTTCTGGTCTTCTATGTAGATATGAAGAAATATATCCATTTAATGAGAAAGATGAATGAAACCTGAAGACGGAAAAAATTAAATCAAAAGAGGAAAAGACATTTACCATAGATACAATTGTACGACTTCAAAATGTACTGAATTATCTCAAGATGCTATATGGTTCTGCATCAAATCCTATTTTACAGGACACTTGCAAAACCAACATAAAAGAAGGAAGAAACTTGAATGGATTGTGTCATAGTTCTTGAGGAGCTTTTGGCAGTATCAGCTTTAATTAATATTTATTAAGGAGTAATATTATCTCAAAAGTGTATGTCTTGTAGCTCAAAGTAGATTAATGTGCAACTCTTGTTGCTTTTATGTCAAATAACCAAAAAGAATGAAAAGAAGCATGTCAAGACAACTTCCTTCTCATGTCTATCAAATACAAATTTTCCAAATGAAAATGATCCTTTAGTGGGAACCAAATGAACTAAAATGTGCTCCAACCTTCTAATCTTTGTATTATGTCAAGATTGTAAACTGAGTCTATATAGATCAAAAGATAGTTAAAATCAGTTTGAAAAAGACTATTAAGTAATGACAAAAATCCAATATTATTTGCAAACAAAGACCAAGATAATTGTGAGAGACAAGATTAGGTTTCAACAAAACATGATCCCTTCATAATTTACAATTAAAGAAGTATCAATCTAAGCCTCCTAACTCTTCAATCTGATTAAAGAAGAGAAAAAATTGCATGTACTTCTTAATGAACATTGATATTATAGTGTCTAATAAACATTTGATTTGACCATATATAAAAACCTTAAAGATAAGAGCATGAGAAGACAAAATTTCTGGAGCAGAAAACACAAAACACATAGTAATAAAGAAGAGGTCGAAAAGCTTTATATTTTAATAAATATAGCAAGACTTATAAGAGGTCAAACATTTGTAACTCCTAATTCAGTAGTAGCATAACATCAGACAATACCTAGCTAGCCTAACAAAGAAAAAAATAGACCGTATCAGTACTTGGATGCCATTTCTATTTACTCAAAGCTTATAGGAATATGCAAAGTGACGGACACCTTAACAAATAGAGCTCCACGAACCATCCAATACAAACACTAACAATTAAGCATATATATAATCCAAGTGTAAGAGAAAAAATATTAACCATGCTATTACTATGAGGAGATGATGAAAAATAGAAAGCACTGCATTTTGCAGATATTCACGTTATATTCCTATATACTCAAAGCTTAAGAATTATCATTAATATTTTGGTAAGCAAATAGTGTTGGGAATTAAACACACAACACACACAAATAATCTAGAGAAAAGAGAAACGGAACGCAAACGGGACACACAAGAATTTAACGTGGTTCGGTTTCCCTACTCCACGACTGTAACAGGAGGATTTTATTTCACTTGTGCTGCTTGAGAATTACAAATACAAGGATCATATTTATAAGAAAACCAAATGGTTAACCTAGGGTTTCAGTAATGGGTCGGGCCGGCTCACAAGCCTCCACAAAGCCCAACAATCTCCCACTTGGAGGCTTGAAGAATTTCAACTGTCATCCACTTAGAACACTTGTATGTCTAGTAATCTTTTTCAACTCTCTCCTGCTACAGCGGCCTTCTCATCAGTCAACTGAAAGGCCCGTTGAAGCTCCCCGAAGCTTCAACACATCAGTCACGGCTGAAACTGCCCTTGACTCGTCCTCGGTCCCTACCGGCTCCCACTTGAGACACGAACTGCCGGATCCTAGAACTCCCTGAGAACAAACACTCTCCATACTCAGCAAGATATTTTCTGGAGACGTATCAACAGCTGGAATACTGGTTCTCTTGACCCACTGTCTTCTAGGAGCCTTGGCTGAAGCACGGCCGGTGCTCCCACTGCCACAAACGCCTCTGACTGGTCTTCCTGAACCTTTCCTTGCTCGTTCATCCTGAATCTGACATGTGGCTCTGGGTTTCTTTCTTGCAAAGACAACCTTCTTCTGCCCACGAGATTCTGTGAACCGGACTTTGTTTTTCTTCTGAACTGGGACGGTCACTCCCTCAGACGGTAATCCGACAATATACAACGATCCTCTTTTTGTTCCACGAGCCATGACAAGATTGCCCCTCACGACCTTCCACTGCCCATTTCCGAACTTCACATGATGTCCCTGTTCATCCAACTGCCTAACAGAAATCAAACTTTTCGTCAAGCTTGGAACAACTCTGACATCCTTCAAGGTCCAGAAACCGACTGGCGTCTTCAGCACCATGTCACCCATGCCCGTAACATCAAGAGCTCTATCGTCTGCAAGCCTTACCTTTCCAAAGTCTCCAATAACCAGATTCTGCAATGCTTCACTGCTGTGGGTAGCGTGAAAAGAAGCACCAGAATCCATGACCCCGGAATCCACATTGCTCTCCGCGCAACAGATAAACAAATCCTCGTCGGCGCTGTCTTTTGCAATGTTGACTTGTTTGTCTTTCTGGCATTGATTCCTGAAATGCCCCACCTCCTTGCAGTTCCAACATGTTACACCTGAGCCATCCCGAGCCTTCGACTGACTCATTCTTCGGTTCCTGCTCCCACTACCTCTGTTATTTCCTCTGCCTCTGACGACGTTTAGCATATCACCTGATGATTCTCCAGAACTCCTTCTTCTGACATCCTCGCCAAGAACGAGATCACGAATCTTCTCAAAGGTGAATCCATTAGGTCCCACTGAACTGGCAACTGCTGTAACCGTTCCGGACCAACTGTCAGGCAATGATGATAACAGTAGTAAAGCTTGAACTTCATCATCGAACTTAATGCCAACTGACAAAAGTCTGGCTAAGATCGAATTCAATGAGTTGATGTGCTCGGTAACTGAACTGCCTTCCTTCATCTTTGTGTTCACCAACTCTCTAATCAGAAAAATTTTGTTTGCTGCAGATGGCTTCTCGTACATGTTAGACAAGGCTTCCAAGATGCCTTTCGCTGTCTTCTCCTTAAGAATGTTGAAAACAACATTCTTGGTCAACAAGAGTCGGATAACTGACATAGCTTTCCGATCCAAACCTGCCCACTCTGCATCAGACAATTTTCCTGGCTTGTCACCCAACACTACGTCCAAATCTTTCTGAACCAGCAAATCTTCAATCTGCATCTTCCACCAACTGAAATCTGTACCATCGAACTTCTCAATTCGGAACTTCCCATCTTCTGCCATCTCAAAGGACTAAATGAGATACTCGGTACAACTAATTTCAGATCTTCGGCAATTCCCTTAACGGCGTTTTCTGACAGCGTGCGGCGATTTGGACGATGCTCACGATCTGGACGCTCGCGGCTGGATCTGAGGCTCCTCGACGCGGCGGCCACTGGACGGCAGCGGCGTTCTCTGCCTCGCTACTGCTGCGCGGCTTTCTCCCTCGCTGGGCTACAATCTGCGGCAGATCTCCTTCGATCTGGGCTGCCTGGTTCTCGGCGGCTGCTGCTCGCGAATGGCGGTTCCAGATCCTCGGCGTCTTGCACGGCTGTAGCTTGCGAACGGCGGCGGCACACTCCTTTCCGACGCGGCGGCCAACGGAACGGCGCGACGGACAGCACACGGACGACGGCTGTTCGCACCCTGCGCGGTTCTCCTAGCCGGCAGCTGCTTGAGGTTACCCACACGGTAACGGCGGCTCTCCTCCCTGCACACAGTTCTTCACACAAGAACCCTACGTGACAATTTCTCACAGTTTGTGTTACAGTGTTGTTGAAACCTCGTTCTGATACCAATTGTTGGGAATTAAACACACAACACACACAAATAATCTAGAGAAAAGAGAAACGGAACGCAAACGGGACACACAAGAATTTAACGTGGTTCGGTTTCCCTACTCCACGACTGTAACAGGAGGATTTTATTTCACTTGTGCTGCTTGAGAATTACAAATACAAGGATCATATTTATAAGAAAACCAAATGGTTAACCTAGGGTTTCAGTAATGGGTCGGGCCGGCTCACAAGCCTCCACAAAGCCCAACAAATAGGATGTAATTGTACCTCACATCTGTTTTTTTTAAATTTAATTTGTATAACTTAGATGATTACGATCATCGACTACATCACTATTTATACTATTCAAAATAGAAAATAAAAAATCTTGCATAAATAACTAAATACATGTATCACAATTCATTAGATATATCTACTACGAAATTCTAAAAAGACTTTTTGAAAAACTAAGACACAATTTTAAAACACTAAACATTGATACATTAATTTCAACACGCCTAACTATTACCGTATAGAAACTATATCATTTGTCCGTTGTTCATTGGCAACAATATTTCACAAGCAAGCAGTGCCTTTAGCTATATGAGTGTCTCAATACAAAGATAAAAAAAAAGCTCTGTTATACCATTAAACACGAGCACAAGCGAACATAGAACTCTCAATAATCCATAATCTCTGAGATAATTTAAGATAATAGAAGATAGAAGAAAAACACAATTCTGATTTTTTTTTTAACAATTCATATGTTTGGAACGACCTATGGTTATAATATACAATTAAGAAAGTGAAAAGAAGCCATCTTTGAATATATGAAAAGTAAAGATAATGAATTAATGACTGATTAAGAGTAAGAAAAAACAAATAGTCACACAAAAGTGGGAATTTTGAAGTTAATCGAAGAGATTTTAGCAAAAAAGCGAATAAACTTACTTGGAAACAATTTCAACCCAATAGTCTTGAAAATCTAAGGAAACTCAAAGTCTCAACCCATTAGTCTTGAAAATCTAAGAAAACTAATGAAGATTAATGCAAATGAGATATTTATTTATTTATTTTCAATGGAAGAGCGGAGAAAGATGTAGAACTTTCTAGAGTAAAATAAATAAAGCCTTGGTTTGAGCAAGAGTACACGGATATCAAAAAAATTTAGTATAGTAGTTATAATTTGCCCTTGTATTTTAATTTAATATCAACTTTGCCATTGATCGTCCTATGTTGATGCTTCTATATTATAATAATAATAATAATAATATATATATATATATATATATATATATATATATATATATATATATATATATATATATATATATATATATATATATATATATATATATATATATAATTTTGTATGTTTAGATAAAGAAGAATTACATAAACAAAACTCAAACCTTAATATTATGTTTTAGGTAGGGGTCGATGTAGTTCAAAGAGTATAACAGATTCATTTTAATACCGTAGATTATAGGTTTTGTATGTAAAATAATTATAAGAATGATAATAAATATTAGATGTGAACCCATAGTTCCATAATTATTTTTTTTAAAAGGGAAAAGGATCAAAAATATTTACAAAACAGAAAAATTTACATGTATGACGACTGACGGTTGAGAATATAATTAAATAATAAGTGTGTGACTTCAGAATGGTATTAGAGTTAGATGCATCCTAATTTGTTGTTCACCGATGTTGGACCCCTATTTAGAAGTGGTCACACTTCACTTGAGGTCTGGACATGGGGGGAGCGTTAAGAAGTCCATTATCGGTAAAGGAAAGAAAATTTGATTTATTTATATGGATTTGGACAAACATTTTCTAACGATATCATGTTAGGTGGTTAGGTGTCATCATATCTTTACATTGACGATGCGTGTCGTACAAAGTAACTTACTTGATTAAAAGTGGTATATGAATTAGCATATGATCGTAGGAGGAAAAAACTACTTTAGCAGTTGTTGCTCACTTGATTAAAAAATTGGACAAAACTTCCGTCAATGATTGATATGTTTAGTTGACTCTCTCCCCTACAAACGAGGTCCTATTTTGTCATTTATCGAAATGTGACCCCCAAAGAGGAGTTAGAATGTTAGGAAAGTACAAAATGTAGAAATAGAGTTTGAGACTCTTTAAACTCTTTTCTCTACGCTTTTTCTATTTAGCCTCACTTACATTTGAATATCAAGGGGACCATTTAACAAAGTTGTGAATTTCATTTGAAACAAATTAACATATACATGTTGTGGTAAACTTTAAAGGTAATACAAGTGTAAGAAATATAGTATATACAATTTAAATCCATTCTCTTTTATTGCGTTAGAGTAGGCATTTGAAGTGGTCATCAAATTACAATTTCACAACATTTTGTCATGTGTACAAATTTCAACAAATAGTAATCTTTTCTTTAGTTCAACTAATATTTTTCAAGATCGATCTCAACGTTCATAGAAATGCCTAAAAATAGTGTATGGTTGACAACAATTCCTCTCAAATCTCATAATTGATATCTCTATATAAATCGCTAGACGCTTCACCTAATAATTCACCAGTAAACCAAAGTTGCTAAAAAATCGTCTTAGAAAATCTAACTATTATTAGTTTATTTATGTTCCGAGTTGCGATGGAAAAGATAATGATATTGTTACTTCTCGTATTGATACTTTTCTCGGTACTGGTTGCGTGTGTTGATGGATTTCACGTAGACGAAGAAAGTGAACGAAGGACACAAGGAGAACAATGGTTCTTGTTGCGTCACTCACATAATGTTGTGAAAACGGATGCCGGGACTATGAGATTTGTGAAAGGTGGCTATCGTAGGGGTTCATCTTTACATAGTCCAATGCATATTGGTTTCATCTCCATGGAACCAAATAGCCTCTTCATCCCTCAATATCTTGATTCAAATCTTGTCATCTTTGTTCATCATGGTAATTTCACTTCTATCTTCTTTCTAGATCGTTTACAATATCTCTTTTAAGATTATAACTTCTTTTATACACTACTACAACAACAATAACATATTTAGGGTACTTCACAAACTTTACTCCTACCTTGGGAGGTAGATAGACTGTTTCTGATCGTTCATAATATCTGTTTTAAGATTATAACTTTTTTTATACTCTACGACAACAACAATAACATATTCACGGTACGTCACAAACCTTACCCCTACCTTGGGAGGTAGATAGACTTTTTTTTTAATCGTTCACAATATCTCTTTTAAGATTATAACTTCTTTAACACTACAACAACAACAATAACATATTTAGTGTAAGTCATAAATCTGACTCCTACCTTTGGGGGTAGAGAGATTGTTTTTGATACTCATATAGATGATAGGATTTCATAAAAAGGTGGGACTTGTAACATAAAAAACGTAACATGTTAAAATACTCGGATAGTGTAAAATTTAAATTTTTTGCTAGGATTATCATTTTTTTATTGGATTGAATATAGGGGAAGCAAGAGTTGGACATATCTACAAGGATCAATTAGAAGAAAAGAGTTTGAAGCCAGGAGATGTGTATACAATTCCTGCTGGATCAGCTTTTTATTTAGAGAATAGAGTTGAAAGCAAAAGACTTCAAATTATTTGCAGCATTGACATTACCTCTGAATCAATGGGATGGCATGCTTTCCAGGTACCCTAGCTAACTGCAGTGACGAAGTTAGAAATTTCATTAAAGGGGTATAAGACTTAATATGTTCATATGAAAAATAATTTTTGACTTGTATTTTCTATGATTTTCTATAGAAATAGTAGTATTTATTTTTCAATGAAGGGTATTCAACTGGTTACTACATTTAGCAATGCAACTGACGCTGAGTTGTTCTTTAATCTCCTTTTCTTACCTTTAGTCATATATACTCTGTTTTTTCCGAAAACTTTGTAACTCGTTATGTTTTGCAGTCATTCTTCATTGGTGGTGGAAGTAATCCCTCATCCGTTCTTGCTGGATTCGATCATACTACATTATCAACTGCTCTTAATGTAAGTGTTCATTTCTTACTATTTCTTTCAGTCTAGATGTGCATACTCAAAGTTGGAGTTTTTACTTGTCAGCGAAATTCAAGTTTTAAGTGTTTGTATATGTGTTATGATAGGCTTCAACAGCAGAAGTACACGCGCTCTTGACCAGACAATCGTCTGGACCAATCGTACATTTATCTGGTTCTCATCATGACGCGAACATTTGGTCCAACTTCTTGGACCTAGAACCCCATGAAAGACTAGCTAATTTGAAGAGAATTGTGAATTTTGATGAAGAAGTTAGCCCCAAAGAGGAGAAATCAAGATGGTCATTTAGGAAATTTTTGTTTACTTTGTTAAACGGTGAAGATGTTATCGATAGAGTGAATCATAAAGCCCCATCAACGTACAATATCTACAACAAGAAGCCCGATTTCAAGAATGACTTTGGATGGAGCAAGAAGGTGGATTCATCTGATTATTCTCCTCTAGAGCAATCAGGACATGGCGTGTATCTTGTCAATCTATCTCCGGTAATTGAATGATTCATGTATATAATAATGTGGATGGATATACATGTTTGTTCGAATTTATATGTTTTAACTACGTTTCTTTCTATGTAAATGTAGGGATCCCTTATGGTGCCTCATATCAATCCATCAGCAATCGAGTATGGAGTTGTGTTGAGAGGTACAGGCAGGATTCAAATTGTGTATCCGAATGGTACTTTAGCAATGAATGCTAAAGTACGCGAAGGAGACGTTTTTTGGGTGCCAAGGTACTTTCCGTTTTGCCAAATTGCATCAACGAATAGCCCGTTGGAGTTCTTTGGCTTCACTACATCAGCAAAGAGGAATCATCAACAGTTCTTGGTAGGTAAAAACTCATTGATGCAGAGTTTGAGAGGGCGAGAATTTGCAGCTGCATTTGGAATTGATGAGAAAAGGCTTAAGAGGATTGCTAATGCTCAACGCGAACAAGTCATCTTGCCATCGCGTTCCTCTGAGGATGAACTGGAGTTTTAGTTAGTCTGGTTGAATTATGGCACCAGTCTGGTGTAAACTTCATTCTCTTTTGGCAAAAGTATTCATTACCCCCCTGAACTTGAAGCTTTTTATACAGTGTACACCTAAACTTTATTTTGTTTTAATTACCCCCCTGAACTTGCTTATTCATCCTACACGTACACCTTTTCCGTCCACTCAATATGATCGTGTCTACACGCGCATGACACGTAGATAAATAATTTACCACCTAGATAAATAATTTGCCACCTAGATAAATAATTTGCCACCTAGATAATTATTATGTTACCTAGATAATACCGATGAATTTGATGAAAACTTCTCAAAGAAGCTTCTCCATATTCTCTGAACCTCTCTTTGATCTTCCCTAAACCTCTCTTTGATCTTCCCTAAACCTCTGACGAAAGTGTAATCGACAAAGTAACGAGTAGATTCGTGCCATTAGAGAGTTCGTGAAGTGTTTGGTCGATTTTCTCTAAACCTCTCTTTGATTTTCCCTAAATCTGTCTTTGATTTTCCCTAAACCTCTCACGAAAGTGTAATCGACAAAGTAACGAGTAGATTTGGCAAGTGTATTCGACAAAGTAACGGTAGATTTGTGCCAGTTGCAGTTCGTGAAGTGTTTGGTCGTTTTTCTTTGGATCTTGTCTGAAATTGCGTCTACAAGTAAGTGATTATCCACTCGATTTCGCGTAGTCTTGATGTATTGTTGTCTGTTTTCTTTACTTTTTCATACATATTTTGCCTATTTTGCCTATTTCGTTTAACGTTTCGCCATAGTTTCCGATTGAGTTTCCGATTAGGGGTCTAATACTTTTCAACTAGAATTTTCACTTAATGCATGTATTATTATGAAGCTTTTTACCTTATTCATGCATGAAATTTAGGCTTTTTTTGTAAAATTAAGGTTCTAAGTATTAGGGTTTCTGGTATTGTTAAATGGTGGGGTATTTTATAATTGGCAGCCTTTATAATTTGTTCAAGTATATTGTGTGGGATGCCTATTGTATGTTGTTGAGTAATACATCTACTATCCTAAGTACCAATTGTTGCTTATGTTTTGGTGTTATTATATATGTTTCGATTTTGTTGCTTGCATTGTACAATATACTGATTATTATTGTGGTTATAGGTTGACACTATGACTAATAAGTACCTCAATTTAAGGTTCAAATTTGGGGGTATGTTGGTGAGTGAGGTAGGTCCAGTATATGTTGGGGGTAGGACTGAATATGTAGACAATGTGGATGAAGATCATTTATCAATTCCTGAACTTGCAGATTATGCTAAGTCTTTTGGGATTAGTAAGTTAGGAAAAACATATGCAGCTCCATCTCTAGGGGGTGATTTGGTGGAATTGAAAAATGATATGGACATTTGTAGCATGGCATTATTTATGCATGATGGGGACACAATAGATATTTATGTGTGTGATGGCACTATTTTGGATGATGTGGGTCCCAGTGAAGGTCAAATTAGTCAATCTTTAAGTCAAGTGGTTGAGTCTTTTAATTCACATGGGGAATATCTAACTGCACAACCAAAAAAATCAGATCTAGGTTTAGGTTCCTCTTCTTCCTTTCCAGCTACTGAAAGACTTGAAAATAATGGGATTGCAAGGGTCGAACAAGAATGCCAACAAGAAAGTGATGATGATTATTCTTCAATAGATTGGACTGATACTGAAGAAGAAGTTGAACCAACTATCCAACAAGGAACTGAACCTTCTATTCAACAAGAAGTTGAGCCAATTACCCAAGAAAATGCAGAGGAAGACATAGACAGTGATTCTGTCTGTTCTGAACAGTCTATTGACTATGGTAGTGATGTGCATGAGGAGTTGAGAATTGTTAAGGAAGATGTGAGAAAACTTAGAGAAAGTAGGAGGAGAAAGAAGAAGGAAAAACCAAAAGGTTTTTTAGGTGAAGTTGGATTTGATGAAGGGTATGAGGATATTGAAATAGGGAAAAAGAATTTTAAGGGTAAGCTAACAGAGGATGAGCCATACTATGACAGTTCTGACTGTGATAGTTTTCAAAGTGATGAAGAAGAACCTGTTTCTGATGATGAACTTGAAGGAGGGAGTTTAAGGGGGAGAAAGAAGAGTAATAGGGTGGTATATGATTCTTCTTGTGATATTGTAATATGGCAGTGTGGTTTGATATTTGAAAGTGTAAAGCAATTTAGAGAGGCAGTTACAAAATATGCTACAAAAAAGGAGTTGAGTTAGATAAGTATGTGAATGAGAGTACTAGAGTGAGAGTGAAGTGTAAAAGTGGTTGTCCATGGTTGTTGTATGCAAGCAAGTAAGGAAGGAGTGAGAACTTTACTATCAAGACATACAATCCAAGGCACAAATGTACCAGGACCACCAATAATATTTTGTGTAATTCAAAGTTCTTATGCAAGTATCTGAAAGATAGGATTATTTCTCAACCTAGTTTAAAAGGGTGGGAGATACAAGAATTGGTGAGGAAAGAGTTGAATGTTCATGTAGGCAAGGCAGTTTGTTTAAAAACAAGAAAAATTATTTTAAAGGAAATTATGGGAGATCATGTGGCAGAATTTAACAGAATCCTAGACTACAAGGATATGTTACTCCAAACAAATCCTGGTAGCACTTGTGTTGTGAAGCTTAAAGATTCAGAATCAGGAAATGGGATGAAACAATTTCACTCTTTTTATATTTGTTTTGATGCTATGAAAAAGGGTTTTCAACAAGGATGCAGAAGATGTATAGGGCTAGATGGGTGTTTTCTAAAAGGAATTTGCAGGGGTCAACTTTTGGTAGCTGTTGCTAAAGATGCAAACAACCAAATGTATCCAATAGCATGGGCAGTCATTGATACTGAAAGCAAGTTGACATGGAAATGGTTCATGACCATTCTGAAAGATGATCTTAATCTAGGAAATGGTTCCCAGCTAACTATCATTAGTGATATGCAAAAGGTAATTGAATATCTTTCTTTTGTTTATGTTTCATGTAATTGCTAATGTAATTTGACTAAAATTTAACTTGCTTTTTTTGCTTTGCAACTACAGGGACTAATAGCTGCTGTAGATGAACTATTTCCAGAATGTGAGCACAGAATGTGTGCTAGACACATATTAGCAAATTGGTCACAAAACTTTAGAGGATTAGAGAGAAGAAAGAAATTTTGGGCTTGTGCTAGATCAACATTTGAGGCACAATTTAAGCACAATATAAATGCCCTGTCCAAGCTGGGAATAGGTATTGTTGAATCCCTTATCAAATACAACAAGGAGACATGGTGTAAAGCTTTTATTCAAACATTTTCAAAGTGTGATAGCATAGATAACAACATGGCAGAGAGTTTCAATTCTTGGATCTTGGGACCTAGGAACAAGACCATTGTAACTATGTTGGAAGAAATTAGAGTTAAGGTGATGAGTAGAGTGAGTAAGTCAAGAGCATTTGCTGAAACATGGACAGATGGAATATCTCCAATGGCAATGATGGTATTCAATACAAATGTAACAAGATCAATGCAGTGCAACATTGAATGGAATGGTGATGTTGGATTTGAAGTGTTAGAAGGGGTATACAAGCATACTGTGAACTTGGGTCAACAAAAATGTAGTTGCAGATCATGGGAATTAAAAGGTATCCCATGTGCACATGGTATAGCAGCAATGAACCACTTGAACATGGATGCATCACAAGCAATATCTAGTTGGTATAGAAA
The DNA here is from genome assembly GCA_032847665.1 of Solanum chilense. Classification (NCBI taxonomy): domain Eukaryota; kingdom Viridiplantae; phylum Streptophyta; class Magnoliopsida; order Solanales; family Solanaceae; genus Solanum; species Solanum chilense. The sequence continues at coordinate 10,024,380 of CM064965.1, forward strand.
AGACACATATATGAAGACATATTCTCATTTCATTCAACCAGTCCCAAACATGGAAATGTGGCCTGAAAGTAGAAACCCAATGGTTGAACCACCTGAGGCAAGACAAATGCCTGGTAGGCCACCAAAGAACAGAAGAAGAGAAATTGGTGAAGTGAGAAAAGCTGGAAAGTTGCCAAGAATGGGGACAGTAATGACATGTTCACTTTGCAAAGGACCAAATCATAACAAGAGAAATTGTCCAAAAAATCCTAGAACTAAGTCTACACCAACACCCACTCAAGAGGTACATTCATATTAATTTCCTTTTATAAATTATGTTAGATTACTTAATAAATTTAATGTCTTGTTGTGTTCTTTTTCCAATCATATTAGTCCACCACTGGAAAAAAGAGGGGTAGAGGTCATTATGAAAGAACAAGCACCAGTAAGACTGGTACAAGAAGAGGTGCAGGAAGTGGTTACAAGAAGAGGCCTAAAGTTGTTGGACAAGGTGTATTTGTTGCTGATACTGGATATACGTGTATTAATGTAAGTGTCTTATAAACTGTCAAAATTATATTTGTCTTCTAAATGTGAATCCCAAAATAACTATGTAGTTGATATTGCAGCAAGGATTGTCTAGCAGAAGGATGGTTAATACTGGTGTGGTGAGTTCTGCACATGTGACAGGTGATATTGGTTTTAAACCTACCAAGGGACTGAAGTGGAAAGGAAAACAGGCCATGACTCAAAGACAACTTCAAGTCGAAAGTGTTGTGCGTCGTATTCAAACCAGATCAAAAGCTGATGGCATTCAAACAAGGTCACAAGCCAAAGGAAAATCACTCTCAAAGAAAACTTCTTAGTTGTGTGGTTGTACTGTCCAACCAAACTTAAAATAGTGTTTTATGTGGTTTTATGTGTTGATGAATCTATGGTTGTTCAAACAAACTTAAAGTAGTTACTGTTTTATGTTTTGCTAGTTAACTTAAGTTATTGTGGTTGTTGGTTGGTGCTTGTGTGGTTATTCAACTAACCTTAAAGTAGTTACTGTTTTATGTTTTGCTAGTTAACTTAAGTTATTGTGGTTGTTGGTTGAAACAATGAAACACTATGATGCTTCTTTTTTATGATCAAGAAAGCACTAGTTATGTTATGTTTGTTGCCTTCATGTTATTATTTCATGGTATCATAGTACCCATTACATGTAATTGTATTGATCAGCAAAAACATACATTAATTGAATACCAAACCAAACTAATCCACAAAATGAGTACCCTAGATCTGTTGAACAAGGAACACCAAACCAAACTAATAACAATTGCATTAAAAAAAATTCAACGACACACTAAATGAAAGAACAATATCACATTGCATATCAAACTAATACCCAAAATCAGTTTCAATATCCATTTGGACTTGAGCTGTTCTTCTTGTTTGTTGGTTTTCTTCAACAAACCCAAAATTACAATTTTCGCTTGGGTCGGAAATTCAGGATCATACCAATCGAAAAACTTACAAGAATTTCGAAATGAGGACTGCATTCATAAAATCAAAGTTAAAAAAATGAAATTGCATAATACGAACTTGTCAAATAAAAAACAAAAAAGGAGTAACAATACATACCCCATAGTGTCTACAACCGAAAAATCTACGTCCGGGATTGTCATTTGTCCATGAAATTTTCAGAATTGGAGGAGCCCCACATAAACAAACAAGTCTCCTGCTATTGTTCATGAATTTAGCAATAACAATTAAAACAAAAAAAGTGAGAAAAATCTGAAATTTGAAAAGGGAGAAGGGATGAAGAAGAATAAATAGGTAGAGAATAGAGAGAGAAAAAATCTAAAAATAACCCAAATATTAAAGAAAAAATAGATTTTTACCTTATATTACCGTTGTAACTTTATGATGTGGCAAAAAATTGCTGTCTCACGCGCCATCTAGAGTTTGATTTTAGTTTCTATGCCAGGTGGACGGAAAAGGTGTACGTGTAGGATGAATAAGCAAGTTCAGGGGGGTAATTAAAACAAAATAAAGTTTAGGTGTACACTGTATAAAAAGCTTCAAGTTCAGGGGGGTAATGAATACTTTTGCCTTCTCTTTTTGTTTGATTTGAGTTTTGTTAATTACTCGTTTTGTTTTGGAGATGATTAGAATTTTCCCTATTGAGCTGTTAGTAAAACCGATTTTTTTTTATCTTACAACATGATTCCGTTTTTTGTTTGAACTCCGTTATCAAAATTTCAAATTTCAATGTGATTTTTTTTAAAAAATTAGTGGACCAAGTCTATATTGGTGGCTCTAGTATTTATACTAGAGTGGTGAAGATATCTTTTTCTTATCCATTCTATAAGCTTTAATTTTTTTGTGGATCCACTAATTATTATTGTGTATGATTAATAATTATTAGTAAATGTTCCCATATACGTCTAGTTTAGAAGAACAATTATTAGAAAGCTGCCATGCTGAATGCTACAAGCCCGTAACCCCTTTGTTGATGTCATTTTTCTAATGATCCATTTATTTGAACTTATAATAAAGTTATATAATCAATTATTATCTCTTTATATTTAAGAAAAACGATCTGATTATCACGCTATATATATGTAATAAATAAATAAATAAAACAAATTAAAAGGTAAGGAAGGAGGTTTCATGTTAGCCAAAAAGTATTTAAAATTTTTAACATTGGTTAAATTTGAATTTGAGTTTTACTAGTAAGGAAGGGAGGGTAAAGGTTAGTTTCTGTAGTTCAAGGATATTGTCGGTCTTTAGTTTTGTTTATTAATAAGCTAATAGGTTAATTGGGCTTCAATTATATTAGGAATTATTTGGTGTGAGATATAAAATGTCATAGTTTAAAATAAAATGTACGATTATTTTATTCTGTGTTTGGTAAAAGATATTAAGTAATTCTTGAATTACTTATCTCACTATTTATACCTTAGTGATGAGATAAGTTATCTCATATATATGATGAAATAATTTATTATGAGATAACCAAAAAATTTATCGCCAACTTAAAAGATATATCCTCAATTTTACATAATTTAAGAACATATTTAACCTTCCTTCGTTTTAAAAAGGGAAAAGAGTTTGATATACCCCTCAACTTTGTCATTTGGAGCTGATATACCCCTCGTTATAAAAGTGGCTCATATATGCCCTTACCGTTATACAAACGGCTCACATATAGCCCTGCCGTTACAAAATGGCTCACATATACCTTTCATCTAACAGAAGTTAAAAAATTAGTTTTAAATTTATATTTGTTACTTCTAATTTTTTTTAAAAAAAATTATTTAGGGGTATATATGTTCTATTAAAGTTCAAGGTATATTTTAATTTTTTTCAAACATAAATTATTTTTTGACTTCTTTTATTATAATTATTTGAGTTTCTTATTCTTATTTTGTTTTTTTCTTTCATTCCTTAGTTTAAAGAAAAAAATCTTAAACTATTTTTTTTGTGCGTATTGTAATTTAATTTCGTATTCGAAGAAAAATTTTGGTCATCTACAATAAGTTTTACAAGAATATTAGTGAAACATAAATAAATTTGATTATCAAAATAATAATTATAAATTAGTCATTGAAACAAAAAAAAAATCTAAAAAAATATGTTTGACGAGGATTAAATTTATTCATATGAGATTATATTTTTTAGAAAAAAATAATAAAAATTTAGATTAAAATTATTATTTTTTTTATTTCCATTAGAGGAAAAGGGTATATGTGAGTCATTTGTTTACGAGTAGAGGTATATATGAGTCACTTTTATAACAAGAGATATATCAGCTCTAAATGACAAAGTAAGGGGTATATCAACCCTTTTCCCTTTAAAAAAAAAAGTTTAAGTTACAAGCACATGGAAAGAACATAATGCATGCGTAGTGTGCGTTTGTTAATATGTCTAGTCTAGTGTCTAACCTAGAAAGACAGGCATTGGACTTGACAATTATAATTTCATTTCCACCCAAGATTAGGAACAAGTCAAATTGATTTATTTTTTTTAAATGTGGAACATGTCAAAATGAATTTTTTGTTATAAAATAAAGATATTAAAACTTAATAACTAAAAAATAAAAAGAGAGAAAAAGTAGTAATATATTTTCTTGTAATATTTCAATGTATCTTTCAAAGTCATGATTCAAGATTATGTCTAAATTCTAAAAATCATAAAATGAGAATTAGCTATATAACATTCATGTTTCATTATTTACAACACTCTTATGTGGATGTCTCCACAAAGAAATTCTAGAAGAAGAAGAGAGAGTGTACATCGTTATTATTAATAATCATTGTTTGTTGCCTCATTATAATTTTATCAAGAAAAATCTTGTGAGACAACATCCTTAATTAAGGGGAAAAAAGTGCAATACGTATTTACCTCCACTAATGAAAACATCATCTAATATCTCGAAGATGTCACATTTCAATTTTATATCTCAATTTCTCAAAATATCTTCTAAATTACTCCCTCTGTCCCTAATTATTTGTCCACTTTTCCTTTTGAAGTTGTTCCTAATTATTTGTCCATTTCAACAAATCAAGAAAGAATAATTTTTTTTATCTATTATACCTTACATTAATTACCTTGAAAAGGTAAAACTTTTTGAAAATCTTATATTTTTAATTCATCTACTTAATAATTAATAGGGATAAAATGATAAGCTCACTATGTCAATAATTATTTTCTTAATGGTGTACTAATTCAAAAATGAATAAGTAATCAGGGAGAGAGGGATATCACTTAAGCGAACTTGTTGAAATATCTAAGATCATGAGTGAATATTTTTTTATGGTGAAATGAAAATTCTTTAATGTATCCTCTCATTAGTTGAACTATAAATGCAATAGTGTCTTCATACAATATTGTTAGAACATTTCCTTTCAAAGAATGACCACATCGACTTGCTTCATGAATGATATCATCACTACATGAAACCAAACTCAAGTGTATTTTACTGTCACAGAATAATTCATTGATATAATAATTTTAGATATCAATACACTGATAATTTGATAAGTAACATCGTATTACCATGTTAACATGAATTTTAGAATTGTTAAATTTGTGAATCGAAACCGACAATTGTTGTTGTTTGTAGCACATTCAATTAAATTACATCCCACAATTTTTTTTATCCAATTATTTTATCCTTCTCCAACAATACACTCTATTTTATTCTCCAAATATGGAGTTCTCTATTTTTTTCAGATAATCAACTCTAATTCAATTCTCTATTTTACTCTCTAAAAAAGATTTTTTTTTCTCTCCTCAATATTATATTATTATTTCTATTTCATTTTTATTTTCTTATTTCATAATATAAATCATTTATTTTTTCCCTTTAATTACTTTATATAATTCTCATTTGATATATATTATTTTTTTATTTTTTTTTATTTATATAAAATTTTTACTTTATTCTAAATTTTTAAATACCATAAATTGCAAAAAAATATTATATAATATATAAATTAATGGACAAATTCAAATAAAAGTGAAATACAATTACATAATTACATAAACACTCAATTTTTGAAATTATTACGTTGCTCCCATAAATACTCTATTAATGCATTACGAAGTTCAAAATGAACATTTTGGTCCTTATTTTTTTATGTCTAGCTAAAACTTCTTCAACCTAGAGATTTTCATCTACCACAATTTTTATCGTTGGAGTTGGAGCCTTTATGACATCTTGAATTTGTGCATTAAGATCATGTTCATCCTCAATTATCACGTTTTTGTAGTATAATACATGCAATCATCATATCATGTAGCACTTTCTTTTTCCAAAAACGTGATGGTCTTGCAATAATTGCAAAACTTCGAATGCACGCTCTACATCTTTTCGACATGATTTTTTTACCGCGAATCAATTATTATGTTGTGTATTGTATTTATCTTTTATTTAAATTATTATGTTATGTATTGTATTGTCATCTATATTTAATTAATTTTTTTTACCTTTTTTAATTTTGTGTATTCTTTATAATGAAAATCAATAAAAATATTAAATTTTATTATTGATGAAATAAATAAAAATACTATTAATTTGAATTTAAAGTAGTATATATTAAATAATATATTTTTAAAATATTATACATCATTTAAAAAGATTATGATAACTACTATTCAACTCTCTCATTTTGAAGAATAAAGAGTGATTTGGAGGTGGGTTGGAGTGCACTCAGGAAGGTCTATTAAAAAGGACAAACAATTTTGTCAATTTGGTAGGAGTGCTTCAAGTCTTAAAAATTATGTAGAAGTGACAAATAATATAAATTAGGTTAAAATATGTTTTTACAATAGTGCCAAACTTTTAACTTTTACATTTTAGTCCAACAACTATCGTAGTTGTCGAGACAATTTCTTTGTAGTCCGACAACTTCAATAGTTGTCCAAGCAACTTTAGAAATACTTGTCCAGAAAACTTCAGTAGTTGTATATTATTAGTTTAGTCCTTTTATTAATATTTAATATAAAAAAAAGTAAAAAAAATAAAATAAAAGGGGTCCACTTATCCTATTTTTTTAATTAGAAATTTATAAGACACTTCTAACAATTTCGTTCGACAACTTCAATTGTTCTCCAAGCAACTTTAGAAGTACTTGTCCAGAAAACTTCAGTAGTTGTATATTATTAGTTTACTTCTTTTATTAATATTTAATATAAAAAAGTAAAAAAATAAAATAAAAGGGATCCACTTATCCTATTTTTTTAATTAGAAATTTATAAGACACTTTTAATTTATTTTTTCTGTCAATTTTCTATTTTACTCTCTAAATATATAGAATAAAAAGTAAAATAGAAATGAATAGAAGATGATCTTTTAGGCAAACGAACTTGTACCTTTGCTCTTTTTTTCCTTCTATTTATTGTTTTACCATATGTTGTTATATTCATTATTGCAATTGTCTTTACAAACAAGTCATTGCGCATCAAGAAATTAAACTAGTACTTTGAATTTTTCAAAGTAGGACTAAGAAGTTATAATATAATATATATATCGAATAAATGATGGTACCAAATTTGAAGAAGTCTCCCAATATATTTATATTATCTATGAAGGTCCAAATAACAATAATTGCTAGGGGAACATTAAGAATTTTAGATTTCTAAGTGTAATAAATTTAAATTGCAATATCTCAAACCACTCATCTATCCACTCTCATTTATAATTTTTTTTGTAATTAATATTTAAAAGATTAAATCCTAAAATGTTAGGAGTACAAATTAAAGTGACCATACATTTGAGTTGATTTTGTAATTTAGTAAATATAACAAAAAATTATCGTATACTGAAACTTATAAAATATAATTATTGATCTTTTTGACTTTGTCAAATTCGACTCACCCATATTAATTATTTGAACTTTAATTAATTGCAAATTATTGAGAGGAGTTTAAGAATATTTAAAATTTAAATTAAGTTATTTAGAAGTTGGAAAGTGAATCATCCTATAAGTAACAACAGAATTTAAATTATAATGTATATTTAGATATAAAATATAATTTATTTTAATAAATCAAAAATTTATGCACCACATATACAAGAAGAGTACCTAACTTTTGGTAGCAATTAAGTTCACGATCACTTCATTTGTTTCAATTTTATATATATATATATATACTAGATATGACAGTTCATGTCGAGCTCGATACATATTATATTTTCAATCTTAATTTGTATAACATAATAGAAATTTAAAAAAAAATATTAAATTTTTATATTTTGTGGTGATATGAAATGTAAGATCATAAACAATTCATAAATTATAAATAAATTATATTGACAGCCAATCAATTACATATACAAATTCATAACTGGATAGTAAATCGTGGCTGAATTTAATTTCAATCTTCTATGTAAAAAAGACTCACCCATGTGGTTGCGATTTTCAATATATTAATATGTGATATTATATAACCAAATATTGTTGTGGACATACAAAATATTGATACATGATATTGTATAGCTAAATATTATATTATTCGTATAAACAATATAACTATAATTGGTCACGGCGATGACCAGTTCTTCCTTTACTTCTTCTTCCTACATATTTAAATCAGCTAGCAGCGCCGCCCTATTTCTCACGGCGGAGTAAAATTCCGGCAGACCATCACGACGACATTTACTAGTTTCCTTCAATCCAAATGGGCCAATCTTCCTCAGCTCACGGCTTCTCCCCCACCAATTCCAATTATCCCCACCACCGTTGTTCCGGCACCGACCATTCCCAATCGGAATTTTTCTACCCTACACAATCCGATGAAGGTCATTTCCCCATTTCACAACCCTGTGAATACCGAGATTACACTGATGGTCTTCCTGACGAATGTTTAGCTCTAATTTTCCAGTCCTTAAGCTCCGGTGATCGGAAAAGATCCTCCCTTGTCTGCCGGAGATGGCTTCTGGTTGAAGGGATTAGCCGTCACCGGCTTTCTCTAAAAGCAAAAAGCGAAATCATTCCGGATATACCCACCATCTTCTCTCGTTTCGATTCCGTAACCAAACTCGCTCTCCGATGTGACCGAAGATCGGTGAGCATAAACGATGAAGCTTTGATCCTCATCTCCCAACGGTGCGTTAACCTAACGCGCCTAAAACTTCGTGGTTGCCGAGATATAACCGATTTGGGAATGGCTTGTTTGGCAAAGAATTGTGAGAAATTGAAGAAATTCTCTTGCGGGTCTTGTATGTTTGGAGCTGAAGGTATGAACGCTTTGCTTATTAACAGCATTTCCCTTGAAGAACTCTCTGTTAAACGTTTACGATGTATGAATCATACCGTATCTACTGAACCGATTAGCATTGGATCTAATGCTGCTTGTTTACTTAAATCTATATGCTTAAAAGAGCTTTATAATGGACAATGTTTTGGACCTTTGATCATGGGATCGAAGAATTTGAAGACTTTGAAATTGTTGCGATGTTTGGGTGATTGGGATAGGGTGTTGGAGACGATTGCTAGTCGGGAAAATCATTTAGTTGAGATTCATTTAGAGAGGGTTCAAGTGAGTGACATTGGACTCGGGGCGATATCCAAGTTTTCGGACTTGGAGATACTTCATTTGGTAAAAGCTCCTGAATGTACAGATGCTGGAGTTGTTGATGTGGCTAGACGTTGTAAGTTATTGAGGAAGGTTCACATTGATGGATGGAGGACAAATCGAATAGGTGATGTGGGATTGAGTGCTATCGGTGAGAATAGTGTAAACCTCAAGGAATTGGTAATAATGGGTTTGAATCCTACGGTGACTAGTTTATTGGCCATTGCTTCTAATTGTCAAAAGTTAGAAAGATTAGCACTTTGTGGTAGTGAGAGTATCGGGGATGCTGAAGTAACTTGTATTGCTACAAAATGTATGGCTTTGAAGAAGCTTTGTATAAAGGGATGTGAGGTAACAGATGAAGGTATTGTGTCTTTCGCGTGGGGATGTCCTAATTTGGTGAAAATTAAGGTTAAGAAGTGCAAGAACGTAACTGGTGAAGTTGCAGATTTGTTGAGGTATAGGAGGGGATCTTTGACGGTGAATCTTGATGTTGGGGAAGTTGATGTGGAGGTTGTGGATGGTAGCGCAAGTGATGGTGGAGCATTAGAAGAGGGTATAGAGTTTCCAGCGATTGCAAGACCTGTTCCCATCCTTGGTGCTGGTGGTGTCGTTGATATTGATACCCCATCAACCAGTAATTATGGTCGATCATCAGCATCAAATACAAGGATTGGCTTTCTTGGAGGAAGGGGCTTCGTTGCTTGCACTTTCCGTAGGTGGTCAAATGGTAACGCCAATGAGAACTTATGAAAATTGCAAAGACAAGTTAGAACAGAGAAAACACTCTGTTCAACTTTATTTTTTAATTGAATCAATAGAAAGTGTGGATGTGCGACTTATCTCTCTTCGTTTGTGTGTTTGATATTTTCTTTTTGAAAATTTGATATGTAACCAATATAGATGCATTTAGAATCTTAGAGGTCATCTCTTGGAGGATGAAAGCTATCCCTGCTGCTCTATTGACAATTGCATTATACAGTGCTGTCTTGAACCATGTATACTGTTGCTTCTGGTATGTGAATCAAATAGATATTGTTCCATCGATTAAATGTCATCAAGGACAGTGATCTTTATGCATGTTCATTGTCATTTTGTTTCAAATGTCGAAGCACCTTTCTATATTACCAGGAATGCACGTATTACTTCGACTCCCAGACCCTCCTCTTTCCTCTTCTTTATATTTTCCGAGAAAACATCGATCTCCAAGATACCCCTCTCCTAAAAGTTAAATTCTGCAACTTGAAGAAATGAAACAAAAAAGAAGTAAGAGAACAACTCCTCACGATTTCTCCTTTTGTATCCTGGATATTCATTATGTTGTTACTCTGCTATGGTTTAGGGAGGTGTTGAACTAGTCTTGTAAAAATTGATTGCTCCAATGTCGTTTCTTTTTGGACTCGAATTGGCCGAATTATGTATTTTCACCAAAAAAATTTCATGCCTATCCACTAGATATCAAGTCTCATTAAATCAACTTGTAAACAATCCAATCCCTCCCCTCCAACTGAAATTCCCTATATATATGGTTAACAAAAATTCCAAAATGATATATGAATTTTTATTTTAATCAAAATGGCAAAATCAAGGAATGACAGCGATTTAGTTCGCCGGAAAAAGCAAAATCGCTATAGCAGCGCATTCCAAAATTTGATTTTTAACTTTTAAAAAAAGTAATCGCTGCCAAGGCAGCGATTTGCAAAATAATTTTTTTAATAAAACGCTGCCTAGGCCTTTAATTTTTTTTATTATCTATTTGAATTTAAAAAAAAATTACAACCAAATCGCTGCAATGGCAGCGATTTGTATCAATTTATTATTATTTGTATCAACTTGAGGCTTCAACTTTTTGATGCAAATCACTGCCTTGCAGCGATTTGCTTTTAAGTTTTCTTTTAAAATTCAAATAAATAATAACAAAAAATTAAAGGTAAAACGCTGTCTAGGCAGTGTTTTATTAAAAAAATATTATTTTGAAAATCACTGCGTTGACAACGATTTCTTTAAAAAGAATTTTTTTTAAAAAAAGTCAAATTTTGCAAATCGCTGCTGATTTGCTTTTTTAGGTGAACTATATTGCTGTTATTCCAGTGATTTTGCCGTTTTAGTTAAAATAAAAATTTATATGCCGTTTCAAAATTTTTATTAATATTTTATACTCCGAACTCTGATAATCTCTTTAAATGATAAAAGACTACTCAGCAAGCCACATGATATCAATATTTGCCTAGGGTGTCCACTCCCAAGGTGCTTAGAACCCAATCACAACTTAAATGGATACCCCCTAAACCAAATCATTATAAACTCAATACGGATAGGGCCTTTACAAACACATCAGATAGCGGAGGCATATGATGGGTTTTTAGAACTCAGATGGTCTGTCATTGGATACTAGGCTACTGTATGCATATTCCTTATACTATAGTTAGAGTTTAAGATCGTTCATGGTTATGATTAAAAAAAATAAATCAAACTGATTTAAAAAATGATATTACCACGCTTCGAGCCTACACTCTGAACGTGATTGGCACTCGATGAACGCTTGGTCTGACTGACTATTTAGTGGAAGACTTATTGAAAAGGTCTTACTATGTTTAGCTTGGTCATGCATATCATATTTTTTTATTATGTCCTCCTATGATCATGTTTCATGTTTTATAGCATATACCTCGTACTTAGTACATTTTATATACTAAGCATACTTGTGCCTATATTGTTTAACTAATGTAGGGTCTTACGATCTTCCTTCTCCCGCTCGTGGCTAGTGGTTCAAGAGTTGGTGAGTCTTCACGTTTTGAGACCATGTCACATTTACTTTTCTTTCATGTCTTTAGTTTTTGGATATTGTACCACGTATTAAGTTACGTCCCAACCACTTCTTTGAGATATTAAAATGACTTGTCGAAACTATGATTGGACTTCCACTTTATGCCAAAACTCTTTTATAATATGAGACGTTCTTCTTATAATATCAACTGCTTGTTTAGAGTCTCTCGATCGGGGTCTTATGCGCCATGTCACGTCTAGGGTGTACTTTGGGTCATGAAAAACTTGATATTCAGAGAAGAAGGTTTTAGAAAAGGTCCAAAAATGTTTGACAAGTCGTATTGAATAGAGTCTTGTTCGTAAGTATGAAGCTCACCACATTTATGAATAGGAGGCCACGAAGCATTTAGAAACTTCAATTCTTTCATTACTCTAAAGTCATGCTATAGAGTCTATCAGGGGTCACATACATACCCTATTTTCAGGGGGTGTTGCCGCTCCTGCACAACCTCAGGGTCGACCTCTAGATCTACCCCTAATTGGGCTCTATTTGTCGGATCGGGAGAATCGTCCCTAACTGCGGCACCTCTCGTGTGCTACATCTTATAAAGAATGAAATCAATGAGAATTTTAGACACATACAGGACGAAGGACACACGATGTAGAGTCAAACGAAAGAATCTTCTTAAAGATGGCCTATAGCTTCCCGAAGATAAAATACAAACGTCTCTGTATCGATCCACAGGACTCTACTTGACATTAGCTTTGCACTATTTGTATTGGTGACCTAGGACTACGATACCAAATTGCCACGGTCCAAAGCTAGGGTCATGATAACACCCACTAAGACCCTCTGGTAGATAAGCCTGAAAAGATTTATCAGAATATGCCATAGGATGATGAATATCAAGAGAGGCCTCCATAATTTTGACTAACCTACTAGTTGTGCAAGAGTTATAATGTATTTATTATTTATTATCTGAGTTCATGTTGTGAGGAATTTGATCAACCCTACAACTGAGTGGATGGATTCCATATTTTAGAAAAGGAAAAAAAAGAGAGAGAGAGAAGGTCATGCAAAAGCATTGGTTGGTAAGTATAATACTTATTCTAGTAAAAATATGTATGATATCACTGATTTCTCTGTTTAACTTTGTCAACATATAAAATAAAGGCTTTCATCCTTAAATAAACATACATATATTAAGACAAATCCATTGAAAGGAATACCCCAATAATGCTCATGAGATAAGAAATTACCTACACTACTTATTGATTATTAAACTTAAAAATCAGAAAATAGACATGATCCATGCCAAGTTATTTCTTTAGATACTTCTTGTAGTCCCCTCTTCTCCCATAGTAATTTTATTTATGGCATTCTTAATTGGATAAGACCCCTCCATTGCAATTCCACATTTTCCTGAATTTGTGTCTTCTATATTCCTCTCCATTTTGATGTAGCCATCTTCCCCCCAATTAGTGCCCCATGAGTTCCTCACGATCCAATAGTCCACTTCGTTTTCTGTGCCATAGCCAACCACCACCACACCATGGTCCAATTGCGTTCCGCATTTTCCGGTAAATATACCCTGACAACATATAGAGACATATTCAAGATTTTAAGTCAACAAATACATAATACAATAACATATTTAGTATGATTTGACAAATAAAAGTTTGAGATGATAAAATATACGAAAATTCATCACCATCTCATAGAGTATCAAGGTTGGTTCCAATAAACAGTTGACTCAAGTATCACCAAGCAATTTCAAAAAAAGAAAAGGGAAAAGGGTCCGATATACCCCTCAACTTTGTTATTTGGAGCTGATTTGCCCCTCATTATGAAAGTGGTTCATATATACCCTTACAGTTATACAAATGACTCACATATATCCATACCGTTAAAAAATGAGCTCACATATACCCTTCATTTAACAAAAGTGAAAAAAATTAGTTTTAAATTTATATTTTTAACTTTTACTTTTCTTAAAAATTATTTAGGGATATATATGATATTCTTCTAGCAAAGTTCAAGGTATATTTTAATTTTTTTTCATACAGAATTATTTTTTGACTTCTTTATTATACTTATTTGAGTTTCCTATTCTTATTTTATTTTATTCTTCATTCCTTAGTGTAAAAAAAAAAATTTAAAACTATTTTTTTGTCTATGTTGTAAATTAATTTTTGTAATTGAAGAAAAAAATTAGTCATCTATAATAAGCTTTACAAGAATATTAGTGAAACATAAATAGATTTGAATATCAAAATAATAAATCTAAATTAGTCATTGAAACAAAAAAAAAAGTCAATATATATATGTATACACACACATATATCTATCTATCTATCTATCTATCTATCTATCTATCTATCTATTTATATATATATATAATAAAATTATTTTTTTCATTTTCATAAAAGGAAAAGGATATATGTGAATGTATATATAAGTAGTATACATGAGCCATATTCGAGAAGTATATCAATTATAAATGATAACTTTAAGGGTATAGCATAATTAAATATATTGTTGTTTCTAGAATCATTTTTATATCAAAATATTGGAGTGCAATATATTAGTGGACATAAAAGTAAAGATAATAGTATCATTATTATTTATAACTCATGTGATCATTCTTCTTATCTTTTACACCTTATAATTATTATTCACTTTCTTGACATTTACTGTAAGATGTTTTCTTTCATGTGTTCTATTAGTAAAAAGTGGATGAAAATTATCATGTTATAAATGAAAATAACATAGTATTGTATTTATATTTTAAGCTAGGTTAATGAAGTGAAAAAGAGTTGAGACAAAAAAAAAAAAAGAAAGAAAAACTACTACTTTGTATTGTAAAATCTTTAATTTATTCTATAAAATTAAAGAGAATAATTTTATATTGAACAAAGGTATTTTTTAGTGGAGTTCGGAATTAATATTTTATTCTAAAATTTATTTAGTATATGACGTTGTTAGCTGTATTTTCTGTATTTTCTAGAGAAGATATTATATTATTGAATTACTGTAGAGGACCTAGAGAACAAAATATTTATTTCTTTAACTAGAAGTCCAGAACATATGTTTTTAATTTTATTTCGAACTGTAATTCATGATATTTGGACTTTATATATATATTTTTTATAAAACTGTTTTAATGCTTCATTATATATATATATATATATATATATATATATATATATATATATATATATATATATATATATATATATATATATATATATATATATATATATATATATATATATATATATATGTATATATATATATATTTTGTTTCCATGGGTACTAGAATAAAGAAGTTTGTTCCTCATATAACCGATGAACTTTATTTACTATAACCAGGGAAGTATCTAGGAGGGTTCATTGAACCATGCTTCCCTTCAAAATCACATATAGAAGTGTTAGATTTTTTTTAAAAATATTAAAATATAAATTTGTGAATTTATGAAGTATCATTTAATGTCGTACGATGATAATTGGATGCACCTGTTCTAAGTGAGGTTAAAATTTTCAATTTTTTATCTATCTTATTTTATTTTTCTTTCTAAAATTGGATAACATCTCTTTAAGTAGTTTGGAATAGATAAAATATAATTCTAGTTATATAATATTAAACTTTTAATGATTTTCAATGATAAGAATCTAAATGTTAAATCAATCAAATTTATATCTTAGATTCACATTTTCATAATAATTCACACATCATTTCAAAATTCTGAATACAACACCGACTATAACGGTTAAAAAATTTAAAGATTATAAAATATTTACCGAAGAGTAAAGCTGAAAAGCCCTGCCGGAAGCTTCAATGGCTACACTAATAGGTTGATGTGCTACAGCCTTCTTAAGTGCTTTTTCATTTGCTGCCACGTCTTCATAATCATCTATGCTCACAACCTTTGCATTCTTCGTCACATTTTAAATTAAATTTGTCACTAAAATTTATCTAGATATTCGAATTATGAACTATTTTACTTAAGACGTTCATATATTCATTTCGAATTATACAAACAATAATATGAATGTGTCTAATTGAAATTTAGTGATATACTACCTGAACAAGATCACATATGTGGTCGATGCCGTTATAAGGATAGTGAGATTCAGTGTTAATACCACCATTGGAAATAATAAATTGAAAAGCATAATCCATTAGGCCACCATTGCAACCATCATTATACATTCTGTCACAATCTATTAATTCTTGCTCAGATAAGGTAATCATTTCTCCTGTTGCTATTTGGTTTATGCCTTCTACTGCAGCCACTGTTGAAAAGGCCCAACAGCTCCCTGTAAATCAAAATGATCAAAACACCTATACCAAAGCCACATATTGATAACAATGCTACGTTATTAAAGAAATCACACTTTTATTTATATAGGAGTAATTTTTTTATGTTTTCAACACGCTGTTTATTTATGTACACTATTAAAAAAGAATTACTATTTTTTTAATGAAAATTGTTCAGTAACTATTTTCACAGATACTTTTGGTTGAATCAATCATGAATATCTATTTCCCATCTTATATTTTTCCAGTAAGCTGGTTCGATGAGAAATGAATGAAAAAAATCATGTTGTATGTCACAAATTTCTCGTTGATTCCTGGTGAATTTTTTTTTTGTTTATAGTAGTGGTGCGAATAACATGATATTTTTTTTATAAGCAAAGTATACATGTGGAAATCCATTTTTTTTATAATGGATGACAGTGTGACTCGAATTCAGGTTTCCTGTTTGTCTTGATATCACATTAAAATGTCAGATCAGATAATCTAAAAAGTTAAACGGTTAGAAAACATATATTTTTATTTACTTTAAAAGATTTTTTTTAAAAAGGTTATATCCTACCCTTATAGCAAATATAAGAATATTGACTCGAAAAATAATAAGTATTGTTACCACAAGTCCCTTGGTCCTTAATAGGAGCAACTGCACCTTTCTTCCTCCAATCAACCGATTTCGGAACACTATCGCTAGCCCGAAAAACGTAACGATGACTAGCGTTCTTAGACTTGACAAGGCGGCGCCTAGCATCACTCTTCGTGCCCAAAAACATGGTCCTGTATTCCTCGTTCGTGATATCAGCAAACCGATTTAATCCTAGTATATACGTCTGATTTTTCGAGTTGTTATGCTCCTCGATGAACCTCAAATTATCTTTAAAAATCTCAAATCGTTTCCCCTTTTCTCCTAGCCCATTATATATTTTCCCGTGCTCTGCCAACCATATTTCATATATACCTTTTACCTCCTCATCGGTATTATTATTGTTGTTGTTATTGTTATTAAACATGTCATTTGCATTGATGAAGTACGCAAAGAAGATGAGGAGAAAAGTGGTTATTACAACTATAGACATAGTTGAAAGTGCAAGGAAAAAATTAACAAAAAGGGCTAGGAGACTAGTAAATTGGGCTTGACAAGGGAAGTAGAACCATTTTTTGGCTTATAAAGATGAAAAAAAGGATAAGGAACAAATATATCCCTTAGACTATGATCAAAATTACAGAGACATGCCTTAAATAAATTAAGGTCTTATTATCCCCTCATATTATTTATTTTTTTGGTAATTTTGTACACCTTATGTCTTACGTGGCATACTCCGTGAGTCCACGCAATTGAGGCGCGTGAGAGCTATTTGGATGCCACGTAAGTTAAAAAAGTGGACAAAATTTTTTAAAAATAATTATAATAATTTAGTTAAGATGTGTCTCTAAGATTTCAATCATAATTAAGGGATACTTATACCCTTTTTCATGTATAAATGGATATAGTTCATATTTTATTACATTATCTTGGGCCAATTATTGATATGCTTTAAGGAATATACAGCCAAGCACTATTTTCTAATTTCTTGACCACTAGCCAATAGTTGCAACACTTTGGGGTTTGAGAAATTTTCGTTAAAGAAATTTTAGTTAGGCCTCTATCATGTGCACTAGCCTATCTCCATATGTCCATATATACATCAAGTGGAATATTTAGGAATATAAATTTTTTCTAACAATTTCTAAATAATTACTTATTGTTCTAGGGAAGTAGCTTAGATTTATGGGATTCAGAGCCGTCAGTGTTTGTTTTTTTAAATGAGGGTTGATCTAGTATAATTGTTTTATGAAAAGAAAAAAATGTAGAAGTTCTCAATTTTTAAAAAGATATTTAGTTTTGCGGTTGTATATTACTTTCTAAAAGTAATGAATATCTTTGTAAAAGAATCATTTTGACTCATTTTCTCACTTGATTTGTGAAGACGCATAACACGTGCACAAAAATCTTATTTTTTTTTGCTAAAAATCAATTAAAAGGTGTCGAGCTTCAGTTTTTTCTTTATTAAATATTAAGGAAAAATGCATAAGTATGTACCCCTTAACCTATGTCTGAAATATCAGATACACACTTATATTATACTAAAGTCCTATTATCCCTTGAACTTATTTATAAATAATTTTCTACCCATTTTCGTCCTACGTGGCACTAGTTTGAAAAAAAATATCAACACACGCTGGCCCACAAAACAGTGCCACGTAGGTCGAAAAGGGGTAGAAAATTATTTATAAAATAAGTTCAGGGGGGTAATAGAACCTTCTATAATATAAGTGTTTCTCTGAAATTTCGGACATAGGTTGAGGGGATACTTGTGCATTATCCCAATTATTAACTTTATTTAAATTAATCATTTTCCCCAAAACAATTTCAAAAGAGTTGTCGGAACTCTCCACGGTGAATTCATCATCTTCCCCAAAACTATTTGTTTTTCATTGTTAGTCGAAAAACATAATTTGAAATTGTTCAAGATTTAATTTCTTATTAAAATGTGATCGTTTTCAAATAATGTAAGAGCACCATAACTTATTAACCCTCATTTCCTTGTTCACTCAGCTATTCCAAGAAATTTGGCCAAGAATTGTCAAAAATGAAGAAGACTATCTCCACTCCATTATCCCTTGACCAAGAAATCGAAAAGACACGAAAAGCCGAGAAATGGAAAACAAAAGAAAGAAAAGAATGATATGAAATACCAGGTGATATGATCACGCACGTCTTATGGATGAGAAAATGCATGGCTTAAAATAGTCTTTTTAAATAAAAATATTCAATATTTTTGTGGGGTAATAAAAAACCCACAAAATTAAGGTATCATTTTGAATATTCGAAATAACTTTATTGGTGACTTTACATTTTTTCTATTTTATCAATAACAATTTGATTTTCATTATTCATTTGTCTTCTTTTCCTTTAATGAATCGAAGCGAAACTAAAAATGGCCAATTTTATTGAATTTTAATAGCAAGATCACCGTACCACGTACAATATTCCATTACATATTTAAGTCATTTGCTAAAATTATATTTGCTGCTCAATGTGGAATTATACATCAAGGTGGTCAGTGCGACCCTTCTGTACGTCATGATGACTTAGCCAACAATACATTCCCTTGGGTCAAAAGGTCTACCGTGGGTTGGCAAGTGGAAGGCGGCCACATCGTCACTTCTAGTTCGAATTTTGACTTGGATAAGTTCACACAATTATAAAGTTATAATTCAGCACACGATAGCTTCACGCTACTATCCATCGTGATGATCAACAATTCCTTTCGTGCCAATTTGAATTACTATTTCGACACTAATATTTACTTCCCTAACTAATTTAGTTTGCATCACATAAAATTCTTTGAAATTAATACTTTCTATGAGCATGTTACTGTTATCGCAATAAGATTTGAAGTCTTTGATCCATTGATCCTATCTATTATATCCTATCCATTAGTGATAGTCTAGTGGATTTGGATTATCTAGTGGATTTGGATTATTGGTCTTCTCTTAAAGCATTAGAAAGTTTTATTGATCGATTGCGAATATATATATATATATATATATATATATATATATATATATATATATATATATATATATATATATATATATATATATATATATATATATATATATATATATATATATATATATATATATATATATATATATATATATATATATATATATATATATATATATATACACGTGCATGTGTGTGATTATTGTATGAATGACGTAATATTACAGTATCAAATACATTTTAGATTTGACTATTCAATAGTCTCGAACTAGATTGATTTAAATTCGACCTTTCTATAATCATGAGTCAGCAATAGAATTCTTAACCCCCGGTCACAATATTTTCAAGAAACTAATTCAAGAATCTCAAGAAAGAATTTCTTGATGTTCTTCTTCAAATTAGAGTTCTCCTTCAAGATTCATGGAGAGTTTAAGGTATATAAGATAATCAGAGTGAGGAACTTTCTACTTTACGCTCTATTCCTACAATATATATTTTTGAGATCAAAGCTAAGGGCTTTACCCAAAATTCTATGATCTCGAATTCTCTTTTACCTCTTATCATTAATTCTTGATTTTGTCAGCAAAATTATAGCTCTTCATATCATTGATGATTATTGATTCATATGCATTAATCTTACAAATAAAGCATGTTCAAGATTTTAAAGGAGTCTTTCAAAAAGAGTTTCAACAAAGTATATTTTACTTGATTCAAATCTTTTATATTAATAAAATATTATTATCCTTAATTTTAAATGCATTATTTAAGAAGTATCTCAATAACTATATTTTACGAGTCTGAAACTCAAACGGTAAAAAATATTAACAAAAATTCCAAAAGGGTATATAAAATTTTATATAAACCAAAACGGTAATATCGCTCCGCACGCAGCGATTTACTTCAACTGAAAAAGTAAAATCGCTGCTGGGGCAGCGATTTTGCCAAAAAGTTTTTTATCTTCTTACAAATCGCTGCCAGGGCAGCGATTTATAAAAAATTTTTTTTTTTTTTAAAAAAAACATAAATCGCTGCCTAGGCAGCGATTTACAAAAAAAAAAAAAAAATTTATATAAATCGCTGCTACAGTAGCAGCGATTTATTAAAAAAATATTTTTTATATAAATCGCTGCTACAGTAGCAGCGATTTATTAAAAAAATATTTTTTATATAAATCGCTGCTACAGTAGCAGCGATTTATATCAATTTTTTAAATAAATCGCTACTGTAGCAGCGATTTATTTAAATTTTTTTTTTTATTAAATCGCTGCAATAAGCAATTTTTTAAACTAAAAAAAAATTAAAAATTTTAAAACAGCGATTTTATATATAAAAAAAAATTATAATTAATAGGTGTGATTAGGGATGTACTTGAATTCAATTAAATAATTTTTCTCCTTTAATTTTTTATTTAAAAAAATTAATTATTTAAATTCAAATATTATTTAAATTTAAATTCAATATAATATCTTTTTTTAAAAAGAAAATATATTTATTACTTTACTTATTTTTAATTTTTTTAAAATAATGTATATTTTCTTATAAGTTATATACATAAATTTTAAAAAATATTATAATCTTTTTTTATATATAAAATCGCTGTTTTATAATTTTTAATTTTTTTTTAGTTTAAAAAATTGCTTATCGCAGCGATTTAATAAAATTTTTTTTTTAAATAAATCGCTGCTACAGTAGCGATTTATTTAAAAAATTGATATAAATCGCTGCTACTGTAGCAGCGATTTATATAAAAATTAATTTTTTAATAAATCGCTGCTACTGTAGCAGCGATTTATATAAAAAATATTTTTTTAATAAATCGCTGCTACTGTAGCAGCGATTTATATAAAAAATTTTTTTTTTTTTTGTAAATCGCTGCCTAGGCAGCGATTTATGTTTTTTTTTTTAAAATTTTTTTTTTTTTATAAATCGCTGCCCTGGCAGCGATTTGTAAGAAGATAAAAAACTTTTTGGCAAAATCGCTGCCCCAGCAGCGATTTTACTTTTTCAGTTGAAGTAAATCGCTGCGTGCGGAGCGATTTTACCGTTTTGGTTTATATAAAATTTTATATACCCTTTTGGAATTTTTGTTAATATTTTTTACCGTTTGAGTTTCAGACTACTTCAAGTTATATTTCTTCCTAATTTTTCGAGTTCATGATTTTGTTAATGGGTTCAATTGATTCAAGATTTTGTATCATGATAGATCTTATTATGCTTGTGATTTCATCATAATTATATATTTTCAATAATTTTTACATGAACTCATGCTATATGAGATATACGTATTTTGTCTATGAAAACAAGTTTTTATTATATGCCTGCATCAAAAATTGAAGAGACTATGGTTCAGGAATAATTCAAATAAAGTGTCAACAAAACTTTTATAAAATCAGATTACCTCCCAATGAAGTTTTTTGTATGAAAGATTTTCAATCGAGTACTTCTTATGAATTGATATGTTATGAAATCATGATATTTTATAGGAGTTATTCTTATGATTTATAAGTCTTTATGATTGAATTGGTATTACTAGATTCTTACCATTTCAAAGATTAAGATTATGAATATGATATGATTTACGTATTTTTGTTGGGATTTCACTTAGCAGCGAGTGGGCTTTTGTAACGAAGGTTTTGTTTAGCCTTCGTTGATCTTCAGTAGCAATCCCTAAGTTTCAAAACAATGTGTGACCATATGATTTTGTCTCAGATAGACATTAGCTACTGGATCAACCTTAATTCAGACTCATGGTCCTTACCTTGAAAGTAGGACACTCTCTTTTAGGTGTTGGAGTAAGACACTAGACTCCATGTTATAGCTTGCATGGTTTATGTTGGTGAATGGTATCTTCGATAGCTCAATCTTTCAGATTATTGGTTAAGCTTACATTCAGTTATTTTAGTTACACTATCCGTTATTTACATGTTTTAATACTTGGTCATTGCATTAGTTCATGTATTTCAGTTTCTTATTCAGTGAACATCCCTTATTCATCATGTCCTGCTATATAAATTATGATACATCTATCTTATACTAGGTATATTTTTAAAGTACTAATCCATATAACGCTTGTGTCTACATTTTTCATGTGATGTAGATTGAGATTCTTATCTCTCCGTATTTTGTTGGTATTGCTTGACTGTGCAAAGTAATTGTGTTATGATCTGATTGGCATTACGATGTGTAGTGGTAGTGTCATTTGGGGATGAATGTTCCTAGGGGGGGGGGGGATAATGTGACAATCCTAAAAATTGAATAGGATAAATACTTAAGGTGATTTAATTATTATTTAAAGTCTATTCATTAAGGGTAAAATGGTCCTTTCACGTATAATTAATTAAATAAGATTATAAGTATTAAGGAGATTCCTAAATTGGCTAAGTCATTATCTAAGCCTAAACAACTACACACGTTTCCCTCTCTAACAATCTCTCTCACGTTTCACCACCTCTGTCACATTGGTTTATGCCAAAAACAACTTCAAGAACTGAAAATACATCAAGATTTATTCACACTTGAAGAACTCACATGAAATTTTAAGAAAAACAAAGTAACCAAAACGTTAAGCCAAAGAGAAGATTCCGTCGAGTTGGTGGTGAAACTTTAGGTGAGTTGGACGTGGTTTTGGAGAAGATTTTGGGCAGCAACTTCACGTTTAATCAATCAAATTAAGGTATGGGTTTCTTCTCTCTTGACCCCTTTCCCAAATGACCCCTTACGATTCAAGATATTCACTCCGAAACTAAGGTAGTTTCCCGTTGCATGCCCCTGTCACTAGCTCTCAATGAAGTGTAGGTTGGGTGTGATTGCTGGTAGATTTAGGTGTATATTATGTTTTCGTGACAAATATGATTATGTTTTTGTACTTTAAATCGCATGAAAGGCAACCATGTTTTTTCGAAATTATGTGTCAGTGTTGTGTGTAAGTATGTTATAGTGAATAAGGTTCTCTGTGTAATGCTCCAAAAGTTTAATGTATTATGGTTGTATCTTTTTCGTGAATAAACTGAGGTAAGACATGAAGTTCATATGAAATGTTATGTGGCTTGATTGAGGGAGAAAATCTTGGCTAAATGAATTTATGAAAATGTACCTAAGACGTTATAAATGAACAATGAAATTTCCCTAAGAACTAATGTGTTATTTGATTAAAATGGTGCAGAAAAATCGTGGAAAAAAATTCCAGAACCTAGAAACAGGCTTTAGAAAGAATCTGGAAATTTTTGGACGTCAAAAAAATTAAAAAGAAATAAGTGAGGCCTGCAGGGATCGAACCCAGGACCTCACTAAAACATACCGTAATAATTTAATAAAGAGGGGTGTGCTAAGTAGGGCTCGAACAGGGGCTGTGATTCCAGCGAAATTCGACACAAAAAGGAAGAAAATATTTTTTTGATGAGGGGTTTCGATCCCACGACACGGAGGATCTCCCAAGTATGTAATTAAAAATAAGTGAGGCGCACGAGATTCAAACCCGTGTGCCCTTGGCCAGACTTTTCTACTTAAAATGTCAATATAAAAATGAGAGGAGTGGGATTCAGAACCACGTCCTCTAGGTAGGTAGCGAAGGAGAAAAAAAAAGAAAAAGGGGGGCGGTGGGAATCGATCCCACAATTTCTCGACCATTAGCGGAAACGAGAAGCTAAGAAGGGGAAAATTTATGAAGGGAAAAGAATGGGGTCGTGGGGAATCGATCCCACGCCCCTAAGCAGCTGCCGAATTGGAAGGTTAAAAAAAATAAGGAGGTTGTGGGAGTTTGAACCCACAACCTCCCTTCCCCAGCGAAAATTAAAAAAAAAAAAATCAAGAGGCTATGGGGTTTTGAACCCACAACCTCTTGGTTTAGGCAAGAATGGGAAACAAGAAACTAATAAAAATTAAAAAAAAGGGATTGTGGGGGTTCGAACCCCCAAACCCTTCGGTTAACTAAGAGTAAAAATAAAAAAGAAAATTAATTCTTCCATGTAAATGTTGAGATTTAATTTAGAGTTATAATGTTATAAATATTAGAAATAAAATCAATGAAAAATATAAGTGATATCCAAGTGATTCAAGATTTGGGTTACATTGCCCAAACTTCCGTATTGATACATAAGTCATACGTGAGTAAAATATCCAAGAGTAATGCCATCTACTTAAATAAAAAATCAAGGTATTGGCATATATACAAGATACATAAGTCTTGTACTACATAATTTTAAGAAAGTATGAACCACTTAACGAACTATGATTGAAGCCTCATGGCTTGTATGTATAGACACCTAAGTCTAACGTACGTTCAAATTAAGTGAACCTAAGATGTACATACTGAAATGATGAACCCTAGGAGGGTTAAGCATAAGTGTAAGATACACTAAATGGCCAAGTGCATTGGCATATGATGATATAAACTATGAAATGATGAAATAAACATTCACGTAATAGAGGTGAGTAACTATGAAAAGCAAAGGTGCTAATAATGAAGAATGTGGTGACAACATGATATGAGGCTAATATATATGATGAGAGCAATCTCAAATGAGCCTAAGTAAATGTTACCAATATGTACTCACCAATGAGAGTGTAAGATAATGAAGAGACCAGTCTCTATGAACACTCCCATGAAAGTGTTGAGTTAAAAACATTTAATACTAATGATGAGATGAGAAATCATCTAATGAGCTATGCTGTCCTCATACTAGAAGCCAACTTTCATGATGTATGAGTTGAATATAATGGAACTTTATACTGAGCACCGATAGGCTAGCTACGAGCGATGATGCCTTCTTTCAGAAAGGGTGAAGGTTCACGTAACTCTCATGAGATGAGACTGTCCAACTTGCCGGGTATGGGTCCCCAATATCTCCTAGTCTTTGAACCTATATTGCCAATATAGGGATCTGGCGGGGTTAAATTCCCATACGCGCTAGCATGTTATTGAGTCACTTTGGCTGGTGATTCCACCTCTTTTTGGTGTGGGGGAGACACTGGATTTCACGATGCTCACATGATCTATGTCGGTTAAAGTTAAAGTTCCCAATGAATGAATGAGGCCAGCCTCAAAATGAAGAACATAATGAAATGAATGATTCCAAAGGTATTAGGATAGGATAATCAAGAGGTGACCTAGACCCAGGTAATGACAATAGGTTATTCCTGATCATTGCACAGCAAACCCGATGAAAGTCTTAAACTATAGGCTAGGTGCAGTTGGTGTTCATACTAGCCTATGAATGAAATGAAATGAAGTATGTATGAATAAATGAAGCAGACTCTGTGTTTGCTAATGAATACTCCTTAGTTGAGATCCCATGTGTTGAACCCTCATTTTGGAAAGTCTTAATGTCATGTCCATAATTCCAAGGTCTCATGGCATATGAATGAATGATATGAGAGAAGCTATGTGTTATATGTTACGTGCTATGATATGTGCTATATGAAATGTTATGTGTTGTGTGCAATACGATATTTATAATGATGCATGTTACTTTCATGGCATGACCTTCCTAACTCAATTTGGAAAGCTTACTAACTTCCCTAATTTCAAATTGGCAAGTCTACTAACTTGACTTTCAAAATCATGTCGTTAGGAAAAAGATGTTCTTTATCATGCATGTCCTTGGTATGTGCTTGAATATACCCATACTTAGTACAAATGTGTACTAACCCTATACATATTTACTATTTTAGGTGCAGGCACAGGTGGGCGATAGAGCTACAGGTTCATTGTTGTAGCTATACGGACGTTAGCATTCATCTGGAGTTTGGTAGGTCCTCACGCTTTAGAGGATGCTACTGTTTTACAGTCTAGCGTAGTTTTAGAGTTAAGCTAGTGGAGCATGTTCTACTAGCGTTTCTTTCCTGTTTTGGTTTAGACTTTGTATTGGTGCCATTTGTGCTATTATACAATTAATACTTAATGAATTATTTCTTTCAGTTGCTTATCTCTTTAATATTAGATGGTTGATGATAAATGATTATGAAATATTAAGAATATTTATCAAGTATGTTAAAGATAAAAAAGTTTCAATTTTTTTCCGCTAAAATTAACCTATGTAAAGTAAGGATGACGTAAGTAGGCTTGTTTACGACCTCTGAGAGGTCAACGATGTCGGTCTCGTCTGGGGTCTAGATTCTAATCGTAACAACATTGGTATCAGAGCAGTAGGTTAAATTCCAAGAATAATGAATTCACATCAACTACATTGAGTAGTTTTTTTAAGTCATGGTAGTGAAGTGCACCACTATCCTGGATTAGAGGTTGCATAATGCGTAGGAAAATTTCCTTTCTTCTAATCTTATCGTGCTTTTCCTAATATCTGAGTTCTTGGTTTTATGAACGTGTCTAACATCAATCCTTGTTGTTTTTAGAGAATGAACACTTGGAGAACTAAGGGCCTGAGGACGGGAGGAGCAGCAGCTAGGGGTAATCAGAATCAACCCCAAGCTCTGAAGGAGTGGCCATGCCAGTTAAGCTAGCTGGGTTGACTGATGCTGAGGTGAGGGCATCTCTAGCCTAAATGGCACAGGCCATCACAATGGAAGCTAGGGCTATGAGTGTCCAAGTCAACCGGCAGGATGTTCAGAGGGAGAACCCACCGGTTCGCAGCATGGCTGACAGACTGCGAGATTTCATGAGGATGAATTCTCCTATAATCACAGGGGCTAAGACATCAGAGGATCCTCAAGAGTTTGTAGACGAGGTGCATAAGATCCTGGTGGATATGGGGGCCACTGATGTTGAGAAGGTTGATAAAAAGAATTTTTTTAATACAATTTTATCAAAATGCATTCAAAAATAATGTTGTAGATGACTCATGGCTTTGGCGCAAAAGATTTTGTTACTTGAATTTTCATGGTCTGAACCTTCTTAAGGAAAATCCATGGTGTAAAGCCTTACTAATACATATACTAAGATTATGGTAGACAAGACTTCTATCATATCTTTAGACTTGTCAAATAAATAAAAGGATGAGGAAGAAGATGAGAAAGATATCCTAAGGGAGAGAAATCTCAGATTAAGATGATCAAGAACCACCTCGAAGAGAAACAAAAATATTGAAGGATATTTATCAAAGATGCAACTTTACCATTGTTGAGAAAGAAAATCATGAGGAGGCAATAAAATATGATGTTCGAAAGAAATCCATGCCAAAGAAATTCGGATGATTGAGAAAAATAATACTTGAGAGTGCGCGACTATACTCGAAGAAAATAGTTGTAAGTGTAAATCGAATTTACAAAACCAAACTCAATCAAGTAGGAGATATTCCAAAGCACAAGAGAAAGGCAGAAATTCAGTTATACTATTGCTAACACGAGAACAACTTGATGACATCTTCACCGAAGAACTTCCTAGAGAAATTTTTTTCAAGGTTCGAGAATGCATTGGAGTTTTCAACAAATGCATTAATGGGGAGTGATGCGATTAATGTTTTCACACTTTGATATTTTATTGTCTATTAGTCTTCAAGATGTCTTTTATGATTCTTTAAAACATGTATCTACTAAATTGTGATACATGTATTTAGTTATTTGTGCAAGACTTCTTGTTTTACATTTTTATGAGTATAAATAGAGATGTAATGGATAATTCTAATCATTTCAAGTGATCTTAATTATAAACTTGAGCATTCTTTAAAGAAAGTATTCTCCTTTTATATTTCCTATAAAAATATAATCTCCTTCGGAAAAGACAATATAATATTTTATGGTGATTTCAACCTGCCAAAATTGAAGGCTTTGCACTATATATAGATAGAAAATATTCTTCGAGTGCAAAGCAAAAGTCCTTTCATTAAGAGCTTCTCCCCTTTCTTAGAAGATGACCCCTTTGATCTGGTGACTCTTCGCAATATGAGATTCAACCAAATAATCATGTTCCACTAGTGCAACTAAATATGTTTTTCAATATGCACTAGAAAATCAAAAATAGGGTCTATCACTTTATCTATATTTTTTTTCTTATAAAAGGGTTCTAGCCCACTTTCAAGCTCTTTTCAATAATAATCATCATCGAAAAGCATAGGAAAAAGCTTTATGAGTAGAAACGATTGGTAAACGCTTGACTCGAAAGACCCTAAGTTTTCCTTAGAGTATTTTTGGAAGATAGTTGGATAGGTAGGGCTAGGAAGAAGAGGGTTGACTAGACATGTATGGGAGGAAGATTGACGGGCTGGTGTGCAAGCTGGTGCAACCTCCTAGCAAAGGTGACGAGTGAAAGAAGAAGGCATATAGAAACTTATAAGTCAAAGAGTCTAAGAAAATCACGTAAGGCATGGAGTAAAAAAGACATTTGGCACTCTTTACGATAAGGTAATTATGGATCAAAGATAATCAAATAAGACAAGAAACCACTACCAATTACCATAATAGAAAGGAAAATCAAAGAACAAACGAAATATACAGACAAGAGATGACATATATTCATGAAAAATATTTTTCTTTATCCACTTTGCACCCCCTCCTCCATAAAAAAAGTAAGTGTTGATTTTTGTTTGGTTGGGTTAGTTTTTCCAACCATGAAAGGCACGGGGCATGGTAACTAAAGATTTAATTAGCTTTAACTTTTTTTTATTTTGTCAGCTAAGTTCTTTTATCAACATATGATATTATTTAATTGCCAACTCACAATTGTAAGATCTATAGTAATGTGTAAAATGGTGTGCTTAGTGTAATCAGGGTTCGAACGAAAAAAAATGTACTACTCGGCATACTAACCTTTCATCAGACAACTATATCGAGCTCATTGAACATTAAGTTTCTTCTTTTATTTTTCGTATCATTGAAATTATTTCAATTATACTCTCACTTCCATTAGAAAAATATCTTATTCCTATCCTAAAAGTCTTGAAAATTAACTAGAGTGAGACTTTTCTTGAAGAAGATTTCAATGTCATAGCTTTTTCCTTCCTACTCGCTCAGTTTTTATTTGAAATCTAGTTTCACCACTCTTCCTCATTATGGTCTCTAATTTAGTTTTTATTACTTTTCTACCTTTTTGTTGCATTACTACCTTATTTTATGGTGCCAACAGAAACTAAAATTGCATTTTACTGCTAATCTGATAACCATCTAGTAGTATTTTCTATTTATTTACTTTTTTTCCTTTTGGAGTTTTTTCTTGTAATCCGTACCTCTATCTTTGAAAAAAGCAGAGGGGGACAAGTTTAGGAGTCTATTTTTTAAAATCTTTGAAAAAATACTCTTACTTGTTGTAGAAATAGAAATATTATTTTACAAACGACTTTGATTCAATAAGACAAAAAGTTCACATAGAAAGTGTATGTCATGTATATTCATTAGTATATTTCTACGTGTGAGAGATAAGTGTTTTCTCTATGGGTAATTCTCTTGGACAAAAAATACATTTCATTATCATAAATCATCCTTTCTTATGTCATAAAATTTTACTACTAAAGAAACTTTAATATTGTTAAAATAGGAAGAGATCAAACTTTTAAGTGAAATCATACTAGATAAAGTGTGCATGATACTGACCTCTATTACTATGGGGTCATCTCTGTGACTGCCAACCTACATGCAACTTCAAATGATTAGACGTATGTAATAATAAGGAAAATCCAAATGAGAATAAGAGAAATTGTTAATATTCAAATATAATCTACAAAACATGGATATTTCTTTTGGTATGTCAACTTATGAACATAAACCCACTTTCATTATACACCAAGCTACATAAGCTGATTACCATTTTACAAAAAAAAATATAATGAAAATGTTTACTACCAGAATAATTTGTACATATTAATAAGATGTGAACTTAGAAGAACTAAGCAAAACATATAGATCTAATAGTATTAAATCAACATGTAATCTGAACTTGAAAATATAGGGTCAAACAAGCAAGTACACAAAATAAAATGAATGAATCGAGTTGTATCTTAACCAAATATCATAACAATTTAATTGCAATACCTTTCCAAGAAAATGATGGAAAGATCTAATAAGCATGAGTTTGTTACCAAAAAAAAAAAAGAGGTGGCTAAAATAATTGATTATGTGAAATCAAAAATTCTATAAATCATTACATAGAAGAAAAATTATCAAAAAGATGATGATATACAAAGCATGTGGATAGTTAAATTTAATGTTCTTATTCTCCCATCTCAATTTTTTTTAACACCCCTCCAAAAGGGGCTCCCACATTAGGTTTTCTTGGAGACTCAAACTCACAACCTTAAGGTTGGAAGTGAAGCCTTACCATGTGATCAACTCTCTCTTGTCTCTCATTTTTATTTTATTTTAATTTCATTCACTTTTTTCAAATTTAACTTCGGTAAAAATAATATATTATATGATTATTTATACACATACACAAATATAGATCATATTTTAATTAAACTGTATATTTCTTAAAATACCCTTTAATATATTTAATACGATTCTGTCATTTTGTTTATTTAATTTTATAAATTATTTAGTACAATTATAAATTTATATAAATTAAACTTTTGACTTTATAAAAAAAATTAATAATCGGATCATTTCGATAAGTAAATCAATTGTTTTGAGAAAAAAAATATTGATACCCACAACTATAGTACTTCATCATAATATATTTAAAATCCCAGTTGGTTCATTTCTTTATTTGTGCTTTCTTAATTTAGTTTATTTTGATTTTACACTGATGAAAATAATTAATATAAATTTATAAAATATATCGCACCTTTGCAAAGTTTAAGTTTGTAAGTCTATGTTATCTTTGTATACTTGCTCTATGTACGTATGTGGAATTACTATTGAATATGAACATATTTTTAAATAGAATAGATCGGCTTAATTAATCCATGTAGTTCACCCATCACAAATCAATAGACTGAAATTAGCACCAAGACTTGAGAAAATATATTTTCTATAGTCTTTATTGATAAAAGTGTATCAAATAAAATAAAAGTATAAAATCAACAAATAATAGCAATATAGTAGTAGAACCATAAACCACTCACGGTAGTTATAAACAGAATTGTATTTTTTAAATGATGCATTTTATTGCATAATTTGAGAAAATTGATGAACTAAACTTTTTCGTTTTTACAAAATCGACTGAATTCGTTGGTTTTAATATATTCCCTTGTCAATTAATGAATGGACTCTGTCTATTTCTTATGAAGCACTTGCATTATTCTTTTTATGAGTTGTCACTTGTAATTATGAAAAATGATAGCCAAAAAATTGTATTTAGCTTTGAATTATTTGTCCTAACAAATAGACGATTCGATACAAATTTTAAGTCGTTGATATTAACACATTATATATTTTGTGACAATATTTTTGTTGTCACTAATCACAGATTGATTAAACACAATAAAACTTTTGTCACCAATTATTTATAATATTAGTGACGAAAATAAATTTCATAATTCAATGAAATTTTTATAGCTAAAACTCATATTTAACTACGAATTCAAATTTGTCGATATTGTAACATGTTTTTTTAGATGATTTTTTTTGTCAAAAAATTAATAATTATTAAGACAAAAAATAATTTGTCATGAATTAGATACATTATTAGTGACGAAATAACGTGTCACTAATAATGTTAAATTTGTAACTAACACTATTTAACAAATGACGTCAATTAATCTTTTGGTGGAAAACTTTAGTGTTCAAAACTTTGCTTCAAAATTTTTATGTTTCGTCGCTAAAAGTATGTGTTGCATATATTAAAGCACGAAAAGTAAATTTTATCACTAAAATCGAACAATTAATGACAAATTGGATGTCGTAGCTAATAATTTCATATCTATATATCATATTTATATATTGTATTGAATTTCAAAGTAAGAAATGCCCAATTGAGTTAGGTTTTCTTTAACTTCCATAGGTTCTCTTAATTATGATCTAAATGATTGAATTATTATCTCTTATGCATGAATTGATGAAATGTCATTGATTTTATGATGATTCCCCTATGAACCCATGTATCCCCATGCTTTCCAAGTTATCAACATTTAATATTGGTCTTACATTATGAAGGAAGTCTTTTATGAAATCAAGCATGAATTGATAAATTCATATGAATTTATGATGGAATCCATATCTAACCCATGCTTTGGAAATTTTGATGATTGAAAGTGGGTATTGAACCTTGAAAGGTCAATTATGGAATTATGCATGTCTTAAGAAATCTATGTAAATATTTTAAGGATGCTTTAACAGTGACGTATCAATGATGTTGGTATTATTGTGTTGTTGAAAGGATTTCTATAAACAGATAAAAGCATGATGTGAAAGGTTTTCTCACATAATAAGGATTCCAAGGTTGAAAGGTCTTCTCACCTAATTGAATCAAAGATTAAGAGCTATCCTAATGAAACCTAGCTTGGATTGGAAAGAAGTTGTGCCCTTCCATGGATAATAAGAACAAGTAAGAATGACCATTTCTTGGGACTTATGCTTAGCACAGAGAGTACAGTGAGATGGAACCTCTCCCGTTAGTAGAGGTAGAGTTTCTAAAGGCAATATCCTTATCCCTAACCTATGTGCTCTCATAGGATGATTGTATAGATAGACATTAACTAGTGAATCTACTTAACCTAGAAGTTCATGGTCCTTACCTTGTCAAGTAGGTCAACCCTTTTAAGTTTGGGAGACACCGGGGGATCATGTTATAGCTCACACCGTCTCTATTTCGATTAAGGATACTTTCCACAATAATAATGAGCTGGCATTACTTCAAAGAGTATCTCACATGTGTTCAAAGGATTTAATTGATGTTAGCTTGCATTGACCATGTTTTATGACTTATTTGTTATAACCCTTTATTATCATGCTTTAGTTTGGTCAATATCATATCATGAAATGTCCTCTTTTAGTATGAATTAAATATTTTATGTTTAGCTATCATACTTCGTAAATTGTTTTATACTAACATATACTCTTGCCTACATTTCCCCCAAATGTAGGGTTCAACAGTCAAGATTCTCTGTTTTATGGTTAATGGTCAATTGCAAGGTTTTCGAGATTTTGCGAGTCTTCATGCTTCGAGGACAGATGTAACATCTCGCAAATTGAAATAGATAAGAGTAAGTTAAGAAACTAAAATTATTCATTTTTTTAGAAAGAAAATGGATAATATGAAAGAAAATCAAAGTTAAGAACGTGAGTTTTGGTCATTTTCCAACGGCCATAACTTCTAACTCAGGATAAGTTAGAGGTGCTTCTAGATATGGGTGGAAAGATATTGGAATAAAATTTCCAACGCGTGGATTTGCGCCAATTTCGATATCGTATGAGTGAGATAAGCCTTTCAAAAGTAGGGATGTTGAATTGAAGAAAGTCCCAATCCGGGTTTAGGGAAGGACAAACTAGTCTTTTCTATAAATAATTTCCTAATTCGTTCTTAGGTATTTATTGTGGTAAAAACTAAATTAATTTAGTTTGGAAAAGTTAGAATTATGCTTAGGGCTTGTAAAAGAGAGAAAATATGAAAGAAAGGGAGAAGAGTCAAGTATTCACCTAGAACATCAAGCTTTGCGAATGGAATTCGTCGGGGTGATCCCTATCAAGGAATGTGATATCATTTAGTGTAGGGTCAGTGTAACACCCGAAAAAAATTTCAAACTAAGGCTTGAACAATTCATTGTAGTGAGTGAGATTTTACCAAGGAATGAAAAATTTCTTTAGTATTAAGGTCAGTTCACGCACCAAGAGTTCCAAAAAGAACTAAATTGAAAATAGCAAAATCTTAAATTTGGAGAGTTAAGTTAAGTAAGATATTTGAGTCAAATTCAAACGACCATAACTCCTAGTTAAGGATGATTTATGTGTTCTACAAGATACCATAGGAAATATATTTAAATCATCTTTACAAAGTTGCCGAGTTTGTTATGTTTCGAGTTAGGATGAGTGAGATATGACCTTTTGAAGTTAGGTTGTCCAGTTAAGGAAAGTTAGCAGAAAATATGAGGAATATTTTGGTCTTTTCCTTACCCAATCAAATTTAGTTCATTTTTGATAATATTTTAGGTTTCTTATCCTTTTAGGTTCAATTTTATAATCCTAATATACGCCTAGGATTTTAGTTGAGAATTTAAGAAGATACAAGAAGAAGAAAGAACAGAAAAGAGGAGAA
Organism: Solanum chilense; assembly: GCA_032847665.1. Lineage (NCBI taxonomy): Eukaryota > Viridiplantae > Streptophyta > Magnoliopsida > Solanales > Solanaceae > Solanum > Solanum chilense. The sequence goes on from CM064965.1 coordinate 10,059,139, forward strand.
AAGAGTTAATGATGAAGGCATTCGTCGACGTTCTTGAATTTAGTTGCAGATTTTTGAATGGATTAAATATCTAAGAGGAATGTAAGCTTCCATAGTGTTGGGTTTGTTCACCCACACGCCATTCATGATTTATTCAGCGTAATTTCGTTCTTGAAATTTAAGGATTAAGTTTTTATGAGTTCTTGATAAGTGTTCTTGAAGTTTCATTAAGTTTTGATGTAAAATTCTACTTGGGTCAACTTTAAACGACCATTTCTATTAGCATATTAATAGTTAAGTGAGTCATAACCTATCTAATTAAAGGTACTTAAATCTACTTTCCAATGCATCAATTTCGTGTCAACCCAATTTCTGAGTAAAACATTATGACTATTTTAGTAACCTGTACAATGTTGTTACGAATTAGCCGTGTAAAATGTCGTTACGAATTAGACGACTATAAAACAATAAATGTTTTTTTTGCTTTTTTACCTCCAATAAAGTCCTATAAGAACTTATTGACTAATTAAAGGTTCAAAACAATCATATTTCATCTTTACTAATGAAAATCATACTTCTTGGTCATAGAGATTTCAAGAAACTAATTCAAAAATCTCAAGAAAGGGTTCTATTCATGTTCTTATCCGAAATTATTCAAGAACCTTGTTCTTCCTATCTAAAATCATTCCTAACATATTCATAGACTTAAATTCATAATTCAAATTCAAGGTAGAGTTGAGAGTTAAGTTTTGAGAATTGCTTCAGAGTTAAGTTTCAAAACTCAAGCAAGTGAGCATGAGAGTGAGAAGAATGTATTAATGAGTCTACAATATCACCTACATCCTTCATATCATGAACCATAACTCTTGAATTCATAATTCACATTCAAGAGAGAGTTAAGAGTAAAGTTCAAGAAAGCCTTTGAGTTCAATTGTGAATCCGTTGAGATCAACTATTGATTTTAGCTAAGTTTCTAGGAAGTAAATAAGAGAATGAGAATACTAATATACATAATTTACATCTAGTTACTTAGATGTTTGAGTTGAGTGGTTCATGCCCATAACTTCCGCATGAATTCCATAAATTGAGTATCATTGAGAGGAGTAGTATCTCCAAGTTCTAAGTCTTGAGTATTGAGTTCCTTATTCCTTTGCAATTATGTTTCTAATCATGCGACTATTACATGTTACCCATGAATTCCTTGAGTTGAATTATTCATACTCATAATTCCACATGAACCCTATAAGTCGAACAATCTTGAGATGAGAAGTACCTTTGAGTTCTCGAGTTGAGAAGTTCTTTCTCACAATTCTGCAAGAATCCTCCAAGTTGAAAAATTATGAAATCATCCACTAACATGATATCATGAACCTTGAATCCATATTTCAATTCAAGGAAAGTGAAGAGTTAAGTTTAGAATTTAAGAAGTAAGTCAAAGCAAAGTTCTTAAAGTTTCAAGAGTCTTTATTAAATGATTTAACTTCCTTTAAAGGTTCAAGTTTCAAGTCAAGTAAAGAGTTGAAGTCCTTCCTTCACGGAAATATAAGGGAACTAAGTATTCCCTAAGAGTTAATTTAAGCCTCCAGTTTTTAAGTTAAGCAAAGAGTAAAGAGTTGAGTTCATTTTCTCAAAAATTATTAGGGAACTAAGTAGTACTTAAGAGTTATAGATGTTTTCAACTTTTGAGCAATAAAAAGGAAGCTAGACTTCCTACAGACTCTTTGGCTAGTTCTAGAAAAACAAAAGAAACTATGATTTACAAGAGATCTTTTAAAGCTAAGTTTGAGAAATTACCTCAAACCAGAGTAGAAGTTATTTATACAACATATGAGCTTAACTATTTTCGGAGTAGTATTGAACACCGATATGGGTGCACAAGTTCAGATTAACTCAAGCCTCCATAAACCATGTAGTCAATATGGGCAGAAGCAGGATCATACTTTTTAGACGATTCCTTAGTGCTTTTTAGCATAAACTAGTGGATTCACATAGTAGTTCAGGCTCTATACTGACGGCAAGGTATAGGATGGTCCTCTTGCAATGTGATGTACGATGTTGTACCATTGCTTAGGCTCATAGTGATGGTTGTCGGTTAGAGAATCTCCCTAAGAAACTTAATTACCTTACTATATAAGTAAAGTTAAGTTTTTTATTCCATTTTCTTAAATGAACTAAGTTGTTTCTAATGTTTTATAAAGTTTTCTATATATTGCATACATATTCTTGCTTTATATTGAGTTGAGTATCCATAGTCGAATATCATATCTTTGAGTTGAGTATCTTATCATTGAATACTTCTGAGTTGAGTAAGTTCACTATTGTTGAGTATCTTATCCTTGTATACTTCTGAGTTGAGTAACTTGAGTATTGTTGAGTATCTTTAGTATTCCTTGAGTTGAGTAAGTTTGTAAAGAGGTAAGTATGTTTTCCTTTATTATCAAGTTCAAGCCTATGTTTTATGCTTTAAATTTCCCCTTACATGCTCGTACATTCCATGTACTGAGCCAATTGGCCTTCATCTTCTCATGATACAGACACAGTATTCAGAATCATCGAAATGAGATTCGTTGATACATCCGAGAGTTCAAGCTATCTATGGTGATTCTCCTTGCTTCCAGAGGATTTCATTTACTTTTTAGTTTAGTCAGGATGTCGTGGGTGTCGTCCCGACTTCCATATTTATTAGTTAGAGGCTTCATATATAGTCAGTTTAGTTATGAAATCTGTATCATTCATTTATTTTATTAAATGTATTAAACATTCAAGTTGCCTATTGTACGGCGAGTTGAATAAATTATTTTATTCAAAGTTTTTCATTTGATTTAAAGATTTATATACCAGTTTCATGAATTTTGTTCAGTTTTTAAGTTGTTGTATATATGCTTAAGTTAGTCTTCCGCTATAGTCAGCCAGGATGAGGGTTCACTTGGGGACCAGAGATGGTCTTTGAGTGCGGGCCATGTCTAGGGTGTAGACTCGAATCGTGACAGTCAGTTCACCGGCACATCATACTTGCTTCAGTTCATTGATTGGTGAGTTGTTTACATGTTAGTATGTGAAGTTCTTGAAAAATATTTTCGAATTCTTGTTGGTTGAGTTGTTGAATGCCTAGTGTTGATTTGATACGTGTTTCCGGGTTTTTTATTTTTGAGTTAAATCTATTGGGTATTGAGGTAACTAATGATCCTAAGTGTTTAGAAAAATAACCATGGAAGTTTAGACTACTTAGAAATGAAAAACAAAGAGAAAAGTCAGAGATTTTTAAAGCAAGTGATGGGAAGTCGCGTCTACCAGAGAGCCCCAAAAATTCTTTTGAACTTTGGCCTCTAGCGCGTAACGCCAGCCACAACGCCACAGTAAGTTCTTTGAACATTGAGGGTTGGGGCCCTGCGCCTCTCAGATCACCAAGGACGTCAATTTTCCCCATTCTTTCCCCACCTTTTCGTAGTAGTTCCTTAGTGATGTACCCATGTTTCTTAGTTGAATTCAACACTCTAAAGTACAATAAACATGAGATTATGAACCTTGAATCCATAATGCATTTCAAGGAAAGTTAAGATCAAAGTCAAAGGAATTAAGAGTCAAGAAGCAAGTCAAAGCAAAGTTCTTAGAAGTTTTCAAGAGTCTTTAGCGATGTTTTTAACTTTTTTTACGAATCAAGTTTTATGCTAAGTAAAGATAAAGAGTTCAAGTTCTTCTTTCAAATAAATATATGGGGACTATGTGTTCCCAAAGAAGTTTAACATAAATGTTTTTTCACATTTGAACAAAAACAAAAGCTGAGTTTTCATAAGAGCCTTCGGGCTAATTTTCTGAAAAGAGTTATAGATTTATAAAAATAAAGCAAGCAAGATAACTGAGATTTCCAAGATAGCCTTTTTGAGCACTAATCTCAAATCATAGAAGAAATATGTCTTAAAAATTGCTCTTGTTGAACCAGCTACTGATCACCAAGTCCTTTGTTTAGCCAAATCAGCTTGGGATAGCTTGGTTGGTGAGAGAATTTTCACATTCATTTGATTGATAGATGCAAAGAATTCACCTAACTAGAACTCTGCGAGTGAACGCAAAGAAGCAAACCATACTAGATGGAAAGAACTTCGAGTAAACAAAGCAAAAGCCCATCTGGCCGATCTCAAGCTGGATGAGAAGGCAAACCAACCCTCCGAAGAAGGAAACTATGACTAATTAGAACGTTAGTGACCAAATGACAATGTCGACATAGGAAAAGAAGGTGAGATAGAGGATGGAAGCAGGGTAGTGCTAACTCTGCATCCGCGTATATTTTGGCTCTTTCCGGAGAGCATCAAATCAACCGCTTTCATTTTCTTTGAGACTGACCCTCTTCCAGGCGAAAAGGGGAAGGAGCTTTCCAATCGAGCAACGCCAGGCACAAGAGAAGGAAGGGCAAGAGAATAAATAGGCACTGGCATATTGACTACTTGAAATACGAACTATATAAGAAAAATGGGGAGGGAATGAGAAGAAAGCCTATTTGCAGGCAACGAGGATTTGTTCCTTTCTTAGTTAGAAAAAGGAGTTAACTAGCTAGTGGAGCGAGGTAGTTTACTTGCCTTTCCACGATTCCTACATTGAGCTCTCTGTGCCTTACTTATTATGAGTTGAGAAATCGATATAAGAGAGAATCCGCCAGCTAGAAGAGAAATAGGATATAGCTGAGCCCGGGGAATATTATTGAAAAAAGACCCCTTATAAAAAGCTCTTGGCACGAGCATGATTTCAGATAACTCACATCTCCATAAAACTATGTAGCCACCATGGGTAGAAAAGGATCATACTTTTTAGATGAACCCTTTTCAAGACAACTGGATCCATTAGGAATTTTAGGTCTATACCTTTGGCCGGGTGTAGGATGCGCTAGCAGTGTGTGGTAGATCGATGTATCATCGCTATAGCTCTTAATTGATGGTTGTCGGTTAGAGAAACTACCATAGACATAAAATATATTTATATATATACATCCTTTTATTTATATTTTTACATACATCTCAGAATTGTTTGTATCCTTGTATACACTCAGAATTTACAACATTTTTTAAAACAATTTTTCTTTATATTGCACTAATTAATCAGTATGGTTGAGTTATGTTGTTCATGAGTTGAGAACAACAAAGGTAAGTGTTCCTTCTTACTCTTATCAAGCTTAAGTTGTTTTAGCATTCCAACTCGCATACTCGTATATTCAATGTAGTGAAGCTAGTTGGACTGCATTGTATCATGATGCAGACGCAGGTAATAAGGATCAGCATCTGTTGCGTTGTTGATCCCATTGAGCACTCCAGAGTCAGTTGGTGAGCCTCCTTGAATTCCAAAGGACTCTTTTTATTGTTTTGTTTTTCAGTATTTTCTTTATTAAGATGTTGTGCGGTCTATCCCAACATCCATCTTAGTTTTAGAAGGCTTCATAGATAGACATTCAGATGTTAGTCCTTTTTACTTTCCATTTCTTTCTATTTGTTAAGACTTAGTTTACCAGTTTTTCCAGATGAATGTTTTAAACCTTTACAACATTCTTAGTTAGTGTGCTTTATCAGTTAGTTAAGTTTGATCGTTATCGTTATTGATTGTTGTCTTCCGCTGAGTTAGGTAATCTAGGCCAAGGATCCTCTCAAGGCCAGCAATGGTCATCAAGTGTCAGCCCCGTTCAGGATGTAGGCCCTTGGCGTGAAAAACTTGGTATCAGAGCATAGATTTCAAGAGTACTACGGAGTCTATGAAGTCGTGTTTGTAGATTTCTAGTTATCGGTGTGAAGCGTGCCACATCTATAATTAGGAGGTTGCAATATTTAGGAAATTCTTCACTTCTTTCATATTTCTTTCGTTCCTTAAAGTTTATCTCTAAAGTTTCTCTCTAATTCGTACTTGCGCATTTTTTTAGATAACCATGCCTCTACAAAAATTAGCAAAAGGTCATCCAACTAGGAGGAATGTAGGGGAACAAGAGTTACTCAATGCACCTGAAGTTCAACCTGAAGGGGAAGTCACTAACACTAAGTTTCGTAAGGCTATTAGGATGTTAAGTCTAGCGGTTACTAACCATGTCTGGCGATGATGAGAAGCTCAACAAAAAGAGGCTGAAACTTCAAGGGATTATGAGTTCTTGAGGATCAATCCTCCAAGTTTCATCGGTTTAAGCACTACTGAGGATTCATAGAATTTCATTGAGGAACTTAAGAGGGTGTTTGATGTCATGTATGTTGAAGATTTTTTGAGAGTTAAGCTAGCTACATATCAGCTGATAAATGTTGCTAGGATCTTTTTAGATCAGTGGAATGAGGGTATAGATGAGAATTCACCACATTTAAGTTGAGCTTGTCTTGAAGAATCTCTCTTGGGACGTTTATTTCACCTAGAATTGAAAGAGGGTATGGTACGATAGTTTCTTACACTCAAACAGGATTCCCTCAGTTTGCATGAGTATGGGTTGAGGTTCACCCAACTATCTCATTATGCTCCGGAAATTGTTAAATACATGAGGAGTAGGATGAGTTTGTTTGTTGCTGTATTGGGTCATTCATCAAGCAAAGAGGTCAGGCAACTATGCTCATTGGGGACATGGACATCTCAAGGTTGATGATGTATGTGTAGAAGGTAGAGGAGGTAAAGCTAAGAGACTGAGAGGACTTCAATAACAAGAGAGCTAATATAGGGAATGAGTCCGGGCAATAGAAGAGTAATACCATCCTTCCAATAGAAATATAAAGGTCCTCCTTCATCATCTACTAGTAAACCTGTACCTAAGAACAAGGGTGAGTACTATGGTCAGAGTTCAAGAGTTAAACTTGTGTATGCATAGGGTAGTGTTGTGCAAGGAGCTAGCAAGCCTCCTGTCTATGCCAAGTGTGGTAGAAACCACTTTGGTGTTTGTTGTGAGGGCTCCGCTGGTTGTTTCAAGTGTTTTTAGACTAGGAACTTAATGAAAGAGTGTCCAAGGAATAAGCAAGTAAAAAGAGTCGAGTCTTTATCAGTTGCTCTACCATATAGGGCTACACCTAGAGAACCTACTTCTGAAACTAGAGGAGGAACAAATCACTTGTATGCTCTCAACAATTGCAAAGAGGAAGAGGATTGCCAGATGTTGTCACTAGTATGATTCAAGTCTTTGACTTTACTGTTTATGCTTTGCTAGACCCGGGAGCGATTTTATATTTTTGTAACTCCATATATTGCTATGAACTTTGATATTATTCCTGGGAACCTTAGTGAACCATTCAGTGTTTTTACACCTATTGGTGAATCCATTCTAGCAGAGAGAGTTTGTCATTATTGTCCCATTTCTATTGATTATAAGAGTACCATGGCCGATTTAATTGAGTTATACATTATAGAATTTGAAGTCATCCTTGGTATGGACTGGGTTCATGCATGTTATGCTCGTCAATTATAAAACTCGAGTAGTCAAGTTTTAGTTTCCAAATGAGTCAGTCCTAGAGTGGAAAAGTAGTTTAGCAGTGCGTAAGGGTCATTTCATTTTGTACATTAAGACAAATAAGTTAGCTTCTAAGGGGGGTGTCTATCACCTAGTCCGAAATAATGACTCAAGTGTTGAGTCACCTTCCATTCAATCAGTTCTAGTAGTAAAATCTAGAATCTTTCCTGATGATCTACCCAGAGGCCCTCCTGAGAGAGAAATAGACTTTGGCATATACATCACTCCAGATACTCATCCTATCTCTATTCAGTCATATAGAATGGCACCAGTAGATTTGAAAGAACAGTTGAAAGATCTGTTAGATAAGGTTTTCATTCTACCAGGTGTCTCACCATGGGGAGTCCGATCTTGTTTTTTTAAAAGAATGATGGTTCCCTTAGGATGTGTATAGATTACCGCCAATTGAACAAGTTCACCATTAAGAATAAATATCCTCTTCCTAGAATTGATGATCCTTTCGAAAAACTTTAGGGTGCTTCCTGCTTCTCAAAAATTGATCTCAGATTAGGCTAGCATCAGTTGAAACTGATATTCCAAAGATATCTTTTAGAACCAAATATGGGCATTATGAATTTCTGATCATGTCATTTGGGTTGACCAATGCACCTGCAACATTCATTGATCTTATGAATAGAGTCTTCAAACCTTATTTAAATATGTTTGTTATCGTCTTCGTTGATGGCATACTAATATCTTCAAGGAATTAATAATATCATGTTAGTCATCTCAGAATAGTTCTTCAAACATTGAAAGATGAGGATTTATATGCTAAGTTCTCAAAATGTGAGTTTTGCATAAGTCTGCGGCATTCTTGGGACACATACTCTCGGTGATGGAACTAAAGTTGATACCCAAAAGATAGAAGAAGTTCATAGTTGGCTTAGACCCACGTCTCCCACTTATGCACATATACTTGCACAGTTAGGAGTCCGACTCATGGATTCCATAGAAGAAGGAATAGTAGTGACAAATGAGGTTGAGTAATCGTTAGTTCCAGAAGTGAAAGAGATGCAAGACCAAGATCCCATTTTTGTTTGAATTTAAGGAAAATGTTCATAAGCAAATAGAATTACCTTTTGAACAAGGGGGAGATTGTGTATAAAGATATCAAGATAGATTATGGGTACCTATGTTGGATGGACTCCAAAAGAGATCATAGAGGAAGCTTATAGCTCCAAATATTTCATTAATCTGATTTCCACAAAGATGTACCGCGATTTGAGAGAAGTATATTAGTGGAATAGTATGAAGAAAGGCATTGATGAATTTGTTGTCAAGTGACCGAATTGACAACAAGTTAAAGTAGAGCACCAAAAGCCTGGAGATTTGGTTAGAATATAAAACTTCTATAATGGAAGTGAGAGATGATTGATATGGATTTCATCACAGCTTTACCCAGATCTCGTAGACAGCATGATTCTATTTGGGTCATTGTCGAATATAATGACAAAATCAGCCCACTTTTTACGGGTAAAGACTACCTATTCGGCAGAGGATTATGCTAAGTTTCACATTCAAGAGATGATAAGATTTCATAGAGTTTCATTCTCCATTATTTCATATAGAGGTGCACAATTTACTAGACAGGAAATCCTTTTAGGAAGGTTTGAGTTCAAAGGTGAACTTAAGTACTGCCTTTCCTCCGCAGACAGATGGGCGAGCAGAGCGCATTATTCAGATTGTAGAGGATATGATAAGGGAATGGGTGATTGATTTCAAAGGGAATTGGGATGATTATCAACCTCTCATTAAGTTTATTTACAACAACAGTTATCACTCTAGCATCCAAAAGGATCGTTGTAAAGCACTATATGGGAGAAAATGCAGATTTCCTATCGGATGGTTTGAAATGGGTGAAGCGGGATTGATATGAGATAATTTAGTTCAACAAGCTATAGAGAAGGTGAAAATGATTCAAGAGAGGTTGAAAACGGTGCAGAGTCGTCAAAAATCATACACTAATGTTAGGACAAGGTTGTTATAGTTCGAAGTAAATGATAGGGTATCTGAAAGTTTCACCCATGAAGGGTGTTATAAGGTTTGGTAAGAAGGGGAAACTTAGTCCCTAATATATTGGACCTTATCATATAGCCAAGAGCTATGTAGCTTATGAGTTGGAGCTACCACAAGAGTTAGAAGCAGTTCATCCGGTGTTTCATATCTCCATGTCGAAGAAGTTCATGGGTGACCTTTCCTTGATCATTCTAACTGAGAATATTTAGATCAAAGATAACTTGTCTTATGAGGAGATTCAGGTGCGAATCCTAGATCGCCAACTTTGCAGGTTGAGGACAAAAGAGGTAGCATCAGTCAAGGTCTTTTGGAGGAACCAAATTATTGAAGAAGCTACTTAGGAAGCTGAAGAGGACATGAAAAAAAGATATCCACATCTCTTTGAAACCGGAGAAAATGCAGACTAAGGTACTAATTTTATTCTTAGTACTATCTAATCTTTAGTGAACATGTTATTTGGTTGTATTTTCTTATGGGTGTTTCAACTTGATATTTCTACCCTAAGTATAGTAAGAGTAACTTTATTCGAGGACGAGTATTCCCAAATGGGTGATATTGTAACATCTCGCAACTTGAAATAGCTAAGAATAAGCTAAAAATTTACAAATATTCTTTTTTTTGGAAAGAGAAATGGAAAATATGGGGAAATATTCTATGTTAAGAAAGTGAGTTTTGGTCATTTAAAATGTCCATAACTTATGAGTCAAGATGAGTTAGAGGTGCTTCAGGATATGGGCGAAAAGATGTTGGAATAATCTTTCCATGCCGTTTTTAGAAAGTTGGGTTGTTGAATTGAGGAAAGTCTCAATTCAGGTTTAAGTAAGGGAAAACTAGTCTTTTCTCTAAATAATTTCCGAATTCATTTAGGGATTTATTGGGGTGTAACTAAATTAGTTCAGTTTGGAAAAGTTAGAATTATGCTTAGGCATTGGAGAAGAGAGAAAAGAAGAAAGAAAGGGAGAGAAGTCAAGAATTCACTTCGAACGTCAAGCTTTGTGAGTGAAATTCATCGGGGTGATATCTATCAAGGTATGTGAGATGATTTAGTGTTGGGCCAATTCACCCACACACCAAACTTTTTTCAATTCAGTGATGGGTGAATTGTTTACATGTTAGTATTTGAACTTCTGGAAGAACATTGTTGACTTCTTGTTGGTTGAGTTGTTGAATGCCTAGTACTGATTTGGTTCGTGTTTTTGGGTTGTTTTTTTTAGTTAAATCCATTGGGTGTTGCGGGTACTAATGATCCTAAGTTTTTGGGAAAAGAACCGCGGAAGTTTAGAGGGTTTAGAGATGAAAAACGAAGGAGAAAAGTCAGAGATTTTCTCGATAAGGGTTGGGGCGCCGCACTGCCTGAGCACCACAAAAGTTCTTCTGAACGTTGGCCTCTGGCACGTCGCGCCATCCATAGCACCACAGAAAGTTTTATAAACTTCTAGGGTTGGCACCCCGCGCCTCTTTGAGCGCCTGGGACGCGAATTCTCCCCATTCTTTCCCCACCTTTTCGTACTAGTTCCTAAGTGATGTACCAATGTTTCTTAGTTGATTCCAACACTCTAACGTACATCTAAACTTCATGAAATCATCCATAACCATGAGATCTTTAACCTTCAAATCCATAATCTAATTCAAGAAATTTTATGATCAAAGTCAAAGGAGTTAAGAGTTAAGTCTAAAAGTCAAAGATGCAAGTTCTTAAAAGTTCAGAGTCTTTAGCAATGTTTTTAACTTTCTTTAAAGACTTAAGCTTCAAGCTAAGTAAAGAGTATTCATTTGAAGTTATTCTTTCAAAGAAATATATGGGGACTATGTATTCTCAAAGAAGTCTAACAGAAATGTTTTTTCACATTTGAACAAGAACAGAAACTGAGTTTCCAAATAGCCTTCACGAGTTTTCAGAAAAGAATTATATCTTTATAAAAATGAAGCAAGCAGAGAATTGAAATTTCCAAGATATCCTTTGAGCCAAGTTGTTGGGCACTAATCTCAAATCACAGAAGAAGTATGTCTTAAAAATATAAGAGCCAATATATTATAGGAGTAGTATTGAGCACCGAATTGGGGACGAGCATGAGTTTAGATAACTCACTTATCCATAAAACCATGTAGTCATCATGGGTAGAAATGGGTCATACTTTTTCGATCAACCCTTTTCACAGTAGACTAGTGGATCCATTAGGCAGTGGTCTTATAACTGTGTCCGGGTATAAGATGTGCTAGCAGCGTGAGGTAGATCGTTGTATCATCACTATATATCTTAAGTAATGGTTGTTGGTTATATAAACTCCTACATAAGTTAACTTTATTTGTATATATACATCAATTTATTTGTATTCTTACATACATTTCAGAGTTATTTGTATCCTTGTATACGCTCAGAATTTATAGCATATATTTAAACAACTTTTCTTTATATTGTACTTGATTTTAAGTTGCTTTATATTGAAATGAATTAGTATTATTGAGTTATGTTATTCATGAGTTAAGTACAACCAAGGTAAGTGTTCCTTCTTACTCTTTTAAAGCTTAAGTTGTTTTAGCATTCCAACTCGCATACTCGTACATTCAATGTACTAATTTCAGTTGACCTGTATCATATCATGATACAGACGGAGATAACGAGGTTCGGCATCTGGCACACTGTTGATCCAGTTGAGCACTCTAGAGTCCGTTCGTGAGCCTCTTTACATTCCGGAGGACTCCTTTTATTGTTTTGTTTTTCAGTATTTTCTTTAATAGAATGTTGTGGGGTCTGTCCCAACATCCATATCATTTTAGAAGGCTTTCATAGATAGAGAATAAGATATTATTCCTTCAGTCTTTCCATTTCTTTCTATTTTTGTAAGACTTTAGGTTTCCAATTTTGACCATGTGAATGTTTTAAACCTTTACTACATTCTTAGTTAGTATGCTTTATCGGGTCATTTAAATTTGATCATTATAGTTATCAATTTTTATCTTCCGCTGAGTTAAGTAAGCTAGGCCAAGGGTCCACTCGAGACCAACAATGGTCTTCGAGTGCCGTCCATATTCAGGGTGTAGGCTCGAGGCGTGATAATAGACTTTCGTTGTTCTTAGTTTATTTCTTATTTTAAGTTTTGTACATGATGTGTGGGCTAGGACTAATTTCATTATATTGTATTAGATGGCCATTAAGACAAAGTGTTTAGACTTGCGCTTTACATTTATAAAACTTTAGAACTTGAAATATTGTCTTTACCTTTTTTGTTCTATTTCTTATGTTTTGAATGCTAAGTGTATTGTATGGGGTCTCTTTGGGTCATATACATCATGTTATATCTAGGGTGAACCCCTGGGTCATGACAAGAATTTCCACACAAACACTTTGCAGCTTTAAACATCTTACATCAAATCAACATTATATAACCCTAGCACATCCAACAATCTTACATCAAAATAGCTACAACACTTGTAAACCCCTTTCGGAATCTCACCCCGAACAAAATTATAATGCAACTAGGAAAAAAAAGGTTGAGGGGGGGGGGATCCTTGATAAGTCTAGGTAAACACTCACCATAACTAACCAGCCATAGATACTAGTAAAGTGTAACACCGCAGAAAAATTTTGAGTTAAGACTCAAACATTCTTTGTTGTGAGTAAACTTTTACCAAGGAATTTGAAATATACTTAACTTTTATGGTCGCTAGATGTAGAACTTTGAGTGTCAAAAAGAACTTAAAAGAATTCCTTCAAGTCATTCCTAGATTCTTTTAAGTCTAGGTCAACTTGAAACGACAACATATAACACAAGATTAGTTAGGAGACTCATAAGATATCAAATGAAAGATATTGGAGTCCTTTTTTCAATGAAAGTTTACTAATTTTTGAATTCGTATGAGAGAGATATGCCCGTTTGAATTTGGTTTGTCCAATTAAGGAAAGTTACCTGAAAATATGAGGGGTATTTTTGTCTTTTTCTTACCCAATCAGCTTCAGAAAAATTTGAGTAACATTGGGAAAAAATTGATTTGAGTCAGTTTTCATAAATCCAAATACTCTTAGGGTTTTAGAAGAGATTTCATTCAAGTCACTCCTAAGTTCTTTTAAGTTTTGGGTCAACTTCAAACGATCATAAATTATAGCACAGGATGATTTAGGAGGCCCATAAGATATCAAATGAGATGTCTTGGAATCATTTTTCTTAAATATGCCTGTTTGAAGTCAGGTTGTCCAATTAAGGAAAGTTCCTAGAAAATATGAGGGGTATTTTGGTATTTTTCCTTACTCAATTAGATTTAAACATTTTAGTAAGGTTTTAGGAGTATAAACTGATTGGAAGTAGTTTTAATCATTCTTAAAATAGGCTTAGGGTTTTGAGAGGAGTTCAAGAAGAAAAGGAAGAGCTTTCAAGATTTTTGTGATTCTTTAAGGGAATTCGCCAAGGATTTTATCCTAAAAGGTACATAGTGTTGGGTTTGTTCACCCACACCAATTATGAGTTCATTTTACAAATTTATCCATGAGATTGAGTATATTGATAATCTTGTTGAGTTCTTAAAGTTTTGTGCTTCATTTTTAATAATGAAGTTCTTGTTGAGTTCTTGAGGTGAAAGTTGCAAATGTGTGTAGTTCTTGGTGGATTTTCGGTGTAGAATTCTTTGTAATTAGGCTGGGTTAAGGATCCAAAATCGTTTTTAGGAAATTATTTGAGTTTAGATGAGGTAGGGCCAAAAAGTAATTGAAGAAAAGTTCATCAGATTCGTTTGAGATATGGTTGGGGTGTCGCGCCCCTATATCGCCTAAGGTGTTGGCGCCCTGTGCTTGCAGTACGCCCCAGACCAGCCTCGGTCATATGAGGGCTGGTGCGGTGCGCCACTACTTTGCCAGGGAGGTTTGGTCCTTTTCGCCTCTGTTTTTCATTTTGTATTCAATCTTTCAAGGCATGTATTCTCTCTCTCTTAGTGATTTTTAATATTCAACCTACATCTAATTATCAAGAAATCATATATATCAAGTTATGATCCTAAAATTTATAATTTAAATTCAGCAAAGAGTCAAGAGTAGAGTGCAAGAAAGTATTTGATTTAAATTGTGAATCCTTCAAGATTAACTATCGGCTTAAGTAAAGTTTGAGAAAATAAGTCTTTGATTTAATTTGTGAATCCTTCAAGATCAACTATCGGCTTAAGTAAAGTTAAAGACTTGAGCACTGAGTTGAGGAAGACTAGAGGTGAGTTCATTTTCTTTAAAATGATATATGGAATTAAAATACTTCCAAGAGTTAATGTTTTTACATTTAATATGAGAGGAAACTGAAATTTCCAAAAGAGTTTTGAGAAGTTTGAGTACCATATCTTTTAAGAGAGATTTTTTATTTTTTATCTCAAAACACATAAAGAGTTATGTATTTGAACATATGACATAGTTATATTTTGGGAGTAGTATTGATCACTGATATGAGGGAGAGTTCAGACAACTCGCAGCCCCCATAAACTATGTAGCCAATGTGGATAGAAAAGTTCATACGTTTTAGATGATTCTTGATTGTTTTTTTAGCAGAAACTAGTGGATCTACTTAGTTAGTAGGTTATATACCCTGGCAAAGTATAAGACAATTTTGTCAACGTGGGCAAGACGTTGTATAATCACATAGCTCATAACGATGGTTTTAGGTTAGAGAATTTCCCAAACCGAGTTATTTTTATCTTTACATTCATATAAGAGTTATTATTGTATTTTGCATAAAACTAAGTTATTATCCATTGTTTAAAAGCTTTCCAGATATTGCATATTTTATTGTTTCTTTATCCTTGAGTATCTTATTGTTGAGTTGAGACCTATTTCTCTAAGTTTAGTTGAACTATGTTTCACTGAGTCGAGTATCTTATTATATAGTTGAGCCCTATTTTCTCTGAGTTGGGTTGAAGTTTGTTTCATTTAGTTGAGTGAGTTGGGAAGATGTAAGTATGTTTCTTTTCTATCAGTTCAAGCTTATTTTTATGCTTTAGAATCGTACATTCCATATACTGAGCCATTTAGCATGCATTGTCTCATGATGCAAATACAGGTATCTAGGATCATCAATAGGCGTTTCGTTGAGGTCATATGAGATTTCAGCCACCTTTGGTGAGCCTTCTTATATTTCGAAGGACTTCGCCTTTATCGTATAGTTATTAATTTTGAGATGTTGCGTATTTTGTCCCAATATCCTTCTGTAATAGTAGAGGCTTCATAGATAGAAAGAGTTGAGGATTTTGTCTAGACATTCAAATTATTTGTCTGTTTCATTTAAAATGTGGTCAGATACTCAATTTGAATTAAGCAAACTATAATTCAAATATTTAACTGAAGTTTATGAACCTACCTGAATAAGATCACATGTGTTGTCGATGCCCTTGAAAGTATAGTGAGATTCAGTGTTAATACTACCATTGGAAATAACAAATTGAAAAAAATAATCCATTAGGCCATGCAACCATCATCATACGTTGTGCCACAATTTACTAATTCTTGCTCAGATAAGGTGATCACATCTCCTATTGCTATTTGGTTTATTCCTTCTACTGCAACCACTATTGAAAAGGCCCAACAGCTCCTTGTAAATCAAAATGATCAAAACTCCTCTATGAAAGCCATATATTGATAACAATGCTAGAGAAATCATACTTTTATTTATATAGGAGTATTTTTTTGTGTTTTCAACGCGCTTTTTTTATGTGCACTATTTAAAAGATTACTATTTTTCCATGAAAATTGTTCAGTATTTATTTCCACAGATATTTTTTGTTGAATCGATCATGAATATCTATTTCCCATCATGTATTTTCCCAGTGAGTTTGTTCAATGAGATATGAGTGGAAACATCATATATTATTGCAGAAAATATATTATTGCACAAATTTCTCCTTAATTCATGGTGTAAAAAACTTTTGCTTCAAGTAGTGGTGCAAAAATGATTCTTTTGATAAGCAAAGTATGCATGTGCAGATCTATTTTTTTTTTTTTTAATGGATGACAGTGTGACTCGAATTCAGGTCTCCTGTTTGTCCTGATATCATGCATAATGTAAAAGTTGAAGCTATTAGAAAGAACACAACTCCCTTGGTTCTAAATAAGGGCAACTGCGCCTTTTATCCTCCAATCAACCGATTCCGGTACATGATCGCTACCCCAAAAAACGTAACAATGGCTAGAGTTCTTAGACTTAATAAGGCGGTAGCTAGAATCACTCTTGGGGCCCAAATACATGGTTTTATATTCCTCATTCGTGAGATCAGCAAACCGGTTTAATCCTAGCACATACATCTGATTTCGAGTTGTTAAGTTCCTCGATGAACCTCAAATTAATTTTAAAAATCATGAATCTTTTTCCTTTTTCTCCTAGACCATTATATATTTTTCCGTGCTCCACCAACCATATTTCATATATATACCTTTTACCTCCTCATTTGTATTATTATTGATATTGTTATTATTGTAAGACATGTCATTTGAATTTGTTAAGTATGCAAACAAGATGAGGAGAAAATTGGTTATTACAATGATAGACATAGTTGAAAGTGGAAGAGAACAATTAACAAAAAGGGCTAGGAAACTAGCAAAAAGGGTTTGACAAGTAAGGGAAATAGAACCATCTTTTGGCTTATAAAGATGAAAAATTGGATATTTTATTACATTATCTTGGGCCAATTATTGATATGTTTTAAGGAAAATGTTGTCAAACACTATTTTCTAATTTCTTGACCATTAGGCACTAGTTATTGTTGTAACCATTTCTAAATAATTACTTATTGTTGTAGGGAAGTAGGTAGATTTATAGGATTCAGGGTCGTCAGTCTTTTTTTAATGAGGCTTGATGATCTAGTATATTTGTTTTATCGAGATAAAAGACATAGAAGTTGTTATGAGTTTTTAAATATATACCTTAATTTTTCGATCGTCTTATTCTCATACAAAAGTAATGAATATCTTTGTAAAGGACTATTTGACCCATTTTCTCACCTGATTTGTGAACATGCGCGTGAAAGTCTATTTTTGTGCTAAAAACCAAAGTGTCATGTTTCAGTTTTTTCATTATTAATTCTTTACTTTATTTAAATTCATCATCTTCCCCAAAACAAGCTCAAAAGAGTTGTTGGAACTCTCTCCGGTGAATTCATCATCTTCCCCAAAAATTATTCATTTTTAAATTCCTGTCGAAAAACTTAATTTCAAATTGTTCAAGGTTTATTTCTTATTAAAATGTGATCTTTTTCAAATAATGTAAGAAAACACTAGCTTGTAAACCTTCAGTTCCTTGTTTACTCAGCTATTCCTCCAATAATTTTGACCAACAATTTTCAAAAATAAGGACATTATCTCCACTCCGTTATCCCTTGACCAATAAATTGAAAAGACATGAAAAACCGAGAAATGGAAAACAAAAGAAAGAAAAGAAAGACATTCAATACCAGGTGATATGCTCACGTGTCTTACCAGATGAGAAAATGCATGGCCTAAAATAGTCTTTTTCTTTATGAAGAAATTCAATACTTTTGTGGGGTAATAGGATTCCCGCAAAATTAAGGTGTTTTTTTGAAGATTTGGGACAACTTTATTGGTCACTTTATGTATTTTCTCTTTTATCAATAACAATTTGATTTTCGTTATTCACTTGCATCCTTTCCTTAAATGAATCGAAGCGAAAAATGGCTGATTTTAGAGGATCGTAATAGGAAGATCACTTTGCCACATATAATATTCCATAACATAATTAAGTCGTTTGCTAAAATTATATTTGCTGCTCGATGTGAAAATTATACATCAAGGTGGTCATGCGACCCTTTTATACGTCATAATTACTAAGCCAACAATACATGCCTTTGGGTCAAAAAGGACCCTACCATTTCGGCTAGTATAAAGTCATAATTCAACAAATGATAGCTTCATGCTACTATCCATCGTGATGATTAATAATGTGAATTAACAATTCCTTTCATATCAATTTGAATTACTATTGCGACACTAATATTCACTTTTTCTAGTAATTTAGTAATACTTTTTATTAGTATAACAAATGAATCAATAAATGGTTTGAACACCTAATTCATCAAACTCATAAAAGCGGAGGGACCATTAGTCATCCCAAAAGACATAACCAAAAACATATAATGCCTATAGTGGGTTCTAAACATTGTCTTAGGCACATCGCTAGGCCTAATTCTCAACTGATGATAGTCAGACCTTAGTCAATATTGGTGAAAACTGATGCACTTTGAAATTGGTCAAAAATATCATCTATTTAAGGAAAGGAATACTATTAGAACGGTAATCTTATTCAATTGCCGGTAATATGTACATATTCTCATACTATCATCCTTTTTCTTAACAAATAAAATTGGAGCACCCCATTGGGAAGCACTAGGACACATAAATCACCTGTCAAGAAGCTCTTATATTTGAGACTTAATCTCTCTTGATTGTGTTGGGGACATGCGATATGGAGGGATGGAAATAGGACGAGTACCAGGCTTCACATCAATGCAAAAATCTATATCTCTAACCAGAGGCATACCAGGTAAATCAGTAGGAAACACTTCTCTAAATTCTGAAACCACAGGAATAGAGTCAATGGATGGGAACTAAACCTCAACACCCATAATATGCACCAAATAATCCAAACAACCCTGCCCTACTAGTTTTCTAGCATGAATGGAGGATATGATCTGAGCTTGCTTAGGCTTGTACATCTCTTCCCACTATAAATTTTCCCTTTCATAATTTCTTGAGTTACAGACTTAGTGTAACAATTAATCACAACATAATAGGGGGATAAAAAATTCATTCCTAACATTATATCAAAGTTAGTCATATCCAATATTACCAATTCAGCCGAAGTCGAAAAACCTATAAATAAAATAGGACAAGCACGATAGACATGGGTAACTATGATAGACTTTCCAATTGGGGTAGAAACATGGATGGAAGCATCAAGTATATCACAAATCATATCAAACTCTGAGGCAAATTGAATGAATAAATAATAATAAGTAGAACATGAATCAAATAACACATTAATTATCCGGTCACACACAAGAATAGTACATGTGATCACTGCATCTGATGCCTCTGCCACATTCTTACCCAGGAAGACATAACACTGAACTTTAGCATCATGTCGAGTGACTTCCCTACTTGGTTGCACGTTACGCCTTCATGTGTTACCATTTCCTTTACCTTCACGGCCTCACTGTTTACATCCCAGTCCACCTTGTTGACGTCCTCGACCAATATTACCATTTTCCGCGGACCACTGCTTTAGTCTGCTGTTGTGTGGAATAAATCACTCGTGGTAGAGGAAAATATCTCCTCATATACCCAAGTTCTCCACAATTATAGCAAGTACGATCAAAGATTGTATGCCACTCGTTGCATGTGCAACTCCTTGGCTATCCTGAATCAAAATTATGAGGTGAAGTTTTTGAGTAATTACATGTAGAGGCGAGCATGGCGGACTAAATTTTCCTAGATACAATTGTTGTCCTCCCTACCTCCTTGGACTAAAAACCTTGAAAGATACCTGAGTTTTAGACCTTTTAGCCAATGTTTAGACTAACCGTACGAATTGGTATTACTAGATTCTTACCATTTCAAAGACTATAATTATGAATATGATCTGATTTACATATTTTTTTGGGGAATTTACTTATTATCGAGTGGGGTTTTGGGATGAAGGTTTTTGTTAAGCCTTCTTTGATCTTCAGTAGAAATACCTAAGTTTCAAAATCAACCTTAATTCAGACTCATGGTCCTTACCTTGAAAGTAAGACACTCTCTTTTTGGTGTTGGAGTAAGACACCAGACTCCATGTGATATCATATGGTTTATGTTGGTTAATGGTATCTTCGACAACTAAATCTTTTATTTTATTGGTTTAAGCTTATATTCGATTATTTTAGTTTCAATATCTAATATTTACATGTTTTAATACTTGGTCATTGCATTAGTTCATGTATTTTAGTTTCTTGTTCAATGAACATCTCATATTTATCATGTCCTTCTTTACAAATTATCATACACATATTTTATACTCAGTACATTTAAAGTACTTATCCACATAATTCTTGTGTTTAAAGTTTTCATATGATGTAGATTGAGGTTCTTACTATCAAGATCTGAGTGAGTTTGACCGCAGCTTCCGGACAGAAGGTGATGAGTCCTCTTACTTCTATCGCTAATATCAGTTTGTAATTCTAGTATGTTATTTATATTTACATATTTGATTGGGGAGATTCGGGGTTATGTCCCACTAACTATAATTAGTATAAGTAGATTCTTCATAGACTGCCAGTTAGAGTTTTTGTATTCTCTCCTTTTGAATTAAAATGTTGTATACAAAATTTTGTTCAAAAATATATCAACCAGTATTCCATAATTACGCTAACACTTAGATATTTTTATTCTTTTACATGTTCATGTTTTGTTGCTCATTACTATATTAGTATCAACTGTGAGCTTGGATTCACTTGTGACTTTAAGCATCGTGTTAGGAGTAGGGGGTAGTCACGGCGTCATGACACTAATTAATGCATCACTATTTTCCTCCTATTTTTAAAGGAAAAAATAGGTTTCTCTAAAAACAATCTAAAGGCACCCGAATCGAGGGAAAAATGAAGGCAGAGAATTACCGTGCAAGGAGGGTGAAAACCACAGGATTTCCAATGTTGTTTCATAATAGATTGCTCCCGTAGAGTAAATTTCATGGGTAGAATGGATTAGCAATTGCTCTTAACAAAGGTAGGATAAGTTTCCTTAACCTAAGTAGTCAAGACCCGTTACTACCAAATTATCTCTTGTATCTATTTGGAGATTGCATGCATATGCGTTTAGGCATGGAGTTTGAATGATTATAGGTTTTTGTTAGGGCTTTTAAAGTAGGATATGTGATAATAACTAGAGGTACATTATCTAGTTCTTATTTGTCGTTAAGTTTCCTTGTAAGGATGGCTACATTGTTCTGTATATATAGGTATACATATCTGCTACTTGATATATCGCTTGACTATGTATAACAGGAGAAACCATAAGAAGGCATAAGTAATGACAACATATTGTTATATCATCTCAAATGAACTTATTATGTACTTGTGGCATATCAAATGAACTTATTATGTACTTGTGGCCTTAACGTTATTCTTCATAATGTTTGTGATTGTGCATGATTGTTTGTGTCTAATGGTTAGCCTAAGTATCACGCTTGATATAAGATTTCCCCATCATTATATCAAATAACACATGTAGTATGGGGATATCCATATATGGTTGACTCAGATACCACACTGTTATTCTAATTAGGCATATCATAGATATCACGTCAATACACTAAAATTTTGACTTTAGATTTCATGCGAGGATAAAGTATGTGTTTATAGTTCCATGAGTGGACCTAATTTGATTATTCATAACATAATTGTTGCATGTTTGATCCTTTAGTTTTTTGGGCAACTTTAAAGGTGAGTTTACATTATATATAACTTGTATGTGTTCATGTGGAACATTTGGTTTATGTTATTGTAAGTCATGGTAAGGAATGGGATTCCGGAATAGGTGCTACTCATTATGGATAAGAAACGTTATTTGTTGTTGAAAACTCAGTGCTTATGTTTTTTGTTTTGCTTATTTTTTTAACTATTGGGTGGTGTTTATAAGAAACGTTATTTGTTGTTGACACCATTATAAACTCATGATTATTTTAGTTTATAATGGTGTCTATTTTAGTTTTGATATGGATGATTTTTTCAAAGGTGCATGCTTCATTTATTATTCCAAAAAGGGCCTGGGAATGGGCAAGTAAAATTGAAAAAGAATAGCAAGTTGGTTGATAGGGCTAGTGATGGCCTTATATTCATGGATATTAACGTGGGAGAATGTTTTGACTACGATTTGGTATTGTGATGGTCTTGTATTCATTGATATTAATATACTAAAAAGGGTTAATCTAGGATTTGTCATTATGGTGGCGTAACTAAGAGGCATGGGATCAAGGTGCACTATTTATGAGATTTATCCAGGGAGGTAAAGTAATTATATAAAGACTTGGGGTTGTATAACTTTTTTTATTGCATGTTTTCTTCTAATCATCTATATTATAATATGTGGTAGGTTTAAGTCAACGGATGATGTGTACTAGTATGTCTTGTTTGTACTAATACTACTCTTACTATGTCACTTGGCATAATCTGATTGTATGGTTTCTGACGGTTTATAGATGAAGACGATGATGATCTGTAATAGCTTCGGTTTTTCCTTCTTTATGGTGGGAGTTGTGTCAATTGTATTATATAAACCATACTCCTTTAGTTGCTCTCATACCTATTTATAATAGTTAATCAAGGAGGATTTTTTTGGTTATTTGTAAAAGGTCTCATTAAACATTTGAATGTTTTCATAAATCTTAAAGTATTAAATTTTCTTTGCAATATTTTATTTTTTGTATGTTTTGATTAAATTTGATGGTAAGGGTTCTCCTGTTATAAATGTTAGAGTAGGTGCATGTACGACCTTGTGGGTTGGGTCGTGATATATGAATGTTGGGTATACCATAGGGAAGGATATATGAGGACATCATGTTGATAATTTCGTTCAATAAACCTGTTTACTTTACTTATGTTTCAAGTGTTATTGTTCATTGTGAATGTGATTGACTATGATTGTTTCTGATTGCTAGTTGTCTCGGGTACCACACTGGTATAGGAATACTAATGGTTAGCTTAGATATCACATCTTGTATGTTTATAAGTGGTTGGGTCAGGTACTATGCATCGTATAATAATTACTAACTTTAGTGGCTTGGATACCATGTCGGTATACAAACAGTTTGTGTTTGGGTTCCTTATGAGAACCGTATATGAGCATTGTGGTTCCATGAGTAAACTAAGTAGAGATAACTAGGTATGTACATTTTTGGTTCTACATGTGAACAAAATTGACCTTTTATAATGTTATATATGAATGTATAATTCTTGAGTGGTCTAAGTTACTTAAAAGTTGATTTTCTCTAAGGTTTGGCTTGTATGAGACATATGGGACATGTTTCGTGTCAAGATTAATTCAAGGTAAGGACTGGGAGTCTGAGCTATGTTATGCTTGTGCTTTTAGTTGGTATGTCTCTCCGTCGTTGAAATAGTGGGTGCTAAGTTAGAAAGAAGGGACCGGTGCATTGTTTAGGTGTTGGATTTGGTTAGGTTGTCTAGTGTTTTTAGAACTTATATGATAATGGAGATATGATTCAAGATGGATTAGTTGGTCCAGGATGGGAGTTTCAGGTACTATTCCAAAAGGGCTTTGGAGTTTGCATGGGAACTTCAGAGAAAGTATTAGGTTAGTCTATAGGGATAGGGGTGTACTTGTATTCATGAATCTCTATGTGGTAGAAGGGTTAGGCTATGATTTGATATTATGGTGGAATAACCCAGTGGCATGGGATCAAGGTGCAGTAGTTTATGAGCATTATACTTGGAGGGTAAAAGAATATAGATAGAGGCTTCGGAGGTGTCAATATTTCATTTCATTTCAAATCATCTATATTATATTATGTGGTACGTTCAAGTTGACCAATGATGTCTACTCGTGTGTACTGTTTGTACAGTTACTACTTTTGCGACGCAACCTGACATAGTCTGGTTGTAGGGTCAGTTATGTTTCATAGATGAAGATGTTGGTGATAAAACAACTTCCATTTTTCTTTCTTTATGGTGGGAATCATGTCTCATTTTCATGTATAGATTATAATCTTTTAGTAGCTCTTATACGTGTTAACATAGTTTACTTGAAGATTTTTGGTTATTTTTAAAAGGTTCTTATTACAGTTGATGTTTTCATAATTCCTTAAGGTATTAAAGGAGTTTCACAGTACTTGTTAATTTTCACACTGTCCATTTTTTAAAATTAGGTGGTACATGTGTTAGAATAGGTGTCATCATGGCCCACTGGGTCGGATCATGATTTCTATTCGTTGAACTTTGCCTATAAATTCTAAGACCTAGTTGTTGTGATGGTTCAATGTCATCAAAATTTGAAGACGGATCCATCACCAAAGGAATCTATTCTTTTCTTTCCAAATTGTTGAAAGGCAAAAGGGTAAAAAATTAGTTGGGATGTCGAAGCCATTAATAAACATCCACATTTAAATACACTAAATCGATTAAAGCATTAAAGTAATATTTAACCATGAAGGCACCTGAAAAGTTAGACCACACACAATATGATCATGAATTAGGGAAACCAATAAAGATATACATTAGTTATTTGCATTCGCACAACAATAAAAAGCTCAAAGGATAGAGAAAAGAGATTCTATAATGATCAATCTTAGTAGACATATTTTGACAATTGTAGAGGCTTCAATGAACTACAGATTTTAAAGCAACTGAAAGCCTCATAAGCTAATAAGTTTAGTACTTAAGTAGAAATTGACATCTCAAAGATTTTATCTTACATTAATTCATAACAAGAAAGGCACCAAACAAAAAGGTCAAAATCATAAGTTTTCAAAGCCATAATGAGTACTAGATCTTCAAATCAATCAACTTTAAATGAGACATAAGAAATTATGTGTACTAGGTTGGTCGAAATTAAAGCCATACACTCTTCAAATCCCGCGTTTTGCATAAAGGACAACTGATATTGATCTTCAACCACTTCCAGATGCAATAACAATGAAACTCATGACCACAACTAAGCTTTCCAAGTTCTATCTCGTCTTCATAAGTATCCTACACTCATCCAAACATGAAATAATATAATAGAATCGGGTTGTGAGAATGTTCATAAGTAGCCTAAGTTTTTTTCTCCTTACCAAGCATATGCAACATGAATCATTGCTATCATTCCTCTCTCTTAGTTGATACTTGCGCGCCATTATAAGTGTAGAAATCCTCAACTCAATCATGTATTCATCTAGACAAAATGACTAAAACACAAACCATCCATAATTTGAGAAAACAATAGATCATTTATTATAATCGTATCACGTGTTCATGCATTATGTTTTGATACATTACCTCAGAAGACACAGTCTCCAACAAAGAATTAGTATTGGCAGGTTCATCATTTTCATCATCCTGTCATTTTGAACTCTCAGTAATAATAGACTCAGTTCTCTTACCATCTTAACCACAAATTTTGAGAAAGGTATGTATGAAAAGAAGATTCTACATTTCACTGTGCTATATAAAACAAATAGTATATCCAGCATATCAAGATTACTAGATTGATGTTCTCTAAAATAAGACACTCAACTTATATCCTAAAATATAAAGTTCAATCCTCTTGTCTTGTGTCAAAGGGTAGTGCAGGTGTTGATATTTTGCATTACCGAAAGAGTGGGAAATTAGGAAAATAAGGAAGAACTATTGGAATTAATGACACACACCTTGATGTTAAGTCTTACAGTATTATCTCTATGTTTTTCAAAAAGTTTTTTAAGATTCTGTAATACATGTATCTAATTATTTGTGTAAGACCTTTGGCTTTATTTTTTTATTAGTATAAATAAGATGTAACTGATGATTTTAATCATCTCAAGAGATAATAAGTAGCGTATATAACACTTGAACATTCTGTAAAGAAAGTACCTTCCTATACTTCCTACAGATTTGTATCATAGAAGTTTTTCATTTTTAATTGACGATTAGGTGAAGAAAAGAATATGACATCAAAAAAATGAAGAGGTTGATTCATCAGTTGTTCTTGCTCCATTTTTATGGTAATGTCTTTGAATACTGGAAAATAAGAATGAGAACACGTCTGAAAGTTAATGGTTTGTGGACTATTGTTACAAATGGATATGAAGAGCCAAAAACAATTGTAAACATTCCGTAGTAGGCATGAAAAATATTTGAGTTTAAGTATTGTCGACATGCATAAGCCTTGAGAAAAATTAAAATATGACTCTCAAGATCATATTTTATAAAGATTGCTACTTGTGACACTGCAAAGTAAGATTGGGAGTCTGAAAATTGAGGTGTATGGTGAAGAAAAGATATGCACTATAAATATTGAAACTCTTAGAAGTGTGTATCAAAATATAAAGATGATAGAATTTGAAAATAATAAATGAATATTGCACAAGAGATAAAGGTTCTAGTGCTTTTTATAATCTAAAAAAAAGGATCATGATGGTTCTTCTAAGAAGGTTGAAGAAAAAGATGATAAAGGTTCTAGTGCTTTTTATAAAATTTGCAAAATTGACTGATCACAATGCAGAATAATATTGGAAGAAAGGCAAGCCTCAATGTAACTTTTGTAAACAGTTTGGCCACATTGAGAAGGATTGCTAAAACAAGCAATAGAAGAAAGCATTTTTTTGTGAAGAATATGAGGGAAAAATGGAAGAAAACTTTTTTGATTCTCAATCTGATGTATTCAAAAAAAAAAAGTAAAGAATTGTATATTGTTAGCGTTGTAGTAATCACATTACTGGAGATAAAAAAGATTTTCTCTCAATAATAGTATCATTGCTACAAATGTGAGAATAAGGATAGAGGAGCCTCATTCATATTCTTGATATTAAAAGGAAGTGGTAAGCAAATTCATGATATTCTTTGTCATCCTAACATGGAAAAAGATTTGCTTAGTGTTGGTCGACTCATGGAAAATGGTTATTCTCTTGTGTTTAGAGATAATTATTGCAAAGTTTTTGATAAAATTAAGCCAAATCAAGTTATTGCAAATTTCAATAAAATGCATTAAAAATAAAGTTAAAAATGATTCATGGCTTTGGCACAAAAGATTTTGTTACTTAAATTGTCAGAAGCTTCTCAAGCAAAAAGTCAGGGTGTAAGGCCTTTCTAAGATACATACTAAGAATAAGATAGAGAAGCCTTCTATCATATATTTAGACGTGTCAAATAAAGAAATCATACTAGATAAAGTGTGTATAATACTGACCTCTATTACAATGGGATCGTCTCTATGACTGCCAGCCTACATGTCAACTTCAATTGATAAGACGTACATAATAATAAGGAAAATGTAAATAGTAATAAGAGAAATTATTAATATTCAAATACAATCTACAAAAATGCATATTTGTTTTGGTAGGTCATCTTAAGAACATAGACCAACTTTTATACAGTAACACAACTAAAACATTACACACCAAGCTACATAAGTTCAAATACCATTGTACAAAAAAATTATAATGTTCACTAATCACAAAAATATAATGAATGCTTACAACCAAAAAATAGTGATTCCCAATACCACTGATATTATCTTTTACATTCTAGAAATTAAATTGTCGATCAAAAGGTACTTATGCTAGAAGTATATGTATTCTCACTAGAGCATCACAACAATTAATAGGAAAAAAATCATAGCTAAGTAATTGTGTGATATTAACATCTTCAATATACAAAATGTTTACTAACAAAAAGAATTTATACACATAAAAAAGGTGTGAACTTAGAAACACTAAGCAAAATATATGGATCTAATAGTATTGAATCAACATGTAATCTGAACTTGAAAATCTAGGGTCAAACAAGCAAGTACACAAAAAAATGAAAATATCGAGTTGTATCTTAACCAAGTATCATAACATTTTTATGAGGATACCTTTTCAAGAAAATAACAAGAAGATCTATCAATATGATTTCATTACAAAAAAAAAAGGTTCCTCAAATAATAGAATATGTGAATCAAAAGTTCTATCAATTGAAGAAAATTTATAAAAAAAATATGTTGATGTACCAAGATGTGGATAGTTGAGATGCAAGTAAGCTGACGTAGAAATCAATGCTATAAAAAGTGAAAGAAAGCCAAAATTCATCTATTTATCAAAAGGAAAATTCTATCATAAGTCAAATATTAAGACAAAAACAGTCAAAAAAATTTGATGTCATCGATGCTTCATCACTTTCCCCCAAATACACTGAATTCTTGTGCAAAAATAATGAAACAAGAAAGGTAAATGAAAACTCAAGAAACTTGGTGCTAATAAATAATCCTAATAACCAACAAAATTGTTAGATTGGAAACAAAAAAATAGAACCAGATTGAGATTGCATACAATTCCTAGCTTGTCATTTTCAAAAACTGAATTCAAGATCTAGGGTCTAAACTTCTCAAATTAAAAATTAATTAAATACATACATTTGGTTTGTGCATCTTCAATCTCAAATACTTATTCTCAGACCAAAAAAGCTCAAAAAAGAGGAAAAAATAAGACTCACCATTTTCACAAGAAAGCAAAAATAGAGAAATAATTTCGATGCAATGAAAAAGATCAGTCAAAGGGGGTGAATGTTCAATATATACTAATAGAATTGATTGCAACAATTTTATCTTCAAATTAGGATAAAAAGGTAATTTATTATTCCCAATATTTTAATTTATTCGTCTTAATTTCATTTTTAAGTTTTTTTTCAAAAAAGAAAGGATGCCTGGACCCAAATACCAAGGTCATGATGGCACCTACTAAAACCCTTGAATAGGTAAGCTTAACACCCCAAAATCAACGATAACGAGCGTAGGGAATAGGCGAGATAGAAAGAATTGAATTCACTTAATTTAGTCAATATTTAGAAAATATTTGAAAGTTGTTTAGTTATATCGCCGACCGCAAGTTAGCGGGCATTCTGAGGCCTAAAACCTTCTAGGAATGTACATTTGAACTTCGAACCCTTTTCTACTAATTTTTATCTGTTTTAAATCTTTTAAAAAATAATTTTAAAGTTTTCTTGATTTTAACTAAAAAATTAAGTGGCGACTCTATTAATTCAGAAAATTGATTTCTCTTAAATCATAAGATTAATTGATTTTTTGAAACTTAGTCATTTTATATATATCATATATTTTTAAGTAAGACATCCGTTATTTTTCTTTTCATTCTTTAAGCAAAAATAACATCAAAACAACAGCCAACAACTACCGTTTCCACCACTGCCTCCATTTTTTCGGCAAAAATCTTAAAGCCAAAATCCTCTCCCCTTTTATGATGAACAATAATGTAGACAATAAAATTTGAGTCGAGAAAATAATAATCAAGAACGGAAGATTATAGCAACAATCGATTTATTATTTCAAGTGCGAGTGTTACAATCTCTATGATTCCTCCGAATTTGTGTTTTCAAATATAATTTCAAGGGATTTAAAACATGATCTTGATCTTGACTTTCTAGTTGAATTCAAGAGGGTTGGAGTTTGATCTTGAATTTTGTAGTCTTGATCTTGATCGGTCTTGAACTTGATCTTGACTTTTTCTTGGACTTGGACTTGGAGTTGATCTTGATCTCTATCTTGATCTTGATCTTGGACTCGGACTTGATCTCTATCTCTATTTTTATCTTGATTTTGATATTGGACTTGATTTTGACTTCAACTTATCTTGATCTTGACTTGAACTTTATATTGATCTTGATCTTGAACTTGAACTTCATCTTGACTTTCTAGTTGAATTCAAGGCCTCAAAGCTTTATCTTGAATCTGGTGATCTTGATCTTGATCGTTGTTGAACTTGATCTTAGACTTGAACTTATACTTGGGCTTGATCTTGATCTTGACTTTCTAGTTGAATTCAAGGGCTTGGAGCTTGATCTTGATCGTTCTTGAACTTGATCTTGCCTTCTTCAAATCTTGAACTTGAAAATTTGAATTCTTGAATCCTAAATTCTTGAATTCTTAAACTTGTAGAGAAATTTATGGCGTTTGATCCACGAGCTTTCTCTAGCTTATTGTTTAGAATTCTTGGTTCTCTATTTCTGAAATATGAGACCCCTATTTATAATGTTAGAATAGAGGAGTTGTAATTGGAACAGGACTTCCTTCGGCCAATCAGATTTAAGTGAAATATCATATGGGCTTTATGAAGCGGGCTTTAATTAAATTCATATTTATCATAATTTTAATAATTAAATTAATTATATTAATCGATAATATTTATTTGGACTAATATATTCATTAATTTAATATAATCTGAACAACTTCATATTTGATAAATTTTAAGTGACTACAAATGCCCCCTTCTTCAAGTCTTGTCGAGATATTTTATCTTTCAAAGACTAGGCTTGAAGAATTTGAAGACTTCAACTTCCATACTAAAAGATTTTAAAATTTCATCTTGAAACAATTTTATTCATTAGGGTCTACCTCCATTGAGTCACCACCATTTGGTGCAAGTTTGAAGTTTTATAAAAGCTTACGCATAGCTTTAACTCATGTAACAGATCAAGTGGGAACATTTGATTTTTTGACACTCATGCAACTGAACTTAGAATAGGGTTATAAGTGCCTACGTACCTCGATGAAAAGGATCAAGTCACAATGTAGTTCTGGAGGAGTGAGTGATTTTATTTTGTGCGTGCACAGTTTATACTCTTGTGAACCATGCCGCCATGAGTGACATGCAGTTTAGGTTCATACCTTAATGAGCATTTTAACTCGAAGATTTAGCTCAAATTTAACGAGTTTTATGATATACAGTTTAGACTCGTGTCTCAAGGAGTATTTTAACTCAATGATTTAACTCAAACATGAACATTTAAGGGACATACAGTTTAAGCTCGTGTTTTAAGGAGCATTTCAATTTGAAGATTTAAGTGACATTACAATTTAAGCTCTTGTTTCAATGATCATTTCAATTTGACGATTTAACTCAAACTTGAAGATTTAAGTGACATACATTTTAAGCTCGTGTTTCAAGGAGCATTTCAACTTGAAGATTTAACTCTAACTTGAATATTTAAGTGACATACAATTTAAGCTCGTGTTTTAAGAAGAATTTCGACTTGAAGATTTAACTAAAACTTGAAGATTTAAGTGACATACAGTTTAAGCTCGTGTTTCAAGGAGCATTTCAACTTGAATATTTAACTCAAACTTAAAGATTTAAGTGATGTACATTTTAAGCTCGTATTTCAAGTAGCATTTCAACTTGAATATTTAACTCAAACTTAGATTTAACTGAAATACAGTTTAAGCTCGTGTTTCAATGAACATTTCAACTTGAAGATGTAAGTGGCATACAGTTTAAGCTCGTGTTTGAAGGAGTATTTCAACTTGAAGATTTAAGTGACATACAGTTTAAGCTCGTGTTTCTAGGAGCATTGTAACTTGCAGTTTAAGCTCATGCGTTAAGGAGCGTCTAGATATACATTGACTCTTCAAAGTCTTATTCGAATGTTGACTTACCCCCACTTTGGAGTTTTTATATATCTTCATCTTCGTGAGGTCCATAAGTAGGAGATTGTTGATCTTTTCTTAAAGTCATGCTTAATTCCATGTCATGTGCACGAATTACCAACTCTTCAAATGTATTGGGCTTTAATCCTTGCAAATGTAGTGAAGACACCAATTCATACCTGGATGCACATTTCAATGCTAGAATTTTCACTAAGGTGATCTTTGCAGTTGAAGCTCAGACTTCTCCAACGATTGATAAAGTCAACAACAAACTCATCTTCACCTTAAAAAGCCTTTGCAAGTTTTATCATACTAACGACACGTCTCTTGCTATGGAAACGATTAAGAAACTCTTGCTCTAATCGCTTCCAACTATCTATAGGTTGAAAATCTGAGTACCAATCAAAGGCAATTTCTTTGAGAGATCAAACAAACTCTTCAGCAAGATAATCACCATACGTCCCAGCAGCATTGCAAGTCTCAAATAAAGTGCGCTATATGTTGTTCAAGATTTTGTTTGACATCAAATTGTTGAAGCTTGGGAGGTTGATAACCCTCATACATTTTCAAGTTATCAATCCTTTGTGCATATGGCTTTGCATATATGGGAGAAAATTTGGATGAAGACTCGAATTTGTCTTTGATAGCCTCTATGATAAAGTTTTTTAATTGATCAATTGGAATCAAACCTTCAGCTGAGATATGAATCTCTTTGATATTTTTTTACTTTACGCAAGACTCTCCTTCGTCTTGAATTTTAGAAAGCTTCAAAGGTAATTGACTTGATCTTCTTTCAATTATGTTATTCATCTTAATTGTCAGCTTGGAAAGTTTAGCATCTTTTTCGTGTGCGCACTTTGTCAGGCCTTCAATTGCTTTAGTTAAGCTTGTTAATTGTTCTTCTATAGTGGAAAACATTTTTATATTTTTTGATGCTTGAAAGTTGACATGAAAGCTAGAGATTGTCCCACTGGGCGTGTCAGAATTTATAGACGATAAAATTCACTTCGAGAAAACAATAATCAAGAACGGAAGATTATATCAACAATCGATTTATTATTTTCAGTGCGAGTGTTACAATCTCTATGATTCCTCTGAATTCGCCTTTTCAAATATAATTTCTGGGAATTTAATATTTGATCTTGAACTTGTGATTTATTTTGATCTTGATCTTAGACTTGAACTTAAACTTGGACTTGATCTTGATCTTGGACTTGAACTTGAACTTGGACTTGATCTTGATCTTGGACTTGAACTTTATCTTGATCTTGACTTTCTAGTTGAATTCAAGGGGCTTGGAGATTGATGTTGAATTTTATGGTCTTGATCTTGATCATTCTTGAAGTTGATCTTGACTTCTTCTTGGACTTTGACTTGATCTTGATCTCTATCTCTATCTCTATCTTGATCTTGATCTTGGACTTGGACTTGATCTTTATCTCTATCTCTATCTCTATCTTGATTTAGATCTTGGACTTGATTTTGACTTGAAATTTATCTTGATCTTGAACTTGAACTTGACTTTATAGTTGAATTCAAGGGCTCGGAAGTTGATCTTGAATCTGGTGGTCTTAACCTTGATCGTTCTTAAACTTGATCTTGGAATTGAACTTATACTTGGACTTGATCCTGATCTTGACTTTCTAGTTGAATTCTAGGGCTTGGAGCTTGATCTTGAATTTGATAGTCTTGATCTTAATCGTTCTTGAACTTGATCTTGACTTCTTCAAATCTTGAACTTGAACACTTGAATTCTTGAATTCTTGAAATTGTAGAGAAATTTATGGTTTTTGATCAACGAGCTTTCTCTAGCTTCTTGTTTAGAATTCTCAGTTCTATTTTCCTGAATTATGAGACCCCTATTTATAGTTTTAGAATAGAAGAGTTGCGATTGGAACAGGACTTTTGTCGACTATCAAATTTAAGTGAAATATCATATGAGCTTTATGAAACGAACTTTAATTAAATTCATATATGAATTAAATTAATTATATTAATTCTTAATATTTATTTGAATTAATATATTCATTAATTTAATATAATTCCAACAAGTTTATATTTAATAAATTTTAAGCGATACAAACGCAAAATCCAAAAACCAAGCTCGACCAACAACACCAACCTCTGAACAACCAGAACATCACAAAATCGTCACCGTTCCACCACCCAAAACCCCATGCTAAACCACAAAATTCCTCGCTAAACCCACCAGATTTCAAAACATCACCGGAAATCCACAAGAAACCACCCAGAAACTATCTCCAAACAGACACCCAAAAAAAGGAGCAACCTCCATTTTCTTTGACCAAAACATCACTGGAAAAATACCTGAAACAGATCCCGAACTACCAACCGTAACAGCCTCCAAAACCCCACCGGAAAGCAGTCAACTCTTGACTCACCAAACCATCATCAAAAACCTCCCACAACCCCAAATCCACCAGAAATCCTACCCCAAACAGCCACCTAAAACCCAATTCTTTTTTTACTTTTTCCGGCGAAACAAGCTCCAAATCGGAAGAATAATAAAACCACCGTTCCTATTCTCTTTTTCCCTTTACGATTCAATATCGGAGCAGCAAGCCTCAACACCAGCTCCGGCGATACCTTCGAACTCCAAGAGAACTTCATTTCCAAATATGCTAGAATGGTCACACGTTTGGTCTCACCGAAAAAAAAAGACTTGAGGCTCCAAAGGTCTGTTTTTAATTTTGAATTCTTTCTAGCAAGTATTGTACGCTCAAACTTACTTCTCAAATAAGAAGTAAAATGATTGTATCAACTGAATAACTCAACTAATAATGTTGGTATCGTTTTCACGAAAAAATAGTTTAGACTTAACTTCAATCTATTATTACTATTGTTCAATCAATTACTTCCTTAAAAAACAAAAATTGATAAAAAAGGAGTTTTCTATTTCTAAATAAATAAAAAAAACTAGAAAAAATAAAGAAGACAACTAACGGTTTCAATGTTGGAGTTTAATCAATTAATAAAAGTAACTAGAGTATACGTGTTCCCCACAGGTTCATAACTTGATAATTTTAACTATAACAATTCTTTCGTAGTATCTTGCATGCAAAGCGATAAGTTATGTATTTCTAAATCCTTGGTCCGGCATCTAACTCCGCACCTTGGTCTGGCTACGTGTGTTGCTATGCTAACCCCTATCTTTACATCATATTAAGCATCGTATTCGATATTTGACTAAGTTATTACCTCGTACCAATCAATACCAGTCTATTAGATAGTATACACTAAATCTATGTTGATAATTCTTTTCCTATTATCTATCTCCTTGGTCCGGCAAGTAGCATTAAGGCGAGTTTTAACATTGGCCATCCGTTAAAAAGACTTCTAAGCGAAAGAATTATCAATACATGCAAGACACTATTCTAGAATTGTTATTTTAGTTAGGTTTTACCTCATTATTCGATTATGGTTCCTACAACCTTAGTTATGAAGTTTAGTTACCCATAGTCATTCGCAATTTTCAATTATATAATATAAGAATTCATGCACTTACTTCAATGAGAAAGAATAAAATCCAAAAGTTCACTTGATTAATCAACAAAAATTACCAACAATCAATTACTGCAATTAATCGAAGACTAAAGATTCTCCAAAAGTGTAATAATAATCACCAAGTCTAATCCACAAAAGAAGCTTAAATAACCAAAAATCTAACCCAAAAACGAGGTTTTTCGAACTATTTATAAAAAATAAAAACCTAATTAAATAAGGACTCTATTTGCTGGAAATTTGTCAAAACGTGGCTGGATCGACGGACCTCATGACAGATCGTCGTGGTCTCAACGGACAGTCATGGACTCCGTCGTCTCATACTTGTGCAATTTCTTCTGCTGCTCTCTTCATTACCCTCGACGGCAGGTATGACGGATCGTCACAGGCGCAACGGTCCGTCGAGGGTCTCCGTTCCAAAACACTTGAACTCTTGGAATTTGGGTACTGGACTACTTCTCTGATATTCATGACGAACCAGTAGGACGGACCGTCATGACTACGACGGTCCGTCACTCACTCCGTAACCCAACACTTGGTCAGAATTCCCCATCTTCCTTCAGCAGCTGCACTATGATGCCACCTACGAACCGTCACGGGCACGACGAACCGTCACAAGCTTCGTAGGTGGTACTTTTCTGTGTTCTCAATCAAAAAACTCCGCATTCATCTTTTAGACATATTTCCTCCAAATAAAGAGAAACTTACATAAAAATTAGTACAAAAATTTTTTTGGACACACTAAACTTAAGAAAAAAGCATTAAAAATACCGTAAAACCACGGTATATCATTATTACATTACTATTTGTCTAAAATTTTGTGTTGGACTTTACTTACTTGAAAAAAAAATATTCTAGTGAACTTTTACTTCAATATTCATAATTGTTGAGTTTACTATATTGTTGCTTATTATTATTTTGTATTTTATTGGGATTTAATTGATATTATTGTTTGTTTGTTTAGTTTCCTTTCTATAAATATTTTATTTGATTTTTGTTACTGTTTTCTAGGTATTATTTTATTAGGTTGATATAGCTTTACTTATTGTGGAATGTTATTTCTTGTTTAAATCATTTTTACTATATTGATAGTTTATATATCTCCTTTCATATGTTCATTAATTAATTGCTCTTGATTTATTTAAGAAGGTTATATGTATTTTTAAGTATTTTCAGTTATACTATTGTTAATTTGTTATCATATGGTCATCTTTCAGAATATCGTATGTTGATATACAACTTAGTTTGTTCGATTTATATTATTGTATGTTATAATTGGCCAATGAGAGAACTTTTTCATCGGATTTGGAGGTCTCTCTATTTAAAAAGACGGAAATTTAATTTAAGTTCATATATTTTTATTTGTTAAATTGGCTGATGAAGAAATTATCGTCGATTTCCATGATCTCCCATGTTAATAAGACGGGATTTTATTTTTTAAGTTATTATTTCATTTATTCAATTTTATTCATATTTATTTATTTATTACTAACACTTTTACTAAGTGTGTTTACAGGTACCCAAGACTTGCTTGCTTCCTTGAAGCTATTCGAAAGAAGTTCGAATTATATTTTTCAATTCATTATTTTGTATATATCGATATTAGGGAAACCTTAGGCCGATATTATTATTCTATTATGTATATTGCATGTTTATTATATTTGTATTTTATTTCATTCTCCTCCTTAATTTGAAAAAATGAACTCAGTCAGGAATCATAGTTGTGGATTTCGAAAGATGTCTAATCTCTTCCCTTTGAAATAACTTGAACCCTTTACCTAGAATCAAATTGATTTCGTAGATATTCCTTTTAAGTTAATTTGTCGATTGGTTTCCTAGTTTTCCTAAAAATTAGGTGGCGACTCCCTTTCCCTTTAAACTCCTTTACTCATTTTAAAATTCTTCAAAGAAAACTCTTTTTAATTTGAGTCACCGCGGCGTTTATCCAATTGAAAGGATGTCAATAGTAGAGTCCCACAAAATTAGAATATCTACAAATATCTCTATTCTAAGATTTATCGAAATGAAGACTTGATGAAACTCAAACACGAGATTTAATTTGAAGTACTCCTAAAATAAAACTTCATTTTTGTGGTTATGTGGAGTTAGAAGTTGCATCTAATGCCACAAATATATTTGACAAAAACTTCAAAAAAAATTGTGAATTAGTGTTTGGTCATATAATTTGTCATTACTTTGACAAATAAATTTGACAAACATCCCAAGTTATAAGCAAAACAGGAATTTGAACCAAATTCTATTATTATTTAAAAATTTAAAAATTACCCCAAACTTTTATATTTTATAGAAACACTCATCATTTGTAGATTTGGAATAAATTTGTTCCTAGTTTATTGTACAAAATTATATCGCTATGCACATATTTTATATAATTTTTATTGTAGTTTACTCTCTAGAGTCGCGTGCAATTACAAGTAGTAATAGTAGTTTTTGTAAGATTAAATACTTTATAAAATAATTTCAGGATCTTGAACACGATAATCATACATAAAGATCGTTAAGGGTACATACATGATAAGGAAGATATCATCACAGAGAAAAACGGAAGCGTTAGTTGTAATTTGGTTTCAACTTTCTGACTCTAACTTTATGTTACCACAATCGTCAGTGATGAAATCATTGTAAAGAATATCTGGTAACCCTAATTGGTGGAGGGAAGACCAATTTATAGAGGTTATAATTTAATCTGGTACATCCATCAAGTAACCAGTGTACGGACGAGATCTATTTCTTATTAAATACTATTTATGGTATTACTTGGATTGCTAGTAACCTTGGCCATAAGTATGAAATAATTAATAATTACTAATAATTCTTACATTCTCCCACTTGACCCATAACCATATATCATTAATATTTAATAAACATTAGTTGGCATACAATAGAGCTCTTCTATAATGTCCTTCATGAATACCAAATAATAAAAAACTACTAATGCGAGTTATGGCGGTTGTAAATAAATTATAAGCTACATACTTCCTTCCATATACTACTGTTGGGAAAGACAAGGCACTAACAAAGAATGCCTGACAGGATAACAGCGAAAGAATACCCAAGTCTATACTTTCCCTTCTCGATTTGAACCAAGAGAAGACAAACAACCACAAGCAATATGATAGTAAGGCAGCAAGTAATTCAACCAAACAAATATAACAAGGCAATAATAAACCAATCACACAAGACACCAAGATTTACGTGGAAAACCCTTCGATGTGAAGAGTAAAAAACCACGGGACCAAAAGCTCCACTATAATCACCAAGAGTTACAATATAGTTCTCCAAAATTGGCCACAAAACAAGTGCCAAACAACGAGCAACAACAAAATAAGATTGCACCAAATCTAGAGAATTAAAGGAGCAAAATCACCAATTTCGCAGCTACTGTTCATGGTAGCAAAACTGAAGCTTCAGGCCACCAAATCCAACTCTTTCAGTTCCTAGTCAAATATTGAGATGAATATAATATGCTGTCCAAAAATCAGCTCAATCGGACAAGAAACGAAGCGGGAATCGCAATTTGAAGTTGGCTGTTAGGGCTGAATTTTGACTCCGAAAACTGCTCTCTTTCTCTCTTTTTGGCTGCTGAAAAAACTCTCTGTGAATATGAAAATAAGACCTAAATAGGCTTATATTTGCCTCATAAGAATGGGCCTATGGGCAAAAATGGGTTGGTCCAAATTGGGTTTTTATTTATTCACATAGGAAGGGAAAAAGGCTCATAACCCAACAATTCTCCCCCTCAAGACTATGTGGAGGAAACAGCCATCGCGACGACCATGCAACAATCTTCAAACTTCCCTCTTGGCAAAGCTTTAGTCATCATATCGGAACCATTGTCATTTGTATGAATCTTTTCAAGCTCAAGCAACTTAGAATCCAACACATCTCGAATCCAATGGTATCTCACATCAATGTGTTTAGACCGGCCATGGAACGTAGAATTCTTGCCAAGATATATAGCACTTTGACTGTCACAATAAAGCACATACCTCTCTTGAGAACAACCAAGTTCCCCCAAGAATCTCTTCATCCAAAGCAATTCTTTACAAGCTTCAACGACAGCAATAAGCTCAGCTTCTGTAGTAGATAGAGCAACACATTTTTGCAACCTAGATTGCCAAGACACAGCTCCCCCTGCAAAAGTAACCAAGTACCCTGAAGTAGACTTGCGAGTATCAACATCACCAGCCATGTTTGAATCAGTATAACCACAAAGAATAGGCTTCCCTGTACCAAAACACAAACTTAGACTAGAAGTGCCACAGAGATATCTCATAACCCACTTCACAGCATTCCAATGTTCTCTTTCCGGATTAGAAAGAAAACGGCTAACAACTCCAACAGCGTGAGTAATATCCGGTCTTGTACAAACCATCGCATACATCAAACTACCAACAGCTGAAGCATAAGGAACTTTCTTCGTATCTTCCTTCTCATCATCACTAGAAGGACACTGTTTCATGCTCAATTTGAAGTGCATAGCTAAAGGTGTACTGACAACCTTAGCTTTGTCCATGCTGAATCTGCGAAGTACTTTCTGAATGTACTTCTCTTGTGATAATACCAATTTCTTGGCCTTTCTATCACGTCCAATCTGCATGCCAAGAATCTGCCTTGCTGGTCCTAAGTCTTTCATAAAAAAAGACTTACTCAACTTTTGCTTCAACTTCTGAATCCTGCAAGTATTATGACCAACAACAAGCATGTCATCAACATAAAGCAACACAATAATAAAGTCACCATCAGAGAACTTTTGCACAAAAACACAATGGTCTGAAGAAGTCTTCTTGAAGCCCTGCTGACTCATAATAGAACCAAACTTCCTGTACCACTGCCTGGGAGCTTGTTTCAAACCATACAAGCTCTTCTTCAATTTGCAAACATAATTCTCTTTACCCTTGACTTCAAAACCTTCCAGTTGCTCTATATAAATTTCTTCATCTAAGTCACCATGGAGGCAAGCACTTTTAACATCCATTTGCTCAACCTCTAAATTTAGACTTGCAGCCAAGCCTAGAACCACAGGAATGGATGACATCTTCACAACTGGAGAGAATATCTCATCAAAATCAACTCCCCTTTTCTGATTAAATCCCTTGACAACTAATCTAGCTTTGTACCGTGGAACTGGATTACCATCTTCATATTTCACCCGAAAAACCGACCTATTTTTCAAAGCTTTTCTGTCTTTAGGTAACTTAACCAAATCAAAGGTATGATTATCATGCAAGGATTTAATCTCATCTTCCATAGCATCAAACCACCTTTCTTTTTCTTCACTTTCCATGGCCTCATCAAGACTCTCAGGTTCTCCCCCGTCAGTCAAGAGTACATACTCATTGGGAGAATAACGAGATGAAGGAATTCTCTCTCTACTAGATCGTCTGAGAGAACTCTCTGGAGCATCTATAATTGGTTGTTGGACAACCACATCATCTTGCACTGGAGCATCAACAACATCATGCCGGTCATTCTGAACATGATCACCATCTTCATTATCAACTTGATTTACATCATTATGAAGATTTTCTTCCGCTGCAATAGTCAAAGGAACTGGATCAACATCAACTAAGCTCTCACTACTCTGAAAATCAGCTTTGTCAAAATGTTCAATTGTTTGGTCTTCAAAGAACACAACATCACGGCTTCTAACAAGTTTCTTGTCAATAGGATGATAGAAACGATAGCCAAATTCATCTTGACCATAACCAATGAAGATACACTGCCTAGTTTTAACATCCAACTTTGACCTTTCATCCTTACGAACATGTACAAAGGCTTTACACCCAAAGACTCTAAGATGATCATAAGAAACATTCTTACCAGTCCAAACTCTGTTAGGGACATCACCATCTAAAGCAACAGCAAGAGATAAATTGATAACATAAGCAGCAGTATTAAGTTCTTCTGCCCAAAAGGAAGCTGACAGCTTAGCATCTGAAAGCATACATCTAACCCTCTCAACTAGAGTTTTGTTCATCCTCTCTGCTTAACCATTTAACTGAGGAGTCTTTGGAGGAGTTTTCTGATGCCTAATACCCTGCTCTCTGCAATATCTATCAAAAGGACCAATATACTCACCACCATTATCTGAGCGGATGCATTTCAATGTCTTCCATGTTTGTCTTTCAACCAAGTCCTGAAAACTTTTGAACACATCAAGTACTTGATCCTTGGACTTCAAAGGAAATACCCAGAGTTTGCGAGAATGATCATCAATAAAAGTCACAAAGTAAAGTGCACCACCATGAGATCTTACCTTAAAAGGACCACACAAATCAGAATGTACCAACTCCAGCAAATCAAGCTTTCTTGAAGGCGAATGACTATGAAAAGTAACTCTTTTCTGTTTACCGGCTAAGCAATGAACACATTTCTTCAACTTTGCTTGTTTCACTCCAGAAAGCAAATTTTTCTTCGCCAAACTATCAATCTCCTTCTCGCTCATATGATTCAGCCTTCTATGCCATAACTCTGATGAGGTATCATTCTCCACCAAATTTACTGAGTCTCTGGACATGGAGCCCTGAAATACATACAAGTTAGACAACTTGTCACCACAGGCCACAACCATCAAACCTCTAGTAAGCTTCCACTGGCCAACACCAAGTGTATTAACATAACCCTCATCATCAAGATATCCCACAGAAATCAAATTCAAGCGAACATCTGGAGCATGCTTGACATTATTGAGAACTAGTTTGGAACCATTGTTACTTTCCAAACAAACTGTCCCAATGCCAATAACTTCAACTTCATGATTATTGCCCATTTTCAACGTTCCAAAATTACCTGGAGTATAAGAAGAAAATAATTCCTTCTTTGGCGTGACATGAGAAGTAGCACCAGAATCCACAAACCAGCTAGACTCATCACGAACAAGATTAATGACATTTGCATCACAAGACACAAGAAGATCATCATTAGCAACAACAGCAACACGATTTTCATTATCGCCTTCTCCTTTTGTTGTCTCATATCTCTCTTGTGCTTGTGACAATATTTCATGATATGCCCATTCTTGTGGCAATAGTCACATGTAATATTCTTGTATTTAGACTTTGACTTGCTTCTACTTTTACCTCTATCATTTTGACCTCTGGACTTGTTTCTCCCCCTATCTTCAGTAACCAAAACATCGGAGTGTGAAGCTGAAGAAGATGAGGTTTGAGATCTTCTTCTCATTTCTTCATTCAAGACACCATTCTTAGTATATTCCATGGTTACAACACCAGTGGGAGCAGAATTAGTCAAAGAAACTCGAAGAGTTTCCCAAGAGTCTGGCAGAGTATTAAGAAGTCAAAGTTCCTGTATCTCATCATCAAACTTTACACCCATTCCGGACAGCTGGTCAAGAACACCCTGAAAATCATTAATATGATCAGAAATAGGAGTGCCCTCTTTATACCTGATATTCATTAATTGTTTCAATAGGAA
Source organism: Solanum chilense (assembly GCA_032847665.1). NCBI lineage: Eukaryota > Viridiplantae > Streptophyta > Magnoliopsida > Solanales > Solanaceae > Solanum > Solanum chilense. The sequence continues at coordinate 10,101,687 of CM064965.1, forward strand.
CAACTTGTTGTTGCCAGTCTTCAAAGCATAAAGTGTCTCGAGCTTGTCCCACAAACTTTTGGCATGTGTATCATTCACAACATGATTTCTAACATTATCTTCAACCCATTGTCTAATATAGCCACAAACCTACAGATGCTCAAATTCCCATTCTTCATCATTCAAAGACTGAGGCTTATTATAAGCAAACACAGGTAAATGTATCTTCTTGACAAATAGAAGATCTTTCATCTTGCTTTTCCAAATATGATAGTTACTACCATTTAAACACACCATTTGGCTCATATTTGCCTCCATCATTCAAAACGACAATCAACAATAATCAATGCTCTGATACCACTTTGTTGGGAAAGACAAGGCACTAACAAAGAATGCCTGACAGGATAACAGAGGAAGAATACCCAAGTCTATACTTTCCCTTCTCGATTTGAACCAAGAGAAGACAAAAAACCACAAGCAATATGATAGTAACGCAGCAAGTAATTAAACCAAACAAGTATAACAAGGCAATAATAAACCAATCACACAAGACACCAAGATTTACGTGGAAAACCCTTCGATGTGAAGAGTAAAAAACCACGGGACCAAAAGCTCCACTATAATCACCAAGAGTTACAATATTGTTCTCCAAAATTGTCCACAAAACAAGTGCCAAACAACGAGCAACAAAAAAATAAGATTGCACCAAATCTAGAGAATTAAAGGAGCAAAATCACCAATTTCGCAGCTACTGTTCATGACAGCAAAACTGAAGCTGCAGGCCACCACATCCAACTCTGTCAGTTCTTAATCAAAGATTGAGATGAAAATAATATGCTGTCCAAAAATCAGCTCAATCGGACAAGAAACGAAGCGGGAATCGCAATTTGAAGTTGGCTGTTAGGGCTAAATTTTGACTCCGAAAACTGCTCTCTTTCTCTCTTTTTGGCTGCTGAAAAAACTCTCTGTGAATATGAAAATAAGATCTAAATAGGCTTATATTTGCCTCATAAGAATGGGCCTATGGGCAAAAATGGGTTGGTCCAAATTGGGCTTTTATTTATCCACATAGGAAGGGAAAAAGGCCCATAACCCAACAACTACTACATTAGCAACTTATCATACTAGGGTCATAAGCTATAAAAACATATAACATTACGATCCACAATAATGTCTCATAGAGACTCGTCTTGTAATTTTTTAAAACAATAACGTGTACATGATTATGAGAAACAAGATGTTCATTAATGTATATTAGAAATACATAATTTGAGCTCAGAGTATAAAACATCATAAATGTATCAATCATAAGTACAATCAAGACTCATTCTTTAAACATGTTCTTTAAATGTCTTTGGTTGTAAGCGTTTTGTTAACAGATTTACAATCATGAAATTAGTTCTAATATTCTTAAGTAACACTCTTTGTTTCAGAATTTCTTCTTTGACAATAAAGTACTTTAATTCCATATGTTTGACACATTTGGAGTACTTATCATTCTTAGAGAAGAATATTGTTGCAGCATTATCACAATTAATTTTCGGTGGCTTGGTAATGGTGTCGACAATCCCAAGTCTTGTAATAAAGTTTTGCAACCATAATATATGAAGTGTGCCTTCATAACGTGCCATAAACTTTCTTTGTAGGTTTTCAGTGATCAATTCCAGGGATACATTGATATCTTCCTAATATTTCGACCACAAATCTAATATACGATCTTGTGCATGTTTGAAAATACATCAAACTTCCAACAATTAAAGATTAAGGAATTGAGACCATTTCTTTTCGTTCTACATCATTCTTTGGGCATAGCATGAGATTAAATTTGTTTCCTTTTTAATAAGAACTATTCTTGATGAACAATTGTTCACGTTAAATCTCTCTAGAACTTTTTCGATATAGCCCTTTGATACAGTTTCGATAATTCTTGTGATCTATCACGAAATATTTCTATCCCTATCACATAGGATGTCTCACCCATATCTTTCATTTCAAAGTTCGTAGAGAGAAAGTTTTTCGTCTCACACGATATGCCTAAATCATTAGCAACAAGTAAAATGTCATCAACATATAGGACTAAAAATATAAACTTTCTCCCACTGATCTTTTGGTATAAACACGGATCAACGGTAATTTCCTTATCCAAAAGATTTTATGGTATCATTAAACTTTAGATATGATTTTCATGAGGCTTGTTTGAGTCTATATGTTGACTTCTTTAGTTTACACACCATTTGATCTTTTTCTTTAATTTTGAAACTCTTAGGTTGGTCCATATAAACATCCTCATTCGAGGTCTAAATTAAGAAAGACACTTTTCACATTCATTTGATGTAATTCTAAATCATAATGAGCTACCAAAAACAAAACAATTTAATGAGTTTTTCTTTGAGACCGGTGAAAAGGTTTCTTTATAATCAATGCCTTTTATTTAGTGTTTCTCTTGGCAACAAGTTTGGCTTTATATCGTTCAATATTATCATTTGAATTGCGTTTAGTCTTGAAGACCCATCTACACTAGATTATTTTAGAACTTTCTGATAATTGAACGAGATCCCATACTTTGTATTCCATATACTTCAACTCTTCATTCATGGCATCAATTCGTTTATTAGACTCATTGCTTTCTGTGTCTAGTGAAAAATGAAATTAATTTTTTATTAATTTCAATGTCAAAAATTTGACTCTTGCAAATAAATCACATAATGCCGATTTTCTTTATGACATTGTTTATGGTTCATTTGCGTCAGATATTTGTGAGTTAGTTCCTTTTTGAAGTGTTTCACCCAAATATTGTTCAACATTGTTAAAGTGTTCTTCAACAAGAGGAACAACATTTATGATTGGTGTAGAAGTAGGAACATCCATGGGCAATGAAATATTTACCCTTACCTCATTAATTTCTACACTTTATCGTTCAACACTCTACCAACTTCACCGTTCTCAAAGAATTTCGCAAATAGACCTAGACATTGTTCTAGTTCATTATAATTTTCGTAATATTCACCACCTTTATCTGACCTAATGTTTTTAATTTTTTTATTCAATTGTCTTTCAACCTCTTTAACATACACTTTGAGAGCGTCCGCTGCTTGAGATTTTTTTTCAAGAAATAGATAAATCCTTAATGTTAATAATAGATAAAAGTGATAAAATATATTCATCCACCAAAAGATGGAACATTAAAGGATCCATAAATATCAGCGTGTATAATTTCATGAAGCTGAATGTTGATGTGGAACCTTTCTTGTTATGCTTTTTTGCTTTCCTTTAATGCAATTTAAACATATATCAAGATCATTAAAATTCATATTCAATAAATCTTATTGTTTACTAATTCTTTAATCGTTCTTTGGATACATGATACAAACGTTTATGCCACAAATAAGCAAAATTTTCATTTAACGAACTACTTTTAGTTTTAACATTTTGATGAATAGTAAATAGGGATTCAGAAAAATTATTATCGAGTTTCAATTTATATAAATCATCAATAAGAACACCAGAATTATAAAATAGTATTCTTATATAAATTGAAACATCCATGTCCAAACTTAAAATCAAATACAGAAACATCAAGTCTTGAAAGGGAAATAAAATTTCTAGAAACTAAAGTAACATAAAGAGTCTGTAACAGATCAATGCGATGTCCAGTCTCCAAGATCAAACAGTAAGTCCCTATGCCTTCAATTTTAGCCTTCATGTGATTTTCCATGAACAAGAAATTTTTTATTAGGATTCGTAGTTTGGATCATTATGAATCCCTGCAACATAGTGGATACATGAATAACTGCACCTGAATCAAGCCACAAAGTATTATTAAGAACTTCAACTAAAAATTTGATTTGAAACATACAAAGGCACTAAATGTGCCTTTCTTTTCAAATCAAGCTTTGTGTTTCAAGCAATCTTTCTGATAGTGTCCTTCCTTTTACAGAACGACACACATCAGCCTTGAGTTCCTTATCAACATCCTGTGAAATTTTAGCAGGTGTTTTTTTGTAAATACTTGTTGGCTTTCACTTTAAGTCCTTTACCAGCTCCTTGACCCATAAGGTTAATAGAATGATCTCCTTATTTCTTAAGTCTTGACTCCTCTTGAGTAATCATACCGGACAATTCACTAACATCTTACTTATCCTTAACAGTGTTATAGTTCATTTGGAATAATCCATACTCAAGAAGCAATGAGTTCATAATAAACTGAATCAAGAAGGTGTCATCCACTTTCATCCCCAAGGTCGAAAGTCTTGATGCAATGTTATTCATCTCGATGATATAATTTTGCATACTACTCGATCCATCAAATTTTATGATCGTGAGTTCAGACATTAGTGTACCGGCGAGAGACTTATCAGCGGAATGAAAATGTTCTTCCACAAATTTCAGGTATTGCCTGACACTTTCTGTTTGTGGAATAGTACTTTTAATGTTGTTAGCAACAGTTATTCGCATGAACATGTGGCTCAATCTATTAGAGCGCTCCTATTATTTATGAAAAGACTTCTGATCCTCACTTCTCTTATCAATAATGACAGTGGATTTGTCATTCAACAAAGCCAAGTCAAGATCCATCACACTTAAGTGAAACTGGCTTGTTCATTCCATTCAGATAAGTTCAATCCATTGAATATATTAACCGATGAAGCATGAAAATGAATAACTGCAATTAAATACATGCTCACATATCAAAAATAATGTGAATTCAGTAAAACGATAAAAGTACATCGTAATCCTCCTTTGGGTAAATACTACGACACACTATCATAATTCAAATGCCATTTTTTAAAATATTTATTAGGGAATTAAATAATTTAACCAAACATATACGACATCTTTAGATATATTTTTTCAATATTCGTAAAAATGATATATTCACCTTTGGGTGACTCTTTTAAGTTCTAGGAATAGTGAAAGTCAATTTATCTATTTATTTTTCAATATATGCATGTAATTAACTTTCATAGATACATGACAATTTTATGAGTGCATATTTTTTCTTAACCATACTAGTTTGGTCACTTTGGTGACTAACAAGCTATATGAATACAAATGCATACATAGTCTCATAAAATATTGTGCATGTGAATAATTTTTAACATTTTAGTTTGGCCACTTTGATGACTAACAAACTATAGATTAATAATGCATACATCAAGTGATCATAAACATGATATGTGTAGACGTTAATTTTCTCTAGTTTGGCCACTTTGGTGACTAACAAACTATATAAATACAAAGTACACATAACATCATAAAATTTTGTGCATGTGATGATTTCAAACATTTTAATTTGACCACTTTAGTGACTAACAAACTATATAAACATAATACATACATCAAGTGAGCATAAACATATCTATAGACGTTAATTTCTCTAGTTTGGACACTTTGGTGACTAACAAGCTATAAAAACATAGTACATGCATCAAATAATCACAAACATGATATTGTAGACGTTAATTTCTTTAGTTTGACCACTTTCGTGACTAACAAACTATAGAAACATAGTACGCATTTTTTTTATTGTTTAGTATAACGATCACTTTAATTTATTGCACAATCTAAAATAAAACATAATTGTTACATTATGGGGTTGCAAACATCAATTCTAAACTTTTCACGAGTGATGATAACAAAGCATTACTTGTTTAACCATTGATCTCTTATTCTTAATAAATCATAAGATAACTTATAAAATTTATAAGTAATGACGCTTTAATATTTCAATATCCTCGTGTAAAAGTTTATTAGGACATCAATTATTGGCTAAAGCAAAAAGTTTCTCAATTGTCTCTTGAACATTATTTTGCATCAACATATTGTATTGTAAACTCGAGTTTAAAATTACTATTAGTCTCCAGATATTATCAGTAATGGCAAAAAATTTTGAGACCATCTTCACTAAAATTTTTGGATCTAACCTCGTGTAATTTTTCTATATATACCTATTTTATATACGAAAATTATCAGTTTAAATAATCTAGGCTTTGATGTCACATGTAAGATTATATACTTTATAACATAATATCAGGATTTTGAACACGATAATCTTACATAGAGATCGTTAAGGGCACACACCTGATGAGGAAGACACCATCACAGATAAAAGCAGAAGCGTTAGTCGTAAATAGGTTTCTACCTCCCTGCCTTAACTTTATGTTACCACAACCGTCAGTGTTGGAATTAATGTAGAGAATATGTGGTAACCCTAATGGGTGAAGGGAGAACCAATTTATAGAGGTTATGATTTAATCTGTCATCAAGTAACCAATGTACGGACGGGATCTATTCCTTATTAAATATTATTTCTGGTATTACTTGAATTACAAGTAAACTTGAACCACAAGTAAAAAATAATTAATAATAATTACTAATAATTCTTACAGTTTTCACATACACATCAATGATATTTTCTTTTGTTTTCTTCCTCTTTTTTCAACTTCATATTAATTAAGTTCATGTCATGCTTTCCACGAAATATTTTCATTACAAAATGATAATACATACTTATATGTATAAGTATAATTTATATTATTTTTTAAAAGTTAAATATTTATTTATGGTCAAACGAATGGCAAATATAGAAATAATTATATTTGTTAATATACAATATGGAAATAATTCTATTTGTTCCGTTGATTCTTCTCCCTAAGGTTTCTTCATAATCTAATGGTCGTTAACAGTATATTTCTCAAACATTAATGAGTGGACCTTCTTGAGAATTAATTGATTTTCATGTAAAGAGAATTTTGTGAATTTTCTTGAAGTATTTGATAGTCAAGAAGAGTTCGATCACGTCTTGATCTCTTTGTGGATATTTCATTTATTTAAGAAATTCTTGAGATGCCTCTTCAAGAAAAAGTATTGGCCTTTATATAGACATAATTTAAGATTTATAATAAAGTAACCCCAAAAATTCCAATTAAAATTAAACTTATGGTATATAATCTCACAAATTTTCAATGTCTACAACATACTTCAGTCAAAAGTATTTGAAATTAGTTTTTTACTTGTCACATAAAACTTAAATAAAAAAAAAGTTCTACGATTTAGCCATGAAACATCCACAACTTCAATAAAAATGTTTGAAACTACGATTTAGCCATGAGAAGTCCACAACTTCAATAAAAATGTTTGAAACTACGATTTAGCCATGAGAAGTCCACAAGTTCAATAAAAATATTTGAAAATGATCCTGACAAACCACATCAAATGTCTTCAGTTCGTGTCTCACAAAATTACATTTGAATCGATTATTTTAAATCAAACACAAATTTTCAACTATCGATCATACACAAAAACTAAATATCAAATTAAGTAAATTTATCAAAAAAAAGTAACTATAAATACCTAGCTATACCAACCAACCATTTCCCACGTGAGCCCACATACATATTTGCGTTGTTTTAACGCTATAATAGTAATTTCAACTCATTGACTTCTTAATTAAAAACCTACTAAAACAAGGACCACAAAGGTTACAAAAGAATATAAAATCTATTTGTACTTACATAAAAAAAATGATAAATTTTACTATATTATTATTTTAAGATATAATAAATTTAATATTTTAATAAAAATTATATTATTATTAATAATAAATTAGAATGAAGTAATGAATTATTTCTCAAACTACATAAATAGAAAAGGATAATTAAAATGGACGAAAATAATATTAGATAAATAATATTTAATTATACCGGCAAATTCGTGAATTATTGTTGATTTAATACGTACCGTCAATTCTGCGTGTCTCAATATTCAAGGTGAGTATTTGTATGGAATGTTCGCTTACTTTTGTTTTCCAAATTTACGTCACTCTTCTAAATTAATTTTAAAAAGAGTTACACCAATTTTATACTTAAAAATAATTTTATATTATTGAAATAATTATATATATAAATATACATATATTGTAATTTTTAGACGGCAAATTTTACTCTTTTTTAAAAAAAGAAAAATTGCATACTCAATAAAATACCATTATTTTCTCTATAAGAAATATTGCATACTCAATAAAATACCATTATTTTCTATATATTTATATAAGAGACAGTTTGTGATAAAGCACCTAGCGCGTTTTTTAAAAATAAAATAAAATTAATCTTTATGATTTTTTAATTTTAATTAGTGTATAATTTTTTTTATATAAAATTTATTTTAGTTACGTTAATTTTAAATTCAAGACTTAACGTCGAAGAAGGACAAACTAACTAACAACATAAATCATATTAAAATGTAATCAACTTTTTAAATTCTACCTTTCTCTTATTATGTAAGAGACAGTCTGTGCCGAAGCAGACACGTTTCCATCGACTTGTCATCTTCATCGTGTTTTTTTTTTAAAGAACTCAAAAATTTATTTCTTTTATTCTATTTTAATTTAATTAGTGTGTAATTTTTTTAAAATCATAATACCTGTTTTAACTATGACTTTTAATTTTAAATACAAGATTTCACGATGAAGCAGGACAAAAAGTAATTAACTTAAATCATTTTAAAATTTATTTGATTTTTTAAATTCTATCTATATCACATAAATTAAAATTAAGAAAAATATTAAAATATTGAACCGTACCAGCACAGCCGCCTATACTAATGTCTTATTACCCCTAAACTTATTTTATTCGTAATTTTTTACCTCTTTCGGCCTACATGGCACTAGCTTGAAAAAAAGGTCAACCAGCGTTGAACCCACAAGATAGTGCCACGTAGGTCGAAAAAGGATAAAGTTATTAATAAAATAAATTTTACCTTAGTATTGTATAAATGTATCGATAAAATTTCGAACGTAAGAAAGAGATACTTATGCATTATCCCAAATTTTTTATTTATTTATAAAGTTAGAAATGCGGAGAAAACATGCAAGCATCTCGCATTTTCTGATACCGTGTATAATATCCTGACCTATTTTGTTTATTACTATTTTTGCTGCAAAAGATGTAATACTTTAAGTATAGAAAATAAACACCTTCTTGAAGAAATTTATTTTCGTTCAATATTTTAACCAATTTAATAAATAAATAAATGAAATATATTACACAAACAGTTTACAACTCGGAAGTGTTGGTAACTTAATGTTTTATGACTTCAATTTATTACTATTTTGTTTTTTTCTCATTTTTGGTCGGTATTGATATTTATTAGAATTTGATTAAATATAATTTTACAACTTAAATATTTAGTAACTATTCCCTTTATTTAATTTTATTCGTCATGTTGCTCTTTTAAAAAAATCAATTTGACAATTCAAAGTTAAATTAAATAATATTATAATTCAATATTTAAACAAAAAATTTAGAAATTCAAAAAATATAACAAATTATAATTATAAATTTCAATATTGTTGCATATTAATATGATGAAAATATGTTATAAAATATTAATCATTTATTTTATAATTTATATCTAAAAAGGGAAATCAGTTAACGTCAGCTCCCATCTTTATCAAAACTTGCTGCAGACACGTTAGTCAGCTGCGTTAGACCTATTCCTTTGACATGTTCCAATCGTCAGCTTTTTTTTTTTAAACAAAGACTAACATGTGGCCCAATCTTGTCAATTTGTTTTCCAATTTCTTATCCTGATGTTTGTAATTTTACATTAGATCCCTACTCTAATTTTGTGTTTTGTATAGCTCATTTGGGAAAAACACTTTATATAAAGAATTATTTTAGGTATTAAGAAAGGATCAATCCACCGTGTCAATACATATTTGTATATAATTTTCACTTACAAATGATTAAATAGTATTTATAAAGTAATAAGTACTCATCTCGTTTCAAAAAGAATGATCTTATTTTTTGTTTGTCTCTTTAAAAACGAATGATTCTGTAGACATTGAAATTTTGCAGGACTCTACAAGATGCGTTCAATTCGAGTTAGAACTCTACAAATTATGTTCAACTCAAATTAGGATTCTTTGAGGCTACTCAACCCTAAACCCTAGTTTATGCCTATATAAAAGGTATTAAATTCCCTTTAAAGTCATCTCGGAAATTCCATAAAGAGATTAAAATCTCAAATATTCCGCAAATTGATGGATTATTCATATAAGGTGGTCAAATCTAAATCATCCTAGTTCGAGAAATATGCCACTAACGGCCCTTGAATCATGAATAAATCCAATGAGAGTAGAATCAAGGGATCAACAGAATTGAAATTTATCAATAGAATTGCTACGGTGTGCCAATCTCTACATCTCATCTCAACTTTTCAAGCATCAAAGAATATCAAAATGTCTTCCACTATAGAAGAACAACTAGCAAACTTAACTAAAGCAATCGAAGGCCTGACAAAGTGCGCACACGAACAAGATGCTAAACTTTCAAAGCTAACAAATAAGATGGATAACATGATTGAAAGAAGATCAAGTCAATCACCTCTGAAGTTTTCTAAAATTCAAGACAAAGAAGTTCTTGCGTAAAGCAAACAAAGATCAAAGAGATTCATATCTCAGATGAAGGTTTGATTTCAATTGATCAATTATAGAAATTTATCATAGAGGCTATCGAAGACAAATCTGAGTCTTCATCCAAATTTTCTCCCATATATGCAAAGTCATATACACAAAGGATTGATAACTTGAAAGTGTCTGAGGGTTATCAACATCCTAAGCTTCAACAATTTCATGGCAAAGGAAATCCCTAAACAACATATAGCGCACTTTATCGAGACTTGCAATGTTGCTGGGACGTATGGTGATTATCTTGTTAAAGAGTTTGTTCGATCTCTTAGAGAAAATGTCTTTGATTGGTACACAAATCTTGAACCTAATTCTCTAGATAGTTGGGAGAGATTAGAGCAAGAGTTTCTTAATCATTTCTATAGCACAAGACGTGTCGTTAGTATGATGGAACTTATAAGGCTCATCAAGGTGAAGATGAGTTAGTTGTTTACTTTATCAATCACTGGATAAGTTTGAGCCTCAACTGCAAAGATTGCCTTAGTGAAACTTCTAGCATTGAAATGTGCATCCAAGGTATGATTGGGATCTTCACTATATTTTGCAAGGATTAAATCCTAATACATTTGAAGAGTTAGTAACTCGTGCACATGACATGGAATTAAGTGTGACTTTAAGAGAAGATCAACAAGCTCTTGTCTATGGACCTCATGAAGATGAAGATATAGAAGAACTCCAAAGTGGGGTCAAGTTTGCATCCGAAGATGCATTTGAAGAGTCAATGTATATCTAGACGCTCCTTAACGCATGAGCTTAAACACAAGTTACAATGCTCCTTGAAACACGAGCTTAAACTGTATGTCACTTAAATTTTCAAGTTGAAATGCTCTTTGAAACACGAGCTTAAACTGTATGTCACTTGAATCTTCAAGTTGAAATGCTCCTTGAAATACGAGCTTAAATTGTATGTCACTTAAATCTTCAAGCTGAAATGCGCCTTGAAACATGAGCTTAAACTGTATATCACTTAAATTTTCAAGTTTAAGTTAAATCTTCAAGTTGAAATGCTCCTTGAAATACGAGCTCAAACTGTATGTCACTTAAATCTTCAAGTTAGAATTAAATCTTCAAGTTGAAATGCTCCTTGAAACACGAGCTTAAACTGTATGTCACTTAAATTTTCAAGTTGAAATGCTCCTTAAAATACGAGCTTAAGCTGTATGTCACTTAAATCTTCAAGTTAGAGTTAAATCTTCAAGTCAAATTGCTCCTTGAAACACGAGCTTAAACTGTATATCACTTAAATTTTCAAGTTTGAGTTAAATCTTCAAGTTGAAATGCTCCTTGAATACGAGCTTAAACTGTATGTCACTTAAATCTTCAAGTTAGAGTTAAATCTTTAAGTCAAAATGCCCATTGTAACATGAGCTTAAACTGTATGTCCCTTGAATCTTCAAGTTTGAGTTAAATCGTCGAGTTAAAATGCTTCTTGAGACACGGGTCTAAATTGTATATCATAAGGCTCTTTAAATTTGAGTTAAATCTTCGAGTTAAAATGCTCCTTAAGGTACGATCCTAAACTACATGTCACTTCTGGTCTGCAAGAGTATAAACTGGGTACGACACAACAAATTGGCATGTCCAGTAGGACCAAATCTGCCCTTCATCTCTTATCTCTTAAATCAAATCTGAAAATCTGAAGCTGCAAAGGTGGAAGAATGAGTACGTACTTCAAGCCTCGTATTTGAGTTTCATCAAGTCTACACTCCAACAAGCCTTGAAGTAAGGGCATTTGTAGACATTGAAATTTTGTGGGACTTAACAAGATGCGTTCAATTTGAGTTGGGACTCTACAAATTGTGTTCAACTCAAACTAGGATTCTTGGAGGCTACTCAACCCTAAACCCTAGTTCACGCCTATAAAAAGGGTACTAAATTCCCTTAAAAGGCATCTCAAAAATTCCATAAAGAGATCAAAATCTCGAATACTCCGCAAACTGATGGTTTATTCATATAGAGAGATCAAATCTAAATCATCCTAATTCGAGAAATACGCCACTAACGACTCTCGAATCATGGATAAATCTTAGGATAGTATAATCAAGGGATCAACAAAATTGTACCCGCAATATTTATCAATAAAATCATATTTTTTTCAGATTTTATTTGTGTGGTTTATTTATTTTCCATATGTTTAAAATTTCTTGCAAATAGACCCCTTTTCTTTCTTGGCAACACTTTAACTTTAACTTTTCACGTGACATGTTTAAGACCACAAGATTAAAGGACATTTTGGTACATTTGACATAACTTTAATTTAGAACTACAAAGATTAAGAAGTCTTCTCTCTTTTGTTAAACTCCATTTCAAGTCAAATTAGATAATTCTTTTTGAAACAAAAGGAATGATTCTAACCCTAGTTTAAAGAAGTTTTTCAAGTAAAACTATAATTTTCATTCACATTTTATATCATATTAATGCTTAATTTCAAATGTTAATTATATTTCCTAATCGAAGAATTTTACGCACTCAATTGATTTATTATTTAAATTTTTATTTTATTAGTGAAGATTCGATTCTTCATTTTATAATCCCTTCCACAAAATCCAACATTTAAAATATAGTACTTATTCTGTTCTAATTTATATGACTTATTTTTTTAGCCTGTTTAACAAAAGAATGACATGTTTTTATATTAAATAACAATTTAATTTTGAAATGTTCATTATACCTTTTATGAAATTATTACCGTCACATAAGTTTGATTCATTCATTTTAGATAATAAATTTTAATTTTTTTTAAATTTTGTATCGAATCAAACTAACTCACGTAAAATGTGACCCAAAGTAATTTTTTAATTTCCAACTTGGATCACATATCTTGACCCTAAATATTTTTATTCCCAAGAAAATTTGTGTCTCTTTAAAATGGCAGCGCAGCCAACAAAGCTTCAAATACTTTGCTTCTTTTTGTTGTTTTTCGAGATAAGACTTGAGAGACAACAATGTCTGCAGGAATCGCTCGTGGTCGTCTTGCTGAAGAACGCAAAGCTTGGCGCAGGAATCATCCCCATGTTTGATTTCTCTCCTCTTTTTCCCTTATATAGATAAAAAGCTACAAGTATTTCTTAATTTTAGTGCTTTTTTGGTCTTTTCATTTCAAGATTTTGATGTTTTTGTTTGGTTGTTGTATAGGGGTTTGTGGCTAAACCGGAGACGCTTCCAGATGGGTCAGTGAACTTGATGGTGTGGCACTGCTCTATTCCTGGTAAAACAGGGGTAAATTTTCTATTTCTCATCAACCCCATCAGTGTTTTAGTTTGTTTATCTTCTTGTTTTTCTTGTTAGGATGTTTCTAACAAAACTTGTTGATTAGAGTGTGTGATCAGTTAAAGGGTCAGTCAAATTTGATCCCTTTTGTTGAATAGCATCTGTTTTCTTATATCTGGATTGAAGCCTTTGGAAAGGCATCAATTGTAGCTTCTGATGTTCAGGGTTTTCTTGGTTTTGTTAACATTATGCTTAATTATGACCCTGCAAGATTTTTGATGTATATGTTGATCGCGATACTGCTATCGGAATCAGCCTCTCTACTTCACTTTTGAGGTAGACGTAAGGTCTGCGTGTACTCTACCCTCCCTAGACCTCACGATGTGGGACTACAATGGGTATGTTCTCGTTGATGATGATTCTGATCGTGATACTTCTCAAAATTGAATAGCTTTTAGTGATTTTGAACTGTGTATGTATAACCTTAGTAGTGTGCAATTAAGCTTTAACAGACGCCATGGTGACTTTGGAATTTCCATCTTTTCCTTGAATTTCTCAGCAGCTTTGAAGAAATGGTTTCTCGTTGTTTTTGTAAATTTCAATAAGTATAGTATACTTGGGGTGCATTATGCATACATTTTACCATATTGGTGTTGCTTCTATCATATTTATGAAAAAGAGTCTAAGGGCATTAGATGATGTTTCAGTGAGTTGCTGGTATTTCTGTCACTACGCTATGCCTCATGGTTTTTCACATTAGTGTGAAATCCTTACATCATGTCAATATATGACTATCTCACTATCATCATATGATTAGGATTTGTTGTTCCGTCATACTTAGGAATTAAGTTCTGTTGGCTGCAAATGGAAACCTAATGTCCAACCGTTTTGATTGTTAACTTATTTCTCAGTTTTCATTTGAAGGAAGTGAACTTAATCAGTCCTGTCTGAAATGGATAATAAGTTTTAAAAATTAACTACCTCATATATATGTAGAACATGATAGTAGCAAGTGGCGGTGGATTTAAGAAGGACTATGGTGTGTCACGTGACACTGTTCTAGAGAAAATTTACTACATATGGATAAATTATTAGAAGGGAAAAACAGATAAAAGAGATAAATACTATAAGGTGACACTTCTTAAGGAAAAGTTGCGCATAGCTCAGTCGGTAAGACATCAAATTTTTAAAGCTGAGATCACCGCTCAAACCTGCATAACCACATTTTTTTATACAATTTGTTTTGTTCTTTTTCCGTTCTTCCTCACTTTAGCACGGAGTACTTATTATTTTATATTTTTTTCCCCTTCTTTCTCAATTTGGTACTACTTATTATATTTTGAATACATTAAAAAAAAGCTCAATCAAAATAAGTTACTAGTATTTTTCTTTTATTTTTTTAAAAGAGGCACACACACATATATATATGTACGCGACGAAAAATCCTGTGTATGCCACTGCTAGCAAGTGTTTTAAGATGCTTTAAGCTGTGGCATGAGATTTTCTGAAGTGTGACATCTTGGTATTCATTTGCTCTTAAGCGGTAAAAAGTGTATATACTACATTTAGGGATGAGAACTTTGTGGACACCTTTATCGTCACGATTCTCAAAATTTAAAAAAAATGTGGATTCAGATGCTAGGACGATTTGAAATCTCATTGTCGAAGCTACTAGCTTCATTTTCCTTATCATTCTCAACTACCAATGATTTCAAGAAGATGGATGCACTACCACCTTTAAAATAGATGTTCGATTTGGTTGTATGAAATGTAAGATAATTAAAACTAAATGCGTATCTATAGTTCGTTGATTCTATAATATCGTTCGATTTATTTAAAATTAAAATTTTGAAGCTTTTGTCTGGCTTTGAGTCTTGCAAACAAGAAGTAGATTAAGAATATTAAGGTCTAAAAGAACTTTTTAATCTTCATTATGAGTCAAAACTAAATAAAAGTAATACTGATGTATGTACAGTTCATGAAATTTCTTAGAGGATTATTTTTTGGTCTTGCTTTAAATACTCCAATGACCAATCGTGAAACTAAATGAAATTTGAACATACCACGATACTTTTTCCTTACCAGTTTCTTGAATATGCTTTACTTGTTGAGAGTGAAATTGAATGTTCATAATAGGCCTAACCATTTAAAGCCAGATTGAGAAAATAGATTGAGTTGAGCTAAGTAATAAAACTTTTGGAAGCAAACTGCTATATATAAATGATGAAATGGCTGATGCTCCTTAATTTTTTCCTTTTCTGCTTGATTTGTTTTATTTTTCGTTTTCTCCTATTTCATCTTATTGTAGTTGTATATTATGGGACAATTATGATTAATAGAGAAGTGTTGGGGACTGTTGTCTTCATAGAAATAGATTCTTTTTTTCGAAAAAACTCAAGCTACTAGCAAATGTTTTCTTTCTTGTAACCTATTGCATGATGGTATTTTTAAGAAAGTAACCATAGCACTAGAGTTCTTAACAATTTTAAATAACTCAGTACAAAAGGTAGCATTTGTATGTTTTAGCCACTACCTAAATTCTAACAGGATCTTGAAGTTGTTTTGGACAATAATATTTCCAACTTTGGTATTAAAGAATTACCAACACCTTACAATAATGACGACACCGAGGATGAGATTCAAGATACTGGAGGGATTCGTTAGCATATGGGACTAAACTTCAAACAAAGAGAGAGAAAATAGAAAATAATGTTTGTTTTGAAACAAAAGTTATCTAGACAAAAGACGACCAAAGAGGGGTTTGCTTTCCTGACTCATATGAGGAAGAGCGTGGGTACATGTGAACCCAAAGTCCTCCATGTTGGTTGCTAATTGCTATTGTCTAGCGGCACATTGACATTAGCGACCTGTACACACTCACATTAATGTTAGGAAAGAGAATACTTATTTATGGTAAATTTGTTAGTGGCAATATGCAATATGGATTCCACTTATACTTTGTGAATCTCCCCCTCCCTCCTTTGAAGCATTTCAAGTCTTTATGATGCTTGTTAGAGAATTTTGCCCAACATTAACAATAGTATTAAACTTATAGCTACAAAGATTAAACTTATATGTCAACAAGGATCCATATGATGTGTGCCAAACATTGCCTTTTCTGATTCTTAACCGTGTACCTTTATAGTAGGAGTTTGTTTGGTGACTAACAACTTTTAAGTACATGCAGACGGATTGGGAAGGTGGTTGTTATCCAGTTACGATTCACTTCAGTGAAGATTATCCTAGCAAACCACCAAAGTGCAAATTCCCACAAGGTTTCTTCCATCCGAATGTGTATCCATCAGGAACAGTTTGCTTGTCGATCCTCAATGAAGACAGTGTATGTGGAATATGCCATTTCTCTGTACTATTTCACTTCTTGTTTTCTGTGTTTACATTATGACGGCTGTTGGTTGTGTTTTATCATCTGCAGGGTTGGAGACCAGCCATTACAGTGAAACAGATACTCGTTGGCATCCAAGACCTGTTAGATCAGCCAAACCCTGCTGATCCTGCTCAAACTGAAGGATATCATCTCTTTATTCAGGTAAGTTTGGTTTCCTCAAATCAAATATTATTGCTTATGTCCCAAATCAGTTGTCTTACCCTCAACTCTGAATATTTCCAAATCGATTCTTCTTGTAATGGAAAAATATATTTAGTACTCTCCAATGCATTTTCTATATGACATCCCAAAAAAGGTAGTAACTACACACTTAAATCTTCAACCATGGACCCGTATTTCATTAAAATACACTAAATTTGTTAGTTTACACTTATAATTGATAACCATGGCGGATCATATGAGAGTTCACTAGGGGACAGAGACTACAAATTTAACCATCTTGAGCAGTGTAGGCCACCACTTAGTATGGGAGTACTACTCCCGGAATGGTGAAGTGATCCCATAGCTCTTATTGTTGGCACTATCGGCTAGTCTACTTATATTATTTATCTTGCTTATACTGATTGTTTCCATTTCAAATTCTCAAACTGTTCAATGGAAATCAGGAGTTTGGTACTGCCTATAAAATGGCGACGAGAATAAGATCTAAGTAATTAGAAGTAGGCTCTCTTTTAGTCGTCACTATCGATTTATCAAAATAATAAACAAAAACAATTTTCATGTGAACCATGCTTGCTTGTCGGGGGACGTGTTTGAAGACAACATAATAAACTAATTAGAAGTTTGATCTTTTCAATCATTTAAGCTTAATTTTTAAATGAGATGATTACGCACATGGTCACATTTATGCAGGATGCTATTGAGTACAAGAAGCGGGTTAAGCTGCAGGCCAAGCAATATCCGCCTCTGGTGTAGTCTTAATAATGTTTGGTATAATCATGTGTATGTGTGTGTTCGCCGGTCATAGCCTACTGATAGCTGACACTGTTTTGGCAATATGATGGTTGATTAGTTTTGTTGCAGCAGCGAATTGAATCGTTATAGTTGGAATTTATACCTGATTCTGGTTTTCATTGTTACTAAGTCATCATATATGTGTGTGTATTAACATGCAAAGCTATAATTGTTTCAGACGATTGAAACATGTCATTGGTTCTCTAATTTCTTTTGTGATATCAGAGTACATCTACTATTCCTAATTTGTTGATCTCATTATATCTACTTTATGTTTTGTTCATAACTCAGCTTTCTCCTTAATTTTACCTTTTTTTATGATGAGAAACTTTTTCCAAGTGTAAGCCATCAAGAACCACTGTTAACTGACGAAGTCCTTTGCATCATATTACAGAGCTTGTTAGTCTTTTACATCATGGGTTGTTGCGTAGCCAGTCACGGATTCAAAGATGTGAAATATTCTCTTGTATAGATCAAAGTGAGGTTGAGTACAACAGACCCAATGTGATCTTACCTACGGTGTTCGTGGTTTGGTTATCTCTTGAAAATAAAACTAAATCAATCTAGTTGGCTTTTGAAATTTTTAAAACCAAACGAAACCAAAAAAAAATAACTGCTGCTTCGGTTATTGTCAGTTTGGTTCTACTATTTGGCTTGAAAGTGATAAGTTTTTTGGGGATAACACTTTAATACATGAATAATCTATAGAACAACTATTGTTGGTCTAATGCAATCAAGCAATATTAAAGTTATCATTACACGAACAAAGTGATTCGATTATGAGAAAGGGTAACTATTTTATAGAACAACTATTGTTGGTCTAATGCAATCAAGCATTATTAAAGTTATCATTACACGAACAAAGTGATTCGATTATGAGAAAGGGTAACTATTTTATGTGAGGCAATGTAGGTAAAGATCAAAGTAATGAATTTTAATGGAGTTGGACTTAAGATCATAATAGTCGAGAAAAATTTAGGAATAATTATAGAAATCTCACGTTTTAGTTTACTTATTGTCATTATTCCCTATAAGTTTTACAAATCTTCAAAATCCCTCATTTTTTTCTTAAGGCAAAAATGTCATTAGCAATTTGTAAGAAACAAAATTTTGAAATCGCTGCCTAAAAATAAAAATAACTTTTGTAAAATCGCTGCCTCAGCAGCGATTTTACTTTTTTAGGTGAGGTAAGTCGCTGCATGTGCAGCGATTTTACCGTTTTGGTTAATATAAAATTTTATATACGTTTTGAAATTTTTGTTAATATTTTATACCCTTTAAGTTTCGGACTCGCATAAATATCGAAAAAACAAAAAATTGAACCGAACTCAAAAATTTCAGTTCTTTGGTGTTTCGGTTCGGTGTTGGTTTTCTTTTCTTGAAACTTCGGTTCTTCGGTTCGGAGTTCGATGCAAGGGTATCGAAGAACTGAACGCCCACCCCTAATCTGACCCTCTTGTTAATGTATCGACACATGTATGCAACACTCTTTTTAATGTATCAGCGCTTTGATTTTTCGGCCATTAATGTATCCAACCCTCTTTTTAGTGTATCAACGCTTATATTATTATATCCGTTTGAAGGACTTCTGTAATTATAAACTTTTAAACGATAAATTAAAATTTTCCCTTAAAAGTATGTGATTTTTGTAATATATCCAAAAATTTAAGTATTGGGCTTGAGAAAATGATAAAGTTAAAACTTAAGTTACTTAAAATTAAACAGAATATTAATAACTTAAGTTACTTAAAATTAAACAGAATATTAAT
The DNA here is from genome assembly GCA_032847665.1 of Solanum chilense. Lineage (NCBI taxonomy): Eukaryota > Viridiplantae > Streptophyta > Magnoliopsida > Solanales > Solanaceae > Solanum > Solanum chilense. Next base: position 10,121,473 of record CM064965.1, read on the forward strand.
ATTTTATTTATGAATAATATATAAATAATTATAAAATTTGTATATGTAATTACTGGTTTGGTGATTTTTGAAATAGTTTATTAGTAAAACCAAAACCAAATCAAACATTATCGATTTTCAAAATTTAAAACCAAACCAAACCAATATCATTTTTTCTAATCGATCTTATTCGGATGGCAATTCGTTTTGATTTTTTAACCATAACCATAAATCGCCCATCTTTATCTTTCTATGGGAATGATCTCAAAATTCTTGACTGTAATCCCATATGTATCTTATATGTAAAAATAAATAAATAAAGATCTCTCGCAGCAAAAAAAGAATACACAACTTTGTAGTAAAGAATGACGATCTAACTTTCCTTTTTGCTAGCAAAAATGACAATCTATGTTTTGATTGTACAACTAAGTGGAATCTAATCGAACTTACAGAAGATAATTTATGCCCCGTCTCCATTTGGAGATGCAGCTTCCTCTTGAGTCTCCTTCACATAAAGTGGTACACTCACTCCAAGTTCCCTTAATCGATTTACCAAGTCATAAAGGAATTCGAAGGTGAGTTGGGATTGCTGGTTGAAATCCTCTCTAACGCTTGGCTCGATCCTAAACCACTCTCCCAACATCTTGTGCACATGAGAACGGATCATTCTCCATGGCACTGGATGTCTCTCACACAACTTCAAATAATCTACGACTAACTCAGCTTGGTCTAGCTTACCATCTTCTTTGATTCCTGCAGTGCTCAATCCCCATTCAGCAGTTCGATATCCTGCAAATAGAGCTGGATTTTCAAGAAGAGATTCCGCTGAAAGTACCCCATCAGCACCAGTCTTTTCCAAGCAGTTATGTACATCATCCATGTGCCGTATATCACCATTAGCAAGGACAGGAATCCTAACAACGTCTCTAACAGCTTTGATGGCCTCCCAATTGGCTCTGAATTTCTTTCCATCTTTTTCATCCCTTGTTCGGCCGTGCACTGCTAAAAGAGAACAACCAGCATCCTCCAACATTTTTGCATAACTAAGTGTATCTTGCAAATTAGGGAAAACTCGTATTTTGCATGACACAGGAACATCAAGATTGTTAGCCAACTTTTCTACCAGAGACTTCACAAGAGGAAGATTATCCATGAGGAATGCTCCATAATTCCCTCGTCTCGCAATACGTTGGGGACACCTGCGTGGGACAATTTAAACCAACTAAAATAAAGATGCATGGTAAGTGATCCAAGATCCGATTAGAGAATCCAGTAAACATAGCGTAAGACAAACTACAGTAACATTCATAAAACAGTCAGCTTAGAAATGGGAAAAAAATAAGATCACAATTAAGGACATACTCATCTTGAACTGGAAAACAAAAGCTGCTTTGTTCTATGCTCTGGCAACAGAACAACCCATCAAGCCGAAGTATTTTTCTGAATTCTACTAGTCAAAACTTTACAAATCTCACAAATTTTTGCATCTTGAAACCTAATACAACTTCTAAAGCATTCCCAAATTTGTTATTATTCTGCTGCTCTACATCTGAAGGTCGTCAAGATGCAAAGCTTGTTCATTCTGTGATCAGGGCCACGAGCCCCAAGCACATCCAACTCGGTTAGGTCTGTACCAAATCTATGCCTCCTTGAACAAGAAGTTACTAGTGCACCATTTTACAAAGTCAACGACGTGACAATTTAAAATCAGTCGGTGACTCGACCAAATGCTAATTTGGTGGATCTAATTTCGAAGAATGGAATTCTTCCAACATTGAGCCTGATAAAATAGGCCTTCCAGTGGGAGTAAATTTTTCACCTGGCAATCCTAATGGAAACCTTAAGGTCATCCTTTCTGCTACTTGTAATTAGAGAGCAGCAATGCCGTCATTATCTATCATATTTTACTAAATATATGGTTCTCAAGATACAATAACTCATCAAAAATGATCACTCAACTCCCTATAACCTAAGTTACTCGGACTCGGGTGTAGGTGGTCCCACACGGATGCGGACCTAAATGTTGGATCCTTCATGATCTAATTTTTATGAGTGTTGTGAACATGTGGATAGTGTGTGCATGACAAGGTTAAAATGTGGTATTTGTGCAATGTGATGGATGGCTTGTGTCAGCCATTTACTACCACATGCACTTTGCCTATAAAAGGCTTGTTACTTCATTGTGAATGAAATACAAATGAAGGAAACATACAATACATCCTTAGTCTCTCTCTTTTTGTTTACGTTCAAGTACTCTCTATTGTTCTTCCTTTTTTACTTTAGTTTTGTTAAGTTGTTTATTTTATAACACATTATCACCACGAGACTCTACTAATTCGAATTACTCTAAATAGGTAAAAAAAAGGAAGAACAATAGAGAGAGTACTTGAACATAAAAAAAAAGAGAGGATGTATTGTATTTCCTTCATTCGTATGTCACTCAAAAGGAAGAAACAAGCCTTTTATAGGCAAAGTGCATGTGCCAGTAAATAGCTGACACAAGTCATCCATCACATTGCACAAGTAGTGCACAAATACCACACTTTTTAACCTTGCCATGCACACACTATCCACATATGACATCGACATGTCACAACACTCCCCCTTGGATGTCTATGCCTAACTAAAGAAACTTTAGGGAAGGAAAATGAGTACATATATCTTTAAATAGACATTTATTTGCTTGTTGCCTCATTAAAAATCTTGCTAGGAGAACCCAATGGGACAAAACATAGACTAAGGAAAAAAGAGTACAACGCGTATTCTACTCCCTTCGGGGATATAGAACCATGTATGGATATGGGTGCGAGGATTTGCCCAAAAATAATTAGAATATCTAAAATTTAGAGCAATAAAACCTAAATTATGAGACATTGTGTGGAGAACTTGAGGAGAATCCTGGAAGGAGCTTTACCTTATTAAAAAAAAGAATATTGGAAAGAGATCAAAGGTAAAGGAGTGACATAGAAATTTCTAATAAAAGGTATTTCATTTCCTTCAATTTCACCATAGCTTTTGCATTGATTACATAAATCATCCAAATTGTCCAGATTTTCCCCATCGATTTTGGTCAATGTACCAAAAATAGGTTGACCAAATCGGACATAGATCCCACACCCACACCCACGTCGTGTCGACACGGGTGCGCCACCAAAAGTGAAGAATTCGAGCAACTTAGCCTATAACCACATAGTTGACCTCAAGCAAGGCATAGACAGCGCTAGGTGGCTACTGCAAGTAAGCCAGTAAGGTGAAAATAGTTACTTCAGGGAGAGAAGGAGATGGAAGCAAAAGAGAGTAATGGAAAATGATTTCATCTAGGGCGCCATTACCCAACTGTCCATAGCAAACCCAAAAATAATTCTCATAAACTGACTTTTCTTTACCTCAACTAATTCCAAGTTACTGATAGAGCCCATGTTGTAGATAAATGTTTCTCAAGCAAAACAGAGTCTAGTTTTCAAGAAACCTGTACAAACTTGAATGTAGTATCCTTATCCCTAATTACTATGTTAAATTGAAATGTTAACTCGAATTACAACTGAGGCGAAAATGTATTCACAGTTCAAATACATTATATCCCTTCATCCCATAAAGTATGTTGATGTCAAGAAATACAATCCAAAATAACAAATCCTAAGATTAGACAAAGGAAACGAATGGGAAAGGAGTTTACCCCAAGTTGATGTCCACATAGTCGCAGTATGGCTCTACTCTTCGAGCTGCTTCTAGCAAAGTGTCTGGATCATTTGCACAGAATTGAACAAAAAGTGGATGGTCCTCCTGCAATTTACAAAATGTCAAAGGGATAAAGTACGAGATCAGAGCCTGGAAAAAACAAAATATATCAAACAAGGTAAGCAAGACTTGAAAAATTACAATGTAATTCCGCAAGTCAAATGTATTTGTACAATTGTTCAGTTAAGAATGTATTGAACATTTCTAAGCAACTAAAGTGAAAAGAAGTGATTAGCACATTCCATAAAATCATGCTATTCTGCCTTTTTCATTTTTATACGCAATAGTTTGTCCCTTGAAGAAAGTTAAAGGCTTTGGAGCACTATGAACTCTCAAAAATGCGCATTAGTGAGCCAAAATTTGAATCTTATGGGTTTGGGATTCTAGTTCTTTACTATTAACTTGTACACATTCAATGACAAAATACAAAATTTCAACTAAATTTACTGGATTTGAAAATTTCCAATGACAAAGTAGTTTACAAATCCGAATTTCCACACAACAATGAGAATTAGATACCTTGCAGGTAGTAAATTCAAGAGAACGATACTTCTCATTTTCACTGAAGATACGGGAGTGAAGCATAGGTGTATAAGCAGCTTGCGCACCATGCTTTCGACACAGCAGACGAAAAGGCAACTCTGAGTTGTCAACCATTGGAGCAACAATAAGTTTCGGCTCTCCTAACTTCTTCCAATGAGCCCAAGCTCTTTCTATCCGTGCTTCCCCCTTTAAGTAACCGTTCGCACAATTCAGTCCGACTGGATGCCTCCCTCCTTCTTGTTCAATGATAGATGAAGTGGTGGTGGCGTCGGAGCAAAGAAGATCGTCGTCGACGACTTCGCCGTTAATGGCGGAATTTAGGGTTTCAGTAGCCATGGAAAGGTTTCTATGAAGGTATGTGTGGTGGCGAGAATTTAGGATGAAAATGGAGCTGACGGAGATAAGTTGGAATCTCATGAGGAGGCAATGGAAATGGCTACGCCACCCATCGCCGCCGTAATAGCGGTTGGAATGAAATTAGGGTTTTAAATGGCAGGGGAAGTGCGAGGGTGGGTGGTTGGTGCTGAGGTGGACAAGGCATTTTGTTTTCTAAATATCCCTCTACAATTGAAAATATATCAAATCTGGTATAAGTCTATTGAATTGTGTGCATTGTCGTTTAGATATACTGAACACATAATTGTATTCATTCATGTATACATACTTTTAAGGTGATAAAGAATTATTTGGATAATTATGTATTTATTAATTTGTGATATTTGGAAGTTATATCTCAATTAGAGCCGTCAATATGGGCTAAGCTTGTTGGGTCAACTTAGCATAATCCGGGATTTAATAGGAGTGTGCTAAGATTTTTGAAACCCATTTAAAAAAATGATTTTTTAACTTGGCCTGAATAAGCCTGCTGATTTAAGGGGCTTGAGAAATAGGAAAACTTACATAAATATATTAAAATAAAAAAATATTTACCATTTATAACAATAATATCTTTTTTTCACTTGATCACTTTTAATTCTTTATTATTCATATATAGTATAAGTTTTAATGATAGATAATACATTTATCACATATTTTAACACACTTATAATACAATGTGTCAAAATTTTACCATACAAACATGATTTATTTCAAAAAATAATATAATTCATATATATTGCATACATAATTCACTATTAATTCATATTGCAGATTTAATATAGTATTGTTATAAATGGTAATAAATAAAAAGTATTGCTAAAATCAATAATTATTTATTAAAATGTACTAATTTATATAATTTTTTCTAAGAAATATCGGTATGGTCGGCCCCTGGGCCAGTAAAATTAATTAAAAAATATAATATATTATTAAAATTTAAAATTAAAGAGAGTCCAAACTCAAAACAATTAAGTTAATATTCATTTAAATATTTATGCTTTCACTTTAAAATTTTTTTAATAAATATTATAAAAATATTTTTATTTATGAATGTGATTAACAAATAGTAACATTAACATCATGTAATATTGACAACTCTAATCTCAATACTATTAGAGATATTACTCATCATATGGAATACACACTTGAATAAGAAGAAAATTCCTCTTCTTCAATCTACTTCTCTTGTCTTCTTCTCTTTATGATTATATTCTTATGAGCTTGATTTTATAAGAGTAAATTACGCGGATAAGCAAACTTATACTATTTAATTATCCATCATAGCTATAGTTTGTTATAATTACCACCCGCGACTAACATTATACATTAATTACGTCGACTAGCTTCAAATTTGTATAATTATTCATGTTTGTATATGTATAATTCGACAGGATGCACAAAAAATTATGTATAATATACAATTTTTTAGCCTATATACTTATACAATCCACCTCTCTCCCACTCTATGCCCTCTCTTGCTTGCCTCTCTCCTCCTCTCTCAATCTCGCTCGCCTCTCTCCTCCCTCTCCTAATCTCGCTTGCCATTTATATAAATGTATATGTATAATATACAGTTATATACAATTATATACGTATACAATTCACCTCTCTCCCACTCTATGCCCTCTCTCGCTCGCCTCTCTCCTCCCTCTCTCAATCTCGCTCGCCTCTCTCCTCTCTCTTCCAGTCTCGCTCACCTCTCTCTTCCCTCTCCCAATCTCTCTTGCCATATATACAATTACATATGTATAATATACAATTATCTCACCAATATACATATACAATTCACCATTCTCCCACTCTTTCCCCCCTCTCTCTCCTCTCTCCTCTCTCTCCCAGTCTCGCTCCCCTCTCTTCTCCATATAACATGTAACTACAAATTGTTATTATCAAACTATAGCTATGAAGTGTAATTAATTATTTTTAAGTGGCTATATGTGAAAGTTTTCCATTTTATAATACGTTATCAGCACGAGTAAATCTCTATTGTTCCCTTCAAATCTAATTTTTGATGGTACCACTCGTTGAGGTAAATAGTCAGGTAAAATGTTCTAATATCACTTCATCCTCTTTTTTTTTTGGTTTTGCTAACTCTCTATTGGTATTTGGTGTCATATGGACGTTCTTGGACGTTTTACTTTCAAACTCTTCAAACTGACTTCTAACACTATAATACTTCATTTTAAGACCTTATAAACTCATGACACACATGTTAGACTCTAGTTCACCTTAGTTCATTTTAGGGGTTGCATGAACAATCTCTCTAATTAGTGACTACTCTTTCCACAAAAAAAATGATTATCTATACCCATTAAATATTTCCCCTAACAACTCTTATCACATTTTTGGTATGCGAGAACTGAAGATCCATTTCCAATATACTTTCTACGCGAGACTTAGGGTTAGACACCCTTTCTTTGTTGAACTTAAGAGTTGGATCATTGGAGGAACCTTGAACGAAAAACCTTTGTTGGAACCTAGTACAACAATGTCCATCAAATCTTGAATGTGAAAAGTAATTGCCAATAGTCTTTGCCCTCTTGCCTCCCTAGACCTTTTCCTAAGCTTCTCATCTTAAATTTGTTGAGAATGAAACATAAAATGAGAAATATCTATTTCCTTGATGAGAATGACTAAACGAAATTCCTTAACCTCCATTTGAGACACTCCTAAAATAAATTTGCTCATCTTTTCCCTAGAATCAACAACCATAGAAGGAGCATTTTTGGATAATTGTGTGAATTTCAAGAAATACTTTTTCACACACATATTCCCATGATAAAGGTTGATAAACTCAAACAACTTTTCCTCAGTCATTTGAAGGGAAAATAATTTATCAAGGAAAATAACCTTCAACTTTCCTAATTAAGATGACCCGCATCAATCGCACATCCTATCTTCTATTAGTTAAACTAAATTTGAGCAACACCCTTAAGATTATATGCGGTTAATTCCATTTTTCCACCATTATCACTACTATGATCATTAAATTTTATAAATATGATCAATGAACTCTTGATGATCTTCCTCAACCTTGGAACCATAAAACAAAGGGGGATTCATCATAGTGAAGTCCCTCATTTTAGATGGGGTTGTACCCACTTTAGGTTCGTACGAGCACTAGTATCCCTATTTTCTTGAGACGTCATAACTTGAGCCAACACTTAAAAAAGCGATCCAAAAATCTAGATTAGTCACTTTTTCGGCCAATAGATCTGACAAAACTTGAGGAACTTGAGAAGTTTCTTGTTCTACAATCTTATTAACATTCCTTCTAACATATGAGGGGCATATCCTAAAAAACATCGGATAAGGATTAAAAGAGAGATACATAGATTTAAACTCTATTGCACGAATTTAGAGTGATGAAAAGAGTGAAATTTCCCGGATGTCTTGTAGCTTCCTATTCATATATGGGGCACACTTCATATTCATGAGCAAGACTCTACCCAATTTGGCTTATGAGACATCCTAGGACCTTTCTGTATTCTCTGAAAACAAAGTTTATCACGATCCAAAGTATACTCTTGGTATAAGATAGTGTATAGAACCTCGTTACACCTAATTTTCGTACCAAATAAACTCATGAAATTTGGTATATCCCTCATACCGAAAGAATGAGATTCTACTTGCCAAGGTGAAACCCGTACACATCATCTTTTTCTTAATTGGACCCAACTGATAGGTCATTTAAGACAATCCTATGTGGGCATGTCATTAAGGAATAGAGTTTGCTAGTAGATACTATCTTATTTGAGCCTCCACTGCAAAACCCTCTCGATGATAAGTCTAAATTCCAACATAATAGACAAAAGTCAAATATTCTTTACAAAATAGGAAAGGCAATGACCAATAGAATTAATGAAATACCTATTTTAAGATCAAAACTTAAAATAGCTACTTAAATTACAAGTCATGCATAGGTGAGAAAACCTTTTTAACAAAGTGAACCCATATGTGAAAAATACCTTACACAATCATAATCATATTCGTAATTGAGATAACCTTTCACGACATCATTAGTACTTTCATCTAAAATTTAATTAAATATCATGTATTAACATTATCCATTAGAATACTTAATCACAATGAAAAATCATAATTTTGTGAAAACCATGTAGAATTAGGAAAAACCCCAATTTGTTCAATTGAATTTGAGATTGTGGAATTCAAAACCTTGGGACCATATGGAGAAATGGACTCTATGGGTGAATACCAACATACCTTTATACTTAAAGCCTAAGATGAATAGTGAATTGATGCACTTGAATGAACTTTGTCTTCTTTTTCTTCTTCCTTAGGTTGGGAGGGAATTCGGGAGATTGAATTTGGTTGAATTTTGTGAAATTAGGAGAATGGGTTCAAATTGAGTAGTTTTAGGACTTAAAATCCTTATATAGGAATAGAGATATCAAAAAGGTTGGCGCAAGCCTCGCGGGCCAAGGCGGGTTGGCCTTTCATTCAGAAGGGTCTGAATATCCTCAACCTAACCTAACCCTTGAAGGGCAAAGGGCTGGGGTAGGCTAAACCTTTTTTAACATTTGTTTTAAAACTTATAATTCTATAACATTAAGAAAATGAGAAGATTTTCAAATCAAATATGAAAAACAATGGTGTTGTTTTAACAACACTAGCAAGAAGTTTAGTGTAATTAGTATGTATCTTACATACTAAATACGCGAGCAAGATAAGTAAGTTATAAGCAAGATTGGAAGGAGGCGAGGGCGTGAGATTATGTAAATGCATCCTATTTACATGAAAATCTACTTTGATAGATTGTTATCTAGAACATATTAACCTAATTTTTGAGTCCATATATTCTGAGATATATGCATCTGAACATACTAAAATCTGATAAGATTCATAATATTACAACATAGCGTGTATTTATGTAATCAAATTATTGTAAGTCACCTAATAAAAAGTTTTGTCCCATGGGCTGACCCTGTCCTGACCCTGATCAAGCCTCAAGGGCTAATGACTTATATGGGCAGGGCTTATAAGCCCTAATTTTAAAAAGGCATGAAAATCCTATCCAATCCTACCCCAATAACGGGATGGTCTGGGCCGGCCCCATGGGCTAAGCCCATTTTGACGGCTCTATATAGAGCTTAAGATATAAGAAAAACTGACATATTTTAGAATTAAAAAAATTAGGAAATGACTAAGCACTTATTTGGTGAATGTGCTTGGTTTAGAACAATGGAGGAAGCTATGATGCAATGAGCTGGTATCAAATTACAATCCGGGGGTGTGCGACAAGTGTTATTAGAGATTAAGAGGAAATATCTAAAAACAATACAGAAGGATGAAGCGCACATAATTGGAAGCTGTTTTGTGGAGAATTTGTACATACAGAGAGAGCCATTAAGCAAATCAAAGAGGATTTAGTGGAGAGATTGATGATACCTAGTTTAAATATGAAATTGTAGAGACGTAGAGGTTTAACACATAGATTGAAGTTGTAACTAGTTAATTTTTGTTTATTTGCATTCTGAGGCCTATGATTGTCCTTCTGTTTGAAAGAAGATGACAAGGTGCTCTTTAGTTTGTATTTTTCTGGATTATGTTTGTCAATGGTAATGTTTATACTGTTACCGAAAAAAATTAGGAAAAAAACCCCCAAAAATTAATTACCGGAACTTCCTATGGTCCATAGGGATTTTTATGGATCGTTGGTTCAAATGTAAAAAGGTTCAAAAGCCTTAACTTTTGACCAATTTTGACGAGATCCGTCTATGGTCAATAGGAATTTCTATGGTTTGTAGACCCTAACTGTAGAATTCAACTTTGATCTCAAAATTTTATTAAGTGTGGGACCTACATATGAGACTCATCTATGACTTGTAGATCATTTGACGGGACATCTTAGTGAGTCAGAGAAGGAAGTATTGGGACTACATTTACAAAATCATTTAAACCTTTTTCTACGGATGCCTTCAACGGTCTTTAGAAGATTTACGACCAAGAGTATGGACCCATAGAACACAATAATATCCAAAAGTGTTCCCTGACGAGTCCCAATGCTCTTATATGACTCAATCTAGTTGGATGAATGTTTGACATTCATGGAGGAGACATTTTCTATTTTTGCTAGATATATTAGGTGGTTGCACTCAACGGAGATTTATGTGGCTAAAGTATAGTGAAGACATCATTTAGTTTATGAGTTCACTTGGGGACCGAGCGTGACTTGCGAACTAAGCATCCTTACTAGTTCGACACTTCAAATACTTTTTGGCTTTTAACTTTTGAGGACGATAGTCCTTTTAGAAGTGGATGTTGTATTGACACTCTAGGTCATTTTATCTGCTTACTGATGACCACATGGAACTAGTAGTTTGGTGACTTATCCATTCATTTGGTTTTTATATGAATTTTTAAATTTTATAGCTTTTGAAACTTGAACGGCTTATTTAAGTCAAATCATCATGTAAACGGTCTCAAAATATAATTTCGATAGTTCTATTAGATCAGGAACATATAGTTTAGTATAATAGAACCTTTGGTTTGGTTTTGAGGCTTTGAGACTCATTTTCAGAAAATCTGTGGCTTTTGGCATAAATAGATCCTTGGGTGGGAGACCTAGTTTTTGTCGAGACAAAGCCTGTTGGTAGTATAGACCTCTCTATATACTTTGCATACAAAATTTGTTATGGTAGCATAATTTGTTTCTATGCACGAGATTCTGAATAAATCTCGAGCCCTCATTGGGGCAAAACTTATTGGTTGAGTTAGTGCAACCCTTGGTGTTGCTTCTCAATTTGTTCTTCACATCTGAATATTTTGAGCATTATTTCACTAATTTAATGAAATTTTCCGTAGCAGTTGTAGGCTTGGCGTGGTGTTTGTGTAGGCCTTTCTTCTTGGTCTTCACTATGTTATTGTTGATCCACTCGATAACACTGATAGACTACTGGTCTCCAATTATTAATTGATTATTGAGATTGAAATATTTGGGTCTCGCTATCATGATAATTAATGTGGTGACCTTTATTTAGTTTATGCCTTTTTTCAGCAACTTATTTCTCATAATTCCTCATTGTGAATAAATTTCAACGCTCGATTAAGAGTGTAAATCGTTGTGAAATATTTTGGACATGGTAGGCTCGTGTTTATCATGTTAAACATGTAGTTTCACTCGAATCCTGTCAGTTTTGATTATTTATTGAATCCTCTAAAGTTTAGATGTATGATATGTTTTGGGGCATTTTGATGCTCACAAACTCCTTGATCTAGGGAGAATCATTTGATAGAACTATTTTAGGGATAGCTTGCACGGATTGAATAATAATTTTTTTGCCTCATTTTAGTTTCATCTTTAATTTCTTCAAATTAGGTGTCTAAATGACCATATTAATACTAGATCATTAATATGATAGAGTTTCTACATTTAGAGGTGGCTTAGAAGGGAAAGAATCTAATTTAGAGATAAGAAGCGCACATGGTCGACTTCGAGGTGGGATACGATTTACTATTCTTTAATATTTTTGTGATTGTGCTAGCACATTAATTAGCTAATTTGTTGGGATGGTTTCGCGCATGTGTTGGGGAATATATTGTAATTGTTTGCCTTAGCCTTATTATGGTTATTTTTGAGTAATTGTTGATATTTCTATATTTGCTAATTTTTTAGTCCTAGTGAGTATATCTTAGGCCAGAATTGCGTTTTTTTTTAAGTGTTGTCCTAGCTTTGGTCTAGTTACTTCAAAAGTTGATTTTTTGAGCCTGTAGGGTTAATTTAACATTTTGTGCTTGTTATAGATTAGACCCTCTAGGTTAGTATATGACCTTCGGGTAGACTTTTGTCACGACCCAGCCTACACTCTAGCATCGTCGGCACTCGAGAACCATTGCTGGTCCCCAAGCAAACTCTCATCCTAGTTGACTACAAGCGAAAGAATAACTCAAGTATGCAAAAGCTTAAAATTGAAATAAATTCAATAAACTCAAATGCTCAACTTTTTAAAAAGTCTCTACAATACTCAAAATAAAAGTAAATACAGGAAATCCTCAACATTGTCAATGTATGAAGCCTCTACTATTACAGAAGGATATTAGGACAAGATTTGAGACATCTCAAAACTAATAATTGTAAGATAAAGGTGAAGTCCTTCGGAATATAAGAAGTGTTACCACAGATGAATGAAAGCTCACATGACCTCAACGAAACACCTATTGATGATCCTGAATACCTGTATCTGTCATGAAACGATACAAGCCAAATAGCTCAGTATATGGAATGTACAAGCACACAAGGGGAATTATAAAGCATAAATATAAGCTTGAACTGATGAAAAGAAACATACTTACCTCTCTCAACTCACTCAACTCAATTAATCAAAGTGAACTTCAACTCAGGGAAAATAGGGCTCAACTCAATAATAAGATACTTGACTTAGTGAAGCATAGTCAACTCAAAGAGATAAGACTCAACTCAACAGTAAAATACTCAACTATGGATACTCAACAATAAATCAACAATAAAATAATCATAGCGGAACCATCATAAGATAATGGTATTTCTTAAATGCATGCATAAGAGATAATAATTCAATCATTTAAATCAATAATCAAGAGAACCCATGACAATTGAAGAAAACCCTAACTCAATTGGGGCTTTCTAATTGTGAAAATAGGAGAATTTGGAAACTCATGAATTAATGGAAGAAATCCGTAGATGAAAACTATCATACCTCAAAGCCAATTTCTTATCTTCAATTGAGGAATAGAGACTTGACTTGAAACCCTAGTTTGAATTTCTCTTCTTCAAGCTTTCTAGAGAGAGAAATATTTTGTAGAGGAGACTTGTTCTTCTTTTAGAAATTTGAGAGAAAGATTTTATGGAGAATTTTGGGGGTTAAAATGCTTATATGGGGGTCTTGGTGAAGGTTAAAATGACATAGTATTATGCTAGACTAATTAGGAAAAGACTCAACTACCTGTGAAAATAAATATCGACCTAAGATCGATGCCCCTTATCGACACATGGTGGACTGATCGATGGTTTACCCTGCATCATCGTCATCCATAGTAATAAACTTGATTTAGAGGTCCTTACCTACAGACCCTCGACCACAGACGTGGACCCACCAACGGTCCATTGGTCGGGCTATGGTTTTGCGCTTATGAGTCTTAGTTGGGGTGAAAACCCACTAACCACACCTATAGGCCGTGGTCCAATCCACAGGCCATGGGTGACCTCCATCGCATGACACTTGCAAATTGAAAACTAAAACTTTGACCATTCTCGAATCCGGGGTGTTATAATATCTCCCCTTCGGATCATTCGTCCTAGAATGAGATTCAAGCTAGTACGAAAAGAGAGCAGGAGAGAAACTAACAATCTAATCATCAACGAAACTTTTTATAAATACATATAACCAAGGAGGAAATATCGACCCCAAGATAGGATGTAATCAAACATCATGAGAGGTGTGGAACTAAATCTAACAACCCATCGTGTATGCAATACACACATTTGAGGAAGAAACATCTATTCCAATCTCAACACATCATAAAACATCACATATTGAAGTCTACATGCAACTCATATTCTAATGCATATAAACATGTAGAAATCAATAAATTGACTCATTTTCTTAAAACATAACTTTTTTATTAATCATGCATAGTAAGGAAATCATAGAAACATTTGACACACACGACACCAAACAAAGAGTAGAACATGAGGAACTCATTATCTCAAGCTAGAGTAGGATTAAAAGGAAAGAGATGAGGATATAGACATATAATAACAGCCTCAGCCTCCCAAATAGCACACTCAACTAATTGATTCCTTCTCAACACTTTCACAGAAACAACTTTGTTTCTCAACATCTTCACTTGTAAGTCTAAAATCTCAATCGGACCTTCTTTATAAGAAAGATTCTCTAACTCCCAAACCATCTAAGGGAACTATAGTCGTTGGATCACCAAAACATTTATTCAATATAGAGATATGGAAAACCAAATGCATCGTTGCCAACTCATTAGGCAAATATAGTTCATAAGCGACCTCAACAACACGTCTCAAAATCTGATATGTGACTGTATAATGAGGAAAAGATTTTGTTTCTTACTAAGTCTAATTACACCCTCCATGGGTGAACTTTTAAAGTATATTGAATCATGAACATTAAACTCAAGATCTCTTCTTCTTACATCAACATACGACTTTTGCCAACTTTGAGCCATTTTAAACATTTCTCTAATAAGTCGAACCTTCTCTATGATCTCATGTACTAACTCAGGACCTATTATGACAACTTCACCCACTTCAAACCAACCTATAGGACATCTAAACCTTCTACCATATAGTTCCTTAAATGAAGCCATATTAATACACGAGTGATAGCTATTGTTATAAGAACTTAATCAACGACAAATGATCATCCTAATTACCCTTAAAATCAATCACACATGCTTTTGACATGTATTCCAAAGTTTGGATAGTATGCTCTGATTTCCCATTGATTTAGGGATGAAAAGCCTTACTAGACTTAACACGAGTACCAAGACCCTTTTGGAAAAATTTCTAGAACTCAGATTTTAATTGGGTGCCACGATTGGAAAATATGGACAAAGGCACTCCATGAAACTAACAATTTCTCCCAAATACAACTTAGCATAATCCTCAGCCGAATGAGAAACCTTAATGAGGATAAAGTGAACTGACTTCGTCATTCGATCTATTATAACGCAAATCCGGTAGTGTCACCAGGTGCAAGGCAAACCAACAATAAAATCCATATTCAAATCTTCTAACTTCCAAGTAGGAATGTTGATATCTTGGGACAAACCTCCCAGTTTTTATTCTCAACTTTCACTTGTTTCCGCAATATCATTTTTCATCCCATTCCACCAATAGACTCCAAACTTCACGATTCATGTTGGTGTCTCTCTGGTGAATAAAGTATCGATAATTGTGGGCTTATGACGATCATTTCTCTCAATTCATCAACATTAGGAACACACAAGCAACCTTGGTATTTACTACACCATCTCTTCACTAGGAGAAAGTGTCAGCGGATTTCTTAAGCACCGCTTCTTTTAAGTCGATCAAAGTTGGATCAAGACCTTGCTTGGCTTTCACATCTGCCAGTCAAGACGATTATAAAACATTGTGGAAAATTAGCACCACCATTGGTAGAGTCCACTAATGAAACATCTAATCAAGTTATGAACATCTTGAACCAACTTCTTCTTACCTTCTTTAGTGGGGGAAACACTTCCCAGACACACATGACTAAGAGCATCAGCTACTATGTTCACCTTATCGAGGTGATAAAGAACGCTCATATCATAATATTTCAATAACTCAAGCCACCTTCAATGGCAAAGAATTATATCCTTCTAATTAAACACATATTGCAAACTCTTGTGGTCAGTAAACACATCTACATGCACACCATACAGATAATGCCGCAAAATCTTTAAGGAAAAAACAACTACCGCTAGTTCTAGGTGATGTGTAGGATAATTCTTGTCATGAATCTTAGGTTATCTTGAGGAATAACAAATAAATTTCAATTTTTCATAAGTACACAACCTAGAGCAATTCTTGAGGCATCACAGTAAACAACAAAATCATCAGTCCCTTCTGGTAAGGTCAACACCTGAGTGCAAGTAAGTTTATCTTCAACTCTTGGAAACTCTTCTCACACACTTCAGACCATATGAACTTAGCCTTCTTTTCAGTCAAAGCCATCAAAAAAGAGGCAATTAACGATAAAACCTTAACAAACCTTCTATTATAACTGGCTAAACCAAAGAAACACCTAATATCTAAAGGGGATAGAGGTCTAGGCCAACTCTTGAATGTTTTCTTCTTCTTAGGATCTACCTCAATAACCTTAGTTGAAACAATATCGCCAAGAAAAGGTACAAACCTTAACCAAAACTCACATTTACATAAACTTTGCAAAAAGTTATTGGTCCTTGAGAATTTGCAAAACATTCCTCCAATAATCAATATGTTCATCCTCAATTCCAGAATAGATTAATATCATCAATGAACACAATCACGAACATTTCAAGGTAATATCTAAACACTATATTCATCAAATACATAAATGCCTCTAGATTATTAGTCAACCTAAACAAAATTATGAAAAAGTCATATGACCCTTTCGAGTTCAAAAAGCCATCTTTGGAATGTCATTTTCCTTCATCTTCAATTGGTGATAGCCTGACTGAAGGTCTATTATAGAGAAGTAAATTTTTCCTTGAAGTTGGTGATATACCGTGGTTTCACAGTATTTTTCATGCGTTTTCCTTAAGTTTAGTGTGTCCAAAAGCCTTTTTGTATTATTTTTTATGTAAGTTTCTCTTTATTTGTAGGAAATCTGTCTAAACGATGAATGCAGAAGTTTTTTTGAGCAAGAAATGCAGAAAAGTACCACCTACGGAGCTTGTGATGGTTCGTCGTGCCCGTGACGGTCCGTAGGTGGAATTATAGTGCAGCTGCTGAAGGAAGATGGGGAAGTCTGACCAAATATGGGGTTACGGAATGCATGATGGACCGTCATAGCCATGACGGTCCATCCTGCTGGTTCGTCATGAACATAAGAGAAGTAGTCCCAGTACCCAAATTCCAAGAGTTCAAGTGTTATGGAACGGATACCCCCTATGGACCGTTGTGCCTGTGACGATCTGTCATACCTGACGTTGAGGATAATGAAGAGAGCAACAGAAGAATTTGCATAAATATGGGACGAAGGAGTCCATGACGGCTCGTCGTGACCACGACGATCCGTCGCGAGGTCCGTCGATCCAGTCGCGTTTTGACAGATTTCTAGCAAAGAGTCCTTATTTAATTAGGTTTTTTATATTTTATAAATAGTTCGAAAAACCTCCTTTTTGTGGTTAGACTCTTGATTATTTTTAGACTCTTTGTTAAACTCTTGGTTATTAGAGCTTCTTATGTGGATTAGACTTGGTGATTATTGTAAACTTTTGGAGAATCTTTAGTCTTCAATTAAGTTCAGTAATTGATTGTTGGTGACTTTTGTTAATTAATCAAGTGAACTTTTTGATTTTATCCTTTATCATTGAAGTAAGTGCATGAATTCTTATATTACATATTTGAATATTGTGATTATGACTATGTGTAACTAAACTCCATAACTAGGGTTGTGGGGAACACGTAAACCCTAGTTACTTTTATTAATTGATTGAACTCCAGAATTTGAAGCTGTTAGTTGTCTCCTTTAATTTCGTTAGTTATTTTCATTTATTTAGAAATACAAAACCCCCCTTTTATCATTTTTTCTTTCCAAGGAAATAATTGACTAAATAGTAGTAATAATAGATTGAGGTTAAGTATGAACTATTTTCCTCGTGGAAACGATCCCAACCTCATTAGTTGGGTTCTTTACTTGATACGACTGCTTTACTTCTTATTAGAGAAGTAAGTTTGAGCATATCAAATTTGGTGCCGCTGCCGGGGAAAGTAACTTTTGGATTAATTTAAACTTATTACTATGGTTTAGTCAATATTTTCTTGATTTTACTTTGTTTTATTGTTTTTGATTTTTGCAGAACCATCTTCCTTGTATGCCAAATACACGGAGAAGAAGTGAACCCCTTGTTTCCCTATGATAACAAATTAGAGCATACACTACGCAACATGAATCGGAACTTGGGTATTAATGATGATGATCCAAACCAGAACATCCTAGCTCCGGTTGATGTTCATGGTCAGTTGTTACCCGATGCTCCAGGTGAGAACCAATAGAGGGGACAAAACCACGCTCCACGTCCTCAAGAATACTGCAGAGGCTATGACAATATAGCAGAATCCGATGGGCCACTTGTCTTGCCCCGTCTACCACCAGGCCACACCTTTGTGGTAACTAGTAGCCTGATGCAAATGCTCACTGCCAGTAGGGATGCACATGCCTATATAGCTAAGGTAAGGGCAGTGTGTAAAAGCTATGTAGGGAGGCCTGACTTGAACTTTGATGTAATAACACTAAGAGTGTTTCCTCTCTCACTGGCGGGAGAGGCTGCTATTTGGTTCACTGAGCTCCCTTACAACTCAATTTTCACTTGGAACCAACTAAGGGACGTTTTCTTAGCACGCTACTACCCGGTCTCCAAGAAACTAAACCACAAAGATAGAGTGAACAACTTTGTGGCACTACCAGGAGAGTCAGTTAGTAGTTCTTGGGATAGATTCACCTAGTTTGTGAGAAGCGTTCCCAATCACCACATAGATGATGAGTCACTGAAGAAATACTATTATCAAAGACAGGATTGTAATAGTAAAGTGGTGTTGGATACTATAGCGGGTGGTTCTTATGGGGAGTGTCCTTATGCTGAGATTTGTGAAAAGTTAGAGAAAATATCCAGAATAATAAATCTTGGAGTACAAGGAAGTCAGATACTGGGAGAAACACCTTCGCAGTGCAATCCACTCACAACCCAGCAATAGATGAGATCCGTGAAGAGATGGCATAGATGAAAACTGAGCTTGGGTTGGTATTAAAACATATCACTAGGGGTGCAGAAAAGATAAATGCAGTTAACTACTTGTCTAAATCACCACCACCAAATAATGAATGCTATTATGCAGAGGATTCCTCTGCAGCAAATGAGTACAAGGGGGGTTTCCGACAGAGTACCCAAGCCTCAAATCAGGATAATTGGCGCCAAGGTCAAGGGAACCAAGGTTGGATGTATCGTAACTATAACCATGAGGGTCATTATGTCCGAGATGGAAACTACAACCGCAACAACAACTTCAACAGGGGTAACTATGGTAACAGAAATGATAGGAATGGGCCCTATGTCCCTCCTCAAAATCGTGAAGTTACTCCTAGGGATGGTGGAGATAGTATGGCGCGAGTTGAGGATATGTTGCACACAATGATGAGGAGGTTTGATGCTAGTGATGAGCACATTAAAGAGTTAAGGAGTGATTTAGCGGGTATTGGGCAAAAAGTCGATACACATGCAATATTGATTAAGCAGATCGAGTTGCAAATGGCCCAATTATCCGCGACTGTGAACACACGGCAACCGGGCACTCTTCCTAGCAACAATGTCCAAAATCTGAAAAATGATGCACATTGTATGACAATCACTACTCGGGATGATAAGCAAACCATTGACCCACCTATGCCGTCTAATGAGGAAAAAGTGAGAAAGGATAATGATAAGGTGGTAGAGGGTAGTGGTGAAGCAGAAGATAGCACTGGAAAAGATGCAGAAGTCCCTATAAAGGTAATTCCCATGCCTAGACAACCCCACTTTCCTCAGATATTAGTGAAAATGACCGAGGATGGTAAATATCGGCGTTTTATAACAATGTTGAAGCAACTTATTATCAATGTCCCTTTGGTAGAAGCTCTAGAACAAATGCCCGGTTATGCCAAGTTTATGAAAGATCTGGTTACAAAGAAAAGATCGGTCACTTTCGAGGATGATGATAGAATGCAGCATTGTAGTGCTATTGCTACAAGATCTCTTGTACAAAAAGAAAGAAGATCCGGGTGCGTTCACTATTCCCTGTACAGTCGGGTCATTACATTTTGCGAAAGCATTATGTGATATGGGGGCAAGCATAAATCTCATGCCCCTCTCGATTTACAATAAGTTGGGTTTAGGTGACCCAAAGCCCACTACGATGCGGCTACTAATGGTTGATCGAACAGTGAAAAGGCGTATAGGGATACTCCACGATGTGCTAGTAAAAGTGGAGTCGTTCATATTTCCAGCAGTTTTTTTTATTCTTGATTGTGAAGTCGATCTTGAAGTGCCTATTATTCTTGGGAGGCCATTCCTTGCTACGGATAGAGCCTTAGTTGATATGGAAAAGGGGAAGATGAAATTACGGTTGAACAATGAAGAAGCGACCTTCAACATTTGTAGGTCCATGAGGCAGAGTGGTGAGCTCCAATCAGTATCTGTTGTATCCTACAAAGAAAAGATGAATAAGGATAATGACCTAAAAAGTGAAAAAAATGAGAGTTTATGGTTGGGGATTTGGTGTTTTTAGACAGTTCTAGGTTGCGTTGGCTTCCGGGCAAGTTCAAGTCCAAACGGAATGACCCTTACTTGATTACCCAAGTATTCCCTCATGGAGTAGTTGAGTTAGAAACCAATGAGGGAGTTGCGGTTTAAGATGAATGGAGAATGAATAAAACTCTATTTTGGGCATACTGCATTGGTGAATGAATTGATAGAGGCATACCATATTGATGAAGGCTGAGTAATCAAGTGTCCTTAGTCGTGCCGCGACGTTAAATCAGGCGCTTGTGGGAGGCAACCCAATACTTATAGTTTTTTTCTTTTTACTAATGGTAGTATTTCCTACTAATGGGTTATAAATTTGCAGGCACATCACCAGGAAATCCTGCAGAAAATCACTCTGCTGCAGTCACTGAAGGACCCATCGACGACCCGTCACAGACGCAACGGAACGTCACATGAATCCGTCATGCCAGGTATGTCTTCTTTTATTTTTAAAACTAGGGCACACGCGACGGAACCAATGACGGACCGTCACAACAGCGACAGAGCGTCGTCGGGGACTCGTCGCGTCATTAATGAAGCGTACCCGACCCGACCAGGCTGGGGTTTTTAAAAAATTTTAACGATTAAAACCCCCACCCGCTTCATTTCACCCATTTCCTTCCCTCTTCCTCCCATTTCCCTTCCTTTTCAACTTCCAATTTCCTACCTTTTGTTTCTTTCAACCGATCATTTTCCCGAATTCCCCAATTTTTATAATCTACTCTCTACTAGTCGCAGTCTGCCGCTGTGGTTCTTTACTTGATCACCAAGTACCTTCCTCGCTTGTTTTTCTCAAATTCTGAGGTATGTGTCTCTGATTTATACCCATTTACATTGCATTTTTGTTTATTAATTAGTATTAGCCTATTTCTTATTGATGGGTTCATTCTTTAATACATATTCTGTCTGACCTAGGTTGAGCTTCAAAATTGCTTTGTTAAAACTCTAGAAATAGGTGCTTTAGCATTACTAGTTTACTAGGTATTTAGGTTAGACAAATGTAGGTCAAAACACTAACAATTCCATTTGGGTCATAGGGGATGAATGGGGCATACCCCGTTCTATCACTGAATGACTAAACGAGACCCCGATGACGGACCATCGTACCCACGACAGACCGTCATTGGCTCCGCTCCAACATCCCTTACACCCCACTGTCCAATTTCACCAAGTGTCCACCAACGGACACATGCGACGGACTGTTGTTCCCATGACGGTCCGGTCTGCACAACCGTTCTGGTTGTCAGATACCCTGTTCCCAAGGGTCTCTCATTTTTTCTAAGTGTCCTCCAACGGACACATGTGACAGACCGTCATTCCCACGATTGTCCATCCTGCACATACCGTTATGACTGTCAGAGACCCTATTCCTAAGTGTCTCTCACTTTTTCTAAGTGTCCTTTGATACGCTCAAACTTACTTCTCAAATAAGAAGTAAAGCGGTCGTGTCAAGTAAATAACCCAACTAATGAGGTTGGGATCGTTCCCACGAGGAAAATAGTTTAGACTTAACTTCAATCTATTATTACTATTGTTTAGTCAATTATTTCCTTGGAAAGCAAAAATGATAAAAGGGGGGTTTTCTATTTCTAAATGAATGAAAATAACTAGCGAAATTAAAGGAGACAACTAACAACTTCAAATGTTGGAGTTTAATCAATTAATAAAAGTAACTAGGGTTTACGTGTTACCCACAGGTTCATAACTTGATAATTCTAACTATAACTATTCTTTCCTAGTATCTTCCATGCAAAATGATAAGTTATGTATTTCTAAATCCTTGGTCCGGAATCTAGAAAATTTCACTCCGCACCTTGTTTTGGCTACGTGTGTTGCTATACTAACCCTTATCTTTACCTCATATTAAGCATCGTATTCGATATTTGAATAAGTTATTACCTCGTACCAATCAATACTACCTATTAGATAGTATACACTAAATCTATGTTGATAATTCTTTTCCTATTATCTACCTTCTTGGTCCGGCAAGTAGCATTAAGGCGAGTTCTAAAGTTGGCCATCCGTTAAAAAGACTTCTAAGCGAAAGAATTGTCAATACATGCAAGACACTATTCTAGAATTTTTATTTTAGTTAGGTTTTACCTCATTTTTCGCCTATGGTTCCCACAACTCTAGTTATGAAGTTTAGTTACCCATAGTCATAATCACAATATTCAAATATATGATATAAGAATTCATGCACTTACTTTAATGAGGAACAAAAAAATCCGAGGTTCGCTTGATTAATCAACAAAAATCACCAACAATCAATTACAAGAGTATCAAAATATTCAAGAGTCTCACAAAGGGTCTAAAAATAATCAAGGGTCTAACCTCAAAAAAGAGGTTTTTCAAACTATTTATAAAAATTAAAAACCTAATCAAATAAGGACTCTATTTGCCGGAAATCTGTCAAAATGCAGCTGGATCAACGGACCTCGCGACGGATCGTCATGGTCACGACATACCGTCATGGACTCCGTCGTCCCATACTTGTGCAATTTCTTTTGCTGCTCTCTTCATTACCCTCGACGGCAGGTATGACGGATCGTCACCGGCACAACGATCCGTCGAGGGTCTCCGTTCTAAAATAATTGAACTCTTGGAACCCCACGCACTCCGTAACCCCACACTTGGTTAGACTTTCCTATCTTTCTTCAGCAACTGCACTACGATGCCACCTACGGACCGTCATGGGCATGGAACCGTCACAAGCTCCGTAGGTGGTTCTTTTCTGTATTTCTCGCTCAAAAACCTCCGCATTAATCTTGTAGACAGATATCTGGCAAATAAATAGAAACTTACATAAAAATTAGTACGAAAAGGCTTTTGGACCCACTAAACTTAAGGAAAAAGTATTAAAAATTCCGTGAAACCACGATATATCAACACCCTCAACTTAAATTCGTTATTTGTCCTTAAGCGACACACTATGACTCAATACAAAATCTTTATACAATAGTATCCATGTTTTATCCTTCGCAATCATTTGGCTTTCAATCCCGATCAATCTCATCATATTTATGCATGCTATCACTATTAGGCTTGAATTATGTGGAATCAGACCATGACACAGACTCACCATGCACTAACTCTACTGCTCTCATCTGACGCGTCTGGACACCCTCAGTAGTGTCCTCAGCATCAACAACACTATCAGCAGTGCCTCCCGCTATCTCCACATTTCTGGGGCTAGACGCCCTAGTAGCTCACTCTACTGCTCTCATTTGATGCGTCTCCTCATCAGCAAGTGAGTCTCTTCTCGCAGCCTCTATCTCACAGTGCTCCTTCTTCCGTGGTCGAGCTTCATCCTCCTCTCGACCCCTACGCCTCTTGGCATGCTCTCGAGGGAGAGATGGTAGAATCTCTGATGTGGCGAATAGGGCTGCCATCACTGTGTCTTCAGCAGGCTCTGTAGAAGGGGCCTCAGACTCAGGCACCCTAGCCTCTAAGATCATATCGATATCTGCGCGAAGACTCTCGACTGCAGCCTGAAGGGTCGACACATCCACCTGAGGGGCTGGTCGAGCTAACACCTGCAACTCAAAAGCGTCCAAGCGCTGATGAACCTCAGCGATCTTCCGCTCTGTGTGCTGGACCATTCTCCACTCCAAGCGCTCTTCTGCCTCAGCAATAGACTTCTGCATCCAAGGCTGGATGTGATGCAGAAGTGTAGCCATCTGTGCCTCTAATTTCGAGACCCTAGCAAGCGGGACCAGAGCGGAGAAAGGGGCTGAGCGAGAGGAGCTCGAGGCAGTGCTACTACCCAGGATAGACTCGATGGGGTAGTGTCAGTGGAAGCCACCTTTGTTGCCATGCGGGCCTGTGTTACCGTATCAGCCAAATTGTCACCAAGTGGAGGCAATCTGGATGGGGCCCTTTGCGTGGAGCCAACTCATTGGCCTTATCCCTGATGAGGCCGATATCAACAGTTCCCAACCGGGTCTTGAGCTGATCAACGTGCCATATAGGCACACCTGCGGACCTGTATTGAGAAAATATCATGCACGGGAAAGGGTAAGTAGTATTGACCTTAGAAGCCCTCTCGTGCATGACTACATGTAGAAGCCAAGCAAAATCCATCTCAAATCTGGCTATCATCACCGCCATCAGTACTGTTCGATCCCATGTGACTATATTATCAGCGGCTGTGGGGGAAAGGCAGTGGCGGACAATCAACCACAAAAACTTCACCGTGAAGGTCAGGTTAGCCTTCTTGATGGCTCCCTTCGTCTCGGTCACCCAGTCAGCACCCTCTCCATCAACGGACAAGTGCAGGGACATCCACCGCTTGGTGGTCTCTCTCAGCGATGGCTCACGCAGGAATTGGACATCTTTGACAATCTGCCATTGTAGTAAAACTTGGCAATGAGAGGGATCCGGTTAGCATAAACATTCTTGCCGTATAGATATCGGCGGATGGCAGGAAGAGAGATATCAACCTGAATACCACGTACTCGAACCTGCTCCAGTGGGGCCTGTTTGGCGTGGGCAGCATGCCTATCAATCTATGATCGGAGAGTCGCTACGTAGGAGGCGTAGAATTCTCGGACAAACTCTTCACTATAACGTCCCAACGGATGCGCTTTCCACTCCAGTCGATGTCTGGTGAAGAGATTGTGGATCTCTGGCATCGTCGGGAGACTACCCGTAAGGACCTGCTGCTCCAATGTAAGTGTCAGAGTCATGAATCCTTTGTCATTCTAGAACTTTGCATCGAAATAGACTAAATACTGCCTATCGACACACCACTGATTGTTCTGTTCAGTAACCAGGGGGAGAGCACGAGTCGGTGAACCGGGTGTGGATTCCGAACTGTCAGCCTCATCAGACGAGGTACACTGTTGAGCGGTGGTGGGTGCAGGGACCTGAGCAAATCCGGAGGCTTCCACCTACCACGAAACTCCTAAGGAGTCAAACGCTCCTTCTTCATTAGTAGCTGACCCAGAAGGTGTGCCGGTCAGTGTGCGCTACTCATCAGACTGGGAGGCAATGACTACGCCGGACGCCACCTTTTTGGGTATGGCTCTAGCAGCACGTGCAACTCGGGATGGGCGGACGTGCTTGGGGGCACGTACCCGGGGTCACG
This sequence comes from Solanum chilense, assembly GCA_032847665.1. Taxonomy (NCBI): domain Eukaryota; kingdom Viridiplantae; phylum Streptophyta; class Magnoliopsida; order Solanales; family Solanaceae; genus Solanum; species Solanum chilense. The sequence continues at coordinate 10,147,220 of CM064965.1, forward strand.
CTCATCATCAGAGCTAATGACCGGCGGGCAGACGGGGCGACAGACTTCGATCGCCCGCGTGCGTAGACTCAAACCTATTATGGTGCCATAATATATAGTACCTGTAAAGAATCAATATTAGTACTAAAAGGAGCAAACAAGAGAAGCAAAACCACACAAAACAAATTAAAGAGTTAAGATGTAATAACATTTCTATGGTAATAGTGAAACACGACGGATTTGGTGACGGCTCATCGTGAGTACGACGAACCGTCATGGGGTCCGTCGTGTCTTACTTAGACTATGTTTATATGGATACCCTGAAGGAAAGTATCTGACAAGTATGACAGTATATGCAGGACAGATCGTCACAGGTATGACGGTCCATCGTAGGTGTCTGTTAGATGACACTTGAAAAAAATATGGAGACCCTTAGGAGAGGGGTCTCTGACCGTCATAATGGTCATGCAGGACGGACCGTCGAGGGTATGACAGTCTGTCGTAGTTTTTCGTAAGAGGATACTTGGAAAAAGTATGCAGACCCTTAAGAGAGAGGTCTCTGACCGTCATAATGGTCATGCAGGATGGACCGTCATGGGTATGACGGTCTGTCGTAGATGTCCATTGGAGGACACTTAAAAAAAGTGAGAGACCCTTAGGAACAGGGTCTCTGAAAACCAGAACGGTTGTGTAGGACGGACCGTTGTGGGGACGACGGTCTGTCGCATGTGTCTGTTGGTGGAAACTTGGAGAAAATTGGTTAGTGGAGTGTTAGGGCTATTGGAATGGACCCGATGATGATCCATCGTGGGTACGATGGTCCGTCATCGGGGTCTCGTTCTGTCATTCAGTGACAGAACTGGGGATGCCTAATTCATCACCTATGACCCAAATGGAATATTTAGTGTTTTAACCTTCATTTATCTAACCCAACTACCTAGTAAACTAGCAATTCTAAAGCACCTATTTCTAGAGTTTTAACACGGCAATTTCAAGGATTCTCAACCTAGATCAGACAGAATTTTATTAAAGAATGAACCTATCAAGAAGAACTAGGCTAATACTAATTGATAAACACAAATGCAGTGTAAATGATTAGAAATTAGAGACACATACCTGAGAATTGAGAAAAACAAGAGAGGAAGGTACTTGGTGATGAAGTAGAGACCCACAGCGGCAACTCCGACTAGTAGATAGTGAACTTTAGGAATTTGGAGAATTTGGGGAAAATGATCGGTTGTAAGAGAGGGGGGTTATGAGCTTTGGAAGTTGAAAAGGGAGGGAAATGGGAGAAAGAGGGAAGGAATGGGGTGAAATGAATGGGTGGGGGTTTTAAATGTTGAATTTTTAAAAAACCCCAACCGGGTCGGGTCGGGTACGCTTCATTAATGACGCGACGAGTCCCCGACGACAGTCCGTATCAGTTGTGACGGTCAGTGATTGGTTCCGTCGCGTGTGCCCTAAATTGAAAATAACAGAAAGACGTACCTGGCATGACAGATTCATGCGACGGTCCGTCACAGGCACAACGGTCCATCGATGTATCTGTCAGTGACTGCTGCAGAGTGATTTTCTGCAGAATTTCCTGGTGATGTGCCTTCAAATTTAAAACCCATTAGTAGAAAATACTACCATTAGTAAAAAGAAAAAAACTATAAGTATTGGGTTGCCTCCCAACAAGCGCTTGATTTAACGTCGCAGCACGACTGAGGGCACTTTATTACTCAGCCTTCATCAAGATGGTATGCCTCTATCACTTCATTCACGATGCAGTAAGTTTTATTCGTTCTCCATTCACCTTAAACCGCACTCCCTCCTTGGTTTCTAACTAAACTGCTCCATGAGGGAATACTTGGGTAATCAAGTAAGGGCCAGCCCGTTTGGACTTGATCTTGCCCGTAAGCAAACGCAACCTAGAACTGTCTAAAAGCACTAAATCCCCAACCATAAATTCTTGGTTTTCACTTTTTAGTTATCCTTTTTTATATTTTCTTTGTGGGAAATGGCAATACCGATTGGAGCTCACCACTCTGCCTCATGGACCTACAAATGTTGAAGGTCGCTTCTTCATTGTTCAACCGAAATTTCATCTGCCCTTTTTCCATATCAACTAAGGCTCTACCTGTAGCAAGGAATGACTTCCCAAGAATAATAGGCACTTCAAAATCGACTTCACAATCAAGAATAACAAAATTTGCCAGATATATGAATGACTCCACTTTTACTATCACATCGTGGAGTATCCATATAAGCCTTTTCACAGTTCGATCACCCATCAGTAGCCGCATTGCAGTGGGCTTTGGGTCACCCAAACCCAACTTTTTGTAAATCGAGAGGGGCATGAGATTTATTCTTGCCCCCCAGATCACATAATGCTTTCGCAAAATGTTATGACCCGACTATACAAGGAATAGTGAATGCACCCGGATCTTCTATCTTTTGTACGAGAGATCTTGTAGCAATAGCACTACAATGCTGCATTCGATTATCATCCTCAAAAGTGACTGATCTTTTCTTTGTAACTAGATCTTTCATAAACTTGGCATAACCGGGCATTTGTTCTAGAGCTTCTACCAAAGAGACATTGATAGAAAACTGCTTCAGCATTGTTATAAAATGCCGATATTTACCATCCTCGGTCATTTTCACTAATCTCTAAGGAAAGGGGTGGGGTGGTATAGGCATGGGAACTCCTTTATAGGGACTTCTGCATCTTTTCTAGTGCTATCTTCTGCTTCACCACTACTCTCTACCATCTTATTATTATCCTTTCTCACCTTTTCCTCATTAGACGACATAGGTGGGTCAATGGTTTGCTTACCACCCCGAGTAGTGATTGCCATACAGTGTGCATCATTTTTCGGATTTTGGATAGTGTTGCTAGGAAGAGTGCCCGGTTGCCGTGTGTTCACAGTCGCAGATAATTGGGCCATTTGCAACTCGATCTACTTAATCGATATTGCATGTGTATCAACTTTTTGCCCAATACCCGCTAAATTACTCCTTAACTCTTTAATGTGCTTATCACTAGCATCGAACCTCCTCATCATTTTGTGCAACATATCCTCAACTCGCGCTATACTATCTCCACCATCCCTAGGAGTAACTTCACGATTTTGTGGAGGGACATAGGGCCCATTCCTATCATTTCTGTTACCATAGTTACCCCTGTTGAAGTTGTTGTCGCTGTTGTAGCTTCCATCTCGGACATAATGACCCTCACAGTTATAGTTACCGTATATCCGACCTTGGTTCCCTTAACCCTGGTGCCAATTATCCTGATGAGCCTTGGGCACTCGGTCAGAAACCCCCCGTTTGCTCATTTACTGCACAGGAATCCTCCGCATAATAGCATTCATCATTGGGTGGTGGTGGTGTAGACAAGTAGTTAACTGCATTTATGTTTTCTGCACCCCTATTGATATGTTTTAATACCAACCCAAGCTCACTTCTCATCTGTGCCATGTCTTCACGGATCTCATCCGTGGCTGGGTTGTGAGTGGATTGCACTGCGAAGGTGTTTCTCCCAATATCTGACTTCCTAGTACTCCAAGCTTTATTATTCCAGGAGATTTTCTCTAACTTTTCAGCGATCTCAGCATAAGGACACTCCCCATAAGAACCACCCGCTATAGTATCCAACATCGCTTTATTATTATTATCATCCTGTCCCCGATAGAAGTATTCGTTCAGTGACTCTTCATCTATGCGGTGATTGGGTACGCTTCTAAAAAACGAGGTGAATCTATCCCAAGAACTACTAACTGACTCTCCTAGTAGTGCCACAAAGTTTTTCACTTTGTCTTTGTGGTTTAGTTTCTTGGAGATCGGGTAGTAGCGTGCTAAGAAAACGTCCCTTAGTTGGTTCCAAGTGAAAATTGAGTTGTAAGGGAGCTCAGTGAACCATATAGCAGCCTCTCCCGTCAGTGAGAGAGGAAACATTCTTAGCCCTATTACATCAAAGTCCAAGTCAGGCCTCCCTACACAGCTTTTATACACTGCCCTAACCTTAGCTATATGGGCATGTGGATCCTCAGAAGGTAGCCCTGAAAACAAACCTCTGGCAGTGAGCATTTGCATCAGGCTACTAGTTAACACAAAGGTGTGGCCTGGTGGTAGAGGAGGCAAGACTAGTGTCCCATCGGAGTCTGCTATATTTTAATAGCCTCTGTAGTATTCTTGGGGCCGTGGAGCGGGATTTTGTCCCATCTGTTGGTGTTCACCCGGAGCATCGGGTAATAACTGACCATGAACATCAACCGGAGCAGGGATGTTCTGGTTTGGATCATAATCATTAATTCCCAAGTTTCGATTCATGTTGCGTAGTGTACGCTCTAAGTCATGATCGTAGGGAAACAAGGGTTCTCTTTATCTCTGTGTATTTGGCATACAAGGAAGATGATTCTGCAAGAATCAGAAACAATAAAACAAAGTAAAATCAAGAAAATATCAACTAAACTATAGTAATAAGTTTAAGTTAATCTGAAAACTACTTTCCCCGGCAGCGGCACCAAAATTTGATACGCTCAAACTTACTTCACAAATAAGAAGTAAAGTGGCCGTGTCAAGTAAATAACCCAACTAATGAGGTTGGGGTCGTTCCCACGAGGAAAATAGTTTAGACTTAACTTCAATCTGTTATTACTATTGTTCAGTCAATTATTTCCTTGGAAAGCAAAAATGATAAAAAGGGGGTTTTCTATTTCTAAATAAAAGAAAATAACTAGCGAAATTAAAGGAGACCACTAACAACTTCAAATGTTGGAGTTTAATCAATTAATAAAAGTAACTAGGGTTTACGTGTTCCCCACAGGTTCATAACTTGATAATTCTAACTATAAAAATTCTTTCCTAGTATCTTGCATGCAAAGTGATAAGTTATGTATTTCTAAATCCTTGGTCCGGAATCTAGAAAATTTCACTCCGCACCTTGTTCTGGATACGTGTGTTGCTATACTAACCCTTATCTTTACCTCATATTAAGCATCGTTTTCGATATTTGACTAAGTTATTACCTCGTACCAATCAATACTATCCTATTAGATAGTATACACTAAATCTATGTTGATAATTCTTTTCCTATTATCTACCTCCTTGGTCCGACAAGTAGCATTAAGGTGAGTTATAAAGTTGGCCATCCGTTAAAAAGGCTTCTAAGCGAAAGAATTGTCAATACATGCAAAACACTATTCTAGAATTGTTATTTTAGTTAGGTTTTACCTCATTATTCACATATGGTTCCCATAACACTAGTTATGGAGTTTAGTTACCCATAGTCATAATCACAATATTCAAATATATGATATAAGAATTCATGCACTCACTTCAATGAGAAAGAGTAAAATCCGAAAGTTCGCTTGATTAATCAACAAAAATCACCAACAATCAATTACAAGAGTCTCAAAATATTAAAGAGTCTCACAAAGGGTCTAAAAAATAATCAAGAGTCTAACAAATATTCTAGAAATAATCAAGGGTCTAACCTCAAAAACGAGGTTTTTCGAACAATCTATAAAAAATAAAAACCTAATTAAATAAGGACTCTATTTGCTATAAATCATTCAAAAGGCGGCTGGATCAACGGACCTCGCGATGGATTGTCATGGTCACGACGGACCGTCATGGACTCCGTCGTCCCATACTTGTGCAATTTCTTCTGCGGCTCTTTTCTATTTCCCTCGACGGCAGGTATGTCGGATCGTCACAGGCACAACGGTCTGTCGAGGGTCTCCGTTCCAAAACACTTGAACTCTTGGAATTTGGGTACTGGGACTACTTCTCTAATCTTTATGACGAACTAACAGGATGAACCATCATGGCTACAAGGTCCGTCACGCACTCTGTAACCCCTCACTTGGTCAGAATTCCCCATCTTTCTTCAGCAGCTGCACTACGATGCCACCTATGGACCATCACGGGCACGATGAACCGTCACAAGCTCTGTAGGTGGTACTTTTATGTATTTCTCGCTCAAAAACATCCGCATTCATCTTTTCGATAGATTTCTTGCAAATAAAGAGAAACTTACATAACAATTAGTACAAAAAGGCTTTTGGACCCACTAAACTTAAGGAAAAAGTACTAAAAATACTGTGAAACCACGATATATCATCCTTCAACAAGCATCTACGACAGATCGTCATAATCACAACGGTCCGTCTTGCATAACTGTTATGACGGTCAGAGACCCCTCTCTTAAGGGTCTCCATCCTATTTCCAAGTGTCCTCTTACGGAAAACTACGACAGACCTTTATACCCTCGACGGTCCGTCCTGCATACACCGTCATAACTGTCAGAGACTCCTCTCCTAAGGGTCCCCATTTTTTTCTAAGTGTCCCACGACGGACATCAACGACGGACTGTGATAATCACAACGGTCCATCCTGCATATACCGTCATACTTGTCAGAGACTTTCCTTCAGGGTTCTCCACATAAACATAGTTTAAGTAAGACATGACGGACCCCATGACGGTCCGTCGTACTCACAACGAGCCGTCACCTGGTCTGTCGTGTTTCACTGTTACTATAGAAATGTCATTATATCTTAACGCTTTTATTTATTTTGTGTCGTTTTGCTTGTCTTGTTTGCTCCTTCTAGTAATAATAATGATTCTTTTCAGGTACTATCTATTATGGCCCCAAAACAAGATCGAGTCTACGCACGCAGGCGATCGAAGTCTGTCACCCCGTCTGCGCGCCTGATCATTGGCTCTGATGATGAGCGTGACCCCGAGTACGTGCCCCCAGGCACTTCCACCCTATCCCAAGCTACACGTGCTGCCAGAGCCAGACCCAAAAAAGTGGCGTCTAGCGTAGTCACTGCCTCCGAGTCTGATGAGGAGCACTCTGACAGGCACACCTTCTGGGTCAGCTACTAATGAAGAAGGAGCGTTTGGCTCCTTAGGAGTTTCGTGGTCGGGGAAAGCCTGCAGATCTACTGAGGTCCCTGCACCGCCACTGCTGCACAGTCTGCCTCGTCTGATGAAGCTGACAGTTCCGAATCCACACCCAGTTCACCGACTCATGATCTCACCCTGGTTGCAGACCAGCCCAACCGGTGGTATGTCGACTGGCAGTATCAAGTCTATTCCGATGCAAAGTTCGTTAATGACAAATGAGTCATGACACGGACACATACATTGGAGCGGCGGGTCCTTACGGGAAGTCTCCCAACTATGCCAGAGATCCACAATCTCTTCACTCGACATCGATTGGAGTGGACAACGCATTTGTTTGGACATTATAGTGAAGAGTTGGTTAGAGAGTTCTACGCCTCTTACGTGGCTACTCTCTGATCACTGATTGATAGGCGGGTTGCCCCCACTAAATAGGCCCCACTGGAGCACGTCCGAGTACGTGGCATTCAGGTTGATATCTCCCTGTGTGCCATCCGCCAATATCTATACGGTGAGGATGTTGATGCTAACCTGACCCCTCTCACCGCCGAGTTTGACTACTGGTGGCAAATTGTCAAAGATAGCCAATTCTTGCGTGAGCCATCGCTGAGAGACACCACCAAGAAGTGGATGGCCCTGCACTTGTCTGTTGATGGAGAGGGTGTTGACTGGGTGACCAAGCCGAAGGGAGCCATCAAGAAGGCTAACCTGACCTTCACGAAGACTTCTATATGATCTTAGAGGCTAGGGTTCCTAAGTCTGAGGGACCTTTTGCAGAGCCTGCTGAAGACACAGTGATGGCGGTCTTATTTGCCATTTCTGAGATTCCACCACCTCCCCCTCGAGAGAATGCCAAGAGGTGTAGGGGTTGAGAGGAGGATGAGGCTCGAGCACGGAAGAAGGAGCGCCGTGAGATGGAGGCTGCGAGGAGAGCCTCGCTTGCTGATGAGGAGGCGCGTCAGATGAGGGCAGTAGAGTTAGCTACTGGAGAATCTAGCTCCAAAAATGTGGAAATAGCGGGAGGCACTGCTGATAGTGCTGTTGATGCTGTGGACACTACTGAGGGTGTCCATATTATAGAGGTAGTGGGTTTCGGGGAACCGGACCCACCATCTTGCTGTTCGTCGGTGCTTTGCGCCCGAGGTTTGCTTCACCTACCACTCTTGTATTTCAATTTTTTATGCATTAGGGACAGTTGCATGTATTTTTGTTGGGGGTGGGATAAATGGAAAGTGAGTGGTAGGGTGAAGTCTGAGTAGCCCAATTCACTATCCTCTTTTGGGGTTTTCGTGCCTGTGTTCTTTTTCCCGAAGAGACTGATTATTTTTTCTGTTGAACCGGCATGTCTATATCTTGTGTACATAGTTTAACTCTATAGCATGATGGCTAAAATGATATCCTGATAAAATGAAAATGATGCATGACTAGGCATAGTAATTGACAAATGTGTGACTTTAAGCATGACTTACAGGTACACCACTGCATCACCCTAAGTCTAAAATTCGAACTAGGTGTCTGAAAATCTGGTATAGTAATGAGATGTCAAATGAGTGTGAGGAAGATTTGGATAGTCCACTATTTGTACTGAGCTAGAACTTGCCTGGTTAGTCCTGCTAAAAGTAAGCTGTAATAGAGAATTAGGAAAGGATCATAGGCCCTTGTTCAATGTAGCCCATTTTTAGCCTAAATAAAATAAAATCAAATGAAATTAATCCTTTTTTGATCCAAATGATTTGAGCTTAAACTAGACCTTTATTTTTCACCCCAATTGATCTTTTCTGAGAATAATGTGTTGGCCCTGGTCCCTCCTTGGACATGCGCACCTCAGCTTATTCAAAAAGCATAAGTTGAGAGTGGCTAATGCAGTAAACAACCCTTTTTATGGCCCTGACCCAACTTTGGGTATTGTGTAATTTGACTCATGGTAAAACATTAGTTGAGGGTGGCTATTATGTGGAATGCTCTGGAAAGTAGGGTTGAAAGAACAAAGAGAGAGCAAGAACAAAAGTAAAGTGACTCAAGAATCATTTGAAAGAAAAGTGAAAAAAAATAATAAATAATTATAATAAAAAATAAAATAAATACAAGCAAGAAAAGAAGAGAGTCACTTACACAAATGAAGAAAGAAGGGAAAATAGCAAGGTGAAAAAAATATGAGAAACTAGGCGAAATAAAATGATAAAAGTGGTATGTTTAGCCGATATGTCAAGGAGAGCAAAAAGTCACTAAACTATACCTAAATATACCTTACCTGACCCTGAGCCTATGTTACAAGCTAAGAAAGTCCTATCGTGATCCTAAGAGTTGTATAACGAACTTAAAGCAGTGAAAATAAGGGTAAGCTTATGGCAATATGTATGAATGAGTGTGAATTTGTTCTGAGAGTGAGTGTTAAGAAGTAATCCTTATGCTAAAATTGAAATCATTGTGTGAAAAATGAGGATATTGTTTTGAAGTGAGGACACTAGTTGCAATACCGGAAATATTAGCACCTCGGTGAGAAATTGAAGAGGATAGGAATTAGTGCATGGTGAGTCTGTGTCATGGTCTGATTCCACATAATTCAAGCCTAATAGTGATAGCATTCATAAATATGATGAGGCTGATCGGGATTGATAGCCAAATAATGACTGATCGGGATTTATAGCCAAATGATTGCGATAGATAAAACATGGATACTATTGTATAAAGAAGGGGTATATATATATATATATTGTATTTTGTTTCTTTTTATCTCGCCTATTCCCTATGCTCGTTATCATTGATTTTGGGGTAAGTGTTAATCTTACCTATTCAAGGGTTTTAGTTGGTGCCATCATGACCCTGATATTTGGGTCAAGGCATCCTTTCTTTTTTGAAAAAAAACCTAAAAATGAAATTAAGACGAATAAATTAAAATATTGGGGATAATCAATTACCTTTTATCCTAATTTGAAGATAAAATTGTTGCAATCAATACTATTAGTATATATTGAACATTTACCCCCTTTGACTACTCTTTTTCCTTGCATCGCAAAGATTTCTCTATTTTTGCTTTCTTGTGAAAATGGTGAGTCTTATTTTCCCCTCTTTTTGAGCTTTTTTTTGGTCTGAGAATAAGTATTTGAGATTGAAGATGCATAAACCAAATGTATGTATTTAATTAATTTTCAATTTGAGAAGTTTAGACCCGAGATCTTGAATTCAGTTTTTGAAAATGAGAAGCTAGGAAATGTATGCAATCTCAATTTTGTTCTATTTTTTGTTTCCAATCTAACAATTTTGGTGGTTATTAGGATTATTTATTAGCACCAAGTTTCTTGAGTTTTCATTTACCTTTCTTGTTTCATTGTTTTTGCACAAGAATTCAGTGCATTTGGGGGAAAGTGATGAAGCATCAATGACATCAAAATTTTTTGACTGTTTTTGTCTTAATGTTTGACTTATGATTGAATTTTTCTTTTGATAAATTGATGAATTTTGGCTTTCTTTCACTTTTTATAGCATTAATTTCTACGCCAGCTTATTTGAATCTAAACTATCCATATGCTTGGTACATCTTGATTCACATATTCAATTATTTGAGGCACCTTTTTTTTTTGTAATGAAATCATATTGATACATCTTCTTGTCATTTTCTTGAAAAGGTATTCTCATAAAAATGTTATGATACTTGGTTAAGATACAACTTGATGTTTTCATTTTTTTTTGTGTACTTGCTTGTTTGACCCTAGATTTTCAAGTTCAGATTACATGTTGATTCAATACTATTAGATCCATATATTTTTCTTTAGTTTTTCTATGTTCACACCTTTTTTATATGTATAAATTCTTTTGTTAGTAAACATTTTTTATATTGAAGATGTTAATATTACACAATTACTTATCTATGATTTTTTTTCCTGTTAATTGTTGCGATGCTCTAGTGTGAATACATATAATTCTAGCATAAGTACCTTTGATCGACAATTCAAAATTTCTAGAATGTAAAAGATAATATCAGTGCTATTGGTATCAGTGCTATTGGGAATCACTATTTTTTGGTTGTTAGCATTCGTTATATTTTTGTGATTAGTGAACATTATAATTTTTTCTACAATGGTACTTGAACTTATGTAGCTTGGTGTGTAATGTTTTAGTTGTGTTACTGTGTAAAAGTGGGTCTATGTTCTTAAGATGACCTACCAAAACAAATATGCATTTTTGTAGATTGTATTTGAATATTAATAATTTCTCTTATTATTATTTACATTTTCCTTATTATTATGTACGTCTTATCAATTGAAGTTGACATGTAGGCTGGCAATCATAGAGACGATCCCATTGTAATAGAGGTCAGTATTATGCACACTTTATCTAGTATGATTTCTTTATTTGACACGTCTAAAGATTTGATAGAAGTCTTCTCTATCTTATTCTTAGTATGTATCTTAGAAAGGCTTTACACCATGATTTTTGCTTGAGAAGCTTCTGACAATTTAAGTAACAAAATCTTTTGTGCCAAAGCCATGAATCATCTTCAACTTTATTTTAATGCATTTTATTGAAATTGTACAAAAAAATTTATTTTTATCATCTCTACTTCAACAATAACTTGATTTGGCTTAATTTTATCAGAAACTTTACAATAATTATCTCTAAACACAAGAGAATAACCATTTTCCATGAGTCGACCAACACTAAGAAATTTCTTTTCCATGTTAGGATGACAAAGAATATCATTAATTTGCTTACAACTTCCTTTTAATATCAAGAATATGACTAAGGCTCCTCTATCCCTATTCTCACTTTAGTAGTGTTGATACTATTAATTGAGAGAAAATCTTTTTTATGTCCAGTAAAGTGATTACTACAATGCTTTCAATATACAATTATTTACTTTTTGTTGAAAACATCAGATTAAGAATCAGAAAAGGTTTTCTTACATTTTTTCTTCATATTCTTCACGAAAAATTCTTTCTTTCATTGCTTGTTCTAGCAATCCTTCTCAATGTGTCCAAAATATTTACAAAAGTTACATTGGGGATTGCCTTTCTTCCAATATTATTCTGCACTGTGATCAGTCAATTTTGCAAATTTCATAAAAAATACTAGAACCTTTATCATCTTTTTCTTCAACCTTCTTAGAAGAACCATCATGATCCTGTTTTTTTTTTTTTTTAAATTGTAATTTCTTTTGTTGATTTTTTGAGAAAATTATGGTATTCTCATTGGTTCTAGACTGGAAATCCATCTTCTTGGGTTGATCTTCATGAAAAAATCTTCGCTTTTCATTTGAAAAGAAATGATCCTACTCTCTTTTCAATGGAAAGCTTAGAAAGATCTTTCATCTCATTAGTGATAGAAACAATGTACTCATACTTTTCTGTAAAACTAATTATAATCTTTTCTACAGCTTGTTAGTCAAAAATAGTGTCACCATGATTTCTCATTTCATTGACAATATTGATGGCTCTTGTGCAATATTCATTTATTATTTTCAAATTCTATCATCTTTATATTTTGATACACTCTTCTAGGAGTTTAAATATTTATAGTGCATATCTTTTCTTCACCATACACCTCAATTTTCAGAGACTCCTAATCTTACTTTGCAGTGTCACAAGTAGCAATCTTTATAAAATATGATCTTGAGAGTCATGTTTTATTTTTCTCAAGGATTTTGCATGTCGACAATACTTAACCTCAAATATTTTTCATGCCTACTACGAAATGTTTACCATTGTTTTTGGCTCTTCATAGCCATTTGTAACAATAGTCCACAAACCTTCAACTTTCAGACGTGTTCTCATTCTTATTTCCAGTATTCAAAGATATTACCATAAAAAATGGAGTAAGAACAACTGATGAATCAACCCCTTCATTTTTTTGATGTCATATTCTTTTCTTCACCTAGCCGTAAATTAAAAATGAAAAACTGCTCTGATACAAATTTGTAGGAAGTATAAGAAGGTACTTTCTTTACAGAATGTTCAAGTGTTATATAGGTGCCTTATTACCTCTTGAGATGATTAAAATCATCAGTTACATCTTTATTTATACTAATAAAAAAATAAAACCAAAGGTCTTGCACAAATAATTATGTACATGTATTATAGAATCTTAAAAGACTTTTTGAAAAACATAGAGACAATACTTGAAGACTAAACATCAAGGTGTGTGTCATTAATTCCAATAGTTCTTCCTTATTTTCCTAATTTCCCACTCTTTCGGTAAGGAAAAATATTAACACCTGTACTACCCTTTGTCACCAGATAAGAGGATTGAGCTTTGCATATTTAGGATATGAGTTGACTGTCTTATCTTAGAGAACATCAATCTAGTAATCTTGATATGCTGGACATACTATTTGTTTTATATAGCACAGTGAAATGTAGAATCTTCTTTTCATATATACCTTTCGCAAAATTTGTGGTTAAGATGGTAAGAGAACTGAGTCTATTATTACTGAGAGTTCAAAATTACAGGATGATGAAAATGATGAACCTGCCAATACTAATCCTTTGTTGGAGACTATGTCTTCTGAGGTAATGTATTAAAACATAATGCATGAACACGTGATACGATTATAATAAATGATCTAATGTTTTCTCAAATTATGGATGGTTTGTGTTTTAGTCAATTTTACAAGCTGAATGCATGATTGAGTTTAGGATTTCTACACTTATAATGGCGCGCAAGTATCAACTAAGAGAGAGGAATGATAACAATGATTCATGTTGCATATGCTTGGTAAGGAGCACAAAACTTTGGCTACTTATGAACATGTTCACAACCTGATTCTATTATATTATTTCATGTTTGGATGAGTGTAGGATACTTATGAAGACGGGATAGAACTTGGAAAGCTTAGTTGTGGTCATCAATTTCATTGTTATTGCATCTGGAAGTGGTTGAAGATCAATATCAGTTGTCCTTTATGCAGAACGCGGGATTTGAGGAGTGTATGGCTTTAATTTCGACCAACCTAGTACACATAATTTCTTATGTCTCATTTAAAGTTGATTGATTTGAAGATCTAGTACTCATTATGGCTTTCAAAACTTATGATTTTGACCTTTTTGTATTGGTGCCTTTCTTGTTATGAATTAACGTAAGATAAAATCTTTGATATGTCAATTTATACTTAAGTACTAAATTTATTAGCTTATGAGGCTTTCAGTTGCTTTAAAATCTCTAATTCATTGAAGCCTCTACAATTGTCAAAATATGTGTACTAAGATTGATCATTATAGGATATCTTTTCTCTATCCTTCGAGCTTTTTATTGTTGTGCGGATGCAAATAACTAATGTATATCTTCCTTGGTCTCCCTAATTCATGATCATATTGTGTGTGGTCTAACTTTTTAAGGATCCTTCATGGTTAAATATTACTTTAATTCTTTAATCGATTTAGAGTATTTAAATGTGGATGTTTATTAATGGCTTTGACATCCCAACTAATTTTTTTTACCCTTTTGCCTTTCAACAATTTGGAAAGAAAAGAATAGATTCCTTTGGTGATGGATCCGTCTTCAAATTTTGATGACATTGAAATAGTTTTTTGTGACCATCACAACAACTAAGTCTTAGAACTTATAGGCAAAGTTCAACGAATAAAAATCATAATTCAACCCAGTGGGCCATGCTGACACCTATTCTAACACATGTGCCACCTAATTTTTAAAAATAATGGGCAGTGTGAAAATGAACAAGTAATGTGAAACTCCTTTAATGCCTTAAGAAATTATGAAAACATGAACTGTAATGAAAACCTTTTAAAAATAACCAAAAATCTCCTAGTAAACTATGTTAACACGTATAAGAGCTACTAAAAGAGTATAATCGCTACATGAAAATGAAACACAATTCCCACCATAAAGAAAGAAAAATGGAAGTTGTTGGATATGACCACCATCTTCACCTATGAAACATAACTGACCCTACAACCAGACTATGTCAGGTTGCATTGCAAAAGTAGTAACTGTACAAAAAGTATACACGAGTAGAGATCATTGGTCAACTTAAACGTACCACATAATATAATATAGATGATTTGAAAAGAAATGAAATATGAAGGTTACACCTCCGAAGCCTCTATCCATATTCTTTTACCCTCCAAGTATAATGCTCATAAACTACTGCAGCTTGATCCCATGCCTCTGTGTTATTCCACCATAATATCAAATCATAGCCTAACCCATCTAATACTTAGAGATTTATGAATACAAGTACACCCTATCCCATACTAACCTACTACTTTCTCTTAAGTTCCCATGCAAACTCCAAAGCCCTTTTGGAAAAGTATCTGAAACTCACATCCTGGACCAACTTATCCATCTTGAATCATATCTCCATTATCATATAAGTTCTAAAAAACTAGACAACCGAACCAAACTCAACACCTAAACAATGCACCAGTCCCTTCTTTCTAACTTAGTACCCACCATTTCAACGACGAGGAGGCATACCAACTAAAAGCACAAGTATTACATAGATCAGACTCCCAGTCCTTACCTTGACCTAATCTTGACATGAAACATGTCCCATATGATCTCATACAAGCCACCTGAGATAAAATCAACTTTCAAGTAACTTAGACCACTAAAGAATTCAACATATATAACATTATAAAAGGTCAATTTTGTTCACATGTAGAACCAAAAATGTACATACCTAGTTCTCTCTACTTAGGTTACTCATGGAACCACACTGCTCATACACGGTTCTCTCAAGGAACCCAAACACAAACTGTTTGTATACTGGCATGGTATCCAAGCCAACAAAGTTAGTAATTATTATACGATGCATAGTACCTGATCCAACCACTAATAATTATACAAGATGTGATATCTAAGCTAACCATTAGTATTTCTATACCAGTGTGGTACCCGAGCCAACTAGCAATCAGAAACAATCATAGTCAATCACATTCACAATGAACAATAACACTTGAAACCAAAAGTAAAGGAACAAGTTTATTGAACGAGATTATCAACATGGTGTCCTCACATATCCTTCCCTATGGTATACCCAACATGCATATGTCATGACCCAACCCACAAGGTCGCACATGCACCTACTCTAACATTTATAACAGGAGAACCCTTACCATCAAATTTAATAAAAACATACAAAAATTAATAAAATGCTGCAAAAAAAAATTTAATACTTTAATATTTATGAAAACATTCAACTTTTTAATGGAGACCTTTTACAAATAACCAAAAAAATCCTCCCTGCATAACTATTATAAATAGGTATGAGAGCAACTAAAGGAGTATGGTTTATATAATACAATTGACACTACTCCCACCATAAAGAAGGAAAAACAGAAGTTGTCAGAGATCATAATTCAACAATAAGATACTCAAGGATAAAGACACAATAAAAGATGCAATATCTGGAAAGCTTTTAAACAATGGATAATAACTTAGTTTTATGCAAAATACAATAATAACTCTGATTTGTATGTAAAGATAAAAATAACTCGTTTTGGGAAATTCTCTAACCGAAAACCATTGTTATGAGCTATGTGATTATACAACGTCTAGCCCATGTTGCCAAAACTGTCTTATACTTTGCAGGGTTATATAACCTACTAACTAAGTAGATCCACTAGATTATGCTTAAAAAATAATAAAGAATCATCTAAAATGTATGAACTTTTCTATTGACATTGGCTACATGGTTTATGGGGGCTGCGAGTTGTCTGAACTCTCCCTCATATCAGTGATCAATACTACTGCCAAAATATAACTATCTCATATGTTTAAATACATTACTCTTCTCAAACAAAATCAAGTTATGGAGTTCACACGAAATTATGGGTTAGAACGACTTGACTCTAGGATCTCAATGGCAATGTAAACACATGAATACATTCTTCTCCTTCTCATACTCACTTAATTGAGTCTTGAAACAATTTAAATGTAATTGTAGAAGACTCCTTGAAAAGACTCATAGGGATTTTCTCAAACTTTACTCAAGCCGATAGTTGATCTCAAAGGATTTACAATTTAAATCAAAGACTTTCTTGCACTCTACTCTTGACTCTTTGATGAATTTAAATTATAAATTCTAGGATCATAACTTGATATATATGATTTCTTGATGATTGGATGTAGGTCGAATATTAAAAATCACTAAGAGAGAGAGAGAATACATGTCTTGAAAGATTGAATACAAAATGAAATAAAGAGGCGGAAAGGACCTGACCTCCCCGGCACAACAATGGCGCACCGCACCAGACCTCATATGACTGAGGCTGGTTTAGGGCGTACTGCAAGTGCATGGCGCCAACACCTTAGGCGCTATAGGGGCGCGGCACCCCAACCATATCTCAAACGAATCTGACGAACTTTTCTTCAATTATTTTTCGGCCCTACCTTGTCTAAACTCGAATGATTTCCTAAAAACTATTTTGGATCCTAATCACTGCCTAATTACAGAGAATTCTACTCCGAACACCCACCAAGAACTACACACTTTTGCAACTTTCACCTCAAGAACTCAACAAGAACTTCATTATTAAAAACGAAGCACAAAACTTCAAGAACTCAATAAGATTATCAATATACTCAATCTCATGGATGAAATTCATAAAATGAACTCATAATTGGTGTGGGTGAAGAAACCACACACTATGTACCTTTTAGGATAAAATCCTTGGCGAAATCCCTTAAAGAATCACAAAAATCTTGAACGCTCTTCTTTTTTTACTCTTTTTCTCTTCTTGAACTCCTCTCAAAACCCTAAGCCTATTTTAAGAATGATTAAAACTAATTCCAATCAGTTTATACTCCTAAAACCTTACTAAAATGTTTAAATCTAATTGAGTAAGGAAAAATACCAAAATACCCCTCATATTTTCTGGGAAGTTTCCTTAATTGGACAACCTGACTTCAAACAGACATATCTAAGAAAAAGGATTCCAAGACATCTCATTTGATATCTTATGGGCCTCCTAACTCATCCTGTGCTAAAATTTATGATCGTTTGAAGTTGACCCAAAACATAAAAGAACTTAGGAGTGACTTGAATGAAATCTCTTTTAAAACCCTAAGAGTGTTTGGATTTATGAAAACTGACTCAAATCAAATTTGTCCCAATATTACTCAAATTTGTTTGAAGATAATTGGGTAAGAAAAAGACCAAAATACCCCTCATATTTTAAGGTAACTTTCCTTAATTGGACAAACCAAATTCAAACGGTCATATATCTCTCATACGAATACAAAAGTTAGTAAACTCTCATTGAAAGGAGGACTCCAATATCTTTCATTTAATATCTTATTAGTCTCCTAACTAATCTTGTGTTATATGTTGTCGTTTCAAGTTGACCTTAAACATAAAAGAATATAGGAATGACTTCAAGGATTTCTCTTAAGTTCTTTTTGACACTCAAAGTTCTACATCTAGGGACCATAAAACTTAAGTATATTTTAAATTCCTTGGTAAAAGCTTACTCACAACGAAGAATTTTTGAGTCTTAACTCAAATTTTTTCTGCTGTGTTACACTCTTCTAGTATCTATGGTTGGTTAGTTATGGTGAGTGTCTACCTAGACTCATCAAGGAACCCTCCCCCCCTCAACCTCTTTTTTTCCTAGTTGCATTATAATTTTGTCTGGGGTGAGATTCTGATAGGGGTTTACTAGTGTTGTAGCGATTCTACTGTAAGATTGTTGGATGTGCTAGGGTTACATATGTTGATTTGATGTAAGATGTTGAAAGCTGCTAAGTGTTTGTGTGGCCATTCTTGTCACGAACCAGGGGTTCACCCTAGATGTAACATGATGTATAGGACCCAAAGAGACCCCATACAAGACACTTAGCATTCAAAACATAAGAAATAGAACAAAAAAGGTAAAGACTACATTTCAAGTTCTAAAGTTTTATGAATTTAAAGCGCAAGTCTAAACACTTTGTCTCAATAGCAATCTAATACAATAGAATGAAATGAGGCCTACACCATACATCATGTACAAACCATAAAATAAGAAAGAAATTAAGAACAATGGAAGTCTATTATTATGCTCCGAGCCTACACCCTGAATGTGGCCGACACTCGAAGACCATTGTTGGTATCGAATGGACCCTTGGCCTAGCTTACTTAACTAAGCGGAAGACAAAAATCGATAAATATAATGATCAAATTTAACTGAACTGATAAAGCATACTAACTAAGAATGTAGTAAAGGTTTAAAACATTCATATGGTAAAAATTGGAAACCTAAAGTCTTAAAAAATAGAAAGAAATGGAAAGACTAAATGAATAATATCTGATTGTCTATCTATGAATCTAAAACTGAGATGGATGTTAGGATTGACCCCACAACATCTTATTAAAGAAAATAGTGAAAAAAAACATTCAAAGGAGTCCTCCGGAATGTAACGAGGCTCACCAACTGACTTTGGAGTGCTCAACTAGAACAACGGTGCGCCGGATGCCGATCCTTGTTATCTCCGTCTGCATCATGATACGATATAGGTCAACTGGAATCAGTATATTGAATGTACGAGTATGCGAGTTGGAATGCTAAAACAACTTAAGCTTGAAACGAGTAAGAAGGAACACTTACCTTGGCTGTACTCAACTCATGATTAACATAACTCAATAATACTAATTCATTTCAATATAAAGCAACTTAAAAGAAAGTACAATATAAAGAAAAGTTGTTCACATATATGCTGTAAATTCTGAGTGTATACAAGGATACAAATAACTCTAAAATGTATGTAAGAATACAAATAAACTGATGTATATATATATAAATAAATTTAACTTATGTGGGAGTTTATCTAACCGGCAACCATCACTTAAGATATATAGTGATGATACAACGATCTACCTCATGTTGCTAGCACATCTTATACCCGGACAGAGTTTTAAGACCACTGCCTAATGGATCCACTAGTCTATTGTGAAAAGGGTTCATCTAAAAAGTACGACCCATTTATACCCATGATGACTACATGGTTTTATGGAGATGCGAGTTATCTAAAATCATGCTCGCCCCCAATTCGGTGTTCAATACTACTCCTAGAATATATTGGCTCTTATATTTTTAAGACATACTTCTTCTGTGATTTGAGATTAGTGCTCAACAACTTGGCTCAAAGCCTATCTTGGAAATCTCAGTTTCCCTGCTTGCTTCTTTTTCATAAAGATATAACTCTTTTTTGAAAACTAGCGTGAAGGCTATTTGGAAAACTCAGTTTCTGTTCTTGTTCAAATGTGAAAAAACATTTTTGTTAAACTTCTTTGAGAATACATAGTCCCCATATATTTCTTTTAAAATAATAACTTCAAATGAATACTTTTTACTTAGCTTGAAACTTGAGTCTTTAAACAAAGTTAAAAACATTGCTAAAGACTCTTAAAAACTTTTAAGAACTTTGCTTTGACTTGCTTCTTTGACTTTTAGACTTAACTCTTAACTCCTTTGACTTTGATCATAAAATTCCTTGAATTGGATTATGGATATGAAGGTTCACGATCTCATGGTTATGGATGATTTCATTAAGTTTAAATGTATGTTAGAGCGGGGAAAGAATGGGGAGAATTCGTGTTCCTGCCGCTCTAAGAGACGCGGGGTGCCAACCCTTGAAGTTTATAGAAATTTTTGTGGTGCTGTGGCTGGCGCGACGCGCCAGAGGCTAATGTTTAGAAGAACTTTTGTGGTGCTAAGGCGGGTGCGGCGCCCCAGACCTTGTCGATAAAAATTCCGACTTTTCTCCTTCATTTTTCATCTCTAAACCCACTAAACTTCCACGGTTCTTTTCCCAAAAACATATGATCATTAGTAACCTCAATACCCAATAGATTTCACTCAAAAAAAAAAAAAACAACCCAGAAACATGAACCAAATCAATACTAGGCATTCAACAACTCAACCAACAAGAATTCAACAATGTTCTACAAGAAGTTTACATACTAACATGTAAAAAATTCACCAATCACTGATTGAAACAAGTTTGGTGTGTGGGTGAATTGACCAAACACTAAATCATCTCACATACCTTGATAGAGATCACCCCGATGAATTCCACTCACAAAGCTTGACGTTCTAAGTGAATTCTTGACTTCTCTCCCTTTCTTTCTTCTTTTCTCTCTTCTCCAATCCCTAAGAGTAATTCTAACTTTTCCAAACTGAACTAATTTAGTTACAAATCAATATTCCTTACAAACAAATTCGGAAATTATTTAGAGAAAAGACTAGTTTGCCCTTACTTAAACCCGAATTGAGACTTTCCTCAATCCAACAACCCAACTTTCTAGAAACGGCGTGGAAAGATTATTCCAACATCTTTTCACCCATATCCTGAAGCACCTCTAACTCATCCTAACTTAGAAGTTATGGCCATTTGAAATGACCAAAACTCACTTTATTAACATAGAATATTTCCCCATATTTTCCGTTTCTCTTTCCAAAAAATGAATATTTTTAATTTTTTAGCTTATTCTTAGCTATTTTAAGTTACGAGATATTACAATATGTCCCTTTGGGAATACTCGTCCTCGAATAAAGTTACTCCTATACTTAAGGTAGCAACATCAAGTTGAAACACCCATAACAATATACAACCAAATAACATGTTCACTCAAGATTAGATAGTACTAAGAATAAAATTAGCACCTTAGTCTGTATTTTATCCGGGTTCAAAGAGATCTTTTCTTCATGTCCTCTTCAGCTTCCTAAGTAGCTTCTTTAATAATTTGGTTCCTCCAAAGGACCTTGAGTGATGCTACCTCTTTTGTTCTAAACTTGCGAAGTTAGCGATATAGGATTTGCACCAGAATCTCCTCATAAGACAAGTTATCTTTGATCTAAATATTCTCAGTTGGAATGATCAAGGAAAATGACCCATGAACTTCTTCGGCATGGATATATGAAACACGGCATGAACTGCTTTCTAACTCTTGTGGTAGCTCCAACTCATAAGCTACATTGTCAATCCTCTTGGCTATATGATAAGGTCCAATATATCGAGGACTAAGTATCTCCTTCTTACCGAACCTTATAACACCCTTCATGGGTGAAACTTTCAGATACCCAATCATTTACTTCGAACTATAACAACCTTGTCCTAACATCAGTGCATGATTTTTTATGACTATGCACCATTTTCAACCTTTCTTGAATCACCTTCACCTTCTCCAAATCTTGGTGAACTAAATTTGATCATATCAAACCCGCTTCACCCATTTAAAACCATCTGATAGGAAATCTACATTTACTCCCATATAGTTCTTCACAACTGTCACGCCCAGAGCTACCCCCGAGACGCGGACACGGAACCTAGGCCCACAATTAATCCCAAGCAAACCCTACTAGCATGATCATGAGCATACTAAAGATAATAAACTGTTGCGGAAGCTAAATCATACTTATAATGAAAAGATGGGGAATACCCTATTCTATAACTGAGATATTTGAAAACAATGAGATTAATACAAAAGAAATATAAACTCAATACTAAGCTAACTATGTCTGAAAATAGCCTCTAAATTAGACTAGAAATTCTGGGACAAGCCTAGTTAAATCTAGCAAAAACTAAAACTAAATGACTAAAGACTAAAATGAAACTCATGACTGTTGTCCTCAAATAATGAGGACTCACCACTAAATCTACTGAACTGGAGATCGGGAAATCGATCTATGAGTGATCTAGATGCTGAGAACCTGAACCTACATCACGAGAAGATGTAGCGCATGTATCCGTCAGTACTTGAAAGGTACAGAGCATGTAGGATAGAGTAAATCTGAAATAAAACATAACTGAACAAGCATAAAAAAAAGTATAATGATCTTAACGTGTTGTGCTGATTTCTGAGTAACTGGATGCAATGACCAATTTATAAAATGCTGAAACAGAATACTGAATATATTGATAAATGGTCAATGCGGAGAGTCTGACTGAACTGTGGGAGCTACTAATAATCGATAATAAAACCACATGAGCTAAATGTGGAGTCCGATGTATACGCCCCATCGAGAGGACCCGATATACCATGCCAAATGTATAAAGGCATGCTGGCGTGATCACTAAACTGATTGCCCACAGATGGGACTTACAACCTACTCGACTAGTACTTCTGAAACTATTTGGTACGCTAAACCCTAGTCCAACTCGGTATTATGCTACTCCCAATGAATTCTGTAAATTAACTAATTATATCTGAATTTCTGTAAATACTAGATAGCTCAAAACTGAACATGCAAACTGAGAATGCAACAATTAATCTGGTAATTATGCATTTATAACTGAGGCATGTATATCTGAAGTTTCTGAAATATATGACCTAGCATGTGTATTGAAGAACTAAAGAAATACAAAGCTAGGGTTCTGAAATTCATGCGATACTCTGAGTAATAACATGATAATCTTATTTGGAACATATATTTAATAAATTCATGAATTTATATCAAAGTTCTAGAAACCCTAGGTTTAATAATGATAAGAGAATCAAGAACTGACTGAAACTAAGGACCCAATGGGTGAAACGAACCCACTAGTGAATTCCCACATACCTGGTGATAATCCACGGAAAAATACTTAAGTTTCGGGGCTGGAACTTTTGTAGCCTGTGGCGTTCTTGAACTAGGGTTCTTGAGCTTTTTTCTCCTCTCTTGCTTCTAATTTTCTAAGTTTTGATTTAATGATTGGACTTGGATATGTTTTAATTATATTTCTAGGATTAAACTGAATAAAATTTGATGATATAGGGTCAAAACGACGTAACATAGGGTTTAAACGGAGTGGAAAGGTCAAAAAGACCCCTGGGAAGGTTGCTGTCGGGCCTCACGATGGCCAGGACTGACGGTCCGTCGTGCGCCCGACGCCCCGTCGTTGGGTCCGTCTTGAGGGCCTGTTCAACTATCCTTTACAAAAATGGGCATAAATTTTTACTCTGAGGTATGACTTTAGAAAGGTCGGTGGTTATGGAAATATAATTCAATTATGTATCTGTGGATAGGTCATGGGAGACCTAATTCATGTTGTGCTAAGAGTTATGATCATTTTAAGTTGACCCAACTACATTTCCCCTTAACTGGCTGCAAATTTTACCCCTACGGTCAGACATACGGACCATAGGTCCACCTACAAACCATAATGGTCATCCATAAATCTTATCAAAGAGTGGTTGAAGGGAGTCTTGATCGATGGTCATGGACTACGAACCATCGTTTGACCTACGGACCGTAAGTCCGTCCATCGTCCAAGACTTAACCAATTTTTCTAGGCTGAAATTTTTTGGAGTTTCTGATCCCATCGACGGTTGTGCAGGACGGACCATGGTTCAGGCTACGGTCTGTCGATGCCACCGTTGGTAGCACTTGCAGATTTTTCTGAAAAACTAACTTTCGGTCTGTTTTGGCTACGGGGTGTTATAATAATGATCCTTCTTGATGCTAGAGTGATAATTGTTGTTGTAAACAAACATAATGAGAGGTTGGTGATCATGCCAATTTCCTTTGAAATCAATCACCCATTCCCTTAACATATCTCTACAGTCTGAATAATGCGCTCTGCTCGCCCATCTGTCTGCGGATGAAAGGCAATACTTAAGTTCACCTTTGAACTCAAACCTTCCTAAAAGGATTTCCTGTCTAGTAAATTATGCACCTCTATCTAAAATAATGGAGACTGAAACTCCATGAAATCTTAGCATCTCTTGAATGTTCAACTTAGCATAATACTCTTCCGAATAGGTAGTGTTTACCCGTAAAAAGTGAGCTGATTTTATCATTATATCGACAATCACCCAAATAGAATCATGCTGCCTGCGAGATCAGGGTAAACCTGTGATGAAATCCATATTTATCATCTCCCACTTCCATTATAGAAGTTTTATATTCTAACCAAATCTCCAGGCCTTTGGTGATCTACTTTAACTTGTTGTCTATTTGGTCACTTGACAACAAATTCATCAATGCCCTTCTTCATACCATTCCACTAATATACTTCTCTCAAATTGCGGTTCATCTTTGTGGAAACCAGATTAATGAAATATTTGGAGCTATGAGCTTCCTCCATGATATCTTTTGGAGTCCATCCACCATAGGTACCCATAATATATCTTGATATCATTATTCACAATCTCCCCCTTGTTCAAAAGCTAATTCTCTTTGCTTATGAACATTTTCCTTAAATTCAAACAAAATGGGATCTTGCTCTTGCATCTCTTTCACTTCTGGAACTAACGATTACTCAACCTCATTTGTCACTACTAGTCCCTCTTCTGTGGAATCCATGAGTCAGACTCCTAAGCGTGCAAGTCTATGCACATCTTTTTCTAGCTCTTTCTTCTCTTATTCAAGATGAGTGGTAGTACCCATAGACAACTTGCTTAAGACATCAACAACCACATTAGCCTTATATGGATGGTAATGAATGCTCATGTCATAAATCTTAAGAATTCTAACCATATCCTCGTATGAGATTGAGATCTTTCTGGGTGAACATATATTTTAAGCTCTTGTGATCAGTAATATATCAATATAAACACCATACAAGTAGTGCCTCCATATCTTTAAAGAAAAAACTATAGCAGCCAATTATAAGTCATGGGTTGGGTAATTCTTTTCATGAACCTTTAACTGCCTGGAGGCATAAGCCATAACCTTGCCCTTCTACATTAGAACACAACTCGAACCAAATCTACTTTCTTCACAGTACACCACAAAAACTTTAGTACCTTCCGACAAATTCAATACCGGGGCGGTAGTCAACCTCTTTTTCTAATCTTGAAAGCTTTTTTTTACAAGCTTTAGACCATTGAATCTTAACTGTCTTGTAAGTCAGCTTGGTAAAAGGAGATGAGTAGAAGAAAACACCTTAACAAGCCTCTAATAGTAGGAGACACGGGTCTAAGACAACTATGAACTTCTTCTATCTTTTGGGTATCAACTTTAGTTCCATCACCGAAGACTATTGTGTCTTAAGAATGCCGCAGACTTATGCCAAAACTCACATTTTGAGAACTTAGCATATAACTCCTCATATTTCAATGTCTGAAGAACTATTCTGAGATGACTAACATGATCTTATTCATTCCTTGAAGATATTAGTATGCCATCAATGAAGACAATAACAACATATCTAAATAAGGTTTGAAGACTCTATTCATAAGATCAATGAATGTTGCAGGTGCATTGGTCAACCCAAATGACATGATCAAAAATTCATAATGCCCATATGTGGTTCTAAATCTTGTCTTTGGAATATCACTTTACTTAACTTTCAACTGATGCTAGCCTGATCTGAGATCAATTTTCGAGAAGCAGGAAGCACCCTAAAGCTGTTCGAAAGGATCATCAATTATATGAAGAGGATATTTATTGTTAATGGTGAACTTGTTCAATTTACAGTAATCTATACACATCCTAAGGAACAACCTTTCTTTTACAAAAACAAGACCAAACTCCCCATGGTGAGACACATGGTCGAATGAAAACCTTATCTAACAGATCTTTCAACTGTTTTTTCAACTCTACTGGTGCCATTCTATATGACGGAATAGAGATAGGATGAGTATCTGAAATGATGTATATGTCGAAGTCTATTTCTCTCTCAGGAGGGACTTTGGTTAGATCATCAAAAGACTTCTAGATTTTACTACTAGAATTGACTGAATAGAAGGTGACTCAACAGTTGAGTCATTAATTCGTACTAGGTGATAGACGCACCCCTTAGAAACTAAATTATTTGTCTTAATGTACAAAATGAAATGACCCTTAAGCACTGCTTAACTGCTTTTCCACTCTAAGACTGACTCATTTGGAAACTGAAACTTGACTACTCGAGTTTTATAATTGACTGAGGCATAACATGCATGAAGCCAGTCCATACCAAGGATGACATCAAAGTCTACAATGTATAACTGAATTAAATCGTCTATGGTACTCTTATAATCAATAGAAATGGGACAATAACGAGAAACTCTCTCTGAGAGATGGATTCACCAATAGGTGTAGAAACACTGAATGGATCACTAAGGTTCTTAGGAATAATATCAAAGTTCATTGCAATATATGAGGTTACAAAAAGATAAACTCGCTCCTGGGTCTAGCAAAGCATAAACAGTAAAGTCAAAGACTTGAATCATAATAGTAACAACATCTAGCCAATCCTCTTGCTCTTTGCGATTGTTGAGAGCATACAAGTGATTTGTTCCTCCGCCAGTTTCGGAAGTAGCTTCTCTAGGTGCAGCGCTATCTGGTAGAGCAACTGATGAAGACACGTCTATTTTTACTTGCTTATTCCTTGGACACTCTTTTATGAAATGCCTAGTCTAAAAACACTTGAAACAACCACCGTAGCCCTCACAACAAATACCAAAATGGTTTCTACCACACTTGGCATAGACAGGAGGCTTGCTACCTCCTTGTACCACACTACCTATGCATAGACAAGTTTAAATCTTGAACTGTGACTATAGTACCCACCCTTGTTCTTAGGTGCAGGTGAACTAGTAGATGATGAAGAAGGACCTTTCTATTTCTGTTGGAAGGATGACCAGTTGGTATTACTCTTCTGCTGCCCGGACTCATTCCCTATCTTAGCTCTCTTGTTATTTAAGTCCTCTCAGTATCTTAGATTTTCCTCCTTTACCTTCTACACATACATCATCAACCTTAAGATGTCCATGTCCCCAATAAGCATAGTTGCCTGACCTCGTTGTTTGATGAATGACCCAATCAAGCGACAAACAAACTCATCCTACTCCTCATGTCTTTAACAATTTCCGGAGCATAATGAGATAGTTGGGCGAACCTCAACCCATACTCATTCAAACTAAGGGAATCCTGTTTGAGTGTAAGAAACTATCGTACCTTACCCTCTTTCAATTCTGGGGGAAATAAACGTCCCAAGAGAGATTCTTCAAGACAAGCCCAACTTAAATGCAGTGCATTCTCATCTCTACTCTCATTCAGCTGATCAAACAAAATCCTAGCAATATTTATTAGTTGATATGCAGCTAGCTTAACTCACTCAACATCTGCAACATACATGACATCAAACACCTTCTTAAGTTCCTCAATGAAATTCTCCGGATCCTCAGTAGTTCTTAAACCGGTGAAACTTGAAGGATTGTTCCTAAAGAACTCATAATACCTTGAAGTTTCAGCCTCTTTTTGTCGAGCTTCTCATAATCTCCCAACATGGTTAGTAATCGATCGACTTAACATGCTAATAGCCTTACAAAACTTAGTGTTAGTGACTTCACATTCAGGTTGAACTTCAGGTGCATTGAGTAACTCTTGTTCCTCTACATTCCTCCTAGTTAGACGACCTTTTGATAATTTTCATAGAGGCATAGTTATCTAAAAACACGCGCAAGTACGAATTAGAGAGAAACTCTTAGAGATAAACTCTAAGGAACGAAATAAATATGAAAGAAGTGAAAAATTTCGTAAATGTTGTAACCTCCTAATTATAGATGTGGCACGCTTCACACCGATAACTAGAAACCTACAAATACAACTTCATAGACTCCGTAGGACTCTTGAAATCTGTGCTTTGTTACCAAGTTTTTCACGCCAAGGGCCTACATCCTGAACGTGGCCGACACTTGAAGACCATTGCTGGCCTTGAGCGGATCATTGACTGGATTACATAAATCAGTAGAAGACAACAATCAATAACTATAATGATAAAATTTAACTTAACTGATAAAGCATACTAACTGAGAATGTTGTAAAGGTTTAAAACATTCATCTGGCAAAAGTGGTAACATGAGTCTTAAAAAATAGAAAGAGATGGAAAGTAAAAAGGACTAATATCTAAATGTCTATCTATGAAGCCTTCTAAAACTAAGATGGGTGTTGGGATAGATCGCACAACATCCTAATAGAGAAAATACTGGGAATAAAACAATAACAAGAGTTCTTTGGAATGCAAGGAGGCTCACCAACTGACTCTGGAGTGCTGAATTGGATCAACGGTGCATCGGAAGCTGATCCTCGTTACCTGCGTCTGCATCATGATACAAGGCAAGCCAACTAGCTTGACTACATTGAATATATGACTATGCGAGTTGGAATGCTAAAACAACTTAAGCTTGAAAAGAGTACGAAGGAACACTTACCTTGGTTGTTCTCAACTCATGAATAACATAACTCAACAATACTGATTCATTTCAATATAAAGCAACTTAAAAGCAAGTGCAATATAAAGAAAAATTGTTTGAAAAAATGTTGTAAATCATAGTGTATACGAGGATACAAATAATTCTGAGATGTATGTAAAAATACAAATAAAAGGATGTATATATATAAATATATTTTACTTCTATGGGAGTTTCGCTAACCGACAACCATCAATTCAGAGCTATAGTTATGATACATCGATATACCTAACATTGCCAGCGCATCCTATACCCGACCAAAGGTATAAGACCTAAACTGCCGAATGGATCCAGTAGTCTTGAAAAGGGTTCATCTAAGAAGTGTGATCCTTTTCTACCCATGGTGGCTACATGGTTTTATGGAGATGTGAGTTATCTGAATCATGCTCGTTCCCAATTTGGTACCCAATACTACTCCCAAAATATACTAGCTCTTATGTTTTTAAGACATATTTCTTCTATGATTTGAGATTAGTTCTCAAAAAGTCTATCTTGGAAATCTCAGTTATTATGCTTGCTTCATTTTTATAAATGTATAACTCTTTTCTGAAAACTAGCCCGAAGGATCTTTGGAAAACTCAGTTTTCATTTTTTTTCAAATGTGAAAAAACATTTCTGTTAAACTTCTTTGGGAATACATAGTCCCCATATATTTATTGAAAGAAGAACTTGAGCTCTTTACTCTTTACTTAGCATGAAACTTGATTTGTAAAACAAAGTTAAAAACATCACTAAAGGCTCTTGAAAACATTTAAGAACTTTGCTTTGACTTGTTTCTTGACTTTTAGACTTGACTCTTAATTCCTTTGACTTTGATCTTAACTTTCCTTTAATTACATTATGGATTCAAGGTTCATGATCTCATGTTTATTGTATATTAGAGTTTTGAAATCAACTAAGAAACATGGGCACATCACTAAGGAACTAGTACGAAAAGCTGGGGAAAGAATGGGGAAAATTGACGTCCTTGGTGATCTGAGAGGCGCAGGGCGCCAACCCTCAAAGTTCAGAGAACTTACTGTGGCGTTGTGGCCAGAGGCCAAAGTTCAAAAGAATTTTTGTGGCTCTCTGGTAGACGCGACTTCCCATCCCGTGCCTGAAAATCTCTAACTTTTCTCTTTGTTTTTCATTTCTAAGCCCTCTAAACTTCCATGGTTCTTTTTCTAAACACTTAGGATCATTAGTACCCTCAATACTTAATAGATTTAACTCAAAAACAACAACCCGAAAACATGTATCAGATCAACACTAGGCATTCAACAACTCAACCAACAAGAATTCGACAATGTTTTTCAAGAAATACACATACTAACATGTAAACAACTCACCAATCAATGAATTGAAGCAAGTTTGATGTGCGGGTGAACTGACTATCACGATCTTAGTCTACACCCTAGACATTGCCGCCACTCAAAGACCATCGATGGTCCCCAAGCGAATCCTCATCCTGGCTGACTACAAGGGAAAGACTAACTTAAGCATATATACAACATCTTAAAAACTGAACAAAATTCATGAAACTGGAATATAAATCTTTAACTCAAATTAAAAACTTTGAATAAAATAATGTATTCAACTCGCCATACAATAGGCAACTTATATGTTTAATACATTTAGTAAAATAAATGAATGATACACACTTCTTCACTAAACTGAATATATATGAAGCGTCTAACTAATAAAGATGGAAGTCAGGACGACACCCACGACATCCTGACTAAACTGAAAAGTAAATGAAATCCTTTGGAAGCAAGGAGAATCACCATAGCTAACTCGAACTCTAGGATGTATCAAGGAATCTCATTTCGATGATTCTGAATACTGTGTCTGCATCATGAGAAGATGAAGGGAAATTGGCTCAGTACATGGAATGTACGATCATGTAAGGGGAAATCTAAAGCATAAAACATAGGCTTGAACTTGATAATAAAGGAAAACATACTTACCTCTTTACAAACTTACTCAACTCAAGGAATACTAAAGATACTCAACAATACTCAATTTACTCAACTCAGAAGTATTCAAAGATAAGATACTCAACAATAGTGAACTTACTCAACTCAGAAGTATTCAAGGATAAGATACTCAACTTAAAGATATGATATTCGACTATGGATACTCAACTCAATATAAAGCAAGAATATGCATGTAATATATAAAAATCTTTATAAAACATTGGAAAAAACTTACTTCGTTTAAGAAAATGGAATAAAACTTAATTTTTAATATATAATAAAGTAATTAAGTTTATTAGGGAGATTCTCTAACCGACAACCATCACTATGAGCCAAAGCAATGGTACAACGGCGTACCTCACATTGCAAGAGGACCTTCGTATACCTTGCCATCAGTATAGAACATGAACTACTATGTGAATCCACTAGTTTATGCTAAAAGCACTAAGGAATCATCTAAAAAGTATGATCCTTCTTCTGCCCATATTGACTACATGGTTTATGGAGGCTTGAGTTAACATGAACTTGCGTCCCCATATCAGTGTTCAATACTACTCCCAAAATACTTAAGCTAATATGTTTTATAAACAACTTCTTCTCTCGTTTGAGGTAATTTCTCAAACTTAGCTTTAAAAGCTCTCTTGGAGATCATAGTTTCCTTTTTTTTCTAGAACTAGCCAAAGAGTCTGTTGGAAGTCTAGCTTCTTTTTTCTTGCTCAAAAGTGTGAAAACATTTATAACTCTTAAGTAATACTTAGTTCCCTAATAACTTTTGAGAAAATGAACTCAACTCTTTACTCTTTGCTTAATTTGAAAACTGGAGTGTTAAATTAACTCTTAGGGAATACTTAGTTCCCTTATATTTCTGAAAATGAAGGACTTCAACTCTTTACTTGACTTGAAACTTGAACCTTTAGAGGAAGTTAAATCATTTAATAAAGACTCTTGAAACTTTAAGAACTTTGCTTTGACTTACTTCTTAAATTCTAAACTTAACTCTTCACTTTCCTTGAATTGAAATATGGATTCAAGGTTCATGATATTATGTTAATGGATGATTTCATGATTTTTCAACTTGGAGGATTCCTGCAGAAAAGTTAGAAAGAACTTCTCATTTCGTGAACTCAAAGGTACTTCTCATCTCAAGATTGTTCGACTTATAGGGTTAATGTGGAATTATGAGTATGAACAATTTAGCTCAAGGACTTCATGGTAACATGTAATAGTCGCATGATTAGAAACATAATTGCAAAGGAATAAGGAACTCAATACTCAAGACTTAGAACTTGGAGATACCACTCCTCTCAATGATACTCAATTTATGGAATTCATGTGGAAGTTATGGGCATGAACCACTCAACTCGAACGTCTAAGTAACTAGATGGAACTCATGTATATTAGTATTCTCGTTCTCTTATTTACTTCCTAGAAACTTAGCTAAAATCAATAGTTGATCTCAACGGATTCAAAATTGAACTCAAAGGCTTTCTTGAACTTTACTCTTAACTCTCTCTTAAATGTGAATTATGAATTCAAGAGTTATGGTTCATGATATGAAGGATGTAGGTGCTATTGTATACGCATGAATACATTATTCTCACTCTCATGCTCACTTGCTTGAGTTTTGAAACAAGTTACTAGAAGTTGTAGAACACTCCTCAAAAGGACTTTCTTAGAACGTCTGAAGGAATTCTCAAAAACTTAACTCTCAACTCTACCTTGAATTTGAGTTATGAATTTAAGTCTATGAATATGTTACGAATGATTTTAGATAGGAAGAACAAGGTTCTTGAATAATTTTGGATAAGAACATGAATAGAAACCTTTCTTGAGATTCTTGAATTAGCTTCTTAAAATCTTTATGACCAAGAATTGTGATTTTCATTTAGTAAAGATGAAAATATGATTGT
Source organism: Solanum chilense (assembly GCA_032847665.1). NCBI lineage: Eukaryota > Viridiplantae > Streptophyta > Magnoliopsida > Solanales > Solanaceae > Solanum > Solanum chilense. The sequence goes on from CM064965.1 coordinate 10,180,058, forward strand.
TTTGAACCTTTTATTAGTCAATAAACACTTACAGGACTTTACTGGAGGTAAAAAAGCAAAATAACCCATTTTAATGTTTTCCAGTCGGCTAATTCGTAACAACATTGTACACGGCTAATTCGTAACAACAAATTGTACAGGTTACTAAAATAGTCATAATTTTTTACTCCAAATAGTCAAATTGTACAGATTTAAGTACCTTTAATTGGATAGGTTATGACTCACTTAACTCTTAATATTCTAAGAGATATGGTCGTTTAAAGTTTACCCAAGTAGAATTTTACATCAAAACTTAATGAAACTTCAAGAACACTTATCAAGAACTCATAAAAACTTAAATCCTTAAAATTCAAGAACGAAATTACGCTGAATAAATCATGAATGGTGTGTGGGTGAACAAACCCAACACTAAATTCAAGAATGTCGACAAACGCCTTCATCATTTCCTCTTTTCTCCTCTTTTCTATTCTTTCTTCTTCTTGTCTCTTGTTGAACTCTCTACTAAAATCCTACGCGTATATTAGGATTATAAAATTGAACCTAAAAGGATAAGAACCCTAAAATACTACCAAAAAAGAACTAAATCTTATTGGGTAAGGAAATGACCAAAATATTCCTCATATTTTCAGCTAACTTTCCTTAACTGGACAACCTAACTTCAAAAGGTCATATCTCATTCATCCTAACTCAAAACATAGCAAACTCGGCGAATTTGTAAAGACGATTTAAAGATCTTTCCTATGGTATCTAGTAGCACACATAAATCTTCCTTAACTAGGATTTATGGTCGTTTGAATTTGACTCAAAACTCATACTTAACTTAACTCTCCAAATTTCAGATTTTGCTATTTCAAATTTTGTTCTTTATGGAACTCTTGGTGCGTGAACTGACCTTAATACTAAAGAAATTTTTCATTCCTTGGTAAAATATCACTCATTACAATGAATTGTTCAAGACTTAGTTCGAATTTTTTTTGGGGTGTTACACTGACCCTACACTAAATGATCTAACATTTCTTGATAGGGATCACCCCGACGAATTCCATTCGCAAAGCTTGATGTTCTTGGCGAATTCTTGACTCTTATCCCTTTATTTCTTATTTACTCTTTCCAAGACCTAAGAGTAATTCTAACTTTTCCAAACTAAACTAATTTAGTTTTTACCACAATAAATCCCTAAGAACGAATTAGGAAATTATTTAGAGAAAAGACTAGTTTGTCCTTCCTTAAACCCGGATTGGGACTTCCCTCAATTCAACATCCCTACCTACGAAAGTATTATCTCACTCAAACGATATTGAAATTGTGCAAATCCGCAGCGTTGGAAATGTTATTCCAAGATCTTTCCACCCATATCCAAAAGCACCTCTAACTCATCCTGAGTTAGAAGTTATGGTCGTGGGAAAATGACCAAAACGCACGTTCTTAACTTTGATTTTCTTTCATATTATCCCTTTTCTTTCTAAAAAAAAACAATTATTTTTAGTTTCTTAACTTATTATTAGCTATTTCAAGTTGCGAGATGTTACATCTGTCCTCGGAGCATGAAGACTCTCGGAAACCTCGCAATTGACCACTAACCATAAAACATAGAATCTTGACAGTTGAACCCTACATTTGAGGGAAATGTAGGTAAGAGTATATGTTAGTATAAAACAATGTACCAAGTATGATAGCTATGCATAAAACATTTAATTCATACTAAAAGAGGACATTTCATGATATGTTATTGAACAAACTAAAACATGATATTAAAGGGTTAGAACACATAAGTCATAAAACATGGTCAATGCAAGATAACATCAATTAAAGCCTTTGAACACATGTGAGATACTCTTTGAAGTAACCCCAGTTCATTATTATTGTGGAAAGTATCCTTAACCAAAATAGAGACTGTGTGAGCTATAACATGATCCCCCGATGTCTCCCAAACTGAATAGGGTTGACCTACTTGACAAGGTAAGGACCATGAACTTCTAGGTTAAGTAGATTCACTAGTTAATGTCTATCTATACAATCATCCTATAAGGGCACATAGGTAAGGGATAAGGACTTTGCTTTTAGAAACCCTACCTCTACTAACGGGAGAGGTTCCATCTCACTATACTCTCGGTGCTAAGCATAAGTCCCAAGAAATAGTCAACCCTACCTCTACTAACGGGAGAGGTTCCATCTCACTATACTCTCGGTGCTAAGCATAAGTCCCAAGAAATAGTCATTCTTACTTGTTCTTATTATCCATGGAAGGGCACAAATTCTTACCAATCCAAGCTAGGTTTCATTAGGATAGCTCTTAATCTTTGATTCAAATAGGTGAGAAGACCTTTTAACCTTGGAATCCTTATTATATGAGAAAACCTTTCACATCATGCTTTTATTTGTTTATAGAAGTCCTTTCAACAACAAAAGAATACCAATATCATTGATACGTGAATCTTAAAGCATCCTTAAAACATTTACATAGATTTCTTAAGGCATGCATAATTCCATAATTCACCTTTCAAGGTTCAATACCCACATTCAATGATCAAAATTTAGAAAGCATGGGTTAGATATGGATTCCATCATAAATTCATATAATTTTATCAATTCATGCTTGATTTCATAAAAGACTTCCTTCATAATGCAAGACCATATTAAATGTTCATAACTTGGAAAGCATGGGGATACATGGGTTCATAGGGGAATCATCATAAAATCAATAACATTTCATCAATTCATGCATAAGAGATAATAATTCAATCATTTAAGTCTTAATCAAGAGAACCTATGGAAGTTAAAGAAAACCCTAACTCAATTGGGGATTTCTTACTTTGAAATTCACCACAATATATAAATATGATATATAGCTACAAAATTATTAGCCAGGACATCCAATAGGTCATTAATTATTAGATTTTAGTGATGAAATTTACTTTTCGTGCTTAAATATATGCAACACATACTTTTAGCGACGAAACATAAAAAATTTGAAGCAAAGTTTTGTCCAATAAAGTTTTACACCAAAAAAATTAATTGGCGTCATTTGTTAAATAGTGTTAGTTACAAATTTAACATTATTAGTGACACATTATTTCGTCACTAATAATGTATCTAATTCATGACAAATCATTTTTTGTCTTAATAATTATTAATTTTTGACAAAAAAAATTCATCTAAAAAAACATGTTGTTACAATATCGACAAATTTGAATTCGTAGTTAAATATGAGTTTTAACTATAAAAATTTTGATTTAATTATGAAATTTATTTTCGTCACTAATAATATAAATAATTGGTGACAAAAGTTTTATTGTGTTTAATCAATCTGTGATTTAGTGACAACAAAAATATTGTCACAAAATATATGATGTGTTAATATCAACGACTTAAAATTTGTATCGAATCAACTATTTGCTATGACAAATAATTCAAAGCTAAATACAATTTTTTGGCTATAATTTTTCATAATTACAGGTGACAACTCACAAAAATAATAATGCAAGTGCTTCATAAGAAATAGACAGAGTCCATTCATTAATTGACATGGGAATATATTAAAACCAACGAATTCAGTCGATTTTGTAAAAACGAAAAATTTAATTCATCAATTTTCTTAAATTATGCAATAAAATGCATCATTTAAAAAATACAATTCTGGTTATAAGTACTGTGAGTGGGTTATGGTTCTACCACTATATTGCTATTATTTGTTGATTTTATACTTTATTTTATTTGATACACTTTCATCAATAAAGACTATAGAAAATATAATTTCTCAAGTCTTGGTGCTAATTTCGTGTCTATTGATTTGTGATGGGTGAACTACATGGATTAAGCCGATCTATTCTACCTAAAAATATGTTCATATTCAATAGCAATTCCACATGCGTACGTAGAGCAACTATACAAAGATAGCATCAACTTACAAACTTGAACTTTGTAAAGGTGCGAAATATTTTATAAATTTATATTAATTTTTTCATCAGTGTAAAAATCTAAATAAACTAAAATAAGAAAGCACAAATAAATAAATGAACCAACTAGGATTTTAAATATATTATGATGAAGTACTATAGTTATGGGTATCAATATTTTTTTTCAAAACAATTGATTTACGTATCGAAATGATCCGATTATTAACTTTTTTTATGAAGTCAAAAGTTTAATTTATATAAACTAATAATTGTACTAAATAATTAATATAAATAAATAATTAGGGAATAATTTTAGGGAATATACAGTTTAATTAAAATATGATATACATTTTTGTATGTGTATAAATAATCATATAATATATTATTTCTACCGAAGTTAAATTTGAAAGAAGTGAATGAAATTAAAATAAAACAAAAATGAGAGAAAGAGAGAATTGATCAGATGGTAAGGTGTCTTCACTTCCAACCTTAAGGTTGTGAGTTTGAGTCTCAAAGAAAGCCTAACGTGGGAGAGCCCCTTTTGGAGGGTTGTTAAAAAATTGAGATGGGAGATAATAAGAACATTAAATTTAACTATCCACATGATTTGTATATCATCATCTTTTTGATAATTTTTCTTCTATGTAATGATTTATAGAATTTTTGATTTCACATAATCAATTATTTTAGCCACCTCCTTTTTTTTTTCGTAACGAACTCATGCTTATTAGATCTTTCCATCATTTTCTTGGAAAGGTATTTCAATAAAATTGTTATGATATTTGGTTAAGATACAACTCAATTCATTCATTATATTTTGTGTACTTGCTTGTTTGACCCTATATTTTCAAGTTCAGATTGCATGTTGATTTAATACTATTAGATCTATATGTTTTCCTTAGTTCTTCTATGTTCACATCTTATTAATATGTACAAATTATTCTGTCAGTAAACATTTTCATTATATTTTTTCTCTAAAATGGTACTTTAGCTTATGTAGCTTGGTGTATAATGAAATTGGGTTTATGTTCATAAGATAACCTATCAAATCAAATATCCATGTTTTGTACATTATATATGAATATTAAAAATTTCTCTTATTCTCATTTGGATTTCCTTATTATTACATATGTCTCATCATTTGAAGTTGACATGTAGGCTGGAAGTCACAGAGATGACCCCATAGTAATAGAGGTCAGTATCATGCACACTTTATCTAGTATAATTTCACTTGTTAGTTTGATCTCTTCCTATTTTAACAATATTAAAGTTTCTTTAGTAGTAAAATTTTATGACATAAGAAAGGATGACTTATAATAATGAAATGTATTTTTTTCCCAAGAGAATTATCCATAGAGAAAACACTTATCTCTCACACGTAGAAATAGTAGACTAATGAATATACATGACATACACTTTCTATGTGAATTTTTTTGTCTTATTGAATCAAAGTCGCTTGTAAAATGATATTCCTATTTCTACAACAAGTAAGAGTATTTTTTCAAAGATTTTAAAAAAATAGACTCCTAAACTTGTCCCCCTCCTCTACTTTTTCAAAGATAGAGGTACGCATTACAAGAAAAAACTCTAAAAGAAAAAGAAGTGAAGAAATAGAAAATACTACTAGATGGTTATCAGATTAGCAGTAAAATACAATTTTAGTTTCTTTTGGCACCATAAAATAAGGTAGTAATACAAAAAAAGGTAGACAAGTTATAAAAACTTGATTAGAGACCATAATGAGGAATAGTGGTGAAACTACATTTCAAATAAAAACTGAGCGAGTAGGAAAGGAAAAAGCTATGACATTGAAATCTTCTTCAAAATAAGTCTCACTCTAGTTAATTTTGGAGAATTTTAGGATAGGAATAAGATATTTTTCTAATGGAAGTGAGAGCATAATTGAGATAATTTCAATGATACGAAAAAATAAAGAAGAAACTTAATGTTCAATGAGCTCGATATAGTTGTCTGATGAAAGGTTAGGATGTAGAGTAGTAAAAAAAAATTTGGTTCGAACCCCTGATAACACTAAGAACACCATTTTACACTTTACTATAGAGCTTACAATTTTGAGTTGGCCAATTCGATAATATCATATGCTGATAAAAGAACTTAGCTGACAAAATAAAAAAAAGTTAAAGCTAATTTAGTCTTTAGTTACCATGCCCCGTGCCTTTCTTGGTTTGAAAAACTAACCCAACCAAACAAAAATCAACACTCTCTTTTTTTATGGAGGAGGGGGAGCAAAGTGGATAAACAAAAATATTTTTCATGAATATATGTCACCTCTTGTCTGTATATTTCATTTGTTCTATGATTCTCCTTTCTATTATGGTAATTGCTAGTGGTCTCTTGTCTTATTTGATTAGCTTTGATCCATAATTACCTTATCGTAAAGAGTGTCAAAGGTTTTTTTAATTACATGCCATACGTGATTTTCTTAGGCTCTTTGACTTATATGTGTCTATATGCCTTCTTCTTTCACTCGTCACCTTTGGTAGGAGGTTGCACCAGCTTGCACATGAATGATAATTTTGATGGAAGTCAACCTACAATGGTCCAACCCGTCAAACTTCCTCCCATACATGCCTATCCAACCCTCTTCTTCCTAGCCCTGCCTATCCAACTATCTTCCAAGAATACTCTAAGGAAAACTTAGGGTCTTTCGAGTCAAGCGTTAACCAACCGTCTCTACTCATAAAGCTTTTTCCTATGCTTTTCGATGATGATTATTATTGAAAAAGAGCTTGAAAGTGGGATAGAACCCTTTTATAAAAAAAATATATACAAAAACTGATAGACCCTATTGTTGATTTTCTAGTGTAGATTGAAAAACATATTTAGTTGCACTAGTGGAACAAGACTATTTGGTTGAATCTCATATTGCGAAGAGTCACCAGATCAAAGGGGTCGTCTTCTAAGAAAGGGGAGAAGTTCTTAGTGAAAGTACTTTTACTTTGCACTCGAAAAATATTTTCTAGCTAGATATAGTGCAAAGCCTTCAATTTTGGCAGGTTGAAATCACCATAAAAGATTATAATGTCTTTTCCGAAGGAGATTATATTTTTATTGGAAATATAAAAGGAGAATACTTTCTTTAAAGAATTCTCAGTTTATAATTCAGATCATTTGAAATGATTAGAATTATCCATTACATCTTATACTAATAAAAATGTAAAACAAGAAGTCTTGCACAAATAACTAAATACATGTATCACAATTTACTAAATACATGTTATAAAGAATCCTAAAAGACTTCTTGAAGACTAATAGACAATAAAATATCAAGGTGTGAAAGCATTAATCGCATCACCCCCCATTAATGCATTTTCTTGACAAGTCCAATGCATTCTCAAACCTTGAAAATTTTTTCTCTAGGAAGTTCTTCGGTGAAGATCTCATCAAGTTGTTCTCGTGTTAGCAATAATATAACTGAATTCTGCCTTTTTCTTGTGCTTAGGAATATCTCATACTTGATTGAGTTTGGTTTTGTAAATTAGATTTAGACGTACAACTATTTTCGTTGGGTATAGTCACACACTCTCAAGTATTATTTTTCTCAATCGTCCGAATTTCTTTGGCATGGATTTCTTTCGAACATCATATTTTATTGCTCCTCATAATTTTCTTGCTCAATAATGGTAAAGTTGCATCTTTGAAAAATGTCCCTCAATATTTTTGTTTCTCTCCGAGGTGGTTCTTCATCATCTTAATCTGAGATTTCTCCCCCTTAGGATATCTTTCTAATCTTCTTCCTCATCCTTTTATTTATTTGACAAGTCTAAAGATATGATAGAAGTCTTGTCTACCATAATCTTAGTATATGTATTAGTAAGGCCTTACACCATGGATTCTGCTTAAGAAGGTTCATACCATGAAAATTCAAGTAACAAAATCATTTGTTCCAAAACCATGAGTCATCTACAACTTTATTTTTGAATGCATTTTGATAAAACTGTATAAAAAAGTTCTTTTTATCATCTTTACTTCAAAAAAAAACTTACTTTGGCTTAATTTTATCAAATACTTTGCAAAAATCATCTCTAAACACAAGAGAATAACCATTTTTCATGACTCGACCAACACTAAGCAAATTTTCTTCCAAGTCAAGAACACAAAGAAGATCATGAATTTTCTTACCACTGTCACGACTGGAATATAGACCCTAGACAAGACTGGCGTTGTTGATCTCTCACAGGTCAGAAACAAGCCTACTTACGTCATCATTACTTTAAATAAGTTAATTTTAGCGGAAAATTTGAAACTTTTTGATATTTAACATACTAGCTAAATAATATTAATATTTCATAATTGTTTATCATCAACCATCTATCATTAAAGATATAAGAAACTTAAAGAAATAATTCATTAAGTATTAATTGTATAATAGCCAAAATGGCACCAATACAAACTCTGAACCAAAACAGGAAAGAAATGCTAGTGGAACATGCTCCACTAGCTCAATTCTAAAACTACGCTTGAATGTAAAACAGTAGCATCTTCGAAAGCGTGAGGACCTACCAAAGTACGAATGAATTCTGACGTCCGTATAGCTGCAACAATCAACCTGTAGCTCTATCGCCCACCTCTGCCTGCATCTAAAATAGTAAAAATGTATTGGGTTAGTAAACACTTGTACTAAGTATGGGTATATGCAAGCACACACCAAGAATATGTATGCGAAAGAACAGCTCTTTCCTAATGAAATGATTTTTGAAAGTCAAGTCAGTAGACTTGTCAAATTGAGATTAGGAAAGTTAGTAAACTTTCCAAATTCAGTTAGGAAGGTCATGCCATGAAAGTAACTTGCATCATTATAAATATTGTATTGCACACAACACATAACATCTTCATATAGCACATAACATATAACAGATAGCTTCTCTGATATCATTCATTCATATGCCATAAAACCTTGGAATTATGGACTTGACATTAAGACTTTCCAAAATGAGGGCTCAACACATGGTACCTCAAGTAGGGATTCTTCATTAGCAAACATAGAGTCTGCTTCATTCATTCATACATATTTCATATCATTTCATTCATAGGCTAGTATGAACACCATCTATACCTAGGGTATAGTTTAAGACTTTCATCGGGTTTGTTGTGCAATGATCAGGAATAACCTAATGTCATTACCTGGATCGAGCTCACCTCTTGATTATCCTATCCTAATACATTCTGTATCATTCATTTCATTACGTGTTTCATTTGAGGCTAGCCTCATTCATTCAATAGAAACTTTAACTTCAAGCGACATAGATCATGTGAGCATAATGAAATCCAGTGTCTCCCCCCACACCGAAAAGAGGTGGAATCACCAACCAAAGTGACTTAATAACATGCTAGCGTATATGGGAATTTAACCCCACCATATCCCTATGTTGGCACTATAGGTTCAAAGACTAGGAGATATATGGGGACCCATACCTGGCAAGCCGGACAGTCTTATCTCATGAGAGTTACGTGAACCTTTGCCCTTCCCGAAAGGAGGCATCACCGCTCGTAGCTAGCCAATCGATGCTCAGTATAAAGTTCCATTACATTCAACTCATGTGTCATGAAAGTTGGCTTCTAGTATGAGGACAGCATAGCTCATTAGATGATTTCTCATCTCATCATTAGTATTAAGTGTGTTAAACTCAACACTTGCAATTGAGTGTTCATAGAGACTGGTCTCTTCATGATCTTACACTCTCATTGGTGAGTACGTATTGGTAACATTTACTTAGGCTCATTTGAGATTGCTCTCATCATATACATTAGCCTCATATCATGTTGTCACCACATTCTTCATTATTAGCACCTTTGCTTTTCATAGTTACTCACCTCTTATTACGTGAATGTTCATTTCATCATTTCATAGTTCATCTCATCATATGACAATGAACTTGGACTTTTAGTGTATCTTACCCTTATATGTAACACTCCTAGGGTTCATCATTTCATAACGTACATCTTAGGTTCACTTACTTTTGAATGTACGTTAGACATATTTGTCTATATATACAAGCCATGGGGCTTCAATCATAGTTCGTTAAGTGATTCTTTTTTTCCTAAGATTAGGTAGTACAAGACTTATGTATCTTGTATATATGACAAGACCTTGATTTTTGATCTAAGTAGATGGCATTACTCTTAGATATTTTACTCACGTATGACTTATGTATCAATATAGAAGTTTGGGCAATGGAACCGAAATCTTGAATCACATGGATATCATTTATATTTTTCATTGATTTTATTTCTAATATTTATAAAATTATAACTCTAAATTAAATCTCAACATTTACATAGAAGAACTAATTTTCTATTTTAATTTTACTCTTAGTTAACCGAAGGGTTTAGGGGTTCGAACCCCCACAATCCCTTCTTTTAATTTTTATTAGTCTTTTGTTTCCCATTCTTGCCTAAACCAAGAGGTTGTAGGTTCAAACCCCCATAGCATCTTGATTTTTCCTTTAATTTTTTTTGGGGAAGGGAGGTTGTGGGTTTGAACCCCCACAGCCTCCTTATTTTTTTTACCTTGCAATTCGGTAGCTGCTGAGGGGCGTGGGATCAATTCCCCACGACCCCATTCTTTTCCCTTAATAAATTTTCCCATCCTTAGCTTCTTATTTTCGCTACTAGTAGAGGGGTTGTGGGATCGATTCCCACAGCCCCCCCCCCCTTTTTCTTTTTTTTCTCCTTCGGTACATACCTAGAGGACGTTGGTTCGAATCCCACTCCTCTCATTTATATATTTACATTTTAAGTAGAAGAGTCCAGCTAAGGGCACACGGATTCGAATACCATGCACCTCACTTATTTTTAATTACGTACTTGGGGGATCCTCTGTTTCGTGGGGTCAAAACCCCTCTACAACAAAAAAATTTCTTCCTTTTTCTACCAAATTTCGCTGGAACCCTCCCCCAGTTCGAGCCCCACTTAGCACACCCCTCTTTATTAAATTATTAAGGTCTATTTTAGTGAGGTCTTGGGTTTAATCCCTGCAGGCCTCACTTATTTTTATTTTTATTTTTTTATGTCTGAAAATTTCCAGATTCTTTCTTAACCATATTTCCAGGTCTGGAAATTTATTCCACGACTTTTCTGCACCTTTTTCATCAAATTACACATTAGTTCTTAGGGAAATTTCATAGTTCATTTATAACGTCTTAGGTATATTTTCATAGATTCGTTTAGCCAAGAATTTCTCCCTAAATCAAGCCACATAACATTTCATATGAACTTCACGCCTTACCTCAGTTTATTCGCGAAAAAGATACAACCATAATACATTAAACTTTTGGAGCATTACACAGATAACCTCATTCACTGTAACATACTTACACACAACACTTGCACATATTTTCGAAAAAATATGGTTGCCTTTCATACGATTTCAAGTACACAAACATAATCATATTCATCACAAAAACATAATATACACCTAAATCTACCAGCAATCATTCCCAACCTACAATTCATTGGGAGCTACTGACTGGACATGCAACGGGAAACAACCTTAGTTTCGGAGTGAATATCTTGAATCGTAAGGGGTCTCTTGGGAAAGGGGCCAAGAGAGAAGAAACCCATACCTTAATTTGATTGATCAAACGTGAAGTTGCTGCCCAAACTCTTCTCCAAAACCACGTCCAAGTTACCTAAAGTTTCACCACCAACTCGGCGGAATCTTCTCTTTGGATTAACGTTTTGGTTACTTTGTTTTTTCCTAAAATTTCATGTGAGTTCTTCAAGTGTTAATAACTCTTGATGTATTTTCAGTTCTTGAAGTTGTTTTTGGCAAAAACTAGCATGAGAGAGGTGGTGAAACGTGAGAGAGATTGTGTGAGAGGGAAACGTGTGAAGTTGTTTAGGCATAGATAATGACTTAGTCAATTTAGGAATCTCCTTAATACTTAAAATCTGATTTAATTAATTATACGTGAAAGGACCATTTTACTATTAATGAATAGATTTTAAATAATAATTAAATCACCTTAAGTATTTATCCTATTCAATTTTTAGGGTTGTTACATTATCCCCCCTTACGAACATTCATCCCCGAATGACATTACCACTATAAATCGTAATACCAATCAGATCATAACATAATCACTATGCACTGTCAAGCAATAGCAACAAAATATGGAGAGATAAGGAAATATAGCCTTACGAGTAGGAAGTCTAACCTCAAGAGCTGAAAAGATAAGGATAGCGGGATCTCATGTTGGCCTCACTCTATCACTTAGCACCCTCAACAAGATGATTTTTCCACAATACCTTCACTATTGCAATCTCCTTGTTCCTCAGCCGCTTGACCTGTCTGTCAAAGATCTCAACAAAGACCTCCTCATAAGACAAGTCTTCACCAACCCCCAAACCTTCAATAGGTAGGATTGATGCTGGATCATGTAGAACTTCTTCAACATTGAGACATGAAAGACTAGATGAACAGAAGCTCGCTCCGCAGGCAATGCTAACTCATAGGCCACCTCACCCACACGTTGTAGGATCTCATATGGCCCCACACACCTCAGACTCAGCTTCCCTTTTCTACCAAATCTCATTACCCCTTTCATAGGCGATATCTTCAAGTAAACTTGGTCACCAACATTAAATTCTAAGGGGCGCTTTCTGTTGTCTGCATATGATTTCTGTCGGCTGTAAGAAGTAGCCAACCTGTCCCTAATCACTCTAACTTTCTCGAAGGCGTCATGAATGATCTCCGGACCCAAAAAGAATGACTCTCCAACCTCGAACCACCCAACTGGAGATCTACACCTCCTACCATACAATGCCTCAAACGGTGCCATCCCAATGCTCGAGTGCTATCTATTATTATACGAGAACTCTATCAAAGGCAGATGGTCATCCCAGTTACCTCTGTAGTCAATAACACACGCTCTCAACATGTCCTCGAATGGCTAAATGAGGAGCTCTGCCTGCCATTTTGTCTGAGGATGAAAGGTAGTGCTAAGCTTCACCTGTGTACCCAAGCCCTTCTGGAAAGATCTCCAGAAATATGAAGTAAATTGAGCTCTTCTATCTGAAATAATAGACAAGGGAATCCTATGCCATCTCACAATCTCATATATGTAGAGTCTCACATAATCCTCGGCTCTGTAAGTAGACTTCACAGGGATGAAGTGGGCAGACTTAGTCAATCTGTCCACAATAACCCATATGGAGTCATGTAGCCTCCTAGTCCTCGGAAGACCAACCACGAAATCCGTATTAATAGCCTCCCATTTCCAAGTCTGAATCTCAATAATATGAGTCAGACCACCAGGCTTAAGATGCTCTGTCTTAACCTACTGACAATTAGGATACTTAGCCACATATTCTGAGATGTCCTTCTTCATGCCATCCAAACAATAGTTCTGCTTAAGATCATGATACATTTTGGTGGAACTTTGATGTATGGAATATCTGGAACCATGGGCCTCTGCCACAATCCTGGTCTGTAAATCATCCACATCTGGCACATACAGCCTGTCCTGGTATCTAAGTATGCCATCACCTCCCAAAGCGAAAGACTCATTCGTTTTTAACAACATTGAGTTCTTCAGCTCCATCAACACCGGATCAAGATGTTGAACCTTCTTGACTTCAACTACCAGGGATGATTTAGAACTAGGGTGAACTGAAACACCCCCACTAGTAAAGTTAACCAATCACACAACTATTATGTCCATTGTACGTACCTCTTTTGCCAACCCCTTCTTATCGTCCTCAATGTGGGTTGTACTCCCCATGCTCATCCTGCTCAAAGCATCAGCCACAACATTAGCCTTACCTAGATGGTAGTGCACATTCATGTCATAATCCTTCAACATCTCCAATAATCTGCACTGACGTAGATTCAAATCCCTTTGTGTGAACACGTACTGGAGACACTTATGATCCGTGAACACATCCACGTGCACTCCATACAGATAATGCCTCCACAGATTCAATGCAAACACCACAGCTGCCAACTCCAAGTCATGAGTAGGATAATTCTTCTCATGAACCTTGAGCTGTCTGGAAGCCTAGGCTATTACCTTACCAGCCTACATAAGAACACAACCTAATACAACCCTAGATGCATCACAATAAACCATGTAATTCTCACCACACTTAGGTAGAATAAGCACCAGGCTGAAGTGAGTTTGTCCTTGAGCTCCTGGAAGCTCTTCTCACAAGTCTCCGTCCACTCAAACTTGGCTTTCTTCTTAGTCAAAGCTGTCAATGGGGCAACAATTGAAGAAAAGCTCTCCACAAACCTACAATAGTAACCAGCCAATCCCAAAAAGCTATGAATATCAGTGGGAGTAAGAGGCTTTGGCTAGTTCTTAACAACCTCAGTCTTCTTGGGGTCCACCTCTACACCCTGATCGGACATAACATGACCCAGGAAGGTCATTGATCTCAGCCAGAATTCACAGTTGCTGAATTTGACGTACAACTGATGTTATCTAAGTACCTGAAAGGTTAGTCTCAAATGTTTTGCATGATATTCCTTGGTCTTAGAGTAGATTAGAATGTCATCAATGAATACTAACATGAAAGAATCAAGGTATTCACGGAAGAATCTATTTATGAGATCCATAAATGCAGCTGGTGCATTCGTGACACCATATGACATAACCAAGAACTCATAATGACCATAACGGGTACAAAAGGCTATCTTTTGGACATCTCCACCTTTAACCCTAAGCTGATAATACCCTTAACGAGGATGAATCTCAAATAGAAAATAGACCCTATGAGCTGATCGAACAAATCATCTATTCTAGGAAGTGGATACTTATTCTTTACAGTGACTTTGTTGAGCTGCCGATAATCGATACACATTTTATGGGTCTCATCTTTCTTTTTTACAAACAACATTGGAGCGCCCTATGAGGATATGCTCGGCTGAATGAAACTCTTATCAGTGAGATCTTTTAACTGCAGCTTCAACTCTTTGAGATCTGCTGGAGTCATTCTATAAGGAGGAATTAATATTGGTTTAGTATCGGGTTCTAAGTCAATATCAAATTCAATCTCTCGAAGGGTAGGGACTCCGGACAAATCTTCAGGAAACACATCTAGGAACTCATTCACTATGAAAGAATTTCATGATCTAAATCATAACACTCAACAGACTACATAATAATCCCTTGGACATCATTTTATTAGCCTTAAGATTTGAAATCAAGGGATTAGGACGACTCGAATTGTACCCCTCCCAAACTAAATCTTCTTCATTAGGGAAGCGAAATATCACCACTCTACTACGATAGTCCAAGAAAGCATAGCAACTGTGAAGCCAGTCCATGCCAAGAATAATATCAAAATCATGCATAGGTAACTCAATTAAGTTTGCACACATAGTCTTACCACTTACAACTATTGGGCAATCCTTGTATACCCTATTAGTTCTCACATTTTCTTCTAAAGGCATACTAACCACTATAGGATCATGAAAAACTTTAGGGAGTATTTCAAAAGTAAGGGCAAGCAGAGGAGTCACAAAGGAAAGCGTAGACCCTGGATCAAGTAGAGCATAAACAGAAGGTGAGAATACTTGCAGCATACCTGTGACCACATCAGCGGACTTCTCCTGCTCCTCCCTGCCCTTCAGGGCATAGAATATGTTCCTCTTGGAAGGATCGACTGTTGCTGCACTCTGTGTGTTAGGCCTAGGTTGAGCATTACCTCCAGCCTGACCTCTGTTTTGTGGACACTCTCTGACCATGTTTCTACTCTTACCACAACCGTAGCAAGCATTAGTGCCCTGTCTGCACTCTCCACTGTGAGATTGGCCACACTTAACACAGTTCTTCTGTGGTCGCTTCATCTTACCTCCATTGCCCCTCTTGGGTTTAGGTCTGCCTTTTCTAGGTGTTGTACTCCTCTAAAGTTAGAATTCCAAGAACTATGTTGCCCCTTCTTGAACTTGGGCTGCGCACGGACGCCTAAATTGTTTATGTGGCCTCCATGGTTGGGACCTGCCTGATCTTGAGGCTTAGGCCTCCTAATATCACAAACACATCTCCTGTTGCGGCTGTCCTCGGCCTGCTGGACATGCACAATTAACCTGGAAAGGTCCATATTATCATGGAGCATCGCACACCGATACTCCTCATCGAGGTCTCCATTGATTCCCGTGAGAAACCTGCTCATCTCATCCCTACTGTTCGAAACCAGGGAAATAGCATACCTGGATAATTCCAACAAATCTAAGTACTCTCCTCATTCTTGCTATTAAATATTAAAAGGTAAGTAACATACCTTGATATCTTAACAAACTTTAAGGAATACTCATTTATCGTCATAGAGCCTTGTTTAAGGTTGTTGAACTCCTGAACCTTGGCCTTCCTCATCTCTCTTGGGAGGAATCTCTCTAGAAATATTGTCTTGAATAGCTCCCATGTGACTCGCACTCCACCTGGATCTTATGAATGTCGTATACGAACTCTTGAGGATCCTCTGAAGTCTTAGCCCTGTGATTATAGAAGGATTCATCCTCGTAAGATCTCGCAGTCTGTCAGCCATGTTGCGAACCGGTGGGTTCTTTCTCTGAACATCCTGCTGATTGACTTGGGCAGTCATTGCCAGAGCCTGTATCGTGATGGCCTGTGCCATCTGGGCTGGAGATTCCCTCACCTCAGCATTAGTCAACCTAGTTGGGTTAACTAGCATGGCCACTCCTTCAGATGGAGCCTTGGGTAGATTTTGAAAACAACAAGGATTGATCTTAGACACGTTCATAACACCAAGACCTCATACATTAGGAAAAGCACGATAAGATCAAAAGAAGGGAAAATTTCCTACACATCATGCGGTCTCTAATCCAGGATAGTGGTGCACTTCACTACCATGACTTAAAAACTACTTAATGTGGTTGATGTGAACTCATTATTCCTGGAATTGAACCTAGTGCTCTGATACCAATTTTGTCACGACTTGAATGTAGACCCCAGACGAGACCTCTCTGAGGTCGGAAACAAGCCTACTTACGTCATCCTTACTTTACATAGGTTAATTTTAGCAGAAAATTTGAAACTTTTTTTTATTTTTAACATACTTGCTAAATATTCTTAATATTTCATAATTGTTTATCATCAACCATCTATCATTAAAGAGATAAGAAACTGAAAGAAATAATTCATTAAGTATTAATTGTATAATAGCCAAAATGGCACCAATACAAACTCTGAACCAAAACAGGAAAGAAACGCTAGTGGAACATGCTCCACTGGCTCAATTCTAAAACAACGCTGGAATGTAAAACAATATCATCCTCGAAAGCATGAGGACCTACCAAAGTTCGAATGAATTTTGATGTCTGTATAGCTGCAACAATCATCCTGTAGCTCTATCGCCCACCTCTACCTGCATCTAAAATAGTAAAGATGTATTGGGTTAGTAAACACTTGTACTAAGTATGGGTATATGCAAGCACACACCAAGAATATGTATGAGAAAGAATAGCTCTTTCCTAATGACATGATTTTTGAAAGTCAAGTCAGTAGACTTGCCAAATTGAGATTAGGAAAGTTGGTAAACTTTCCAAATTCAGTTAGGAAGGTCATGCCATGAAAGTAACATGCATCATTATAAGTATCGTATTGCACACAACACATAACATCTTCATATAGCACATATCATAACACATAACATATAACAGATAGCTTCTCTCATATCATTCATTCATATTCCATGAGACCTTGGAATTATGAACTTGACATTAAGACTTTCCCAAAATGAGGGCTCAACACATGGGACCTCAACTAAGGTTTTTCATTAGCAAACATAGAGTCTGCTTCATTCATTCATACATATTTCATTTTATTTTATTCATAGGCTAGTATGAACACTAGTTATACCTAGGGTATAGTTTAAGACTTTCATCGGGTTTGCTGTGCAATGATCAGGAATAACCTAATGTCATTACCTGGGTCGAGCTCACCTCTTGATAACATTCTAGCATATGGGAATTTAACCCCACCATATCCCTATATTGGCAGTATAGTTTTAAAGCCTAGGAGATATATAGGGACCCATACTCAGCAATCCGGGCAAGACGGATAGTCTCATCTCATGAGAGTTACGTGAACCTTCGCCCTTCCCGAAAGAAGGCATCACCTCTCGTAGCTAGCCTATCGGTGCTCAGTATAAAGTTCCATTACATTCAACTCATACGTCATGAAAGTTGGCTTCTAGTATGACGACAACATAGCTCATTAGATGATTTCTCATCTCATCATTAGTATTAAGTGTGTTAAACTCAACACTTTCATTGGAGTGTTCATAGAGACTGGTCTCTTCATGATCTAACACTCTATTTGATGAGTACGTATTGGTAACATTTACTTAGGCTCATTTGAGATTTCTCTCATCATATACATTAGCCTCATATCATGTTGTCACCATATTCTTCATTATTAGCACCTTTTCTTTTCATAGTTACTCACCTCTTATTACATGAATGTTCATTTCATCATTTCATAGTTCATCTCATCATATGCCAATGAACTTGGACTTTTAGTGTATCTTACACTTATCTAGGGTTCATCATTTCATTACATACATCTTAGGTTTACTTAATTTTGAACGTACCTTAGACTTATGTGTCTATACATACAAGTCATGGGGCTTCAATCATAGTTCATTAAGTGATTCTTACTTTCCTAAGATTATATAGTACAAGACTTATGTATCTTGTATATATGACAAGACCTTGATTTTTGATCTAAGTAAATGGCATTACGCTTGGAAATTTTACTCACATATTACTTATAAATCAATACGGAAGTTTGGGCAATCGAACCCAAATCTTGAATCACTTGGATATCATTTATATTTTTCATTGATTTTATTTCTAATATTCATAACATTAGAACTCTAAATTAAATTTAAATATTTACATGATAAGAATTAATTTTCTAATTTAATTTTACTCTTAGTTAACCAAAGGGTTTGGGGGTTCGAACCCCCACAATCACTTTTTTTAATTTTTATTAATCTCTTATTGCCCATTCTTGCCTAACCAAGAGGTTGTGGGTTGAAACCCCCACAGCCTCTTGATTTTTCCTTTAATTTTCGCTGGGGAAGGGAGGTTGTAGGTTTGAACCCCCACAACCTCCTTATTTTTTTTACCTTCCAATTCGGCAGCTGCGGAAGGGCGTGGGATCCATTTCAGACGACCCCATTCTTTCCCCTTAATAAGTTTTCTCCTCCTTAGCTTCTCATTTTCACTACTATTCGAGGGGTTGTGGTATCGATTCCCACAGCCCCCC
This sequence comes from Solanum chilense, assembly GCA_032847665.1. NCBI lineage: Eukaryota > Viridiplantae > Streptophyta > Magnoliopsida > Solanales > Solanaceae > Solanum > Solanum chilense. Next base: position 10,199,214 of record CM064965.1, read on the forward strand.
TCCCTTTTTTCTCCTTCGCTACCTACCAGAGGACGTGGGTTCGAATCCCACTCCTCTCATTAATATATTTACATTTTCAGAAGAAGAGTCCGGCTAAAGGAACACGGGTTCAAATCCCGTGCGCCTCACTTATTTTTAATTGCATACTTGGGGGATCCTCCGTGTTGTGGGATCGAAACCCCTCAACAACAAAAATTTTTCCTCTTTTTTCTTCCGAATTTCGCTGGAACACAAGTCCCAGTTTGAGACCCACTTAGCACACCCCTCTTTATTAAATTAGCAAGGTATGTTTTAGTGAGGTCCTGGGTTCGATCCCTGCAGGCCTCACTTATTTTTTTTATATTTGTTTACGTCCAAAAATATCCAGATTCTTTCTAAAGCCTATTTCTAGGTTCTGGAAATTTATTCCATGATTTTTCTGCACCTTTTTCATCAAATTACACATTCGTTCTAAGGGAAACTTCATAGTTTATTTATAACGTTTTAGGTACATTTTCGTAGATTCATTTAGCCAAGAATTTCTCCCTCAATCAAGCCACATAACATTTCATATGAACTTCACGCCTTACCTCAGTATATTCACGAAAAAGATACAACCATAATACATTAAACTTTTGGAGCATTACACAGAGAACGTCATTCACTGTAATATACTTACCACAACACTTGCACATGATTTTGAAAAAAACATTGTTGCCTTTCATAAGATTTCAAATACACAAACATAATCATATTCATCACAAAAATATAATATACACCTAAATCTACCAGCAATCATACCCAACCTACAATTCATGGGAGCTACTGACAGGGGCATTCAACGGGAAACAACCTTAGTTTCGGAATGAATATCTTGAATCGTAAGGGGTCTTTTGGGAAAGGGGCCAAGAGAGAAGAAATGCATACCTTAAATTGATTGACCAAAAGTGAAGTTGCTGCCCAAAATCTTCTCCAAAACCACGTCCAAGTCGACATAAAGGAAGAGATAAAGAAAGTCATGAAAGAACTTCAATGCATCTATGATATCGCCGGGCTTAGCTATAAAGAACTATGTATTCATCCAAATTTGAACCTTCCAGAAGGATTAAAAATCCCAAAATTTGATACTTTTGGAGGAGTGGGGAACCCTATGGCTCATTTGAGAGCCTACTGCGACCAGCTCGTTGGAGTTGTTAGGGATGAAGCTCTATTGATGCGGCTCTTCAGCCGAAGTCTGTGTGGAGAAGCTCTTGAATAGTTCACCTCGCATAAAACTAGGCAATAGAGAGTTCGCTTATAGGTGGAGAAAAAAAGCGGAAAGAGTGAGAATACCCATGTCTGAGAAAAAAATTGTTGAAGTATTTGTGCGCGTGAAAGAGCCTGAATATTATGATAGAATTATGTTGCTCGTTGGAGCAAAGTTTGCCGATATAGTAAGGATTGGGGAGACTATCGATGATGGTTTAAAATCACAAAAGATAGCCCATGTAGCCGAATCGCCTGGATCTTGAGGGTTGTTGAATAACAAAAGAGAAGAAATTGTTGTTGTTTCATATGGGGGAAGGAAAACCCCCAGAAGCTCATCATATTCCAAAGGTCGTTCCTGGCCTTTCCAAAAACCTTACCAAGCTTGCTACGCGCAAGCTAGTCATCCCAATGATCCTTCAATTTATCAGAATGCTACCGCCACTTATCCAAACATCCAAGCTCCACTAAACCAAAGTCCACCCCCAAATTACCAAAATACATCTCCCATTTACCCAAATCGTCCTCTTCCCTACCATATTCCTTCTCCTTATTATCAAGGTGTTACTCCCAACTGTGCTAACGTGCAGTCGGGCTATAAAGCACCCCCTCCTGTTTATCAAGTCCAAGATCCACTGTACCAAAATCCCCCTCCGAATTACCAAGATCCACTATACCAAATCCCCCTACGAATTACCAAGATCCATCGCCAAACTACCAAACTAATCCATATCCCAAAAGCCAAGCTCCCCGTCCAAATACCAGAAGTTATCAACAAGTGCCTCCTCCCTAACAAGGCAGTTATGAACCTCCCTGATCCAGATTTGAGAAGAAGCCTTCAAGAAACTTCACTGCGCTCACTGAAAGCCGAACAAAGTTGTACGAGCGACTGGCTGCGGCCGGATACATCCACCCTATGGGCCCAAACCTATGGATGTCAATTCAAAATTCTACAGACCCGATCAGAGATGTGCTTATCATTCCAACACTGTTGGCCATGATACTAAGGATTGTATCATTCTCATGCACAAAATTAAGGATTTGGTTTACTAAGAAGTAGTCTCTCTCTAACCAACGACACCAAATGTCAACACCAACCCATTGCAGAATCATGGGGACAGCAATGTCAATATGATGGAGACAAACAATGACTGGTATGGAACAAAAATGATTACTCCCATCGTTTACGATGATTTGGAAAAGGTTGTAGCTTCTTTGAGCATCAAAGAGAAGAAAGAGTTTGTTATTTTGACACCCGCAAAGGATTTTGCTTTGGTGACATAAAAAACTCTCATTAAGCCTATGTTCGTTATTGAAATTGTTGTTGCTCAAGGCATCACCAGATCCAGAAGATGTTACACTCCTGACGAGCTTGCTCTCTGACGTCAAAAAAAGGATCAAGCTAAAAGGCCAATAAACGAAGGAGAAGAGGAGGAATTCTACAGAAGAATGCAACTGAAAGATTATTCTATCGTCAAGCATTTGGAGAAGACTCTAGTCCAGATCTCGGTATGGGCCCTGCTGATGAGTTCTCAATCATACAAGCAGGCTTTGAAGAAGGATCTCGATGATATGTACGTACCCGCGGGAACAAGTAGTGATAACGTGGCCGCTATGATACACCAGGTTATTAGAAGACACCGAATTAGCTTTTGTGACGATAAGTTGCCTTTCGAAGGGAGGTCACACAACAAGGCATTGCACATCATTGTAGTATGCCACGAAAAGGTTGTCAATCGTGTCTTAGTAGATAATGGATCTTGTCTGAATATCTGCCCGTTGTCGACGCTGAGGAAGTTAAGGTTTGACTAGGAAAAACTTGAAGAACACCAAGTCAATGTAAGAGCCTTTGATGGGGTTCAGAGAGATACGTTAGGAGCAGTGAATCTGATCATCCAAATGGGTCCAGCAGAATTCCGTGCACAGTTTCAAGTATTGGATATCGATACCAGCTATAACCTTCTTCTAGGAAGGCCTTTTAACCATATGGTTGGAGCTGTCCCTTCTACTCAACATCAGATGATGAAGCTCCGAGTCCGAGGCGTGCAGGTTGACATTTCCCTGCCAGCCATCCACCGGTTTCTATACGGCGAGAGTTTTGATGCTACTCAGACTCCCCCCACTGCCGAGTTTGACTACTGCTAGCAGATAGTGAAGGATGGCCAGTTCTTGCACGAGCCATCACTGAGAGAGACCACCAAATGGTGGATGGCCCTGTACCTATCAGTAGATGGAGAGGGTGCTGATTGGGTGACTGAGCCGAAAGGGGCCATCAAGAAGGCCAACCTCACGTTCACAACAAAGTTCTTGTGGCTGCTTGTCCGTCACTGCCTTTCCCCCACAGCTGCTGATAACATCATTACTTGGGATCGAGCAGTGTTGATGGCGGAGATGATTGCCGGATTCGAAGTGGACTTCGCATGGCTTCTCCAGGCAGTCATGCACGAGAGGGCATTCAAGGTCACTACTACCTACCCTTTCCCGTGCATGATCTTTGCCCTTTGCAGGTCCGCAGGTGTGCCTATATGGCACGTAGATTAGCTGAAGACCCCGGAGGGCACTGTTAACGTCGGCCTCATCAGAGACGAGGCCAATGAGTTGGCTCCACACAGAGGGCCCCATCCAGAGCTGCCCCCACTTGCTGATGATCTTGCGGATACGGTAGCCCAGGCCCTCATAGCTACACAGGCGTCAACTGACACTACCCCGGTCATGTCTATCCTGGGTAGTAGCACAGCCCCGAGTTCCTCTCGTACAGCCCCTCTATCGGCACTGGTCCCGCTTGCTAGGGTCCAAAAACTAGAGGCACAAATGGCCACTCTTCTGCATCATATCCAACCGTGGATGCAGAAGTCGATTACTGAGTCTGAAGAGCGTCTAGAGAGGAAAATGCAGCAGTTTACAGAGCGGAAGATTGCTGAGGTTAACCAGCGCCTGGACGCCTTTGAGTTGAGAGTGTTAGCCCGACCAGCCCCTCCGGTGGATGTGTCGACTATTCAGGCTGCAGTCGACAGTCTTCATGAAAACATCGACACGATCCTAGAGGCGAGGGTGCCGGAGTCTGAGGCCCCTTCTATCGAGCCTGCTGAGGACACTGTATTGGCGGCCTTGTTTGCTACTTCAGAAACTCCACCACCTCCCCTTTGAGAGAGTGCCAAGAGGCGTAGGGGTCGAGCAGAGGATGATGCGCGAGCAAGGAAGAAGGAGCGTCGAGAGATGGAGGCTGCGAGGAGAGCCTCACTTGCTGAGGAGGAGGCACACCAGATCAGAGCATCAGAGTTAGTGGCTGAGGCGTCTAGCTCCCGCACTGTAGAGATAGCAGGAGGCACTACTGATGGTGCAGTTGTTGCTGAGAACACCACTAAGGGTGTCCAGATTACAGAGGACGTGGGTTCCGGGAACCGGACCCACCAGTTTGCTGATCAACGGCGCTTTGCGCCACAGGTTTGCTTCACCTACAACTCTAATATTTAGATTTTTTATGCATTGGGGAAAATTGCATGCTTTTTTGTTGGGGTGGGGTAAATGGAAAGTGAGTGTCAGGGTGAAGTCTGAGTAGCCCAACTCACTATCCTCTTTTGGGGTTTTCTTGCCTGTGTTCTTTTCCCCAAAAGACTGATTACTTTTTCTGTTGAACCGGCATGTTTATATCTTTTGTACATAGTTTAAATCTGAAGCATGATGGCTAAAATGATATCCTGATAAAAATGGAAAATGTTGCATGACTAGGCGTAGTAACTGATAATTGTGTGGCTCTAAGCATGAAATAGAGTTACACCATTGCATTACCCTAAGTCTTCAATTCCAACTAGGTGTCTGATAATCTGGTATAGTGATGAGATGTCAAGTGAGTGTGAGGAAATTTGAATAGTCCACTATTGGTACTGAGCTAGAACTTGCCTTGTTAGTCCTACTAAAAGTAAGTTGTAACAGACAATTAGGAAAGGATCATAGGCCCTTATTCAAGTTAGCCCATTTCTAGCCTAAATAAAAGAAACCAAATGATAGTTATCCTTCTTTGATCCAAATAATCTGAGCTTAAAATTAGACCTTTCTTTTCACCCCAACTGATCTTTTCTAGGAACAATATGTTGGCCCTGGTCTCTCCTTGGACATGTGCACCTCAGCTTATGCCAAAAGCATAAGTTGAGGGTGGCTAATACATAAACAACTTTCGTTATGGCCCGGACCCAACTTTGGGTATTGTGTACCTTGACTCATGGCAAAGCCATGAGTTGAGGGTGGTTGTTTTGAGGAATGCTCTGGAAAGTGGGGTTGAAAGAACAAAGAGAGAGAAAGAACAAAAGTAAAGTGACTCAAGAACTCGTTGAAAGAAAAGTAAAGAAAAAGAGAAATATACAAGAATTACAAACAAAAAAAAAGAGTCACTTACACAAATGAAGAAAGAAGGGGAAATAGCAAGGTGAAAGAATAGGAGAAACTGGGCGAGATAAAGTGACAGAAAGTGGAAGGTTTAGCCGATATGTCAAGGATGGGCAAAAAGTCAGTAAAGTATATCTAAATATACCCTACCTTACTATGAGCCTATGTTACAAGCTAAGAAAGTCCTATCGTGATCCTAAGGGTTGTATAGCGAACTTAAGGCAGTGAAAATAAGGGCAAGCTTATGGCAATAGGTATGAATGAGTGTGACTTTGTTCTGAGAGCGAGTGTTGAAAATTAATCCTTATACTCAAACTGAAATCATTGTGTGAAAAATGAGGATTTTGTTTTGAAGTGAGGAAACTAGTTGCAATACCGGAATTTTTAGCATCTCAGTGAGAAACTGAAGAAGATAGGTGTTAGTGCATGGTGAGTCTGTGTCATGTTCTAATCCCACAAAATTCAAGCCTAATCGTGATAGCATGCATAGATTTGATGAGATTAATCGGGAATTATAGCCAAATTATTGCAAAGGATAAAACATGGATACTATTGTACAAAGATTGTGTAGTGAGTCATAGTGCGTCGCTTGTGGACAAACAACAAATTTAAGTTGAGGGTGTTGATATACCGCGGTTTCACGGTATAATTAATACTTTTTCCTTAAGTTTATTGTGTCCGAAAGTCTTTTTGTGCTAGTTTTTATATAAGTTTCTCTTTGTTTTGTAGGAAATCTATCCAAATCTGAATGCGGAGATTTTGAGCGAAGAAATGCAGAAGAGACCACCTACGGAGCTTATGACAGTCCGTCGTGTTTGTGACGGTCCGTAGGTGGCACCGTAGTGAAACTGCTGAAGGAAGAGGGGGAAGTCTAACCAAGTGTGGGGTTACGAAGCTTGTGACGGTCCGTCGTGGCTATGACGGTCCGTCCTGCAGGTTCGTCATGAAGTTCAGAAAAGTGATCCCAGTACCCAGATTCCAAGAGTTAAAGTGTTTTGAAACGAAGACCCTCGACGGACTGTTGTGCCTATGACGGTCCGTCGTACTTGCCGTCGAGGGTAATGAAGAGAGCAGCAGAAGAAATTGCATAAGTAGGGGACGACGGAGTCCATGACGGTCCGTCGTGACCACGACGATCCGTCGCTAGGTCCGTCGACCCAGCCGAGTTTTGGCAAATTTCCAGCAAAAAAAGTCCTTGTTTAATTAGGTTTTTTTTTATAAATAGTTCGAAAAACCTCATTTTTGAGGTTAGACTCTGCTAGATTAGACATCATATTGTTAGACTTTGTGTATTAGTGTTAGATTTTGAGATTCTTGCAATTGATTTTTGGAGATTAATCAAGCAAACTTTCGGATTTTATTTTTTCTCATTGAAGTAAGTACATGAATTCTTATTTAATCTATTTGAATATTGTGTTTATGGCTATGAGTATCTAAACTCCATAACTAGGGTTGTGGGAACCATAGGCAAATAATGAGATAAACCCTAACTAAAATAACAGTTCTAGAATAGTGTCTGCATGTATTAATAATTCTTTCGTTTAGAAGTCTTTTTAACGGATGGCCAACGTTAGAACTCGCCTTAATGCTACTTGCCGGACCAAGGAGGTAGATAATAGGAAAAGAATTATTAACATAGATTTAGTTCATACTATCTAATAGGCTAGTATTGATTGGTACGAGATAATAACTTAGTCAAATATCGAATACGATGCTTAATATGAGGTAAGGATAAGGGTTAGGATAGCAACACACGTAGCCGTACCAAGGTGCGGAGTGAGATTTTCTAGATGCCGGACCAAGGATTTAGAAATACATAACTTATCACTTTGCATGCAAGATACTAGGAAAGAATTGTTATAGTTAGAGTTATCAAGTTATGAGCATATGGGGAACACGTAAACCCTAGTTACTTTGATTAATTGATTAAAACCCAACATTAAAAGCTGTTAAGTGTCTCTTTCAAGTTCGTTATTTATTTTCACTTATTTAGAGATAGAAACCCCCTTTTTTTATATTTTTACTTTCCAAGGAAGTCATTGACCAAACAATAGTAATAATAGGTTGAAGTTAAGTATAGACTATTTTCCTCGTGGGAACGATCCCAACCTCATTAGTTGGGTTATTTACTTGACACGACCGTTTTACTTCTTATTTGAGAAGTAAGTTTGAGCGTATCAAATTTTGGCGCCGCTGCCGGGGATTAATTGATTAATTGATTAAAATCCAACTTTCAAAGTTGTTAAGTGTCTCATTCAAGTTCGTTAGTTATTTTTATTCAATTAGAATTAGAAACCCCCCTTTTATTGTTTTTACTTTCTAAGGAAGTCATTGACCAAACAATAGTAATAATAGGTTGAAGTTAAGTCTAGACTATTTTCCTCGTGGGAACGATCCCAACCTCACTAGTTAGGTTATTTACTTGACACGACCGCTTTACTTCTTAAATAAGAAGTAAGTTTGAGCGTATCAAATTTTGGCTCCGCTGCCGGGGAAATTAGCTTTTAGATTAACTTGGACTAATTACTATAGTTTAGTTGATTTTTTTTATTTTACTTTGTTTTATTGTTTTTGATTTCTTTTTAAAACTATCCTCCTTGTATGCCAAATACACGGAGAGGAACAGAACCCTTGTTTCCCTACGATCACGAGCTAGAGCGTACACAGTGCAATATGAATCGAAACTTGGGAATAAATGATGATGATCCGAACCAGAACATCCCAGCTCCGGTTTATGTTCATGGTCAGATGTTACCCGATGCTCTGGGTGAACATCAACAGAGGGGACAAAATCCCGTTCCACGGCCCCAAGCATACTACAGAGGGTATGATAACATAGCAGACTCGGATGGTCCACTTGTCTTGCCCCATCTACCCACAGGCCACACCTTTGTGGTAACTAGTAGCCTGATGCAAATGCTCACTGCCAGAGGGTTGTTTTCAGGGCTACCTTCTGAGGATCCACATGCCCATATAGCTAAGGTAAGGGCAGTGTGTAAAAGTTGTGTAGGGAGGCCTGATTTGGATCTAGATGTAATAGGGCTTAGAGTGTTTCCTCTCTCACTGACGGGAGAGACTGCTATATGGTTCACTGAGCTCCCATACAACTCAATCTTTACTTGGAACCAATTAAGAGATGTTTTCTTAGCACGCTACTATCCGGTCTCCAAGAAACTAAACCACAAAGACAGCGTGAACAACTTTGTGGCACTACCAGGAGAGTCAGTTAGTAGTTCTTGGGATAGATTCACCTCATTCTTGAGAAGTGTACCAAATCACCATATAGATGATCAGTCACTGAAAGAATACTTCTATCGGGGACAGGATGATAACAATAAAGCGGTGTTGGACACTATAGCAGGTGCATCTCATGGGGAGTATCCTTATGCTGAGAGTGCTGAAAAATAAGAGAAAATCTCCCGGAATAACAAAGCTTGGAGTACTAGGAAGTATGATACAGGGAGAACCACCTTCGCAGTGCAGTCCACTCACAACCCAGCCACAGATGAGATTCGGGAAGAAATGGTTCAGATGAGAACCGAGCTTGGGTTGGTACTAAAACATGTCACTGGGGTGCAGAAAAGATAAATGCAATTAACTACTTGGCTAAACCACCACCTCTTAATGATGAATGCTATTATGCGGAGGACACTTATGCAATAAATGAGCAGATGGGGGGTTTCCGAACAAGCGCCCAAGGCGCAAATCAGGATAATTGGCGCCAAGGTCAAGGGAACCAAGGTCTGAACTATGGCAATTACAACCGTGAGGGTCATTATGTCAGCGATGGTAACTACAACTGCGACAACAACTTCAACAGGGGTAACTACGGTAACAGAAATGATAGGAATGGGCCCTATGTCCCTCCCCAAAATTGTGAAGTTACTCCTAGGGATGGTGGAGATAGTATGGCGCGAGTTGAGGATATGTTGCACAAAATGATGAGGAGATTCGATGCTAGTGATGATCACATTAAAGATTTAAGGGGTGACTTAGCTAGTATTGGGCAAAAAGTTGATACACATGCAATTTCGATCAAACAGATCGAATTGCAAATGGCCCAATTATCTGCGACAGTAAACACACGGCAACCCGGCACTCTTCCTAGCAACACTGTCCAAAATCCAAAGAATGATGCGCACTGTATGGCAATCACTACTCGGGGTGGTAAGCAAACCATTGACCCACCGATGCCGTATACTGAGGAAAATGTGAGAAAGGGTATTGATAATGTGGTAAAAGGTAGTGGTGAAGCAGAGAAAAGTAATGGAAAAGATGCAGAAGTACCTATGAAGGTAATTCCCATGCCTAGGCCACCACCACCCTTCCCTCAGAGATTAGTGAAAAAGACCGAGGATGGTAAATATCGGCGTTTCATAACAATGTTGAAGCAGCTCTCTATCAATGTCCCTTTGGTATAAGCTCTAGAACAAATGCCCGGTTATGCCAAATTTATGAAAGATCTGGTCACAAAGAAAAGATCGGTCACTTTTGAGGATGATGATAGACTGCAGCATTGTAGTGCTATTGCTACAAGATCCCTTATACAAAAGAAAGAAGATCCGGGTGCGTTCACTATTCCTTGTACAGTTGGGTCATTACATTTTGCGAAAGCATTATGTGATCTGGGGGCAAGCATAAATCTCATGCCCCTCTCAATTTACAAGAAGTTTGGTTTGGGGGATCCACAACCCACTGCGATGCGGCTACTGATGGCTGATCAGACAGTGAAACGGCCCATAGGGATACTTCATGATGTGCTGGTAAAAGTGGAGTCATTCATCTTTCCGGATGATTTTGTTATTCTTGATTGTGAGGTCGATTTTGAAGTACCTATTATCCTTGGGAGGCCATTCCTAGCTATATATAGAGCCTTAGTTGATATGCAGAAGGGACAGATGACATTTCGGTTGAATAATGAGGAAGCGACCTTCAACATTTGTAGGACCATGAGGCAGAGTGGTGAGCTCCAATCGGTATCTGCCATATCCCACAAAGAAAAGATAAAGAAGGAGAATGAACAAAAAAATGCAAAACAAGAGTTTATGGTTGGGGATTTGGTGCTTGTAAACAGTTCTGGGTCGCCTTGTCTTCCGGGCAAGCTCAAGTCCAAATGGACTGGCCCTTACTTGATTACCCAAGTATTCCCTCATGGAGCAGTTGAGTTAAAAGCCAAGGAGGGAGTGTGGTTTAAGAGGAATAGAGATAGAATAAAACTCTATTTTGGGCATAAAGCATCGGGGAATGAAGCGATAGAGGCATACCATCTTGATGAAGTATGAGTAATCAAGGGTCCCAGTCGTGCCGCGACATTAAATCAGGCGCTTGTTGGGAGGCAACCCAATACTCATAGTCTTTTTAGTAATGGTAGCATTTTTCTAATAATGAGTTTTTAAATTTGCAGGTACATCACCAGGAAATTCTGCAGAAAACTACTCTGCAGCAATCACTGGAGGATACAGCGATGGACCGTTGCTCCTAGGACGGACCGTCGTATGCCTCCGTCGCACCAGGTACGTTTTTTCTGTTATTTTCAAACTAGGGCACACACGACGGAACCAACGACGGGTCGTCACAACTGCGATGGACCATCGTCGAGGAATCGTCGCGTGATTAATGAAGCATACCCGACCCGACCCAGTTGGAGTTTAATATAAACTTTTACTATTTAAATTCCCCAACCCCTCATTTCACCCCCATTACTTCATTATTACTCCCATTACTCTTCCCTTCTCAACTTCCACAATCCATTCCTCTATCAACCACCGATCATTGCCCCCCACAATTCTCCAAAGCCCTAAAAGTGTTAATCTACTAGTCGGTGTCTGCCTAGCCACCGAGTACTTGTCTATTTGTTTTTCTCCATTTCTAATGTATGTGTCTCTAATTTCTACTCATTTATCTTGCATTTTTGTTTATTAGTTAGTATTAGCTTAGTTCTTCTTCGTATGTTGTTTCCTTTACATGATTCTGTCTAACCTAGTTTCACAATGTTCAAAATTACCATGTTGACAACCCTAGACATAGGTTCTACTGCATTGCTAGTTTCTTAGGTAGCTGGGATAGACAAATGTAGGTCCAAAACACTACAAGTTTGATGTGGGTTCATCGGGGATGCATAGGGTACCCCAGTTCTATCACTGTTATTCAGAACAAGACCTCGATGACGGACCGTCGTACCCACGACAGACCGTCGTAGGGTCCATTCCAAAATCCCTAGCACCCTATCCCAACGGACACATGTGACAGACCGTCGTCTCCACGATGGTTCATCCTGCACAACCGTTCCGGTTGTCAGAGACCCTGTCTCTAAGGGTCTCTCATTTTTTCCTAAGTGTTTTCACGACGGTCCGTCCTGCACAACCGTTCTGGTTGTCAGAGACCCTATTTCTAAGGGTCTTTCATTTTATCCCAAGTGTTTCCCAACGGATACATATGATGGACCGTCGTCTTCCTGCACAACCGTTCGTGTTGTCAGAGACCCTGTTTCTAAGGGTCTCTCACTTTTTCCAAGTGTCCTTCAATGGACACATGTGACGGACCGTCATACCCACGACGGTCCGTCCTGCACGACCGTCATGACGGTCATAGACCCCTCTGCTAAGGGTCTCCATATTTTTTTAAAGTGTCCTATGACGGACCATCCTACTTGTGACGGTCCGTCCTGCACATACCGTCATGCTAGTCAAAAACTCTCTTTCAGGGTTCTCTATATACACATAGTCTAAGTAAAACATGACGGACCTCACGACGGTCCGTCATAGTCACGACAAGCCGTCACCAGGCCCGTCGTGTGTCACTGTCTCTACAGCAATATCATACTATTTTCAATGTTTTATTTTGTATGGTTTCGCTTGTCTTGTTTGCCACTACTCGTAGTAATAATGATCCTTTGCAGGTACTATCTACTAGGCACCCAAGCAAGACCGAATCTACGCACGCGGGCGATCAAAGTCTGTCGCCCCGTCTGCCCGCATGGTCATCGGCTCTGATGATGAGTGTGACCCTGAGTATGTGCCCCCAGGCACTTCCACACCTTCCCATGCTGCACTTGCTCCCAGAGCCACACCCAAAAAGGTGGCGTCCGGCATAGTCACTGCCTCCTAGTATGATGAGGATCACACACTGACTGGCACACCCTCTGGGTCAGCCACAAATGAAGAAGGAGCATCTGGCTCCATAGGAGTATCATGGTCCGAGGAAGCCTCCGGCTCTACTGAGGTTCCCGCACCCGCCACCGATGTAGCGTCGGCCTCATCTAATGAGGCTGACAGTTCAGAATCTACATCAGGCTCACCAGCTCAGGTCCCCACCCCAGCCACTGACCACCCCAACTGGTGGTGTGTCGACGGGTAATTTCAAGTCTACTCCGACGCCAAGTTCCTGACTGATAAAGGAGTGATGACTCGAACACTCACCTTGGAGCGGCGGGTCCTTACAGGAAGTCTCCCGACGATGCCTAAGATCCATAACCTCTTCACCAGGCATCGCTTGGAGTGGGCAGCACATCCGTTAGGACGATACAGTGAAGAAATGGTCCGAGAGTTCTACGCATCCTACGTAGCGACTCTCCGATCACAGATTGATAGGTGGACTACCCCCGCTATACAGGCCCCACTGGAGAAGGTCCGAGTACGGGGCGTACAGGTTGACATTTCCCTGCCAGCCATCCACCGGTTTCTATACGGCGAGAGTGTTGATGCTACTCGGACCCCCCTCACTGCCGAGTTTGACTACCGCTGGCAGATAGTTAAAGATGGCCAGTTCTTGCGTGAGCCATCACGGAGAGAGACCACCAAGAGGTGGATGGCCCTGCACCTGTCAGTAGATGGAGAGGGTGTTGATTGGGTGACTGAGCCGAAGGGGGGCATCAAGAAGGACAACCTCACTTTCATGGCGAAGTTCTTGTGGCTGCTTGTTCGTCACAGCCTTTCCCCCACAGCTGCAGATAATATCGTTACTTGGGATCAAGCAGTGTTGATGGCGACAATGATTGACGGGTTCGCGGTGGATTTCGCATGGCTTCTACAGGAAGTCATGCACGAGAGGGCATTCAAGGTCACTACTACCTACCCTTTTCTGTGCATGATCTTTGCTCTCTGCAGGTCCGCAGGTGTGCCCATATGGCACGTAGATCAGCTTAAGACCCCGCAGGGCATTGTTGACGTCGGCCTCATCCGAGACGAGGCCAATAAGTTGGCTCCACGCAGAGGGCCCTGTCCCGAGCTGCCCCCATTTGCTGATGATCTTGCTGATATGGTAGCCAAGGCCCACACAGCTACACAGGCGGCGTCCACTGACACTACCCCAGTCGAGTCTATCCCAGGTAGTAGCACTGCCCCGAGCTCCTCTCGCACAGCCCCTTTACCGGCACTGGTCCCGCTTGCTAGGGTCTAAAAACTAGAGGCGCAAATGTCCACAATTCTGCATCATATCCAGCCGTGGATAAAGAAGTCTATTACTGAGTCCGAAGAGCGCCTAGAGAGGAAAATGGTCCAGTTTACAGAGCGGAAGATTGCTGAGGTTGGACGCCTTTGAGTTGAGAGTGCTAGCCCGACCAGCCCCTTCGGTGGATGTGTCGACTCTTCAGGCTACAGTCAACTGTCTTCGTGCAGATATCGACACGATCTTAGAGGCTAGGGTGCCGGAGTCTGAGGCCCCTTCTTTTGAGCCTGCTGAGAACACAGTATTGGCGGCTCTTTTTGCCACTTCAGAAATTCCACCACCTCCCCCTCGAGAGAGTGCCAAGAGGCGTAGGGGTCGAGCAGAGAACGAGGTGCGAACACGGAAGAAGGAGCGCCGAGAGATGGAGGCTGCAAGGAGAGCCTCACTTGCTGAGGAGGCGGCGCACCAGATGAGAGCATCAGAGTTAGCGGCTGGAGCATCTAGCTCCCGCACTGTGGAGATAGAAGGAGGCACTACTGATGGTGTCATTGTTGCTGAGGACACCACTGAGGGTGTCCAGATTGCAGAGGACGTGGGTTCCAGGGAACCAGACCCACCAGCTTGCTGATCGACGGCGCTTTGCGCTACAGGTTTGCTTAACCTACCACTCCACTATTTAGATTTTTATGCATTGGGGACAATTGCATGTTTTTTTGTTGGGGGTGGGGTAAATGGAAAGTGAGTGTTAGGGTGAAGTCTGAGTAGCCCCACTCACTATTGTCTTTTGGGGTTTTCTTGCCTGTGTTCTTTTTCCCCAAAAGACTGATTACTTTTTCTGTTGAACCGGCATGTTTATATCTTTTGTACATAGTTTAATTCTGAAGCATGATGGATAAAATGATATCCTGATAAACTGGAAAATGATGCATGACTAAGCATAGTAACTGATAATTGTGTGGCTCTAAGCATGACATAGAGTTACACCATTGCATTACCCTAAATCTTAAATTCGAACTAGGTGTGTGATAATCTGGTATAGTGATGAGATGTCAAGTGAGTGTGACGAAATTCGAATAAGTCCACTATTGGTACTGAGCTAGAACTTGCCTGGTTAGTCCTGCTAAAAGTAAGCTGTAATAGACAATTAGGAAAGGATCATAGGCCCTTATTCAATATAGCCATTTCTAGCCTAAATAAAATAAACCAAATGAAATTTATCCTTCTTTGATCCAAATAATCTGAGCTTAAAATTAGACCTTTCTTCTTCACCCCAACTGATCTTTTCTGGGAACAATGTGTTGGCCCTGGTCCCTCCTTGGACATATGCACCTCAGCTTATGCCAAAAGCATAAGCTGAGGGTGGCTAATGCATAAACAACCTTCGTTATGGCCCTGACCCAACTTTGGGTATTGTGTACCTTGACTCATGGCAAAGTCATGAGTTGAGGGTGGCTATTATGAGGAATGCTCTGGAAAGTGGGGTTGAAAGAACAAAGAGAGAGAAAGAACAAAAGTAAAGTGAATCAAGAATTCGTTGAAAGAAAAGTAAAGAAAAAGAAAAATATACAAGAAATACAAGCAAGAAAAGAAGAGAGTCACTTACACAAATGAAGAAAGAAGAGAAAATAGCAAGGTGAAAGACTATGAGAAACTGGGCGAGATAGAATGATAGAAAGTGGAAGGTTTAGCCGATATGTCAAGGAGGGAAAAAAGTCACTAAAGTATACCTAAATATACCCTACCTGACCCTGAGCCTATGTTACTAGCTAAGAAAGTTCTATCGTGATCCTAAGGGTTGTATAGCGAACTTAAGGAAGTGAAAATAAGGGCAAGTTTATGGCAATAGGTATGAATGAGTATGACTTAGTTCTGAGAGCGAGTGTTGAAAAATAATCCTTATACTCAAACTAAAATCATTGTGTGAAAAATGAGGATTTTGTTTTAAGTGAGCACACTAGTTGCAATATCGGAATTGTTAGCACCTAAGTGAGAAATTGAAGAGGATAGGTGTTAGTGCATGGTGAGTGTGTGTCATGTTTTGATCCCACAAAATTCAAGTCTAATAGTGATAGCATGCATAGATTTGATGAGATTAATCGGGATTTATAGCCAAATGATTGCAAAGGATAAAACATGGATACTATTGTACAAAGATTGTGTAGTGAGTCATAGTGCGTCGCTTGAGGAAAAACAACGAATTTAAGTTGAGGGTGTTGATATACCGTGGTTTCACGGTATAATTAATACTTTTTCCTTAAGTTTAGTGTGTCCGAAAGTCTTTTTGTGCTAATTTTTATATAAGTTTCTCTTTGTTTTGCAGGAAATCTGTCCAAAGCTGAATGCGGAGATTTTGAGCGAAGAAAAGCAGAAGAGACCACCTACGGAGCTTATGACGGTCTGTCATGCTTGTGACGGTCTGAAGGTGGCAGCGTAGTGAAGCTGCTGAAGGAAGATGGGGAAGTCTGACCAAGTGTGGGGTTACGAAGCTTGTGACGGTCCGTCGTGGCTATGACGGTCCGTCCTGCAGGTTCTTCATAAATTTCAGAGAAGTAATCCAGTACCCAGATTCCAAGAGTTGAAGTGTTTTGAAACGAAGACCCTCGACGGACCGTTGTGCCTATGACGGTCCGTCATACTTGTCGTTGAGGGTGGTGAAGAGACCAGCAGAAGAAATTGCATAAGTATGGGACGACAGAGGCCATGACGGTCCGTCGTGACCACGATGATCCGTCGCGTGGTCCGTCGACCCAGCCGCATTTTGGCAGATTTCCAGCAAACAAAGTCCTTGTTTAATTAGGTTTTTATTTTTTATAAATAATTCGAAAAACCTCGTTTTTGAGGTTAGACTCTGTTAGGTTAGACTCTTAGATTGTTAAACTCCGTATTGGTAAACATTGTATTGTGAGATTCTTGATAATCATTAGACTTTTTGTGAGATTATTGATTACTTTGAGATTCTTGCAAGTGAATATTGGTGATTAATCAAGCAAACTTTCGGATTTTACTCTTTCTCATTGAAGTAAGTACATAAATTCTTATTTAACATATTGGAATGTTGTGTTTATGGCCATTAGTAACTAAACTCCATAACTAGGGTTGTGGGAACCGTATGCAAATAATGATATAAACACTAACTAAAATAACAATTCTAGAATAGTGTCTTGCATGTAATAATAATTCTTTCGCTTAGAAGTCTTTTTAACGGATGGCCAACGTTAGAACTCGCCTTAATGCTACTTGTTGGACCAAGGAGGTAGATAATAGGAAAAGAATTATTAACATAGATTTAGTGTATACTATCTAATAGGCTAGTATTGATTGGTACGAGGTAATAATTTAGTCAAATATCGAATACGATGCTTAATATGAGGTAATGATAAGGGTTAGGATAGCAACACACGTAGCCGGACCAAGGTGCGGAGTGAGATTTTCTAGATGCTGGACCAAGGATTTAGAAATACATAACTTATCACTTTGCATGCAAGATACTAGGAAAGAATTGTTATAGTTAGAATTATCAAGTTATGAACCTTTGGGGAACACGTAAACCCTTGTTACTTTGATTAATTGATTAAAATCCAACTTTCAAATTTGTTAAGTGTCTCATTCAAGTTTTTTAGTTATTTTTATTCAGTTAGAACTATAAACCCCCCTTTTATTGTTTTTACTTTCCAAGGAAGTCATTGACCAAACAATAGTAATAACAGGTTGAAGTTAAGTCTAGACTATTTTCCTCGTGGGAACGATCCCAACCTCACTAGTTGGGTTATTTACTTGACACGACCGCTTTACTTCTTAAATAAGAAGTAGTTTTGAGCGTATCAATGCTATCAAGAACTATTTGTCCAATCCACCGGTATTGGTTCCTCTGCGAAAATGGAGTCCTTTGTTGTTGTACCTGTCTTCCTAAGATAGTCCATTCTGATGCATACTTGGTCAACACGACGACACGGGAAAGAAGGAATGGCCTATATATTATATAATCAAGAAGTTTACTCCATACGAGTCTCGTTACACTTTGTTGGAGAGAATGTGTTGGGCTTTGACGTGGCTTGCCCAGAATCTAAGACATTATTTGTCTTCTTATACTACATACCTAATTTCAAGAATGGATCCACTGAAGTATATCTTCCAAAGGCGATGCCGACTGGAAAGTTATCTAAGTGGAAAATGTTGTTGAGTGAATTTGACATTGTGTATGTGACTCCAAAAGTAATAAAGTCACAGGCTTTGGCTAATCATCTTGCAGAATATCCCATTGATGAAGAAGTGTCATTTGTGGGTGAAATATTTTTGAAGCATATCCAGGTCGGATATTATTCTTTGATGGAGCGGCAAATCATCAAGGTAAAGGAATTGGAGCAGTCTTAAGTGTCAGAATGTGGTCAGCACTACACTATGGCAGCTAAGCTCCAATTTAATTGCACGAACAACATGGCTGAATACGAAGCTTGTATTCTTGGGTTGAAGATGGCCATCGACATGAATGTTTATGAGTTGTTCGTTATTGGAGACTCGGATATGTTGATTCATCAAGTTCAAGGAGAATAGGCTGTGAAGAACCTAAAGTTTATGCCTTACGTACATTATGTACAAAAGTTGTGCAAAGATTTCGCAAGATCGAGTTCAGACATACTCCCAAAATACAGAATGAGTTGGTTGATGCTCTCGCCACCATCTCTTCTATGATTAAACATCCGGATACAGATTATATTGATGCTCTGTATATAGAGTTGAAAGAACATACAGTCCATTATTCTCATGTTGAAGCAGAACCAGACGGTTTGCCTTGATATTTTGATATAAAGAAGTATTTGGAGTGTGGAACTTATCTTGAAGATGCTACATCCAATTAGAAGAAGTCGATACGCCGTATGGCTCTTAATTTCTTTCTGAGTTGAGAAATCCTTTATAGGAGGACTCCAGATTTGGGTCTACTAAGATGTGTCAATGTTGTTGAAGCTACGAAACTTATTGAACAAAATACATGCTGGATTTTGTGGCACGCATATGAATGGGATCACTTTGGCAAGAAAGATCCTTCGAGCCGAGTATTTCTGGATGACTCTGGACAATGATTGTTGCAAGTTTGGGCAAAAATGTCATAAATGCCAAGTGCACGGTGATTTGATCCGAGCGCCACCTCACGAACTTAACGCTATGAGTTCATCTTGGCCATTTGTAGCTTGGGGTAAAGATGTCATCGATCCGATGAGCCAGCCTCTTCAAATGGACACAGATTTATTTTGGTTGCTATTGATTATTTCATCAAATGGGTGGAAGTAGTTTCTTACAAGTCGGTAACCAAGAAAGTTGTAGCTGATTTTGTTCGCAACAATCTGATATGCAGGTTTGGGTACCAGAATTCATCATTACTGATAATGGTGCGAATGTCAATAGTCACTTGATGAGAGATATTATGAGCAATTTAAGATTACGCATCGAAACTTAACTGCTTATCGTCCCCAAATGATGGAGCTGTAGAGTCCGCCAATAAGAATATCAAGAAGATTCTGAGAAAGATGATTGACAATTACCAAGGTTGGCATGAAATATTGCCATATGATTTATTGGGTTATCGCATGACTCAGAACATTGACTGGAGCTACTCCCTACTTACTAGTATATGGAACAGAGGCAGTCATACCTGCTGAAATTGAGATACCGTCGTTGAAAATCATACAAGAAGCTGAGTTGAGTAACACTGAATGGGTCAGAAAGAGAATCGATCAGTTAACTTTGATTGACGAAAAGAGGATGGTTGTTGTTTGTCATGGTCAGTTGTATCGACAAAGAATGATTCGTGCTTTTAACAAGAGAGTAAGAGCCAAAATTTTTGAAGTTGGTCTGTTGGTCCTCAAACGCATTTTTCCTCATCAAGACGAATACAAGGGAAAATTCTCTCCAAATTGGCAAGGACCCTACATGGTTCGCAAGGTATTATCCGGAGGTGCTTTGGTCCTGTCAAAAATGGACGGCACCGCATGGGCGAAATGAATCAACTCAAATGCTGTCAAGAGATACTACGTGTGAAGCTTCGGTTTGCATTTTTGTCATTCACTTGTAATTGTTTTGTTTGCTTGTATTTGTTATGCTTAAATTTTTATCTCTCTTTGTAATGAACTATGTCAGACCTGAATTCTCAAGAATGAGATACGTAGGCGGGCTATGTCGGCCTCGATCACCCCATTTATCCCCTTTAATTATTTCTTTATATTTGAACTACGTTTAACCTGAATTCTCAAGAATGAGATACGTAGGCATCCTGTGTCGGCCTCGGTCGATTTCTTTGTAAATTTCTCTTTTGTTATCCCTGAGGGGAACTACGTTTGACCCGATTCCAGCCTCAACGGGATACATAGGCGCCACAAGGGTTTGGTCATATCTCCTGTAAGATTTATATTCCTCTTTACAATAGAAACCGGAACATAATTTTTGAAAGGGACTCAAAATTTCTCGAGAAAAAGATTCTTCCTCAGTAAGTCAAGATTGAAGATATTTTGAGATTTGCAACTGGGACAGAATTTTTGAGAGGATCTCAAAATTCCGTGATCTACTTAGTTACAGTGGAAAGATAAGCAAGACAGTAACTGGGATAGAAATTTTAAGGACGACCTCAAAGTTACAGCATGGGTTTATCTATAAGTCCGTAGTGACTCTGAAAACTACCCAGCAAATAATCAGATAAACCTCCAAGAATTAGACTCAAAGAAGTTTTTTAAGCCTGATATGACATGACTTGACAGTGACCTTTCTCAGATACTATTTCTCAAAAATTTATTCTCTTATAGATTTTCCTTTATGTTTCATTTGTTGCGGCATAAAATATTTTGTCTTATCTATCAAGAGTTGGGAGATCAGGGAGATCAACCGGAGATAGTAGGACAGGGAGCAGACAACTGAAGAAATCAACACAGATCGGATCGTTTTTAAAACTAACAATTTTTCAGTGGACGCAGGTTTATAGCTTTGCTACGAAATCAGCGAATTCTTCTGATAGATGAATATGGAGAAGTCAAAGAAGGAGAAAATTATCCCAAAATCAATAGTTTTCCTAGAAGCAGAAATCATTTTATATCTCTTATGTCAGAGAGTTGGGAATATGAATTGTTTATTTAAATCAATTTCTAACAATATGAAATTTATAAAGAACGTCTCGCTAGATTCGAAGTTGAATCAAGCGAAAATCTTAAGGAAGAGTTTACGGATTCTGTAACAGACATCATTTGCATCATAATCTCAGATATGGTATTATGCATTACCTGGAGGGGTCAGTTATTTTATTGTCAATCAAAACGATATACTATCTGGAAGTCATTTTATCGTTATCATCATTGGAGACGATATGACTATCTAGAAAGCACCCAGAAGATTAATATGATGCTCGATTGAAGCCCTATCTTCATTTAGTACCTAGGATGACATCAACAGTCAATATCCATGCATTGCGGAAAATCATGCATCGTGAGTCAATATTCATGCATCGCGGAAAATTATGCATCGCGGAAGGTCATGCATTGTGAGTCAATATCCATGCATTACGGAAAATTATGCATCGCAAGTCAATATCCATGCATCATGGAAAATCATGCATCGCGAGTCAATATCCATGTATCGCAGAAAATCATGCATCACGAGTCAATATCCATGCATCGCACAAAATCATGCATCGCGAGTTAATATCCCAAGCATCGCGAAAAGATTTCATAACTCGCAGAAATTTATGCATCGCGAGAAGATTTCATACCTCGTAGAAATTTATGCATCACGAGAAGATTCTGTGCCTCATTGAAATTTATGCATCGCGACAAGATTTCATACCTACTGAGATTTATGCATCGCTAGAAGATTTCATACCTCGCAGAGATTTATGCATCATGAGAAGATTTCATACCTCGCAGAAATTTATGCATCGCGAGAAGATTTCATACCTCGCAAAAATTTATGCATCACGACAAGATTTCATGCCTCGTTGAAATTTATGCATCGCAAGAAGATTTAATGCCTCGCAGAAAAGTTACGCATCCTGAGAAGATATCATACCTCAGAGAAATTTACGCATTACGGGAAGATATTCATGCCCCGCAAGAATTCATGCACTGCCAAAGGAGGAATCGTGCATCTCAAGGGAAATGTTTACCCCTCAACATCAATTGTATCTTTATTTGGCAAGAGTGAATGCCAAGAGAATCATCGAAAGTGACGAAGAAAATATCAACATTGCATCAGCTTTATTTATTTTGACATCAAATGAAGAGTACATTGAAGATTATTTTGCAAACACAAGACATATGCTTTATTTGCTCTACGTCAAACCCAATCGAGGTGACGTCAAATGTCTAGGAGTGAAATTAAGTGTCGACACGGTAAAACACACTGTCTCTCATTTTAATTGCATTTTTTATGCTAACAAGTTTTATCTCAGTCTTTTTTTAGAGCATGTGTAAGGATGAATTCTCCAAAAAATAAACCACAGGTGCAGACGACATCAAAAGGATGCAGCATACCGTGGAACTTTTCTTAGCAGCAAACTGGGACATAGTCCAATGAAGAGTATCAAACTCTTAAGACGCGAGCAGAGGAGCGACTTTCACCACAATAAATCAACACCCCTATCAGAAGGCATGTGGGGGTTTTCTTTATTTTTGTCGGTTTTGGTTTTGCATCCGGAATTTCGGTCTACCGGAAGCAAGTTTCCAATCTGAGTGACAATGCACCGAGAGCTTTGGAAATTATGTCTATGTAAATTCTATCTATGGATGTGAAGAGCTCCACCTTCATGGCTAAGAGATTGCAAGCCTCTTTTTTATACTCGATTAAATTTTTCACTCGTCAGAACCAAAGGTTATCTAGCATAATAGATTTTTTTTCAACCGATTGAGTCGAACTACAAGTGGCCTGAATTCTCATATAACCTGAGATATGTAGGAAGCCTATTTTCGGGCTTCGGCCATAATTCTTAAAGTCCGTACCAAATCCTTTTCATAAAAATGAATATGTGGTCGGTCAAAATTGGCTTGGTCAATTTCATTTTCCTCAAATTTCTTGCATCAACTCAAGTAAAATGAGGGTTGACACCCAAATTTTGACCCTCCCCGATATTAATTAATTAACAACTTCTTAATTCTAAATATTTTGGTCATTTCTGCCTCAGTCGAGTCTTATTTTCGCTGGTCGTTCTAGTACTTTCTTGCCTCGTTTTGATTAAGTATGAAGTTACGTGCATTATCGAGGTCCTTGTTTCTCTTGCTTTTTCGCCTTTCTGTCTGTATTTTATCATAGTTTATTTTTCATCACAATTGGGCGATATTGAACCTGTTTGCTAGTGTTCATACTGTAATCTGAAGTTTTTTTTTTTTCCTGTTCTTCATTTATCACCTGATGGTCCACTAATAACGAGTTAGGCATATGTTTTCTTAGTCGCCTTAGTAATTTAATCGTAGTGTCAAGTAAAAAGAGGTCGTGGGTCCTGCCTTAGGTGCACTTTGATCTTCTTATTAGTGTGTTTTTTTCTCTACGAATCAATGCTAAATAAATTTCTTAACAGTCGTCTTCAAGCTAACTCGGTTTGTAGTACTTGGCTGTGTTTTTTCTTTAATTATGTTGCTGAAAGTTCCCTTTACCTTTTATTATCTGTTGTTGGAAAGATATACTTAAAGAAATTATTTGTTATGGCGGAAGTAGTGCAAAAGTTGTCTTCGCTTGAAATTTTCTTTGAATATGGCATGCTGCTCTATCGTCTATTCTAACATATTCATATGTTAGTCTTGACCTTGTTCCCAATTTATTGATAGCAAGAATTGGTCATTGAGGTCTTATTTTGGCTGTGATTTTCTAGTCTATTCATATTTGGGTATCATTAATCGATTGTGTTAATCATTAAAATTATGTTTGCTTGTTTACGCGTGTTTACAACTAGGTAGGGTTGGATTCGAATCTCGTTAGGAGGCGTTTTTGCTTTTACTTTCATAACTGTGCGGCTTGTTTCCTCTTAATATTTCGAAGCTACTGTTGTCTGGTGGTTGCGCATTTTCTCAAGTTCAATGCATTTGAATAAATACATATATGTACCTACACATATGCCTATTGTTTAGTAGCAGTTTGTTCATAGACTTGTCTTAGACATTTGGTCTAGTTTATATCTTAAGGATGTGTGCCTTGGTATAAAATTTTGAATTTTCCAGTAGATCTCTTCATGATTTAATTCTACCTCATTAACCTATGTCTTGTCCTTTTTATTATTTGGTATGCTAATATCCGCTACCATTTTGTCGTATGTGAAAATCTATCCGAGTTCTTCAGAATGAACTCCCTCCTCTTGCATTCCAAGGGAGTCACAAAGACTCATACTTCCTTCCATCGAGTCGAGCAACTACTGGACAAAGGCGAACAGATCCCAAAATTGGAGAATACATGAATGACCAAGGCGGAGAGTGAAAGAATGGATCTTCAAGGCCCAAATTATTTTTTTAACAAAGATTTGTATTTTGTTGTTATTGGGCCTAAGCCCCCCTTTATTATTTTATGTATAACTTACATAAATCTCATAGTGTAAAACCTAAATTATATCATATCCCTTCTCTTTTCTATTTTACGAAAATCCCTTAAAAAGGAGTCATCCGAATACATAATTGATTGTCTGGATACATTGATTATGATACATTATTTGCAGTTGTTGCGCATAAAAAGGAAAAAAAAACAAAAAAAAAATCTAATTACAATCCCATAATTTATGCTATTCAGTTCCCCTCTTAGTGTCAATCACTGAAACCTAGATCCTACCATAACAAACCAATTCAAAAATCAAAACTCCATATACGTCATAGTTCTTCCTAATTCGTCTCCATGTCTCATCGTTCTCCGTGTTTCGTCGTTTTTGTTGTTTATCCCTGGTTCATCGAAGAAACTTTCTATAACTTAGATATAAATGATACCGGAATGACATGATTGTGGTCGGAAGAAAATATGGAGGCGAATCAATTTCAAGATATAAAGATTTGATAAAATAGGTATGTGATTAGTTGTTTTACAAATTCTCCAAGCTTCGTCTTTTTCATTGTTCCTTGTTCTCATTGTTTTGTTGAAATTTTTTACTAAAATTTAGATATGAATGATATCGGAATGATACGATAGTTGTCAGGGAGAATAGTACAGAGAAGTAAGTGAATCGATTTCAAGATATAAAGATCTGATAAGAAAGGTATAAAATAAGTTGTTTTATATTGTGAATTAGTATTTTTAATTTTTCGATACATAAGTCATGTTATTGTTCATGATTCATTGTTAGTTACTATTTTATAAATAAAACAATTGCATCAGATGTGTTAGATTATTAGATTTGTGTATCATTGTTTGGTAATTTTAAAGTATCAAAGACATGTAAAATTCTTCTTCGTTGTTTTGATGTATCATTGACAATGCGAGTAATTAAGGTACAGAGGTATGAAATATATCATGTAGTTGATTTGTATCTAAACCATGAAAAAATGTTGAGAACAATATGGTCTGTTGTGATTAATTATAAGAATGTATCTTCAATTGTTTTTTTTTGTGAAATGATACATTGAATAGAAACAATTTTTTATTGTATCTTGTATAATTGCAATAATGAACAAGGAGAGAATGATGACTTCTAACATTGCAAAATGTATCAATGGTTGCCTTGTTGAGTCAAGACAACTACCTATATTATACTTTTTGGAAGAAGCTAGAATTATATTTAGTTTTTGAAACTACAAAAATTAAGAAATAACTTTTTTATATTTGGGAGGATATTTGAAGAGATTTTGATTGTAGACGCGTCTAAATGTATAAAAGAATGTCAGGACGACCAAGAAAAGGAAGGAAGAAAAATTCAGATGAAAAACTAACCGCAAGCACGAACAGATATGGACGTTCTGGACAAGAAGGTCACAATCAAAGAGCTTATACTTTCTTTCTGAAAGATTCTTAATGAATACGTTTTTTGAAATACTGTGATGTATCAAATTAATAATTTTCAATTTGTAACATTTTTTTCACTGTTATAGGTATATACATTACAAAATACTTTTAGATTATTAATTTCTGATATAATAAATTAATTTGTATCAAGTTGTTTTTAATTCTTGCTATAATTTAGATTGATAATTTCTAATATAATAAAGTGAATCCGATACAGGGAATTATGTTTCAAATATACTATTTATATTATGTAATGTTTTGTGTTTGATACAAAAGTAATTAAGATATGTTGTGTGTAGCGTATAATGAAGTGGGAATATGAATGTATCACAAACAAAAAGAATTAAGTTGATACATGCTTAAAATATGCATTGCAGTGGTTAAATATTAAATGTATTTGTAGCTGCTTAGAACTACATAAAACAATATGATTGTGCAATTATTTGTTAAATATTACGAATCAAACATTTATTTTATTGATAATTTTTGTATCAGATCATGATATATGAATCATATACTTATTTTCTTTTTGATATTTTTATATCAGATAATAATATAGTATCAAATGTTTTGATGTATGAAATACTTATAATATATAAAATGTAACAAGGTACTAACAATATAAAAAAAATTATATTCAAAATAAATAATTTTGTTACAATAAACTATAAAACTTGAGAAAATGTATCTTGAAAAATAACAAACCCTCCAAAATATTAGTTAATGTGTCTTAAAAACAATTAAAAAAAACATCAAAAGTTGTATGTGAATCAATACATAATCACTAATCTATATGAACCAAGTCATCTTGATGTTATGGAGTGAAATAACTCTTCACTTTTAGTAGATCATCGATATCGCTAACATATTCCACTTTGACCTTGTCAAGAACGTACTTCCATAATAGTGTTGCAAATCTTGTGCGAGGTAGTCAACTCATGGATGTTGACTTCATTGCTAAAGAATCCAGCAAAGGCAACTACAAATATTCAACATTCACTATAAACATCCTGCTGGTGGTACATTATAAAAATGAAGTAAATTTGAACAAAAAAGTTAATTACATGATACATTATAGTAACTACAAAAAATCTTATTGTTTAGTTAATACATAATGATTAAAAAATAATAACTGATACTCCATACCACTTGATAATATTTATATCTGATACTAAATGAAACATCATCTATTCATTATATGTTATTTAAATATCATGGTTAAACTATTTTTTAATATGATACACTATTCTGCAAATTACATCTCACTAAAATAATTTCTACTATATAGTTTGATAGTTTAATGACAATAATTCAAAAAACAAAAATAATAAAAATTAGAATTTTATATATAATTTCCTAAGATTTAAAGCAAGATACAAAACAATATGATAATGTATTATTGTTGTCAACGTATCCAATTTTTCAAAAAAAAACTCAGCAGGAATTACATGAAATTAAAAAAGAATGAATCAGATAATAAAAGACATACCTGGATAATGTAAATCTGAAAATTACAGGAGCAACTTTTCAATAGAAGAAGACTATAATCATATATTTGACTGTGAATCATAAATGATTTTGTTTTTAGTTTATCATCATCATAATCATATATTCATCTTGTATTAAAGAGTTTAGTTGAAAGAACTATCCATATCCATATGAAGACGACCATGAAGGAACTATTGAGTTGTTTGAATTGAATTTACCGGAGAGAGAATTTTCAGAGTTGTCTGAATTGAATTTACCGGAGAGAAAATTATTTTGAAAATCAAATTTCTAATAAAATTGTAACTAATAAAATTGTGGAGTGAAATTAGGGAGAGATTAAAGGAGCAAAAAAAGGAAGGGGAATTGTGAATTAAGGTTGGGATACTTATGTATCTGGCTCACTTCATATTTTGAAAAAAATAAGGGATTTCAGAAATTTTTGTAAAATAGTAGGGAATAAAGGAAAAAATGAAAAATAAAAATGTATATATAGGTAATTTATCTTTATTTTATTTATTGTATCCTTTGACTAGGACAGGTACAAGGAAATTGGGCCCAGAAGCCCAAAACAAAACAAATGGGTCAAAAACCCAAAATAGGTGGGTCCAAATTTCTGTTCCGGCGCACAGAAAACCCGAGTTTAGACCCAAATTTCTCTCTCTCTCTCTCTCCCTCTTTACGTGCTTTAATTATTTGTTTGGTTGCCGTTAGTCTTAAGGTTAGAAAACCCGAAACCCGCAAACGCCATTTTATTTTTATAACTTAAATCAAGTTCAAGTAAATTCAAAAAAGTAAAATTCTAAAAATTAGAAAGTAGATGCAAGTTAAGTTTTCATTTCTCAAACAACTCTAAATAGTTTTATTTAAGTCAAGTTTTAGCCAAATTGAGTTAGTTGTTGGATAACCATATTAAGCGGGTATTTTAGGTGCCTTAAACACTTTCCTAAAATACAATATGAATCATCGAGCCCCCTAAAATGTTTTCATTAGATCTTTTCTGTTTAAAGTCTTTTTGAAAATAAAAGTTTTTCTTAATTTTCTCTAAATTAAGTGGCGACTCTAAAAAGGTCGAAAATTCTTAAAATAATCTTGCGAGGGAGAGGAAGGAGAGAGACGAACGAGAGAGGACAAAGAGTGGAGAGAGGCTAATTGTATATGAATATTTTGTCATATGATTGTGTGTATATATATGTGTATGTATAATTTATATTTGTATATGTATAAGTGACATAATTACAACTAAAATGACGTCGTGAGCCGTAACTTAATTCAAACTATAGCTATGCTAGCTAATTAACTAGTATATATTTACTTATTAAAGTAATTTTCTCTAAATTTAGTTGGTACATAAAGCGGTCAAATTGGATTAGAAGATAAAATATGTATAATATTTGATAGTATTGGTGCCCAAACACATAGAGAGTAATTATCGGTATATATTATGGTAGAAAATTTTGTATCAAACAAAAATGTGTTAGATAATTTTTCTTTTATGCCTAATCTTCGGCAATATTTGTTGGAAATAACAAGGAACCCTATGTTTTAATATATCTGATACATTTTTTTCTTAATTCCATTTCAAAAGGAATAATATATTCCATTCTTTAACAAATATTTAATAACACAATGATCAACATTTTACCAATGTTGAATTTCACCTATTTTTGACAAAAAGGTTAGAAAGATGTACCGTTCTATTTAATTAGAATAACACATTTCATTATTAACTAATAATTTTTAACTTTAAAATATCTAATTTATTCTTAATGAAATGATTTATAGTCGCACAAATATCTATCACTTATTTTAGATCACAAGTTTCAAAATTTTCTTTCTTCTTAAACTCTATGTCAAGTTAAATTAACTCATATAAAATGAGATATCTAATTTATCCTTAATGAAATGATGTATAGTCACACAAATATCTATCACTTATTTTAGATCACAAGTTTCAAAACTTTTTTTCTTCTTAAATTTTGTATCAAATTAAATTAACTCATATAAAATGAGACAGAAATAATAGTTTAGTCCAAGGTGCAAGCTGCTATAGTGGCTAATGTAGGCACCCATTTTTCTACCTGATCGAAGATAGGGCTTAGATTTCAAACAGTATAATTGGCTAATTTAAGATTTCGAGCAACTAAATGTTCAAAAAAAAAAGGAGCACTTATGCATTAATTATTAACCTCAGTTAATTATGTATTTTCAATCTAATCGTTAAATATTGAGATCAAATTGTCTTGTTTAGTAAGTTGAATGGTACTTTTAATTTCACACTTCAACTTACCTGGTGATGCAAAAAGGACCTTAATTTATCTGAGAGGAGACGCTCAATGGATAAGCTTACTATGCATCAAACAAAAAAACGAAGGGAAATTTTCTGTTTTCTTTGTTATATATATACCTCGTTTTACGTACGAAGTGTTGAGTTTTAAAGGTGTGAATGAGAAGTGAAGGGATGTAACTCTCCTGAATAGTTATGACTTTTACGAAAGATTGTGAACTTTAGAAAAATTGTGTCTTTTTTAAAGGTTTGTGGTTATTCTAAATGTTATACCTTTTCCAAAGGGCTATAAACTTCCTCAAAGATATTCTTTTTCTAAAGAATTGTGACCTTTACGATAAGATACAATTAACATTTTTTCATACTGCCCTTTGTTGGCTATAAATAGAGACTTTTTCTCGTTTTTCTATATATATTGAATTCATCCCTTCTTCAGCATATATTTCTTATCAAACAAAAGCAATAATCGTCTCTGTGTGTGATCTCGTTATTTTCTATTTGAGTTAGTTGAAATTATCGAAGTTTGAGGTATCAATACTTTTTTAATGGTTAATATATTTAATCGTAAGAGAAACTATTTTACAATCTCAAGTACTTGATGGAATTAAATTTTTGAAGGACAGAGAATAAGTTATAATGTGGATTCAGATAGTTTTTTTCCTTTTGTTTTGTCTTTTATGATTTCTAGTTTGATAATTTAAATACAGAGAAGATAACATATACTTATTATAGATGATAGATATTCGACAAATAATCCAAAGATACTCAATGCACAAAGTTATGGTGGGAATAGGAACATAATGTACGTAGCCACCTATGTTTGACAAAAGATGTTCCCTTTAAGTGCTAGATACCCCTAGGTGCATGTTCCTTTAGTGGGTTATGGCAAGAATGGGCAAAGGGACGACAGCTCTAGAGGAACCCAATTTTGGTAAGTTGCTTCATTTTAATCATACTTATTGGTACTTGACATTTAGTCCAATAGGTACGCCTTAATTAGTCAATGACGAGACTTATTTTATTCTTTTTGCATTTCTGTATGTAAAAGATGATTAAGTTGGTAGTTTTCACATGTAAAGCCTTTGTGCTTAAAGAAAAAAAGTCATATTTACCCTAATGCATTTACTTCTCATGTCCCACCTTAATTATGTGGTGCTTCTATGATACTCTTTTTATTTTTCAGTTAAATTTATTGATCCACTTAAAACTCTTTTGATTTTGCCTGACAATTCACTAAGAAAAACTTCATTGTTCATTTATGTAATGACCTAATTAATCAATTTTGGAAAGTTTTGTGAATAGATCGTTTTTCTCCTTTCAATATCAACTCCAAATCTTTTATGAGTGAGTTTAGAATGCTAGTGTCGAATTTGAGTTCAAACTTAAGGATTTTGTAAGTTTTGAGTTTGAAAGACAAATAGTGTCAACAAAGTAACTTTTAGTGTCTGTTGTAGTTTCGAGTGTCAAGAATAGAATTCCACGGAGTCCATCGGTCCCAGAATGTGGGATCTAATTTATGAGAATTATCGTTTCAGATTTGGAGTCTTTTTGAGCAATTGAGGTTCTAAGTTGTGAAATTGAGGTTCGAATGCTCTGATTATTTTGAGAGTTTCATTGGATTCAGGGGATGATTTTAGACCTACGTGAGGTCTAGGTTAATTTTATAGAGGTTCCAGGCTTGTTTTAGCCTTTTTAGCATTGAGTTGGTTTTTTGTGATTTTCACAAATGTAGGATCAAGAGACCTCAAATTTGCGTTTTGACAGTTTCATTGAGTCCGAAACTCGAGTAGGAATGATTTTCATATATGGTTTATGTGCACGGGGTTCCGAACAAATCCCGGAGTTCCTTTCGATGTTTGAGGAGTTACTTGAATTTTTTTGGTGTCCACGTACTTTGTGTTAGTGATGCGTTGATCGCT
The DNA here is from genome assembly GCA_032847665.1 of Solanum chilense. NCBI lineage: Eukaryota > Viridiplantae > Streptophyta > Magnoliopsida > Solanales > Solanaceae > Solanum > Solanum chilense. The sequence goes on from CM064965.1 coordinate 10,230,840, forward strand.
TAAGCGAGCATCACTTTCACGAAGGATGGGTCGCGTTCGTAAGAGGCTAGTCCCGCCGACTTTCACGATCGCGAAGTGAGGTGTCTCAATCACGACCTTCGCTTAAGTGAAGGTCTGTTAGTAATCGCGAGGGCCGGATTTTCATCGGGGGTTTGCAAATGGCCATTTTTGCCACATCAAAAAGAGGTTTTGACCTGCGAATTTCGGGGTTTAAATCCTATTTTCCATTTTTGAGTTTTAAAAATCCTTGGTGGTGATTTTTTAAAGGACTTTTCGTGCTAAATCATTTGTGTAAGCCTTTATGATCCTAAAACTTCATTTACCTTTGATAATTTATGAATTATAACATTAAAATTTGAGATTTTGATCGGTAAATAAAAAGGTTGTACAAGAACTGAAGTTTCTAAACTTAAAAGGAGATTATGAACTGATTTTGAGTCTCTTTTCAAAATGATTTTCACCAATGAGCTCCTAAGGACTTGAATAATGTTTTCAAGTGTGGACTTCCAAATTAGAACTTTCTTTCTGAAATTGCGTTTTGAGTTGATTAAGCGACTCATCAAAGAAATCGATGTGAGTATTGTTGTTTCCCAGAAATTTATTTGGAATGCTTGATTTTTATAGATTGTGTGGCTTTGGATATTGGTCAGAAGGCGAAGATTAAACTCTTTGAATGATTAATTGATTGATTTAAGGCAAGTGATCTCCTAAACCTTGTATTCTAGTGGAATTCGTGTATTCCCTTAGTTATTTATGTGTTGGGAGTAATGGCAATAAGGGGAAGGATTAATTGTCCACTTGATAACTCTTAACGAATAAGAAAAGGGTTCAAATGAAAATACAATGCCATGATAATGATGATGTGAATTGCCTTATTGTGACTCTTATTGTTTGATTGGTGAAATACTTAATAGCACGAATGTCGAGTAGATTTGCATGAATTGTTGTTTTTTCCATATTGTGTGATATTGCTCATGCACATTGTTTGTAATTGGACACCGTAATGATATATATAATAATTATGATGCCGAGGTCATTTCCGGGAAGTATTTATGATGCTAAAGTCATTTTTGGTAAGTGTTCATGATGCCTAGGTTATTAACGACGACTGCTATTATGTGAAAGTCAGTTCCGACAAGTGTTTGTATGTCGAGGTTATTTTCGACTAATTGATATAAAGTCGATGGGAAATGGTTCCAGCTAGTGATTTCATATAAAGACGATGGGAAATGATTTTAGATAGTAATATTGTGCTGATGGAAAATGATTCTAGCGAGAGATTGATTGTCGTGATTTGATGCATTTTTATCTGTCTATGTGATTACTTGGTTCATGTTAGTTATTGAATTGTGACTACTGAAGTGTGATTATTAAGCCTTGTAAGCTTTGCATTTTATAATTGTTAGGTTGGACCAATTTATGTGCAAGTTGTAGTTTGAGGAGGTTCGATTACAGTAAAAGACGTATGCGATTTCTAGCTAGGTGCTATGTTTAGTAGGTTACTTGTTGGGTAACGTCTTGTTGATACTCACCCCTTGATTCTACACTCGTGTAGATTCTGAGCACGGAAACGTGTGATCTCTTCCTCCTCCTTTTTTTCTTATTGTGATTTCCAAGCTTTTCAAGGATTTCAAGAGATAGATGCTTGTCATTCCGTAAGATGCTCTTGTTCCTTTAGTTTATTTTTTGTTCTACTTTAGAAATAAAGACATTGAGACTTGTATTTCTCTTTTGAATTTTTGTATTACTTTAGTGGCTTGTACACGTGACAATCAGGTTTTAGAGTTATTTTAGAATGAATATGTTTCCCGCTTTTATCTTGTTCTTGTTTTATCTTTCCGTTTTTTCTATTTTATTGAGTTGAGACTGACTTGTCTTGATGGGAATAGACAAATTTCATCATGTCCATATTTGAGTTGTGAAAATCCTTGTCGAATACTTATATCACTCAAATCTCGTCCAAATTAAAACTCAACTAATGTTATTGCAACAAAGTAATAGATGTTCCAATAGTTCTTATTTATTTCTATTGTTTGCTTTGATCATGTAATGATTACTTTAAAATTAAAATTCATTCATTAATAGTTAAGTCAGGAATGAAAATATTGAAGACAAGGTAAGAATAACTTATGTGGAAGATAATATGGGAAGTCTAATTAATATGGTTCAGACATGTAAACAAGAGAGGTGAATATGTTCAAGTTTGGAGGTATGAAAAGTTACACATAGTAGACCTAAAAAGAATTGAAGTGGGGTGATTAGGCTAGATATGATACGACTATTCACGCAAAAGATAATTATCCTAAATTGGAGGATATGGAGGTCAAAGATCAATTAAGGTAGCTAGTAAGTAGGCTATTATTCCTTTCTTTTTCTTACTTTTAGATATCTGTCACTATCTATTATTTCACCATAGTTTTTCATCTTGTTGTTTTTGTTTGTTAATTTTCTTGTTTGTTCAGTTGAAGTCTTTTTAGAAATAAATTTTACTCTCTTAAAGGCAGTGATAAAGTCTATGCACTCTACTCTATTCTATCTCACATGTGAAATTGTATGTAAAAAATTTGTTGTTGAATCATATTTTTAGTTTACCCACATTCCAATTAACAAATTTTTTTTCAACATTATTTATACATCCAAAATACCACATTATACACTTATCATAAATCGACCATGTTTAAAAATGTATAGGATGTAGGGTGTGTTTGGTATGGAGAAAATGTTTTCCATTATACACTTATCATAAATCGACCATGTATAAAAATGTATAGGATGTAGGGTGTGTTTGGTATGGAGAAAATGTTTTCC
>CM064965.1:10240506-10299378 GCA_032847665.1 Solanum chilense
TGCATCCATGCGGGGAGCCATAGTAGCCGCATGTCGTATCTCTGAAACCGGAGGTGTTGGTGCAGAAACCACTGGAGGTGCCTGACCCTGATCGGATAACCCGCTAAGATAAGCAAGTACCTGGTTGATCATCTCTGGGGTAGGTTGGGGTGGCATTTCCTCATTTTGCACTTGTTCATTCTCCCCTTCCTCACCCTCTCTTATCACCTCCTCGGTCGGTGGAGGAGTCACCGCCCTAGTATCAGATGGGCTAGGGGCTCGTCCTCTTCCTCTAGAGGACGTCCTCCCACGACCTCTTCCACGGCCTCTTGCCGTTGTTCTCCCTCGAGCCACAGCCCCAGTGGCTGGCTCAGTCGTTTCTTGTCTTTCCGTTGTCGCTGCTGGTGCGGTCGTTGCTCTAGTTCTAACCATCTGCGAAATAGATTGAAGATGGTCAGATACCAATTTGTATCACCTAGATACCAATTGGACTCAAGTAATAGCACGAAAGAAAGAATGAAAGAATGGAATTTTCCTAAAGTCTTATAGCCTCTCAAAGAAAGGTAAAGGCGTCCCCCTACCGTTCCTTAAGACTCTACTAGACTCGTTCTTGTGTGATGAGACCAATGAACCTAATGCTCTGATACCAAGTTTGTCACGACCCAAATCGGGGACGCGACTGGCACCCACATTTACCCTCCTATGTGAGCGAACCAACCCATATAACCCTTATCATTTTAATTCAATATCAACAAAAGAAATGCGGAAGACTTAATTCATTAATAAAACAACTCAAAACTATTATTATTATTCCCAAAATCTGGAAGTCATCACCACAAGAACATCTATCTCAAACTACTAATCTAAGAATATCTAAAAAGCTAAAAACAAATAAAAACTAGTCCATGCCGGAAGTTCAAGGCATCAAGACTTGAAGAAGGAGACCCAGTCCAAGCTAGACGCATTAGCTCACCCTGAATTTCCGATGGAGTGAAGACGGCTTGATCTACTGCTGAGTCGAAGTTGCCGGAACGTTTGCTGCATAACACAAATAACAAAAGGAAAACATAAAAGTAGGGGGTCAGTACAACCACACGTACTGAGTAGATATCATCGGCTAACTCAAAATAGGGAACAATATATATCAAGTAATATTATAAATCAACTATAAACTCAACAGGTAGCAACAAGTAGTATAATCGTCAATAAATACCATCAAGTTCATCCATGAGGACTCAAGCCTCAATACCATACTCATTTGGGAATTAAGTTCATTATGTTAAGTATATTAACATCTTTCGAGATTCATTATCTTTCTTCCTCTTGTGTCGGTACGTGACACTCCGATCCCCTACTACTATGTGTCGGAACGTGACACTCCGATCCCCTATATGTGTCGGAACGTGACACTCCGATCCCCTATATGTGTCGGAACGTGACACTCCGATCCCCTATATGTGTCGGTACGTGACACTCCGATCCCCTATATCTACGTGTCGGTTCGTGACACCCGTCCCACTAATTCTATGTGTCGGAACGTGACACTCCGATCCACTAATTCTATGTGTCGGAACGTGACACTCCGATCCACTAATCTCATTATATCCGTTCATCAAGCCTTCTCTAAACCAAGGCATCATCAATCCCAATCACTTTAATTCATCAAGCCTTCTTTTATACCAAGGCGTTATCATTAATATCATAGATTAAAGTTTCTTTCAAGATTTGGGATTCAATGGTTTTCATCATGCTTGTTTTATCAACATCACATAATCATATTCATACAAGCATACAATAAGCATATAGACAGGTTTACAATATCATCAACACATATTATTCACCATCAAGAGTTCACTACGAATATCGTAATATAAAACCATAACCTACCTCCACCGAAGAATTGGAATCCTCAAGAAATTTCCCAAGCTTGCTATTCTCCTAACCAATTCGATCGATCTGCTCTCTCTCTTTCTGTTCTTTCTCTTTTGTTTTATTCAAACCCTCTTTCCTTTACCCTAATTAATCATATAATTAAGTGTGAAAAAGGACAATAAAACCCCACTAATTCACTTATGGTTACCCCTTTTAACCCCTAAGTAATTAGACTTATTAATTTCACCCTTCAATCCTTATAATTAAGGAAAGAATAATCAAAAACGACCCTTAAAACGAGGAAAGAAATCCTAAACTGCCTGGGACTGCACAACCTGTGACGGGCCGTCGTGGGTGCGACGGTCCGTCGCACAGGCCGTCGTGCCTCCCCAGTTTTCAGGTGAGCTGTGACGGCCCGTCACGCCTGTGACGGTCCGTCCTGCACCTCCGTCCTGACGGTCAGAAACTCGTTTTCTTGAACCGAATTCTCAAAAGTTGAAGTGTTTTGCTACGGGGGATCACGACGGTCCGTCGTGGATGTGACGACTCGTCCTGCAGGTCCGTCACAATTTACAGAGAGTCGATTTTCAGTACCCGATTTTCAAACCACTAAGTGTTATGGAACGGACCTCTGTGACGGACCGTCGGGCCTATGACGGTCCGTCGGGGTGTCCGTAGTTTGGCCAGTTTTTCCCAAATTTCGTTCTGCTGCTCAAAACGACTAAACAGGTCGTTACAAAAATCCCACACAAATTCATAACAATGAAGTTGAAAAAAACCAATTTGTTGGAGAAGAGATATTTTTTTTACATGTTCTGTGTCTTGCATGTTTAGTTTAATTTGTTTAGTAATTTTTAAGATTCAAAAAAATTCATGTCACAATGCGTTTGGAAGTGTATATGGAATTTTTATTATGTTATAGTTAGTATTTATTTTTGTATTTCATATATGTATTGTATTTTGTGTTCTGTTTTTTTTTTTTGTGTGTGTTAGTTATGTCAAAGTAACACATTATATGAGTTTGATTGTGTATATTTCATAGTTTTAATGTTTTTTGTATTCATAGATTTGGAATCGTATACTAATTTTAATTGTTGTTTTAGTCAGTATTTATTTTTGTATTTCGCTGTTTTATTGTATTTTGTATCCATAGATTTGGAATTGTATTTCATATATTTTATTCATTTTGTATTCTGTTTTTTTTTTGTGATAGTTATGTCAATGTACCACAGTTAGTATTATTTTTGATTTCATAGTTTTATTGTTTTTTGTATTCATAAATTTGGAAGTATATATTGAATTTTGATACTGTTTTAGTCAGTATGTATTTTTACAATTAATAGTTGTATTCATTCAAAAATTATGTTGCATTGTTTCTGAATTTGACATTTTTTTCTAATTTCTATTTATTCTAAAGGTATGTCAACTTGTTATGTATTTTATTTAAGAATGAGTACACCAAATATTCAATTATTTCTTTTCAATTTTATATTTCATTCACTTTTTCATCATACTAATTTTTTGTATTTTATATATTATTATACAAAATTCTAAATAAAAACTAGAATAAATAGAAATAAAAATAAAATACATATTGAAATGAATATATACAAGATTTTTGAATAAAAAATAGCTATATAGGGAAAAAAAAATATAAATACAAATATATTTCTTAAATGACTATAGATACATTCGACATTCCTATTGGAATGAATACAAATTAATAAAAAACTATAATGAATATAAATAGAATATATTGTGAAATAAATATAATTTTAAAAAGGTAAACATTTTGGAGAGAAAGAAAAGAACAAAGTTTAAATTTTATTTGAAAATGTAACTGATGAGAAAATTAAGTGATCCTTACCTTTTTTTGAAATATTTTCTCCCTTGATTTTCTCCCTTTTGTTATTAAATAATTATATTCTTTAAATAAAAACAAATAATAAAAACATAAATAAGATACATAACAAACTAAAATTTGACATTTTTACTAAATATTGAAAGTGTTGCTAATGAGCACCCTTAAATGTCAAAATATTGACATTTTGAAAAATTTCCCTTGAATAAATACATATATGTACCTACACATATGCCTATTGTTTAGTAGCAGTTTGTTCATAGACTTGTCTTAGACATTTGGTCTAGTTTATATCTTAAGGATGTGTGCCTTGGTATAAAATTTTGAATTTTCCAGTAGATCTCTTCATGATTTAATTCTACCTCTTTAACCTATGTCTTGTCCTTTTTATTATTTGGTATGCTAATATCCGCTACCATTTTGTCGTATGTGAAAATCTATCCGAGTTCTTCAGAATGAACTCCCTCCTCTTGCATTCCAAGGGAGTCACAAAGACTCATACTTCCTTCCATCGAGTCGAGCAACTACTGGACAAAGGCGAACAGATCCCAAATATTGGAGAATACATGAATGACCAAGGCGGAGAGTGAAAGAATGGATCTTCAAGGCCCAAATTATTTTTTTAACAAAGATTTGTATTTTGTTGTTATTGGGCCTAAGCCCCCCTTTATTATTTTATGTATAACTTACATAAATCTCATAGTGTAAAACCTAAATTATATCATATCCCTTCTCTTTTCTATTTTACGAAAATCCCTTAAAAAGGAGTCATCCAAATACATAATTGATTGTCTGGATACATTGATTATGATACATTATTTGCAGTTGTTGCGCATAAAAAGGAAAAAAAAACAAAAAAAAATCTAATTACAATCCCATAATTTATGCTATTCAGTTCCCCTCTTAGTGTCAATCACTGAAACCTAGATCCTACCATAACAAACCAATTCAAAAATCAAAACTCCATATACGTCATAGTTCTTCCTAATTCGTCTCCATGTCTCATCGTTCTCCGTGTTTCGTCGTTTTTGTTGTTTATCCCTGGTTCATCGAAGAAACTTTCTATAACTTAGATATAAATGATACCGGAATGACATGATTGTGGTCGGAAGAAAATATGGAGGCGAATCAATTTCAAGATATAAAGATTTGATAAAATAGGTATGTGATTAGTTGTTTTACAAATTCTCCAAGCTTCGTCTTTTTCATTGTTCCTCGTTCTCATTGTTTTGTTGAAATTTTTTACTAAAATTTAGATATGAATGATATCGGAATGATACGATAGTTGTCAGGGAGAATAGTACAGAGAAGTAAGTGAATCGATTTCAAGATATAAAGATCTGATAAGAAAGGTATAAAATAAGTTGTTTTATATTGTGAATTAGTATTTTTAGTTTTTCGATACATAAGTCATGTTATTGTTCATGATTCATTGTTAGTTACTATTTTATAAATAAAACAATTGCATCAGATGTGTTAGATTATTAGATTTGTGTATCATTGTTTGGTAATTTTAAAGTATCAAAGACATGTAAAATTCTTCTTCGTTGTTTTGATGTATCATTGACAATGCGAGTAATTAAGGTACAGAGGTATGAAATATATCATGTAGTTGATTTGTATCTAAACCATGAAAAAATGTTGAGAACAATATGGTCTGTTGTGATTAATTATAAGAATGTATCTTCAATTGTTTTTTTTTGTGAAATGATACATTGAATAGTAACAATTTTTTATTGTATCTTGTATAATTGCAATAATGAACAAGGAGAGAATGATGACTTCTAACATTGCAAAATGTATCAGTGGTTGCCTTGTTGAGTCAAGACAACTACCTATATTATACTTTTTGGAAGAAGCTAGAATTATATTTAGTTTTTGAAACTACGAAAATTAAGAAATAACTTTTTTATATTTGGGAGGATATTTGAAGAGATTTTGATTGTAGACGCGTCTAATTGTATAAAAGAATGTCAGGATGACCAAGAAAAGGAAGGAAGAAAAATTCAGATGAAAAACTAACCGCAAGCACGAACAGATATGGACGTTCTGGACAAGAAGGTCACAATCAAAGAGCTTATACTTTCTTTCTGAAAGATTCTTAATGAATACGTTTTTTGAAATACTGTGATGTATCAAATTAATAATTTTCAATTTGTAACATTTTTTTCACTGTTATAGGTATATACATTACAAAATACTTTTAGATTATTAATTTCTGATATAATAAATTAATTTGTATCAAGTAGTTTTTAATTCTTGCTATAATTTAGATTGATAATTTCTAATATAATAAAGTGAATCCGATACAGGGAATTATGTTTCAAATATACTATTTATATTATGTAATGTTTTGTGTTTGATACAAAAGTAATTAAGATATGTTGTGTGTAGCGTATAATGAAGTGGGAATATGAATGTATCACAAACAAAAAGAATTAAGTTGATACATGCTTAAAATATGCATTGCAGTGGTTAAATATTAAATGTATTTGTAGCTGCTTAGAACTACATAAAACAATATGATTGTGCAATTATTTGTTAAATATTACGAATCAAACATTTATTTTATTGATAATTTTTGTATCAGATCATGATATATGAATCATATACTTATTTTCTTTTTGATATTTTTATACCAGATAATAATATAGTATCAAATGTTTTGATGTATGAAATACATATAATATATAAAATGTAACAAGGTACTAACAATATAAAAAAAATTATATTCAGAATAAATAATTTTGTTACAATAAACTATAAAACTTGAGAAAATGTATCTTGAAAAATAACAAACCCTCCAAAATATTAGTTAATGTATCTTAAAAACAATAAAAAAAACATCAAAAGTTGTATGTGAATCAATACATAATCACTAATCTATATGAACCAAGTCATCTTGATGTTATGGAGTGAAATAACTCTTCACTTTTAGTAGATCATCGATATCGCTAACATATTCCACTTTGACCTTGTCAAGAACAATACTTCCATAATAGTGTTGCAAATCTTGTGCAAGGTAGTCAACTCATGGATGTTGACTTCATTGCTAAAGAATCCAGCAAAGGCAACTACAAATATTCAACATTCACTATAAACATCCTGCTGGTGGTACATTATAAAAATGAAGTAAATTTGAAAAAAAAAGTTAATTACATGATACATTATAGTAACTACAAAAAATCTTATTGTTTAGTTAATATATAATGATTAAAAAATAATAACTGATACTCCATACCACTTGATAATATTTATATCTGATACTAAATGAAACATCATCTATTCATTATATGTTATTTAAATATCATGGTTAAACTATTTTTTAATATGATACACTATTCTGCAAATTACATCTCACTAAAATAATTTCTACTATATAGTTTGATAGTATAATGACAATAATTCAAAAAACAAAAATAATAAAAATTAGAATTTTATATATAATTTCCTAAGATTTAAAGCAAGGTACAAAACAATATGATAATGTATTATTGTTGTCAACGTATCCAATTTTTCAAAAAAAAAAAACTCAGCAGGAATTACATGAAATTAAAAAAGAATGAATCAGATAATAAAAGACATACCTGGATAATGTAAATCTGAAAATTACAGGAGCAACTTTTCAATAGAAGAAGACTATAATCATATATTTGATTGTGAATCATAAATGATTTTGTTTTTAGTTTATCATCATCATAATCATATATTCATCTTGTATTAAAGAGTTTAATTGAAAGAACTATCCATATCCATATGAAGACGACCATGAAGGAACTATTGAGTTGTTTGAATTGAATTTACCGGAGAGAGAATTTTCAGAGTTGTCTGAATTGAATTTACCGGAGAGAAAATTATTTTGAAAATCAAATTTCTATTAAAATTGTAACTAATAAAATTGTGGAGTGAAATTAGGGAGAGATTAAAGGAGCAAAAAGAGGAAGGGGAATTGTGAATTAAGGTTGGGATACTTATGTATCTGGCTCACTTCAGATTTTGAAAAAAATAAGGGATTTCAGAAATTTTTTAAAATAGTAGGGAATAAAGGAAAAAATGAAAAATAAAAATGTATATATAGGTCATTTATCTTTATTTTATGTATAAATTTAAGGAATCCCATAGTGTAATTCAACAATTACATTCTGTCCCGACAAGTTTACTAATTACAAAAAATCCCTTAAATTTGTTGAGCTGTGATACTTTAGACTGTAGTGATACATGGTAAATGATACATGGTAATTTAAAACTGTTAAGAAAAAATAGGGGAGAAAAACGGTAAAGTTAATGTTGTTACGAAAACAGCTTAATTTGTGGTAACAGATCATTAATCAGCATTAAATCAGCACTTAATTGGATATTAATTTCAAAATTTGAAATCAAAGATTATATCATCTATTTTGAATATGTTATTCAATTTACCTAAATATCAAAGATTATATCATCTGGACGACCAAGAAAAAGAAGAAGAAAGAATGCAGATGAAAAGATTTCGGTGAACACAAATTGTTGTGGACAAGAAGGGCACAACAGAAGAACTTGTACTTTCTACCCAAAAGAGAAGTGAATTAGTCGTAATGTTTCTATGATATCAAGAATAATTTATAACATAAACATTTTAATGAATTTCAGTTTTAATTACAACTGCAAATTGAACACTTTGTGTTTAGATAAATAAACTTACAAACATGTGGTAATTAAATGATTATAAATACTTTGTTATTATTGGTGTTGATAAATATACTTGTGTCGGTATTTGTTTTAAATATAAAATTTTATAAATATTATGCTACAGTAAGATATATAAATTTAAGAATTATTAGGTAACATAATGTACATGATACATATGGTTTATCTAGTGTATCATGTACTTTTATTGTGTGTTTTTGGTACACATTGTTTATCTAATGTATCATGTACTTTTTAGTGTGTATCATTGGTTTGCACAATGATACATCTCCATTAGATAAAAAAATACAAAAATATTATTGAGGTTATTGTGTACTTTACAATGACTATAAATCATGTATCATGTGAATTTATATAATTTAACTTGTGTAATGCTTTTTTTGTTATGCTTTTCTTGAAATATACAGTAAATAACTTTACTTTTAAAAAATAATACCAATTCATATGAATATGCTATTCAATTTACCTAAATATCATGTAAAATTTAAAGATTATAGGGTAACATATTGTACATGATACATACGGTTTAGCCAATGTATCAGTTATTTTTAGTGTGTGTTTGGTATATATGTATCATTTGGTTTTGCCAAAATACTAACCCGAGACAATGTAGGCCTAACAACAATGTTTGCTGCTTCTTTTTTCCTTTTTTTGTTGTATTTTGACAAGCTTTGATTTTGATGTTTCGCCAGAGTCTTTGTTTGAATCCTTCTGAAGATTCATAAGATCATGCAAAGACTTTTTCCTATTTTCTTTCCAATTTTCATCGTCAAAATCATATATCCTTCTATTAATTAACGGATCCATTACTATGATGTAATAGAACAATTAACAAAAACAAAAAAGAGAAGAATATACGAATTGATGATGGATTAATAATAAAAAGATGCTGGGTTCAAACTATTACAGATTAGGAAGAAATAGACGATGATGGATTAAGAATAAAAAGAAGAAAAGAAAAAAATGTAATGGGTTAAGATGAATGAAGATGATTAAGGAAAAAAAAGAACTGAAACTTGATGGAGTAAGAAGAAGACGGTAGAAGTTAATGGAAGTTGTCCTGCTTCCTGATATTTTTACTTTTTTAAATTTCAAATTTTTTGAATTTTGAAATTCAAAATTTCAAAATTTGGTCTTTTAATTAAAATTAATTAAATTTAAAAATTCAAAATCAAAAAGCTGATTAAAAGGTTGAGTATTTAAATGGATAAAATTTAAAATTCAAAAACTGATTTAAGAGGTTGAGTGTTTTAATGGAGAAAAAATAGGCATTAAAATGGGTAAATGTGTATTATAAGAGAGAGAATGTAATGTATCTAAAAACTTATACTAAAATAAAAAAAAAGGGAATTATGTAATATTTAAAAAAAGTAGGGAAAATTGGAGAATATAAAAATTATAGTTGTGTATTTAAGTTATTTTTCCTTATTTTATTTATTGTATCCTTTGACTAGGACAGGTACAAGGAAATTGGGCCCAGAAGCCCAAAACAAAACAAATGGGTCAAAAACCCAAAATAGGTGGGTCCAAATTTCTGTTCCGGCGCACAGAAAACTCGAGTTTAGACCCAAATTTCTCTCTCTCTCTCTCTCCCTCTTTACGTGCTTTAATTATTTGTTTGGTTGCCGTTAGTCTTAAGGTTAGAAAACCCGAACCCCGCAAACGCCATTTTATTTTTATAACTTAAATCAAGTTCAAGTAAATTCAAAAAAATAAAATTCTAAAAATTAGAAAGTAGATGCAAGTTAAGTTTTCATTTCTCAAACAACTCTAAATAGTTTTATTTAAGTCAAGTTTTAGCCAAATTGAGTTAGTTGTTGGATAACCATATTAAGCGGGTATTTTAGGTGCCTTAAACACTTTCCTAAAATACAATATGAATCATCGAGCCCCCTAAAATGTTTTCATTAGATCTTTTCTGTTTAAAGTCTTTTTGAAAATAAAAGTTTTTCTTATTTTTTCTCAAAATTAAGTGGCGACTCTAAAAAGGTCGAAAATTCTTAAAATAATCTGGCGAGGGAGAGGAAGGAGAGAGACGAACGAGAGAGGACAAAGAGTGGAGAGAGGCTAATTGTATATGAATATTTTGTCATATGATTGTGTGTATATATATGTGTATGTATAATTTATATTTGTATATGTATAAGTGACATAATTACAACTAAAATGACGTCGTGAGCCGTAACTTAATTCAAACTATAGCTATGCTAGCTAATTAACTAGTATATATTTACTTATTAAAGTAATTTTCTCTAAATTTAGTTGGTACATAAAGCGGTCAAATTGGATTAGAAGATAAAATATGTATAATATTTGATAGTATTGGTGCCCAAACACATAGAGAGTAATTATCGGTATATATTATGGTAGAAAATTTTGTATCAAACAAAAATGTGTTAGATAATTTTTCTTTTATGCCTAATCTTCGGCAATATTTGTTGGAAATAACAAGGAACCCTATGTTTTAATATATCTGATACATTTTTTTCTTAATTCCATTTCAAAAGGAATAATATATTCCATTCTTTAACAAATATTTAATAACACAATGATCAACATTTTACCAATGTTGAATTTCACCTATTTTTGACAAAAAGGTTAGAAAGATGTACCGTTCTATTTAATTAGAATAACACATTTCATTATTAACTAATAATTTTTAACTTTAAAATATCTAATTTATTCTTAATGAAATGATTTATAGTCGCACAAATATCTATCACTTATTTTAGATCACAAGTTTCAAAATTTTCTTTCTTCTTAAACTCTATGTCAAGTTAAATTAACTCATATAAAATGAGATATCTAATTTATCCTTAATGAAATAATGTATAGTCACACAAATATCTATCACTTATTTTAGATCACAAGTTTCAAAACTTTTTTTCTTCTTAAATTTTGTGTCAAATTAAATTAACTCATATAAAATGAGACAGAAATAATAGTTTAGTCCAAGGTGCAAGCTGCTATAGTGGCTAATGTAGGCACCCATTTTTCTACCTGATCGAAGATAGGGCTTAGATTTCAAACAGTATAATTGGCTAATTTAAGATTTCGAGCAACTAAATGTTCAAAAAAAAAAAGGAGCACTTATGCATTAATTATTAACCTCAGTTAATTATGTATTTTCAATCTAATCGTTAAATATTGAGATCAAATTGTCTTGTTTAGTAAGTTGAATGGTACTTTAATTTCACACTTCAACTTACCTGGTGATGCAAAAAGGACCTTAATTTATCTGAGAGGAGACGCTCAATGGATAAGCTTACTATGCATCAAACAAAAAAACGAAAGGAAATTTTCTGTTTTCTTTGTTATATATATACCTCGTTTTACGTACGAAGTGTTGAGTTTTAAAGGTGTGAATGAGAAGTGAAGGGATGTGACTCTCCTGAATAGTTATGACTTTTACGAAGGATTGTGAACTTTAGAAAAATTGTGTCTTTTTTAAAGGTTTGTGGTTATTCTAAATGTTATACCTTTTCCAAAGGGCTATAAACTTCCTGAAAGATATTCTTTTTCTAAAGAATTGTGACCTTTCCGATAAGATACAATTAACATTTTTTCATACTGCCCTTTGTTGGCTATAAATAGAGACTTTTTCTCGTTTTTCTATATATATTGAATTCATCCCTTCTTCAGCATATATTTCTTATCAAACAAAAGCAATAATCGTCTCTGTGTGTGATCTCGTTATTTTCTATTTGAGTTAGTTGAAATTATCGAAGTTTGAGGTATCAATACTTTTTTAATGGTTAATATATTTAATCGTAAGAGAAACTATTTTACAATCTCAAGTACTTGATGGAATTAAATTTTTGAAGGACAGAGAATAAGTTATAATGTGGATTCAGATAGTTTTTTTCCTTTTGTTTTGTCTTTTATGATTTCTAGTTTGATAATTTAAATACTGAGAAGATAACATATACTTATTATAGATGATAGATATTCGACAAATAATCCAAAGACACTCAATGCACAAAGTTATGGTGGGAATAGGAACATAATGTACGTAGCCACCTATGTTTGACAAAAGATGTTCCCTTTTATGTGCTAGATACCCCTAGGTGCATGTTCCTTTAGTGGGTTATGGCAAGAATGGGCAAAGGGACGACAGCTCTAGAGGAACCCAATTTTGGTAAGTTGCTTCATTTTAATCATACTTATTGGTACTTGACATTTAGTCCAATAGGTACGCCTTAATTAGTCAATGACAAGGCTTATTTTATTCATTTTGCATTTCTGTATGTAAAAGATGATTAAGTTAGTAGTTTTCACATGTAAAGCCTTTGTGTTTAAGAAAAAAAGTCATATTTACCCTAATGCATTTATTTCTCATGTCCCACCTTAATTATGTGGTGCTTCTATGATACTCTTTTTATTTTTCAGTTAAATTTATTGATCCACTTAAAACTCTTTTGATTTGCCTGACAATTCACTAAGAAAACTTCATTGTTCATTTATGTAATGACCTAATTAATCAATTTTGGAAAGTTTTGTGAATAGATCGTTTTTCTCCTTTCAATATCAACTCCAAATCTTTTATGAGTGAGTTTAGAATGCTAGTGTCGAATTTGAGTTCAAACTTGAGGATTTTGTAAGTTTTGAGTTAGAAAGACAAATAGTGTTAACAAAGTAACTTTTATTGTCTGTTGTAGTTTCGAGTGTCAAGAATAGAATTCCACAGAGTCCATCGGTCCCAGAATGTGGGATCTAATTTATGAGAATTATCGTTTCAAATTTTGAGTCTTTTTGAGCAATTGAGGTTCTAAGTTGTGAAATTGAGGTTCGAATGCTCCGATTATTTTGAGAGTTTCATTGGATTCAGGGGATGATTTTACACCTACGTGAGGTCTTGGTTAATTTTTTAGAGGTCCCAGGCTTGTTTTAGCCTTTTTAAGTGTTGAGTTGGTTTTTTGTGATTTTCACAAATGTAGGATTAAGAGACCTCAAATTTGCGTTTTGACAGTTTCATTGAGTCCGAAACTCGAGTATGATTGATTTTCATATATGGTTTATGTGCACGGGGTTCCGAACAAATCCCGGAGTTCCTTTCGATGTTTAAGGAGTTGGTTGATTTTTTTTTGGTGTCCACGTACTTTGTGTTAGTGATGGGTCGCGTTCGCAAGAGGCTAGTCCCGCCGACTTTCACGATCGCGAAGTGAGGTGTCTCAATCACGACCTTCGCTTAAGTGAAGGTCTGTTAGTAATCGCGAGGGCCGGATTTTCATCGAGGGTTTGCAAATGGCCATTTTTGCGACATCAAAAAGAGGTTTTGACCTGTGAATTTCCGGGTTTAAATCCTATTTTCCATTTTTGAGTTTTAAAATCCTTGGTGGTGATTTTTTACAGGACTTTTCGTGCTAAATCATTTGAGTAAGCCTTTATGATCCTAAAACTTCATTTACCTTTGATAATTTATGAATTATAACATTAAAATTTGAGATTTTGATCGGTAAATAAAAAGGTTGTACAAGAACTGAAGTTTCTAAACTTAAAAGGAGATTATGAACTGATTTTGAGTCTCTTTTCAAAATGATTTTAACCAATGAGCTCCTAAGGACTTGAATAATGTTTTCAAGTGTGGACTTCCAAATTAGAACTTCCTTTCTGAAATTGCGTGTTGAGTTGATTAAGCGATTCATCAAAGAAATCGACGTGAGTATTGTTGTTTCCAGAAATTTATTGGGAATGCTTGATTTTTATAAATTGTGTGGCTTTGGACTTGTTCAGAAGGTGAAGATTCAACTCTTTGAATGATTAATTGATTAACTTTAGGCAAGTGATCTCCTAAACCTTGTATTCTAGTAGAATTCGTGTATTCCCTTAGTTATTTCTGTGTTGGGAGTAATGGGAATAAGGGGAAGGATTAATTGTCCACTTGAAAACTCTTAACAAATAAGAAAAGGGTTCAAATGAAAATAAAATGCGATGATACTGATGATGTGAATTGCCTTATTGTGACTCTTATTGTTTGATTGGTGAAATACTTGATAGCAGGAATGTCGACTAGATTTGCATGAATTGTTGTCTTTTCCATATTGTGTGATATTTCTCATAGACATTGTTTGTAATTGGACACCTGAATGATATATATATAATAATTATGATGCCGAGGTCATTTCCGGGAAGTATTTATGATGCTGAAGTCATTTTCGGTAAATGTTCATGATGCCTAGGTTATTAACGATGAATGCTATTATGTGAAAGTCAGTTCCGACAAGTGTTTGTATGTCGAGGTTATTTTCGGCTAATTGATATAAAGTCGATGGGAAATGGTTCCGGCTAGTGATTTCATATAAAGACGATGGGAAATGATTTCGGATAGTAATATTGTGCCGATGATTCTAGCGAGAGATTGATTGTCGTGATTTGATGCATTTTTATCTGTCTATGTGATTACTTGGTTCATGTTAGTTATTGAATTGTGACTATTGAAGTGTGATTATTGAGCCTTGTGATCTTTGCATTTTATAATTGTTAGGTTTGACCAATTTATGTGCAAGTTGTAGTTTGAGGAGGTTCGATTACCGTAAAAGACGTATGTGATTTCTAGCTAGGTGCTTTGTTTAGTAGGTTACTTGTTGGGTAACGTCTTGTTGATACTCACCCCTTGATTCTACACTCGTGTAGATTCTGAGCACGGAAACGTGCGATCTCTTCCTCCTTTTTTTTCTTATTCTGATTTCCAAGCTTTTCAAGGATTTCAAGAGATAGATGCTTGTCATTCCGTCAGATCCTCTTGTTCCTTTAGTTTATGTTTTGTTCTACTTTAGAAATAAAGACATTGAGACTTGTATTTCTCTTTTGAATTTTTGTATTAGTTTAGTGGCTTGTACACGTGACAATAAGGTTTTAGGGTTATTTTAGAATGAATATGTTTCCCGCTTTTATCTTGTTCTTGTTTTATCTTTCCGTTTTTTCTATTTTATTGAGTTGAGACTGACTTGTCTTGATGAGAATAGACAAATGACATCATGTTCATATTTGAGTTGTGAAAATCCTTGTCGATTACTTATATCACTCAAATCTCGTCCAAATTAAAACTCAACTAATGTTATTGCAATAAAGTAATAGATGTTCCAATAGTTCTTATTTATTTCTATTGTTTGCTTTGATCATGTAATGATTACTTTAAAATTAAAATTCATTCATTAATAGTTAAGTCATGAATGGAAATATTGGAGGCAAGGTAGGAATAACTTATGTGGAAGATAATGTGGAAGTCTAATTAATATGGTTCAGACATGTAAACAAGAGAGGTAAATATGTTTAAGTTTGGAGGTATGAAAAGTTGCACATAGTAGACCTAAAAAGAATTGAAGTGGGGTGATTAGGCTAGATATGATATGACTATTCACGCAAAAGATAATTATCCTAAATTGGAGGATATGAAGGTCAAAAATCAATTAAGGTAACTAGTAAGTAGGCTATTATTCCTTTCTTTTTCTTACTTTTAGATATCTGTCACTATCTATTATTTCAACATTGTATTTTTATCTTGTTGTTTTTGTTTGTTAATTTTCTTGTTTGTTCAGTTGAAGTCTTTTTAGAAATAAATTTTTACTCTCTTAAAGGCAGTGATAAAGTCTATGCACTCTACTCTATTCTATCTCACATGTGAAATTGTATGTACAAAATTTGTTGTTGAATCATATTTTTAGTTTACCCACATTCCAATTAACCAATTTTTTTCAACATTATTTATACATCCAAAATACCACATTATACACTTATCATAAATCGACCATGTATAAAAATGTATAGGATGTAGGGTTTCACAAAATGATTGTGTTTGATTTATGAAAAAAAATGTTTTTGAGAGACATCTTTTGTTCTTACTAGAGTAAAAAATAATTTATGACATGAAAATATTTTTTAAAATCAAAATTATTATTTTTTTGGGGTGGTGGTGGGGGGTAGTGAATGGGGGCGGGAGGAGGGGGAGGGGAGGGGGTAGGAGTGAAAAATAAAAATTTGAAGTTGATAGTATTTTTAAAAAATAAAATTAACTTTTTTTTGAGGGGGAGGGGGGGGCTGGTAGTGGGGCTGGCCGGAGGGGGGTAGGAGTTTAAAAATAAAAATTTGAAGTTGAAAATATTTTTAAAACACAAAATTAATTTTTTGGGGAGGGGGTGGGGTTGGGAGGGATGGCCGGTGGGGTGCGGGTCAGTGATCAGGTGAAAAAATAAAATTTTGAAATTGAAAATATTTTTTAAAAAAATTGATGTTTTTCCCAAAAAAAAATGTAATTTGAAATTGGAGGAGAGTTATGGAAAATGTTTTCCTTAATTTTTGAAGGAAAATTATTTTCCTTAATTTCGAGGAAATCATTTTCCTTAATTTCGAGGAAATCATTTTCCTTATTTTCGAGGAAAATGAGTTGATTTGGAAAACATTTTCCAAAACTTTTATCCCAATCAAACATGGAAAAATTAAAAACCATTTTCCAAAAAATATTTTCCTTCATACCAAACACACTCGTAATTATATGTACTTTTATATAGTTATACAAATATAGTATATACAAACTTATATAAAACTTGAGTTTGACATCCCCAACAAACCTAAATCATCAATTTATCAAAATTTTCAACAAATGATAAAATCATTTGAGAATTTTCAAGCTTCTTAAACCCTAACTATGATTTTTTTTTAATTATTATATTTTACTTTCGTTCACCCTACAATAGTTAATTATGTGATATATCACTATCAATTAGTTTCTAAAAATAAAAAATGCAGATCATTATCAGAAATTATTACCCTTTTTTCAAGCATTTCAAATTATAAAAAATAAGTTAAATATGGTAAAATTTGAAAATAATATCTCATATATGAGACATTTTGAAATTGAGTCTCCTACGTATACAAGTAGAACACTTCCTTTTAGTCTCTTGTTTCTATCGAAAAATCAATAAATCAGAAGCATGTGAACCATTCTTTATGAATTAGTTCAAGGATACAATTAATTTTAAAAATTGTTATCAAGAGGCCATTAATAGGAATAAGGAAAGGTATTTTAAAGCTATTTCAATAGTTATATGGTACTATTTTAATCTAATTGACTAAAAATAAAATATTTTTGTGCCCAAAAACATAACACATGAAAATAATTCAAACAAAAATTTCAACCCTTATCCTAAGATATATGGCTTGATTTTCTCTCTCCATATACATTCATTATAATGTACCTTTGAAAATTACAAAATAGTTCAAAGATTGCTCCAATTGGAATGTCTTTAGCTATTCTCTTTCTTTGAATATTGAACATTTGTAATCCTCAAAAAGAAAATGGAATGGTTAAAAGTATTTTTCACACGTGGTAGTTGATTTGGGAACTTCCCATAAATAGAAACTAATCAATCAATTACCATAGAATTTTCTACATTTTGATTGTTTCTTTCTATGAGTAGCAAATAAGTGGTGTTATAGAAAGGTGTGTAAGTGTAATAAAATTTAGCAATGTTTGATGAGGTATAACCTAAGATGACAAGACTTGTGAGAACTTCATTTCTTGAATAGATAATTAGATATCAACAAGTTTCTATACTAAGAAATTGGTAGGTTGGACTAAAGTTCTCTTATCCATTTCGTTGACTAAAGAGACAAGAAGATCTCAATTTTGACATTACAATCTACAAATAGATAATGTCATAAAGATGTAAAAACCTTAATAATAAATTATAAATATAGGTGCCAATTATATGTATTATTAAGAAAGTTGATTCCTTGGGGAAAGAAACTTTGAGAAAGATTCAAGGTGCATTGACTTTTCGTTCTTAAGGATATTTTTTTTTTATAATCATGATGTTTGTGCTACTTTTTGCGGACCTCAATTAATTTTATAAAATATATGTTATTTTTTTCATTTTAAAAAAAATAATCTTCTTTCTTTTTTACTCTGTTTCAAAAAAGAATGACCTTTCTGTTTCAACATCTGGGTACATTAATTCTAAAATGCGAAAAATCTTTTTGTTGTGCTCAAAAGGGAATAAAATATGAAAATTAATTAAATCTCATAAATTACGCGTATGTTTCTTCTTACTCTCAATCATCCAAAGTTAAATCCTAATAGAACGATGAAATTCAAAATTTCAAATTGCTCTCGTTCAACAGAATAACCCTGTCAGACTTGATTCAAAAATAGTTATTGAAATTTTGAATAAGCGAGGTGAGTTATGAATGATACAAAAGTGATGAAATTGTTGTTGGATAAACAATATCCTTTTGAATCTTCAAGTTCATCGAAGATCCTTCCAATTTTAATTCAAGATTATCAAAAAAAATTGAGATACAAGATTATTTCTTCTCTCAATTCAGCGAATATCCTTTCAATATTGATTTAAAATTATCAAAAAATTTGAGATTCAAAATTCTTATCCTAGTTTATTGAAGATCCTTCAATTTTGATTGAAAATTATCGAAAAACTTAAAAAGATACACCATGAAAATCTTTATTACTTAGCATTTTACTATTTATGTATCTTGTTTAAATTGATAAATATTGTATACATACTAGATATATTAAATAAATAATTATTACCCATGAGATGTTAAGTTTGAGATCGATACATTATTGTATGATAGTTGCTATGTAATTGATACATTTAGTATAAATTTGAATTTACATATCATATATAAAAAAATAGTGAATGATACATTACTATTTATGTATGTAGCTTAAATTGATAAGTATTGTAATGTTTATCTTGAAAGTTATGTATAACTTACATAATATATCATTTTGTAGTTGACAATAATGTATCCTATACAATAAGCTTATGAAAGAAGGATGTATGTGAGCTGAAATAAAGTGCATCTATAAATTTATCACAATAAATAAGAATTGAATTATCAGTTAGATACATGAACAAACACAACCTATTAGAGAAATTTGATTATGAAAAACAACATAAAAAAAGAAATAATAGATTGTATGAAATTTTAGTGAAATTGAAACTAATCTTAATATGAGACAATGGAAAGATTAAATAATAATACAAGAATCCTAATCAGTTCAATGAATAATTAGTTGTTAGAGTCCATAACCAACTCAATTATGAAAAATATACAAGTATTATATTAATTATTACCAAATAATATGCAACTAATCAAAAACTAACCTAAAGTTAATCAAGGAAGTATTTTCAACAAACCCATTTAGCCGTATAAGATTATATTAAAGAGGAAATACTCCTCTTTTAATTCAATTTTTACGATTATTAGGTGTGATTAGTATGGACAAAATATGAAAAAGATTCGAGGTCTGTGTCTAGTATTATGAAAAATATTTTTTGTAAAAGATTTTTAATTTTTCTTATGTTTGGTTAGTTTTAATTTTTTAAAAATTAATTTTACGTTTTTTGTAGTTTGTTACTTTAAACTTTTTGAAAATCAAATTTGGATATAGATTTTGTAACTGCTAAGATTTTGGAGTGAATTTAAGAAGAGAAAATAGAAGTAAAAAAAGGAAGTGGCGAACATTTTTAGAATTAGAAGAAAGAATGGATTTAAATAATTTTTTTAAAAAAATATAGGAAAAATAGAAATTTAGAAAATTCAACTTGTGTATATAAGTAATTTATCTTTATATTTTCATGAAAAAAGGTCAAATATATCTACCATTCAAAAAAAAAAGTCAAAAAAATAATCTTCAATTAGCTCACTTTGATCATTTAATAATTACTTTAAACTAAAATTCATCTATTAATATTAATTAACTTAGTAAAATGTCAATTTCATAGTTATTATTTATTTCAATTTTGTACTTTATTAATTAATCTGATGCAACTAATTTTTGAGTAACTTTCACATATAACAAATATAAAAATTATTTGTATGTTATAGTTATATTTAGCATAATTGCGGTTCATAACAAATTTTATGTTTGCTATGGAGCTTTTGATTTGTATAATTCGCTACAAAAATCCAATATTATATTAATTGTCCAGTTTTGTATAAATTAATTTATACATTGTAATTTGTGTAATAATATCTATATTTGTATAAATATAAAGTCTACGTGACAAAAATATATCACTACAAAGGAACCCCAATTACCAACAAAAAAAATCGTTGGTAAATTGATAAAATTGGTTGGCAAATTGAGTTATCAACCAAATGCCAACTTATATCGTGGCAGCCGATCCCAATCACACATCACAATAACACATCAAGATCACACATTCAAGTCATAATTTCATGGTATCGATATTCATATATCTTATTTCAACATCTATGATCAATATTGCAACATGCATACATATACAAGTATCACAATGAAGCAAGCAAGTATATATCACACATTCATAGAATCACAACCATCACCTACCTCGAATCCAAGTTTGAATCCCCTAACGCACTTGAATCTTCCCTTTCCGGATTCTTTCCGCTTGTTCTAGGTCTACAACAAATTGATATACGCAATGATCAACAATCAAAGGTCTAATTATTTGAAATATAACAAACCTAATAACCCTAGACCAAACCCAAGATCATAATACCCAAATTAGGGCTTTTTCTACCATAATTATTTGATAAAAACCTTTTCCTATCGATAACAACCCAAGGATAGGTTTTACGGGTCGAAAAATAAATTTGAGGAGTAAAACCTTACGTTTAGCCTAAAAAACGGTGAAAATTGTTAAGAACTCGTTGGGGTTGCCTATTTAGTCCTAAAAGTCAAAAAAAAATACTAAATAGAGTTGTCTTAGGGTTTATAAGCGACTTTAAGACGTATCTGTCCCGCTGCAGCGTACCCATCCCGCTGCAATGACACTGCTCTCGGCAGAGGCAAAATGTACCCTTTCACGAAAATATCATTTCCGGGAGTTCTACTCGTTCAAATTCGATTTCGTAAAGTGGTACGAGATTATTATCCTCTTATATATCTACTAATGTAATAAAATTCACAATTTGATCTCTTATTCATTACTATATTTTTCTATACCTTAATGACTTTGATTTCTTTCAAATGTGGACTAGGTTGGGTGATTTCAAGTTACTAAGAAAGAGTTTCTAACTCCATTCTTTCTATATTGACTTTTCCACAGCGATGAAATTAGATCATAACACGAACTCTAACTTAGGATAACATGTTTTACAGTATTGGGTATTTATATTTTGTATTGAATTGCAATTATGTCATACTAACGTAGTAACCTGTCACTTTGCTAAAATATAAAGGGGGGGGGGGGAGCGAGGGATATTTATTAAAGTACAGAGAATTACGGATTTGACTATACAGAGGGGCAAGCAATGAATTTTTTATATCATTTTTTCCTTAATTATTAATTTCATCACCCGGGGTTTCAAGAAGAAAGAAGGAAACAAAGGCATGGTGGACATCATTATAAAATAATTAGATTTTTTTTTTGGCTAGTACTAACATTGTAAATTTATTATAATGTGTGACCTTATTATATTAAATTAATTAATACCACCTAGAAGGAAACGAATGGCCCAAGTTAATTGAGGTTGTCGTGGCCACCTTCAAACCTATCATTAGAGAATAGATATAAAATCATCATTAAAGTTGTCTTGAATTTTCATAAAGACATCTTAACTCTGTAACTCTACTATTACCTTACTAAACAATTTGGAACAGATATTATTATATTATTTTTCGATCAGCCCCAAATTTTAAGAAGCAAGTGAGTTCACACACAAATCATTACATGACACGTGTTAATTTAGTTAAAAATATAATTTTTTTCATTTTTAATTTTTCCTTTTATCTTTTTCTTTCTTTATGTTTCTCTTTCTCTCTTACTTTTTAAATTTTAATTTTGATATATCTTACATTTCATTTCATCTTTCATCTCCCACTTTCAAGTGATTCATCCCTTCATTTCTTTTTGTGACTACATTGTGAATGTTATTGTATTGTTGATATGAGAACATAGATCTTCAATTTATAGGATTCCAGATTTCCCCTCTAAGGAAACAATAAATAAATCAAATAAGAAAGCATAAAAAATGGCAATGTCTTATCTTTTTATTTTAGGAAAAAATAAATTTTAAATAATGTATGAGATTAGGGTAAAACTCTAAAAAATCTCCACTTTTGCCTGGATTTCTTGACAAAATTTGATTCGTCTTCTTCATATGCTTGATAATCTTGTTCTTTGCAAAATCTTTATATATCATTGCTACTTACCATAATTCAAAAAATTGGTATAAGTTAAGAATTGGAGCCCTTAAAAGTTATGAGCAGAGTTGAAAGTGAAGCTCATGCGTTAAAAGTAATATGCATAAGTTGAATGTGGGGCTTACGCGGTAAAAATAAGATGTACAAGTTAAAAGTGAAGCACATGCGTAAAGTAAATTGCATGAGTTAAAAGTGAAGTTCATGCGTTAAAAGTAAAGGTACATGAGTTAAAAGTGGAGCCCGAGCATTAGAGTTTGCAGGGATTGAAAGTTAATTTTGCTTGTAAGGATAGAGCAGTAGGATTATTGAAAATATATTTGAAAATTTTCACCACATGTAGTAGCACAAAAATCTTCATTATCATCAAATTTGTTGCAAATTGATTTGAAACTACTTGAACCTGTCTTCACTCTTGTTCAAATATTGAATTATTAAACCATGTGCTCTGATACCATTTTTTGGGTTATAAAGGTGATTAGGGCGTCATGCGGAAGCTTACAATTGCAAATCATATGGTTGACAAATCAGACGACAAATAAAAACATACTAAACATATATTATTAATATGGTTTGGTCAAACGAGCTACATATTGAAAACTAATATTTAAAAACATAAATATGTTTAGGAGAAAATCTCCCCATAAACATGACTCTCTAAATGAATACATTGTGGATGCTATTTTGTTGTTGATGTGATAACATAGATCTATTTATAGTTTGACTCAAAAATATTCTTATCGTTAATATTTTGGTTTAAAAATATTTTTGCAGTCAATACTTTGGTTCAAAAATGCCCCTTTAATTACAAAATGGATCAAAATGCCCTTTTTCTTAATAAATATGTTGTTTTTCTTTTTAAACACATCTTCTTCCTAATTTAAACATTATTAAGGAACATTATTCTTGTTCTTCTTCTTCTAAAATCACTTTAACAAATAAAAATGTAGGAAATCTTTTTTCTTCTTAATTTGATTTTATATATTAAAATAGAACAATTCCATGTAACATTTCGATAGATAATTTACGTCATATATATAAGATCATAGTATATCTATCATTAATTTTTATTTATATAACGATTAGAAATATTGAGATAAAATAAAAAAAATCATTTTTTTTGAATTAAAGTAAGATAATCATTTGCTAATTTTTTTTAAAAAAATATTAATCAAAAAAAATGTGTCAAAAAGAAAATAATAATATATTTATATGAAAAATGAGCTTTTTGATCCATTAAATAACAATAAGGGCTTTTTTGGATCAAACTACAGGGGGGGGACATTTTTGTTGCTTTCGCTTAGTTTAAGGGCATTTTTGAACCAAAATATTGACTGTAAAGGCATTTTAAAGCCAAACTATAAACGAAGGGCATTTTTATACGTTTCACATAGTTTAAGGCCATTTTTTACCCTCTTCCCTAAAATAAATACTAAATGACTAATAAGAGAAAAAAAACAATTAATAAATAACTAGTTTATTTATTAAAATTAAAAGAAAACATATATGTTTTGTAGTTTTCAAATCTTTTAAAATAAACTTACTAAAATACAATGAAAAATAAAATATTTAATGTAAACTTTAAAGAAATATTTAAGGAATAAAAATGGTGCAAAACTTAAGTGCTAAGTGGCTTGTATGACGCCTTTTGGGGTCCTATACGCCATACGCCTAAGGGTACTTGGGTCATGTCAAACAATCAATTAACGGTAGTTTTTTTAGAAAGTAACTCAAATTTATTTTAGAACTTAAAAATTACTTAATTACTGACATTTTATCTTAAAAGTCACTAAATCGGCTCAATTATTGATAAATTAGTAACATTTTTTCAATTCAACAATTCATTTATTGGTGAAAATTGTGGATGCAAGAAATCATAGGAGGTGTTTTGTATGAGAGAAGACAGACAACAACTTCAGAATAAATTGTGAGATTATTTTATCCTACTTTTGATTAGAATAATTAGCTTAACCCTAAGTTATTCATCGCGTGTAGGGATGGCAAAATCAAATCCAAACTGTTCAATCTTCCCATCCTGTTCATGTTTGGGTTGGTTATTGGCCCCTTCATTCATTAGTTTAATCAATTTCAACCGAATCTATTTAAATCCATTAAAATTGTGTTGATATGTAATCCAAATTAATTTATAAAAAATCCTGTCGAAATATTTGTAAAGAACTTATTTTTCAATTTATATATTGTATATAACCATAATAAAGAAAAGAATAGTTTAAAGAACAAATAAAACAATTAAATTTAGTAAAATTTGGATTAACTCCTTGATAAACTGTAAATATCAAGAACAAACAAAAGGACCATTACATCTATAGAGCACTTAATTTATAGCCACCTTCTAGGAAGGGTTCTAACTTCTATGTCTTTAAGCGTCCAACTCAATAAGAAACTAGTCATAAAAAAAATGTTGAATCAACTTATTACTTTTATGAGCCTTCTTAGATCCTCTGAACAATGCCGTTCTCTCCATAAATTTTATTTTTATTTGTGCGATTACTATCTCACTTTTTACAATTGTACCTCTATACAACTTCAAGTTTCTTGCCCTCCAAGTGTGATAAATTATGACACTCTAAATTGTTGCAACCCATTTTAACCCAAGCAAATAAGAGTAAATTGAATCTTAATCCGCTTATCATCTTAATTCATTATTAACCCATTCAAATTTGACCCAATTGAACACCCCTGAGTTATCTATCTCATTTCGATACCAAACGAGTCATAAAGGTG
The DNA here is from genome assembly GCA_032847665.1 of Solanum chilense. Taxonomy (NCBI): domain Eukaryota; kingdom Viridiplantae; phylum Streptophyta; class Magnoliopsida; order Solanales; family Solanaceae; genus Solanum; species Solanum chilense. The sequence continues at coordinate 10,265,799 of CM064965.1, forward strand.
AGATCACGCGCTTGAAAGTGTGAGAGTGGGGAAAGTGTTAATAAATAGGAGGTACATAGTGAGAAAGTCATTGGTCGATGAAAAGAGGGAAAAAGTGGGTCCCACTCCCGTACTCTTGGATTGGACTATTCTGGAAAGTATTTCCTTTTATTGCTATTATTCCAATTTCCTTTTTATGAATATCAAACCCCACTACCAATAATTATTTTCTTTCTCCATTTCTAATTTACCTTTATTATTTACCCAAATGGTAAAAACAACATAAAAAACAATTCTACTGCAACTTCCTAAAATAAATCCAGCAGTCAACCGGAAAATCTAATAAGTTTTTCGTCTCAAAATATTTGTTGTGTTTTTTATTTATATTTCTTTAATCATGAAGGGTGTTTAACTATACTTTTCAAATGACGAGAAGTAGTTGAGAGTTGATATTTTTATTATAAGGATGATAATTATTTTGAGAGTATTAAATGTAATTTTACAATGGAGTATAGGGAGCACCGTAACAAAAGAGAATAATTTTGGAGATTGTGTTTGTTTTTGTGTTTGAATTTAATGATATTACAATATGAGAATAATTTTAAATTAAAAAGGAAAATTTACTCGATAATTGAGAAAAATATCGAACAATTGTCTACTCATATCATGTTGGAGCTAATAAGAAGATCAAATAGCAACAACTAATTAAAGAACGAATGAATAAAACACGTAACATATAGTAAAATTAATTAAACATGAATAATATAAAGACAAAATTTAACATTTTTTCTTAAACAAGAAATGATAATTACAATAGCTAATAAAATTAATTAGGTAATAAGTCATGTATCAAAGTCTTGGTGCTTTCAATTTTCCATAAAAAGGAAGTACAAAAAAATGTAAAAAGGAAATAAAAGGAGATGCTTTTCGATTTGGTTAACGTCGTAAAGTTGCGTAAGAAAGAGATGCTTCTTTCTTTCTTTTTCTTTCTTTTTTTGTTATATATTTCAATTATATTTAATTTTTTAACTTTTAGATTCATTGGCCTACAAGAAAAATATACAAAAAAAAAAATTGTATAAAGAGTTTTCCTTTCATCAAAGAGTATAAAGACAAATCCTTTTAAATGTACCAAAAAAGAAAGATGAATTTAGAGTCATAAATACTAATTAGTACATTAGTATTTGTAGAGAAATAGAAAATTGGGTCTAAGAAACAAGAGGAGATGTATATAAGAATGACTAATTAAGTGAGTTGAAGAATCGAATGTCCATTTCTAAAAAAATAATTATATAGTTTGTTATATAATTTTAATTCATTTGTATCTTATCTTTTATCCATGTATTTTTTATTTATTTTACATGGCTTATTTTTTTTAATTTGTTTTTAAAAAAATATAAATTTTAATTTTAATTTCTACATCTTATATAACATATTTAAAATTATATGATTCAAAAAAGATATTGATATATTATACAAATATTTTTTATTTTTTAAAAAAGAAATTTATCCAGTTAAAATAAGATACATAAAATAAAGGGATAATGCCCAAGTACCCCCTCAACCTATGCCTGAAATCTCAGAAACACACTTATACTATACTAAGGTCCTATTACCCCCCTGAACTTATTTTATTAATAATTTTTTACCCCTTTTCGACCTACGTAGCACTATCTTGTGGGCCCAACGATGGTTGACTTTTTTTAAAAAAACTAATGCCACGTAGGCTAAAAAGGGGTAGAAAATTACTTATAAAATAAGTTCAGCGAGGTAATAGGACCTTAGTATAGTATAAGTGTGTCTTTAGAATTTCAGACATAGATTGAGGGGGTACTTGTGCATTTTCCCTATCCCTAAAATAAAACATGAATAATACTTGTCAGTCGTAACACAAGACAAAAATATTTTCCTTTTAAAAAAAAACCCATATCATATCCTTTAAGTGCACGTAAAATAAATCACATTTTAGTATAATATCCTACAAATTACCCACATTCAATGAACTTAACCAAAAACATCAAGAAAATTTGGAATGTAAAACCCTTTTATAACTCTACAATTTAGATCCGAAACTCAACCAACTTGATTAGATACGATGTTAAAAAAAGAACAAACAAAGATGAGTTGGATAATAGGGATCTATAAACTATGGGGTGGGGGTGGGGGTGGGGGGTGTATTTAACGTTGGTATAAGCTGCTTTAGGCTTATTCTTCCGAAACTAGCCTCGTCTATATCTGTATTTGGGCAACTAAATAGGTGAAATAGCACAAACAAGATCTAGTAAAATACTAAGTAGACATCACATATCCATCATCTCTCTCTTAATTTTTATTTTTGTTCTTTCCCCAACAACTTCAACTTCTCTATAAGTCATAACTTCCATCTTCTTTCAATTTACAACCAAAAAAAAAAAAATCATTCTTTTCTTCATTTCATACATCAATATAGGTCACGTTGCAACCAAATATCGAAAAATAAACTCATTCTGAGTCTATCGACAAAAGAAATGTGGAATTTAAATGATTCCCCTGATCAAACAATGGAGTATGAATCCGATGAAGGTATAACGGTTAGATCGGAATCAAATTCAATTTCATCCGCTCTACTTGTTGTAGAAGACGGTAATTCATCAGAAGAAGACGGTGAAAAAGGTAAAAAAAAGAAAAGTAATAATACACCAGGTAAAATATTCGGTTTTTCGATTAAAGACCACAATTTGGAATCGCCGGTAGTTACCCGGCAATTTTTTCCGGTAGATAATGAGTCTACCAATTTTCCAAGGGCACAATGGGCTGGAATTAAATTTTGTGAATCGGAACCGCCACTTGTCACTGGATTAGTGGGTAACAAAATTGACGTGTTACAACAACAGCCAATTAAAAAAAGCCGTCGTGGACCACGTTCAAGAAGTTCACAGTACCGTGGTGTTACCTTTTACCGGAGGACTGGCCGGTGGGAATCTCATATATGGTTTGTGTTACTTTTCAATTGATATAATTCAACTTCTTTATTTTTTTTTTTTAAAAAAATGTTGTTTAATTGAAATTAATATTATTTGTTTTAAATTTGATTTTAGGGATTGTGGGAAACAAGTTTATTTAGGTATGTTTAATTTATTTCATTTTAAAAATTATTTATTGTTACGGATAACCTTGAAGATAATTAAGTTGAATATCATATGGTGTAGGTGGATTTGATACAGCACATGCAGCAGCTCGGTGAGCTTTTTAATTCTTTAGTTGTACATTTTTAATTTTTGATTATTTGAAATGATGAAAGTTATATTGACTTTTTTGAAAGAAATATTTTGATTTTTATTTTATGATATATTTTTTAAAAGATATTGCGGAGAGACTGAAGGTTTTGGAATGTGTGATACAGTGCATATGATAGGGCAGCAATCAAATTCCGGGGAGCGGAGGCGGACATAAATTTTACCTCGGAAGATTATGAAGATGACTTAAAACAGGTAAGTCATGTATTTAAAATTTAAAAAGATATTATTATTATTGATAAAAGAAAAATCATAACCTCCCATAATTATAATTTCACAAATGATCACTTAATTATTATTATTATTATTATTATTTCAAATTCAATTTTCTTCTTGATTTTAAATTTCTTCGACAAATAAAAAAAATAACTTTTTGAGACAAGACGTTAAAAAAAGCATCTAGATTTGTTTTTGTTGTGTGTATCTGATTGGAATACTTCACTTTCACTATTTGGCTTTTCATAAACAGTTGTTTTTGTTTCACATTTTTTGGTGTCAATATTTAGTTGGAAGCATATATATTGACATTTTATTATTGTTAGTGCATAATTTGTTTTATTTATTTATTTGGTGTATCAGATGAGCAATTTAACCAAAGAAGAATTTGTGCATGTACTAAGGAGACAAAGTACTGGTTTTCCAAGAGGAAGTTCCAAGTATAGAGGAGTCACTTTGCATAAATGTGGTAGATGGGAAGCTAGAATGGGACAATTCTTAGGCAAAAAGTAAGTAATTATTCTCATTTTATTCTCAACTATTATTGAATAAATTGTTTCATAATTTTTTTAAATTTTTATTTGGAACAGGTATGTTTATTTAGGCCTATTTGATACTGAAGTTGAAGCTGCCAGGTGTGTTATTTGCAGTGTGAATTTATTCTTTATAATTTCTATAAAATTTAGATATTCAAAAAAATTGTATGATAAATAGTACTTAATATTTATAATATAAGTTGCAACTTTCTAATGTTAATTTGATGAATATATATGTTTGTATAAATATTTGTTGAAGCTGACATAATTTGGGTTTCGAAAAGTGAAACAATATAACATAAGTAATTTATTGGAGAAGGTGAAGGCTTTAAATATTTTTAACACACTTTTTCTTTGTTCTTTTAACAGAGCTTATGATAAAGCTGCTATCAAGTGTAATGGAAAAGATGCAGTTACCAACTTTGATCGTAGCATTTATGAAAATGAACTAAACTCAACTGGTAAAATTACATTATTCTTTAATTTATTTGTTTTCTATCTGGTCGAGGTTTATAACCTAATATCAGTATATATAAATTAAATCTACGTAACATTGGTAAATGTGCATTTTTTTTTCCCTTCAGAATGTACTGATAATGCAACGGACCACAATCTTGACTTAAGCTTAGGAGGTTCTAGCCAAGAAATGGGGGACAATAGGGGTCAAAATTCTTCATCTAATTTGCAATTGGATGGCCATTGGGGCCACCAAGGGTCATCAAGGCATTATAATAAGGTACATAAAATTATCTATGGCAATTTTAGAAAATTCTTGTTTTGAATTATTTATTATTTTAAAATTTTATATATGATATAACTTTTTTATTTTATCCTTGATAATAACGTTCTTGAAAACTACAAATACTTCAATAAATGTGTTTAATAAAAGAAAATTATTATCTTAAAAAATGGTAAAATATTTAGTAAAATATCTCTCCTAATTAATGTTTTTATATAAAAGCATGTAAAAGAAAAATACGATAAATAATTTGAGACAAAAGGAGTACATAATATTGCTTACCTTACTTCCTTGCACCTATCTAAAAAACATTAGTTTAGATGATTGGTAACTTCTTTATTTTTGTCATTTCAAACTTAATTTGCATCTTGTCTAATGTTTATACATGATTTTTTTCTTCTCTTTAAAATATAGTATATATTGAAATCGAGTATCTTTATGTTTTAAATTTCATTTAGCCATGTAGCCAAATCAATTTTGATGGCCAAAAAAGAAGTGGATATAATGAGAGTGAAACATTACAACTTTTGAGCCAAACGCATCTTAATTCGTCAGGCAGAGTGCAATCAAATATTAATGAAATGCAAAGGTTTGGCCAATTTATTAGAGATGGTGAAACACATGTTGTTCAAGCCTATCCCCGGCAATTCAATTCATATCAAGTGAGTTTTCATTTTCTTATAATAATGTTGTTTATATATTTTTTTTGTTGCTATACAAATTGTTGGTATAAAACATATAATATAACATAAGATAAATATAATTTTAAAGAAAACTTATATTGTTATAATAACATATGTATTATAAAAAGAACGGTGTATTTGGATTTTATGCATCCCATGTTTTTTTCTTTTTTAACTTGTCCATATTATTGTAAAAATACAATTTTTGTTCATTTTACCAAAAAAAAAAAGAAGTATATTAAACTAATAAAAATAAGTGTTATTTTAAGAAACCAATTAGTAGGTGTCTGGACATTAAGAGAAATATTACTTGAGGATAAGTAACAATTTTAAAATAGTTGAAAAAAGATATTTAGAAATTTTTATTAAGAAGAAAAAACAATCTCTTGAGTATTAAATTGAGAAGAAAATTCTCTTGAAAATTTTGGAAAATCCCTTTTTAAATTTTGATATCATCCTCAAAACTTTTTTTAAATAATCAACTCAATGAATAACCAAGGCAGGCCCTAAAATGTAATTAATTAATTTGTTAAGATTTATCCTTACAATTTATTAAATTTCTCCACAATTGGTACTCATTTTGAGGAGGAATAAAAGGATTATTGACCCTAATATTACTTAGTACTATTAAATAATATTTCTTTTTATGAATGTATGAAAACCTTAAACCATATTTAAAAATGATTTGATACAAATTATTGTACACCAACTAAAGAGAATGTGAAAAAAATATTTTGATTTGAATTCGATATAATATCATATTGAATTTTGCAATCAAATTTAATTACTTAATTATATTATGTATCAACGAACAGGTTCAGACTCCGAGCAGCAACAATGTAGGCCAAATTGGTGCAACAAGTAATTCTCAAAATAATTATGAGATAATTGCAACTGCTGCAGCATCATCAGGATTCCCCCAGCAGATAATAAGGACTCAAAATAATGGCTTCCATCATAATTTTATGAGTCCTTCTTGACCATTGATTAATTTCTTCATGTTCTTTTATTAATCTTTGTAAAGAGTAAAATTAATTAATGTTGAGATTATAATTAATATTCTCAAAACATAAACAAACAGATTATATTGGTAGTATATATATGTTGGGAGGAAATTCCAACTCTTTGGAAAAGTTAAGTGTAACCTTTTTTTTTTTTTGTTAAATTATTATAATTGTTGGGACAATGTAATTTAAATTTTTTGGATTCCATTTCGCGCCTTGAATTAAATTTAGTAAACGTTTGATCACAAAATTTAAATATCTTTATCTTATTTAAAATTTTTAAAGTTGAAGTTGATGGTAGAGGTTTATTTGATTATAATTTTTGCAAAGGAGAAATAGAAGATAACACTTTATTTTTTGAAAAAACAAAAATATCATCCGTTTTTTTTTTTTTTAATTATTATCAAAAGGTTTCTTTGCCATTAGTATTTTGGTCCAAACTACATCTATTGTTACTTTTAGGTTAAAAAAATGCTCATTTTTGATAAACATATCATCTAAACTCTTCTAAACACATTCTTTTCATAAAATGTCGTAATTCATCATTAATTTTTGTATGTATATATGATCATAGTTATTTATCATTAATTAATTTTTGTTTAGATAAGGATGAAGTTTATCTCTTAATAAAATAGGAAATATTTTGATTTCTTAATATTTATCAAATTAAAGAATAATAACTATTTGTCAATATAATCCTTGACTTTAAAGTTAACGATACGATTATCATAATGTCACAACATTTTAAAAAAGTTGTTACGTTGCTTTAAAGTTCAAGTCACAAAATATGTTATTGTTGAACCTTTTTCGTATTTACTTTAAATTTGAGGAATTTATTAGAATTATTTATCCTACAATTTGGAAAAGATTATAAATAAAAATAAATATTTTATAAGAATTTATTTTATCATTATCATTAATAAAAATCAATGATGAGAGTGCTATGATTTTATTGTATTCATAAAAGGATATTGAAAAGAAAAAAGTTTATGTTCCACTTAAATTAGAAAATAATGTGTTTAAAAGAAAATACAGTAGAAATATTTTTAGATCTAAATATTAATGATATGCACATTTTGAACCGATGTATTAACAGCGAAACATTTTAAATAAACTATTAACGAGAACAATTTTTATCAAATTTCAAATATTTACAAATATTTCTCATCATTTCCTATTTATTTAATTTTATAAGTACTCTTCCATCCACTTTTAATTCATATGTGCTTTTCGAAAGTCAAATTTAACTAATTTTTTAAGTTTAATTAAATTACATTGATTCAATATTTTGAATAAAAAATTTAGATATTAAAAGATATACAAAAAATAATATAAAGTGTAATCTTTTTCACATCAATATGATAAAAAAATACCGTAAAATACTAATTAAAGTTCTTATTGTTTGACTCGACCGATCAAGGGGTATTGAGCAGATGAAACAAGTAGTATACACAAAAGAATCCTTTGGTAAGTACAAAAGATGCACACTAAATTCTCTAACACTTCTAAGAACCCTTTCAATGACTAGCAAGTGATTGATTTATTATAAGAAAAAACCTTAAAATGTAGCAAGTACAACATTAATGAGGAAGGGCAACAACAATAGTGTTTCAAAAATAATAAAAATAAATTATAATTGAAATTTATCAATTTGTCCATACATATCCACATACTTTTATAGTTACTAAATTTGTGATGGACATATTTGAAAATACAATCTTAATATTGCTTTTGGCATATGTTTAAAAATTGTAAAAATATATCCGTAAAGTATTTAAAATTTAATAGACATATCAATCGTCAATAAGTTAGCTTATATATTACTAATTGTTGTAAATATGTTCTTAATTTAAAGCCTTAATTAATGATTTCAATTTTACATAATTTATAAATTATTTGACTCCTTTTATCGCTTATTAATCACCTAATTAAATTATTTACATATTTGAATTAACTATCGATAAAATACATACATTTAATTTCTAATAGTGTACAATGAAATATCACAGTCATGACTAAAAGCAGTCAGACATGGCTATTATGGTGAGAGGGACTTAACCTAAACCCTAAAGGACAACATAATTAAAAATGTATTTAATTTAATTGTACTACATCTTTCCCCTAATAGTATTTTCCACTCAGAATATTGTACTAGGTAAGAGAAAAAAATATCTTGATGATATGCTTAAAACCCTAAATCATCATTAAGATTAAATTAATTAATTAATGGATCCAGATGTGAAACATTGATTTTCCCAACTTCCAATTTGATGATTATAAAAATAAGGTGCATTTTCATCATCTAGGGCGTCATCATCGATTTTAATATATATACACAAATATTATAATCCTTACTTTTTTTGTTTATTTATGTTATATTATAGTCCTATGATTATGAATTGGTTAAACAGTGTTGTCATTTAATAATTATATAAATTTATTATAAAATAAGATATGAAAAGGCTTCTACGTTATTCGTTAAGTTTTTAATAAATTCAGAATATATGAGAGTGGTGGGTGAGAGAATAGAGTCAAAAGAATCACACCTTTATTCCTTTTAATTAATAAATAAAATATTCATAATATTAAAAATTAACAACTTAAATAATAATTATTTTATTAATAGTTAGGTAAATAGATTTTTTAGCCCTCTTTTCGATGTCTGTTTGAGGATCTATGTTAATATTTTGAAAAGAAAATGCTCGCCTTTTGTTAAAAAATTATTAGCTATAAGAAAAGATTAACAATGATATTAGTAAATATTTTAGTGATTTGCAAAAATTGTTTGATTAATGAATATTGTTAGGTATGCACTAATTCTAGTTGCTTCTATGTTGATTGGGGATTAGGTTGACTTATTTTATTCGTAATGATTTATAAAAAAAATATTGTGGTCCAAATCATTTTACTTCTTCGAATAAGAGATACTTCTTCAACGTTCTATGTATTAAAAAAATATAGTATTTTTTTAGTGCACAAGATCTCTAAAGGATCAATCAGTTCAATTTATGAATTTATTTATCTAAGAAATTGGATCGCAGGATAACAATTTATGTATATTGAATAAAATTTAACTCTTTTTTTAGATTGTGTATGAATAAATATTTAAATTTGTATAAAAGAAAATAAATAGACATACATATTCTACGTAACATAACACATATAAGACATCATACAAGATATAAAATTATCACATAGGACAAATATATTTATTTATTAATTTTATACACGTTTAAATGTCTAACAATCTAAAATTAAAAAATATAAATATAAATTAATATTAAATTAAAAAATATATTTATATATTATGTCTATATTAAATTCCTTAAACTTATTTCAAATTTGCAAGACACCTAAATTTTGCGGGTGCTTAATGATATTACCCAAACCATTTTGTATGCCAAAATCAGAAAAGGAAAACAAGAAGAACAGTATAATTTTAAGAAGAAAAATAATAAAGATGCAAAATCCCTTGCAAGATTTATGTAAATTTTAAATGAATTTCAAATTTTTAATATATGAATTTCTATGATAATAATAAACTCAAATTAATATTTAATAATAATAATAATAATCATAATAATAATAATAATAATAATAATAATTAAAGTATACTATTATACATTTATAATATTTAATAAAATAATATTAAATAACTAATTTTTACAAATGTATACGCTATAATCTTGATCTATCACTGTTTCTACATAGGTTCCAGGAAATACTGCAAAACTCGCAGAGACGAAGAAAATTTTTTACTTTTTCTTCTTCATTTTTTTATTTACTCACTTTTATAGTCACAACTCACAACACAAGTTATGTAGCACACATGTGAAGTAACAAGTTTATCAAGAAAATCAAGTCTCTAATTATAGATAAAATGACATAATAGCCCTAGTTAAGTAGAAGGTTCAAAATGATTTCTTAACTATACACTTAACGGATTTAATTTTTTGACTATTCAAAAATTTATTAGTTTTAGTCCCTTAATTATATACTTATTGATTTTAGTCCTTTAACTATAAACTTACCTATTTTAGTCCATTAAGTATTCAAAAACTTACTAGGTTTGGTCTTTGTCTATTTTTTAATACAAAAAACTTAGGTTTATATTATCTGAAATTTTCGTGAATTAAATCTTTAACTCATTTTAAAGTTGTTTCTATATCTCCGTTCTTTTTCTTCAAACTACTCTTATGAAAAGAACAATAACGTCAACAATTCAAAATAAAATTAACGAGCAAAGAAGATATAAGTCTTAATTTTCTCCAATGAAAAATAAAATTAAGCATATAATTATTGTTACTGAGTTGAATCTGCACTTGAATATGCTAGTCAATGCAGATTTTATTTAATTTATTCAAATTTCTTACGTAAAATAAAATAAATAGAACAATAAAATTGATCTATTTAAAAATAAATACAAATCTACCATTTTATAAGTTCAACTTCTGAAAAATTAAACAAATTCCGTTCAATGAAGTCATTAGAGCATAAACTTTGAATTTAACGGGTAATAATTGTTTTAGCATATTCAAGTCATTAGTACCAATATATGCTTCATTTTATCCTCTACTGAAAAAAATTATGACTTATATTTTCTTTCGTATTAAATTTATTTTAAATTGTTGAGGTTAAAGTTCTTCACATAAAGTTAATTTGAAGAAAAAATAATGGAGAAAGAAACAACAGAAAAAGTTGCTAAAAGATTTAATTTCTTGAGGTATGAACTCCGTCAATATAAAACTAAGCTATTTGTATTTAAAAATAGACAAAGACCGAACCTGATAAGTTTTTAAGACTTAAAGGACTAAAATCGGTAAGTTTATAATTAAAAGGACTAAAACCCGTAAATATATAGTTGAGAGACCAAGACAAATAATTTTCTAAATAGTTAAAGGAATTAAATCCGTTAAATGTATAGCTAAGGGACCATTTTAAATCTACTACTGTAGTTAAGGGACTATTTATGTCATTTTATCCATAAGTATACAACCATTTCACGGGAGTAAGATAGATAGAGGGTGTCGGACAATGGGGATGGAGGTGTGGTGGTGGGTGGGTGAGGGTGACTGGGTTTTTGGGGGATAAGGGGTAGTTGCAGGGTGACATGTTATTTTCAAGTATTGAATTTACAATTTAAATCTTATTTTTAAAATTGATTTTGTTGATTGACCCATATTTTCAAGTTGATTATGTGGATATTGTTGTTTCCAAACGTTTCTTGTGATACTAGATTGGAAACAACAATACTCATATCATCTACTTGAAAAAAGGGTCAATCAACAAAATCTAATTTTCAAAATGAGGTCTAAATCTGAAATTCAATACTTGAAATGTTACTCAAGGCCTTAGGAACTTATTAGTGGAAAGTATTTCGAAAAATGACTTAGAGCAATTCACTATCTCCAATTTAGTTTAGAACATGAGTTCTTGTCATTCAACCAATTAAAATCTCAAATTTTGATGTTATGATCTAGTAATAATCAAATGGAAATAAATTGTAGGGTCACAAAAGCTTACCAAATGATTTAGCACAAGAAATTCTTTCAAAAATCACCTCCAAAGTGTCAAGCTCAAAAATGAAAAATGAAGCTAAGCTCCCGAAATTTGCAAGTCAAAATCCCTCAGGATTGTCTCTTAAGCGGACTCCGCAAAAATTAAGAGTCTCGCTTTTGTAAACCAGGCTCCGCTTAAGCGGCATTACTAAAGCGAACATCGATTTGCTTAAATGAACCCGACCTGAAAGGCCAGTCTAACTTTTGCTAGCTAGCCTTTACTAAAGCGAAGGTCCTTCGCAAGAGCGAGACTGCAGCACTAGAAATATTAGCTAACACAAAATCATCAAAAAGATCTTGGGGATTTGTTTGAAATTATGTATACACAAATCATATCAACAAATCAATTATACTCGATGTCCCAGACTCAATAGAACCGTTGAAACACGAATTTGAGATCTTCTTGACTTGAAATTTGTGAACACCGCAAAAAAAAAACCCGCGTAAAATGCTAAATCAAGATCGGCACCTCTCAAATATTAATCAAGACCTCATCTAGGCATAGAATCATCCTTTAAATCCAGCGGAACTTTTGAAATTTCGATTAGAATCTTGAATATTGACCAAAGTCAATCCAAAGCCTAAATTTCGATAAATTTTCAACTTAAAATCTCAAATCCTCAAAAGACTTTGAAAATAAAATTGTCAACTCATAGACTAGATTTCACATTCTGAGACTGAAGAAATTGACGGAATTCCATTCTGACATTTGAAACTCTAAATGACACCAAAAACCACATTCATAATAATATTAGCCTTTCAAATTCAAAATTTACAAAATTTCCCAATTTTAAACTCACGGAAACAATCTTTAGAACACAACTAAAACCAACTCGGGGAAAAATGGGAGAGGAAAAATGGTAAACACAATACTTTTCAAAAATGACCTACCGGATCAATACATTAATAAAAACCAAAATATGAACACCCTAATATCATAAACATGTACACATGAAATACAAAATCAAAATAACAAACTAGGTGGAAAGCCCACCTTATAGGCTATCTCTCTCACACTACTCAAAATCTCAAAGGGTCAAATGAATCTAAGGCTAAGCTTGCCCTTCATTTCAAATGTCATCGCACTCTTTATAGGTGACACTCTGAGTCAAACACGATCATCCTCCATGAACTCTAGACCTCGAACTCTCCAACCTTTGTAACTCTTCTCTCGATTCTAGGCTGTCAATGATCTACCTTGGATCATACAGATTGGCTGTTTAGCATCTCTAAGCAAGTTTGTATCTAATGAGTCTATCTCAGCTGAAAAAATTATTGATCAGAGTCCTACATCATTGTCCATAAAATAACTCAAATGAGGTCATTTGAACACTGACATGGTAACTATTGTTGTAGGAAAACTCTGCGTATGGAACACATCGATCCCATCTAGCACCTAAATTATTCACACAGGCTCAGAGCATATCCTCCAACACCTGAATCGTATGCTTGGACGGACCATTTGAGGGTAAAAAGTTGTACTCATATTTAACCGAGTACCCAATTCATGCTGCAATCCCTTCCAAAAATGAAAAGTGAAAAAAGAACCCTAATAAGAGACAATGGAAACATAGACTACATGTAGTCTCACAATCTAACTAATGTAAAACTTAATTAACTTATCCATTGTATACTTCACCTAAATTGAAATGAAATGGGCAGACTTGGTTAACTGTCAACAACCACCAAAATAGAGTCATAACCATCAATGGTGGTTGGCAGTCTCATTACAAAGTCCATAGTGATTTGTTCCCACTTTCAAGAAGGAATAGGCATCCTGTGAGATATATCATTTCACTAGTAGAAAATATTTTTCATCGGTTTTATATCATTTCACTAGTCAAAACCATTTTCCATATTAACTTCATATGACTAGTTAGAACCACTTATCATTAGATTTGTATCGCATATATCACTATGGTGTACAACAATCAATGCACAAGAGCAAGTTCACTCCATAAGAATGGGACAACAATTCAAAAATTTCAGGTCCACAATCATGTTATCGAGCATTTCATAAGTCAATTAATAAGGGTCACAATAAGACAATTCCCACGAATGATGGTCACAACATAACCTTTTCAATTCAACCCCTTTTTATTCATTAAAATTTATCAATTGGAACAACTAACCCTTCATCTTATTTCCATTACTCCCAACATATACATAATGAAGGGAATAGGCGGATTATATTAGAATACAAGGTTTAGGAGATCATTTGCCTTAAGTCAACCAACTAGTCACTCTGAGTCTTAGTCTTTCCCTTCTAACCAATGTCCGAATCCAAACAATCCATATCAATCAAGTATTGACAATAAACACCCAAAAACAACAGTAACCACATCATCTACTTGAAAAATGGGTCAATCAACAAAATCCAATACAAAAATGAGGTTTGAATCCAAGATTTAATACATGGAAATGTTAGTCAGGGCCTTTAGAATTTATTGGTGAAAATCATTTTGAAAAAAAGACTTAAAATTAGTTAACAATCTCCATTTTTGTTTAGAACTTGAGTTCTTGAAAAAGCTTATCATTTTCCAACCAAAATTCCAAATTTTGATGTTAAAATCTAATAATAATCAAAGAAGAATGAAGTTTTAGGGTCACAAAAGCTTACCCAAATAATTCAGCACAATAAATCCTTTCCCAAATCATCTACAAAGGTTTACCAAGCTCAAAAAAGAAAAAATGGGGCTAAACTAAAACCCCTCTCCGATGTCTTTTAAGCAACCACAGGTTTACTAAAGTGAACCCTACAAAAATTTGGGGTCTCGCTTTTGGAAAATAGGCTCTACTTAAGAGACCATTGCTAAAGCAACCTCCGGTTTGCTTAAATGGTCCCCATCTATAATGCCAGTCTCACTTTTGCGAGCCGACCTTCACAAGAGCAAAGACCGCATAAGCGAAGGCACTCCGCAAGAGCAAGGATTGCAGTACTAGAAACATAAGCCAACACAAAATCATCGAAAGGATCCTCGGGATTTGTTCAAAACCCTATACACACAAAAATAATATAAGAGAATCAATTATATTCGACGTATCGGACTAAATTGAACTGTCAAAATACGAATCTGAGGTCTCCTTGACCCGACATCCTTAAAAATCACAAGAAACTAACACAATATTAAAAGGGTAAATCAAGCTCAAAACCACTTAAAAATCAACCAAGACTCCTCCATGTCTAAAATTACCCCTTGAATCCAATGAGACTGTCAAAATCTCGATTAGAGCATTTGAACTCGAATGTTGATCAAAGTCAACCCAAATGCTAAATTTCCATAATTTTTTTAACTTAAGATCTCAACTCCTCAGATAGACTTCGAAACTAAAACTGACGACTCTTATTGAACAAATTCTACATTCTAGGAATGATGATATTCTAGTCCAACACTCAAAACTCCCAAAGACACCGAAAATCACTTTTTAAATAATATTGACCGTCCAAACTCAAAACTTACAATACTCCTCAACTTTAAACTCAAGGTTCAAAACCAACTTTCAAAACTCAACTAAAAATAACTAGAGATAAAAACAGGAGGGGCCAAATGGTAAATTAATAAAACTTTCCAAAAATGACCTACCGAATCATCACATCAATCCAAACCGAACTATGAACACCCTAATATCATAGTTTAAGTGAAATATTGTTTGTTTCCTTTTACTTGATTAAAAGTTGTAAGTCATCAATTTTTATTTGTCAACTCAAGAAAGTGAAAGAATAATTAAAGATGGGGGGAGACAAATGGGAGGGGACCAATTGAGAATGCACAATAATACTAAGAAGATAGAGCAATCAAGTATCAATGCCCACCACCTGCAGTCATGAGATAGTACAGTACGTACTAGCTATCCCTTTGTATACAAAGGTTGTATTTCGTGGAGTTCAGGACTAGTTTGCACATGGCAAAGCTTTGGGTATTTGGTGTGGTTCTAGTCATGGAGTCCACATGCCGAAGATATGTCGTATTAGGCTAACTCAATCCTAAAAGTAGTTAATTTATAAGAAGAGGAATATTTTATTTCCTTTGAGGAAACCAATGACTCATTCACAATCAATATGATTCTCTAACTTACTCTAACGCCCGCATATTTAGACTGTCCATTGGAGCATAAATAACATAATATAGGGGTACAAATAGGGAAAGACTTGGCTCTAGTACCCATATAAAGGCATGTCATTGGTTTTGACTCAACTCCAAAACCTAGCTAGTTTAATCTATACAAGAAACCAATAGTCCATTTCAAATCAATGTGAAACCCTAACTACTTCAAAACTATCTTGCACACCCATATTCTCAATTGTGGTGTGGATAATGTAACATAAGGTCCGATAGAAATAGATTTGTCTTTGATACCATATAAAAATATGATAGTTGTGTTTAACTCAACTTTACAATACTTAGTTTGTGAGGAGAAAATTTGTCTTATTTCCATTACAAAAAATATGATATATAGCTAAGAAATTATTAGTTGCGATATTAAATTTGTCACTAATTATTCACTTTTGGTGATAAAATTTACTTTTTGTGTTTAAATATATGAGACACATACTTTTAGTGACGAAACATAAAAATTCGTAGCAAAGTTTTGTCCACTAAAGTTTCCCACCAAAAAATTAAATGGCGACATTTGTTAAGTAGTGTTAGTCACGAATTTGAAGTTGTCGGTGACACATTATTTCACCACTAATAGTACAACATCAAATTCGTCACTAATTATTCGCTTTTAATAACGAAACATGAAAATCCATAGCAAAGTTTTGTCCACTAAAGTTTTCCAACAAAAAATTAATTGGCGTCATTTGTTAAGTAGTGTTAGTCACAAATTTAAAGTTATGGGTGACATATTATTTCGTCACTAATAATGTATCTATTCATGACAAAAAAAAATTTCTTAAATTTTGGACCAAAAAAAATTTCATCTAAAAAAATATGTTGTTACAATATCGACAAATTAGAGTTCGTAGTTAAATATTATAAATTTTAGGTATGAAAATTTAAATTTAATGATGACATTTGTTTCGTCACTGTTAATATAAATAACCGTGATAAATATTTTATTGTCTCTAATCAATCTGTGATTTAGTGACAACAAAAAAATTGTTACAAAATGTGTAAAGTATTAAATAGTGACGACTTAAAATTTTTAATAAATAATTGAACTATCTGCTCTGTAAAAAATTCATAACTAAATATAATTTTTTTGCTACAATTATTTATAATTCATGTAGGCGGATCAATAACCCATCCCAACCAATATGTGGTTTTTGTTTTTTCAAAATGCCAATGACATATACACTTATCAATCACTTAAAAGATAACTACATGTTACTATAACATAAAAATGAGATTAATAACTTGAAATAATTTGAATATCATGTGTTGTAACATGATATAAGGCATATAAACACATTTGACCTATCGAGTACACCTAAAGTCTGAGAATTCTATCACAATCATTCTACCCCCTCCTTCCCCTTCATCTATTCTTTTCATATTATTTAGCCCCATGTACTAGGTGATGGTCCTATCACCTCTTAATATCCCATTCACTTTGGTAAAAAGAAAAAGTTAGAAGCATATCATATTTATACACGTGTCCCAATAAACTACTATTATAACAAAAATAATTTTTAGCATTATTAAATATTGACATTAATAAAGAGCGCGACAGTCTTTATCGGCATTAATTAAGTGTCATGAAAATCAGTGTCGCTAAAGACTTAGTGATATTTACAAAGAATGTCAATTGCCACTAAAAATATATATTTAACGATAATTTAAAATTAATTGCCGCTAATAACCCTTTTTGTTTGTAGTGTATAGGCAAAAGGGAAGGATTTTCATATCTTGTTTAATTGAAATTTTTCTGATTCAAATTGTTCTTACTTCGTTGTCTCTCAAGTTTCACACAATACAAATACAAAGTCAAAATTATGGGCAATATTCCACACACCTCTTATATATGATTCAAAGAAAATTTTCAATATAAAAAGGATTGAAAAATTTATGTTCCATTAAAGTATAATCTAATAGGTAATAAAATAAAAAAATTCAACAACCACAAAAAGGTTGAGACTTGAGAGACAATAAGGTCGATTTGGATATGAAAGCATAAAACAAGACATTAAGCGTGTTTATGCACTATGATATGTTTTAACTTGTTTTTCTTTAAGGGAAGATGATATGAAATATTCTTTAATTTTGTCATTTAGAATTGATACACCTTTCATTACAGAAGTGACTCATATTATAGTTATCGTTAAAAAAAGCTCACATATAGGCATGCACTTAAAAATTGGCTCACATATACCTTTTATTTTTGAGAAAGTGAAAAAATTAAATTAATTTTTTTTTTTTAAAAAAAGAAAACATGTAGAGGTATATATATATGATCCTTTTCATATGTGACTCTTTTTTGCTTCTTTGATTATCATTATTTGAGAAATATTATAACTTATTATTTTTTTGGACATATTCTAATTTATTTTTTTGCATTTGTAAAATAATTGGGGTATATATGATAACTTTTATGAGAAAGTTAGTGACAAATATAAATTTAACCGTCACAATAATAATTTCTAATTAGTCGTTGAATATATAAAGGCCAATTGTGTAACGATACATGTATAAGTCACTTTTATAGAGGGGGTATATCTGACATTTCTCCTTTTTAATAGGTAATCAATAAAAGGAATAGCTACTACAGAAAAAAAAATTTGTTTCACTTCCTTTAGAAGAAACGAGTATAAATGAGTAATTTATGTAATAATAAAAGTATATATAAGTCACTTTAATAACAAAGATATATTACCTTTAACCGACAAAATTAAGGGGTATATCATTTCTCCACTTTTTAATTGGTAATCAGTAAAATGAATAAATAATAGAGAGAGAAAAAAGTTGAAAGAGGTGATAGAACCTTTACATAGTTGTAAAAATGTGTCTTTAGTTCTTATCCCTTATAAGTTATAATAACTAGTTAAAATACTTTCATAGTATATATAAAGAATACTTACCATAATTAGTGATTGAAGCCCTTACTCAATAATTGATCCATATGAGGAGTCAAAAATTATAGGTGCTTTGTTTGGTTCTGTGGTCCATTTAACTTTTATGGACAACAAACAGCTAGTTATGCCCAATTATACACTTGATTTAGACATTTCATTGCAGAAATTGGAGCCAATGCTTTGAATTTTTCTAACATAAGGAAATGACTAATGCAACATATTACTCTAATTTGGTTAACATAAAGGGAAAAGCTGATGGTACATTACACTAATTTAGATACTTCTTATTACTTATTAGGAGGTTTTTCAAATATACAGCTAATAGCATTGACTTTTGAGAGTTGGCTTTTGATAAGCACTCAACCAATTTACATAATTTCCCTAAAGTGCATTACATTTTATTTACTAGAAATGTAGCAAATTAGCAAGACTTGATTGTTCTTTTTTTGTGTTCTGGCGCTCCCTTGATCTATCACAATAGTAGCAGAGACACCCTTGAGTAAGGAATGACACACGATCATACTGAATAAAATCATACTTCTAACCACAAGTAAATTAAATAGGACAAGTTTATTCATGAGATTGACAATAATTATCATTTCATACTCATCCCTTCTTCCACTCCCTAACCACATATGGTACAAGTATTACTAGAGAAACAATTAACATGCACACATAACATAACTGAGAAACAATCAAACCATTACCTACCTCTAATTAAGTCCGTAATACTCTATTGAACTTGAGTTTTCCTTTTGTTATGACACCTAACTTGTTCGATGTTTACAACAATCAATACAACACACAATCAGACCGAAATGACATAAATACACTTGAATTATATCCTAATCGAAAATCCCAAGTCAATTTCATGATATTCTCGCCCCAATCTAGGTTTTCCCACCATTACGTCAAACCAAACCATCCCCCAATGTCACTAGAATGGATTCTAAGGCCTAGTAATCGAATTATCAATCCAGGGGAGTAATTTACTTCCCTTTACGGATGATTTCAATGGAAAACTGGTGAAAACTACCCTACGTCATCTTTGCACTTCCCCAAAAACGTTCTTGAATGATAATGGGCAGTTTTGGGGAGTTTTCTGCATTTTTAGCAACTTTCTCGGCCGCCATGGCGGCCCAATCTCGCTTTTGTACCAGCACTGGAGTGGCATCTCCCACTATAGAGGGAATTAATTCCTCCCCTCGTGGCGGCGTGACAACAACTATAGAAGCTTGCATGAGATAAAACCTCAAAAATCCTCCAATTTTTTTTGCAGTCCTCAACACACCTTCAAACCATGACGTTCCAAACCAACCCCTTCAGACCAAGTACGATATCCTTGTAAATAATTTTCTCAGATTCTCCTAGATCTCGTCTTCCTCAAATTTTGCCCAATTCTAGCCTAACTTGGAATTTCTAACTCTTCGAACCAAAAGATTTCTCACTGTATTTCTTTTACAAATAGCTCACCCATAATAACAGAAAAGTTTGTTACAATTTATATAGATTTATCCATTGTTTTTTCTCGAACGATCAAACAAGAAAAGATTAGCTAAATCAAGAAGAAAGAAGTACTTGAATAACAAGTGAGGGTACTTGTCTCGTATGTCTCGCTCAATTTTCCAAGTGGATTCCTTAATTGGACGATGCTTTCATTGGACTTTTAGGGATTTAATTTCTTTTATCCTCAACTTTCGAATATCCTGATCATGAATAACAACTGAATCCTCTTCGTACTGAAGATCCTTATTTATCACTATTGAATCTCATTGATTATGTACTCCCAATCCCTATGGTATCTCTTCAGAATGGAATGCTGGATGGACTCTGGACAAGTTTGACGACAATGTTAGTCTGTAAGTTACCGTCTCCACACCTTCAATAATCTCATAGTGATCGATACATTGAGGCCCTTCTTGCAAAACCCCATCACTCATTTCATGGGTAATACTTTCAATAGGACTTGCTCATCCTGGAATTTCATGTCGCAGACCTTGCAATCTGGATACTTATTTAGTCTACTCTAGGTTGTCAATAGATTGGTCTAAATATTCCTCACTTTTTATTGAGCTTCTCTTACCAAGTGAACTCCTCAAAGTTTCACATCACTTTCCTAAAACCACCCTATAAGCGATCTTCATCCTTTTTGATGAAGTGCTCCAAATGGGGAAATATCGATTGGCGTGATATATGTTATTTAAATAATTCACACAATGGTAAGAACTAATTACAATGGCCCCCAAAATCAATTACATTGGTTCTTAGCATGTCCCCTAGACCTGAATTGTCCTCTCTAACTGACCATTTGATTGAGGATGAAAAGTTGTGCTAAACATGAGATTTGTGCCTAATGTTTCATGTAACTTACCCTAGAACTTAAAGGTAAAGTGCATACTTTAGTGTGAAATGATGGAAAGGACACCCTACGCAACCTTACTACCTCCTTGACACAAATCTTGGCAAATTGCTTAGAAATATAGTCCACCTTAATTGGGATCAACTGGGATAATTTAGTAGATTTATCTACAATGATCCAGGTGGAATCATACATTCCCAAAGTCTTAGGAAGACCCACCACAAAACCTATGGCTATCCTTTTCCACTTCTACCGAAAAATGAGTGCCCCTTTGAAATAAATGTGAAGTCCTCTGCTACTCATATTTCACCTGATGACAATTCTGAAACTTAGACAAATATTCATCAATGTCCCCCTTTATCCAAACTACAAATAAAGTTGTATTAAGTCCTAGTACATTTTGGTAATGCCCGAATGAACAAAAAATTGGGAATCAGAATTTTTGTCAACAAATTCTGAATCAAGTTGTCCACCCAAGTTCCACAAACCCACCCTCTAAATCATAGTCCCCCACCAACGTAAACTATGGCATCATAAGCCTCACCATACACCACCTCATTCCAAAGCCAGAGAAGGTGAGGGCGTCTTTCTTTCCAGCCGCCATACGGTTCGCCTTAAAGCCTTAAGGAGAGGGGGAGGAGCTTTGATTAATCGCTCATCTTGAAATTTCATGGTTTTGATCTCTTCCAAGAATGTGGGCTTAATTTTGGTATTAGTCATCACTCCGCCTTTTTCTAAAATTCCCAATTGCATTAAGTCAGATGCTAGAGTCTGAATCTCCCTAGAAAAAGGTCAGTTAGACAACTCCAAATAAGCCAAATTCCCCATGTTGTCTTCTTTGCGGCTGAATGCTTCATCCATCACATTGGCCTTGCTTGGATGGTATTGGATGATCATATGATAATCCTTCAACAACTCCATCTACATTTTCAGTCTCAAATTCAAATCCTTCTGTATGAACACATAGTGAAGTTGAGATGATTAGTGAACACTTATCACATGACACATAGAGGTAATATCATTAGATCTCGAGTGCAAATACTATTAATACCAACTCCAAATCATGTGTTGGCTAATCTTATCCTGAAACTTCAACTCCCTTAATGTATCTTCATTAACATAGAACCTAAACTTGAATAAGAAGCACCACAATACAAATGAAATCTTTTCATTTAACTAGAAATTCTAGGATGTGATCTATAGTCACGAGTGTCTTAATTTCTTGGGAATTCTCCTTATACTTATCAGACCATACAAATGGTACCTCCTTTAAAGTCAGCCTGGTTAAATAAGTATCAATGTAAGCAAAATTCTTAACAAACTTTTGGTAATAGCTAGCAAGTCCCACAAAGCTTCTAATCTTAGTCACCAATCTTGTCGGGACCCACTCTTAACTGCCTCAATATTTTGGGGGTCCATCATCCCCCTTTTTTCGAAAACCACATGCTCTAAAAACACAATCGTTAACCCAAATTCATACTTCAAAATTTGGCATACGATTTTTGTTTCCTCGAGATACCATAACAATGTGAAGGTGCTCTGCATGCTCCTTCTTAAATAGATTAAAGACACCATTCATCAAACTCATAAAGGTTTCTAATGCATTGATTAACCCAAACAACATCATCAAAAACTCATAATGACCATATCAAGTCCCAAATTTCATCTTAGGTATGTAAAAGTCAATCTTTGAAAACACAGAACTACTTTGCGACTATTTAAATCGATTGTCTATCCAAGGTAAATGATACTTATTCCAAATAGTAACCTTGTTCAACTGTCCATAGTTTATACACATCCATGCGAGGTAAATGATACTTATTCTGAATAATAACCTTATTCAATTGTCTGTAGTCTGCACACATCCTCATAATACCATATATCTTCTTCACGAACAAGACTGGAGCACCCAAGGCAAAGCACTGGATAAATAAAAGAATCTAGGAGTTCCTAAGTACCTTCACCTCCCTCAGAGCCATACGATAAGGCTGGATAGAGATTGCGAGAATGTCGATCTTTAAATCTATACAAACAATATCCCTATCTTAAGGCATACTGGGTAGGTATATAGGGAATACCTCAAAAAATATGAAACCACTGAGATTGACTCGATAGAAGGGGACCACACTAACATCTGAAGATGATCTAAATAGACTAAACAACTAATCCGCATTAGCCTATAGACCGAATGATAGATATGACCGTTAATGGCTTAAGTATGAACACACCTTTACACTATATTCCATCATACTCGAAATCTCCGGAGTTGTTGTCTTAGAATTACAACTCAACACAATATGTAACGAGGCAACTCGTACCCAAGATCACATCAAAATCCAACATAATCAAAGAAACCAAATCTACCCAAGTATGAAGACTCTTAAACACCATAGAACAAGAAAAATACACATAGGTCACTAGTATGGATTCCTAACATGAATGGGGGGGGGGGGGTATTAAGAGTGTCACAAATCAAATTTAGACCTAGGGGTGGAAGAGGGACCGGGACGGCCTGCCCCGGCCCGCCCCGGACTGTGACTGGCTCGTCAAACCCGGTCCCGTTGAAATTCGCGAGTTGGGGTTTGGGGATTTAGGTGACCGGTTAGGGACCAGTTCATCGTTTGGTCCTGGCCGACCTGGCATGGCTGAACCGGCCCTTTCACGGGATTCCCTTCAACTATTTATTTTTCTATCAAGTATTGGAGTTTCAAATTACAAGTTACAACTTACAACAATCTACAAGCTTCAAGAATCGGTTTAACGTCTTCTGTTAACATAGACGTTTGGTACATTTCTTTCATAATATTTATATTTTATTTTTCATCTTTTATTTTTGTGTCATTATTATTCTTATATTATACTTTATATATAATTAAAATATGAGTTCTAATAAAAAAAAGTATCGGTAAAGGAAAAGAGAAAGAACAAGGTGCCATTTTTTAAAAATATTTAATTTTGGTAAAAAAAAAAGTAGTAAGGAAAAAAATGAGAGTAAATATGGTGGTACTTCATCTAAATCAGTGTCTAGAGTTAGATTTAATACAAATGATTCTACTTATGTTGATGATACTTCTTATGGTAATTGATTCAAATGTTCAACTCGATCATTAAAGTTTAGAACGACGTTATGGTAATATTAGAATATACACCTACTCCTCCGATGACAGAAGTTTCAAATGAAACTACAAATTTGACGGAGCAAAATTGTGAACGTCCACCCGTTTTACCTCCCATAAGGGAGAAGGTGAAGTATCAATGCCCTAGAACTTCTATTGTGAAGCAATTTATGACTTTCGGTAAGGAAAACAATGTTACTATTTGTAATAAGTGTAAGCAATCTTTTAAACATAGAAAAGGTGGGGGTCAAGGTTGGACGGGGGATTAAATATACATTTGTTATCTTGTGTGTCGATTCAATATAACGAAGCTAAAACATTAGCCATTAGAAAAAAAGCAATGCCAGTTAATGATTTTGATATTAGTGTTAATGAATCAGTAGGGGCTTCTAACATTGTTCAAGGAACATTAGATCTTTCTAACATCGGTGGTCTACTAACACAACGTAAACATAATAAGGAAAGAGATCGCAAAAATTTAGCTGAAATGGTTTTTATTTTTGGTTTGCCTTATAGTTTTCCTTCAAAACCCGATTTATTGAATATATTCAACAAACTTATAATCTTGTTTTTAGAGGTTTTGCAAGAAATAGTGTTAAATCTGATGTTTTTGTATATCAAGGTAAACATTGTCAATATCTTCGTTGTATGTTTAGCATATTAGATAGTAGAGTGTCTGTAACTTCGTTCATGTGTCTTAGTGTTAATGAACATAATTCTTTAACTATTACAGCACATTGGATTGATCATAATTGGAATTTGCAAAATAAATCTTAAGTTATAAAGAATGTGTAGAGGGAAAAAATGGTGCATATTTAGCTTCAAATATGTTGAGTGTTTTCAATTATTACATGCTTATAGATAAAGTAATGTCTGTCACATTAGATAATGCATCTAATAATACAAACGTTGTTAGTATGTTAAAAGTTAGATTATATCCAATTGATAGTAAAACGTTTCATGTTAGATGTGTTGCACATGTATTAAATTTAGTTGTACAGGATGAAATTTTATTATTTGATTGTGGTTGCATGAAAATTGAATATGTTGTTGCCTGAATTTTTCATGCTTATAAAGCTGCTAGAATCAGGGAATTTAATGAGCGTTGTTTACAATATGAATTGTCACCAAGAAAAATTCCAAGACATTAAAATAAGGTGGAATTTACGAAATGCTTTCTGTTGGTTACCAATATAAGAGAACCATACAAATTGTATAAAATGCTCATAATGTTGACACATTAGATAGAATTTGTGATGAAGATTGGGAAATAAAGAGCTATTAAATTTTTTAAGGCTTTTTTATGATGCTACAACCATGTTTTCTGAAATTTATCATCCTACTGTTTCATCAGTATTAATAAATAGTTGTGCTCTTTCAATTCAATTTTCTAAATATAAAAAAATAGATAAATTTAGAGTTGCAATTAAAGGTATGATTGAAAAATCTTAAAAATATTTTTTTCCTATTCCTCAGATTTGTTTAACTGCTACTTTACTTCATCCTGATTATAAATTACGAGGTGTGCAGGCACTTGTTGACACTTTTTATGATACTTTTAGAAATTTTACCGTAAGAAATTCCAACCTGTGAAACGTGTAAGTCTAGCATAAAAGTAGAAGCAAAAAATATGTATAATAAATATAGAACTACAAAAAATACTCAAGGAGAAGTTGGTCAAACTTCTAATCCTGGGAGTGAAGCTCGAGTTTCAACTTATATGCGAGGTTTCTTGGTCTTAATTCTACTAACCATGATGATTTTGAAGAATATCTTGATCAATCTTTAGAAGCATTAAAATACAAAGATGGAAATGAAGATTTATTGGGATGGTGGAGTAGGCGGAGCGTTGCATTTTAACTTTTGAGCAAAATGATTTGTGATGTTCTAGCTATTCAAGCTTCATCAGTTGCATCGGAGGCTTCTTTTAGTGCGGCAAGGTTTCAACTTGGCGATCACGGGCATTCATTAGGAATAAAGTTTGAAAACATCAGTTTTATTTAGAGACTGGTCAATTCCTATAGGAGGAATAATAATTTGCCAACGTAAAATTGCAAACAAACAGCTTGGGTCAAAGCGATAATTGAATGTAGTGATGATGAATTAGAGTCACAAGAGTTTCTAGCAAGTTTGCCAACACTGGAGGGTGTCACCATCGATATGATGCGACAATTAGAATTGAATTTTAAAGGATAAAACATATATTATATTACATACGAGAACTAATTGAAACAAAACCATTACTAGAAGGTGGCTACGTAAATTAGTTATTCGTCTAATATTTATAACAAATATTAGTTTTACATATGAGAACTTATTGATATAAAACCCTTCCTAGAAGGTGGCTGCGTAGATTAATTACTCCACTAATATTTGTAAATTGTAACTTCTAACTTCTAAGTTGTTAAATTTTATTGAATAAATTTGAAGGCTTTATTCAAGTCTTTTTTATACAATTATTGTCTTGCATTTTAATTTTAATATATACATACATATTTAATATATACTAAACTAACTTTAAAATACTTAATTTAAAAATCAAAACTTGACATTTGAAATTTCAAATTTTTATTACTTAAAAATATTTAAAATACAAATTTGAACTTCTCAAATTTAAATTTGAAAATTGAAAATTGAAACTTGAAATTTGAAAATTTAAGAATTATTTATTAGTTAAAAACATGTAATTTCAATACAAATAAATAAGTAAAAAATCCCTCATCCCTCACCCCGCCAAACCCCGTCCCATCTCATATATATAGTAGGATAGGATGAGACATTTTTGTCCCCCCAATCCCGTGATCGGCGAAATCCCCCTAGCGCCATCCCCCGTCCCGTCTCTTCCCCCTTCCTCCCGTCCCCTTGCCAGCCCTATAATAAGACTTGAGGAAAATTTATGTGTGGATTCACGATAAAATAAAACAAAAGTCATCCGCTCATAGACGAGAATAGTACCATTTATCACTACACTAGATGCCCCAGTCTCAAATCTTCTAGAAAAAGTGTATACTTAGCTAAACAACTCCCCTTCCCGCATTACCATGTTATCTACCCTATAACCTTTTTGGTTATCACCTTACCCATCCTTGAGATATTTTCAGTCATTGCAAAATCTACCTACTGGAACAGAAACTCTAGTCTAATACTGTATTAGGTTACCTGCCAATTTAAAAGGAAATTTCCTCTCAAAGTGATCAAATTTAATATAATTAAAGAACTCTCGATTAAGAGCTTATTGATAGAAGAATAAAAAATTCATTGGTATTTCTTGGCCAGAATCTAAGCATGTCCATCATGTCTACCCTTCCATCTTCTTCACATAGTCAGTTACCTTATTAAATCTCTTCCTTACAGAATTCATATGAACAGATAAGATTTGTAACCTAATATTCAAACCTTTCACATACAAATAAGACAAGACATTAAACTTAGCCTCATAAGTTGCAATAAACATATTTGCCTGCTAAAGCGCTAGAAACTCATCATTTTTGCAATCCTTGAGAGAACGAGGCACATATTGTCTACAATACCCAACTTATGCAACATTTCATAAAAATTCAACATGAACTCAAAAGCATCCTTATTCTCAGTACAATGAAATAATTGAGGCTTCAACTTAATATACTCTGTCAATAACTCATGCTCAATCTTGATCATAATAGGGCTTAATATTGGATGAAAGTACGCATCAGAGCTCGAAACTTTATCCATTATAATAATGGTGATGAAAACGGGATGTGCACTTGGATACTCCATAGCTAGCACACTAAGGATTATTTACAGGCCTCCCAATCCCATTCAGGATGGCGAAAACCTGTTGAACAATCTTAGAAGTCACTCATTTCGTAGGGATACTGATAAAGCGGTATAACAAGAGGAAGGACTTACACATGGTGTTCATTGACATAAAAAAAGCTTACTAGGTCACAGAGAGGTCATAGAGATGTTGTGGGATGCTAGATGTGTACCTAGGATGTATACTAGATGAATTAGAGACAAGTACTATAGAACCAAGACCTTAGTAAAGACAATAGAGAAGACTCGAAACACCCATGTTGATGAGGTTGCACTAGTGATCAACCATTAGCCCATTTTTATTTGTCTTCTTGATGGATTAATTGATGTGGAAAATTCAAGGTGAGGTACCATATTATATGTTATCATTTGCATATAACATAGTTTTGATTGACGAGACTCACCATATAACTAATGTTAATTTGGAGGTATAGAGATAGACCCTGGTGTCTAAAAGGTAGAAGTTGAGCATAACAAAGACTGAATACTTGACGCAAGTTCAATATGAGATGTATAAGGTTGGTTTGGAAATGAGGCTTCATATACAAGTATAGAGATTAGAGATCATATACTTACCATATTAGTGCAAGGTGAATGAAATGGAGGGTCGCATCTAAGTTCTTGTGTGATAAAAAAAGTGCTACCTAAACTTAAAGGCAAGTCCTATAAAGTGATTGTTAACATGCTATGTCATATGGGGCGAAGTGTTGGTTGGTAAAAGACTCTCATAATTAAAAGATAAAAGGTTATAGTTTATATGTAATATTGTTTAGCGGACTTTTGCTATATACATAATCTAGCTATTTTTTTCCTTTTTTTAAAATTGAATTCTGACATATATAATTGTATCACATGTATAATTCAGGTTGTTGCCGTTGCAACTCCTTGACTACCATAACTAATTAAAGTAATAATGTGACTAATTACATTAATTTACACCATTGATTTGTAGTAGAATAGTAAAAGAGATACCAGTAACAGTCGTTCCAATAAGAATTCAAAGACAAAATCTGACGATTTTTATATGCCTCATTGGCTTTGTTTTCTTTTTATTTGTGATACCTTTTCGAAACATGACATCATGATATCTTTCAGATATACAATGTATCATGATATCTATCTTTTTGATACATTACATAATGACACATTTTCAATACTATATAATGAAAGATTTCGGATACATTTCTAATAAAGGATGTATCATGATACCTTTCTAATACATTATATAATTATAAGTTTTGATACATGATGTATCAATATACCGTTATGATACATTACATATAATATCTTTTTGATACATGATGCACCATGATATTCTTATGATACATTACGTAATGATACCTTTTCGATAAATGATGTATCATGATAAGTTTCTGATGCATTACATAATGATACAATTCGGCGATGTATTATGATATAGTAGGTACATTAAAAAAATTACATACCTCTTTTTTACTTTATATTTGAATGTAATGACTTCCTTAATATGGATAATCATAAAAGCACGAATTTTGAGAAATCTTTGATTTGAACTTGAAGAAATTAAAAGTAAATCATGTAAAATTGGTGGAGTCAGGATGCAGGAGAGAAATATGAATAGTATACATTAGAGAAAAATTAGTCATATATAATTTATAATTACATGTGAAATAGGAAATTGAACATAATTGTGTATATTTTCTATTAAAATAAGGATAAATTACCTATATACACATTTTTATTTTTCATAATTTCTATTATTTTCGATCATTTAAAAATATTTCTAAAATCCATTTTTTTTCTTTCAAACTCATTGTTCCAGATACATAAAGTTATACACATTTTTTCTTTCTATTTTTACTCCTTATTTTACTCCCTCAACCTCTTCCTATTTTTACTCACTTTATCTCTTCCTATTTTCACTCCCTCAATCTTTACTTCCTTCATTTTTTAATTTTCAGATTTAATTCTCTCTATTTTCAGTATTATCTCTCCACAATATTTTTCAAAACAACTCAAGCTTTCGCTTTATAATTTTTTCCAAATAATTACCAAATTCTCCTCCATTTTCACCTTCACAATATGCATAAGGGAAAGGTGAAAGATATGATGTATTCATATTGTTTCCTGCAAAAAGATCAGTTTTAGGTGATCCTCTTTTGCTGGTGAAACTACATTCTGAAATGAAAAGAAGTAGTCTCTACCAAATGTATCATTTTATCATGTATCAAGTGTTGCTGTGTATCTTCTACGGTTATTCAAATTTAGAAGAATATGTTTCCGTACACAATATCAAATTATATTCGTGATATATTTGTGAGCAAAGAAATCGAGGAAGGACACATGCTCGAGCTTTAAATCTATTGTTTTACAAATTTTCAAAATCCCTCATTTTTGCGCATTAAATTATTGTATCAGCGTATCAGATTAATGTATCTCACGCATCAGATTAATGTATCATGTATAAAATGGAATGTATCTTACTTAACGATTAATGTATCAGCGGTTATTTTAGTTATGATACGTGAATTCCAATTTATACTGAATGTATATGATACATAACAATTACCAAACAATAATGTATCGATCTCAAAAAATTACTATAATGTATTTTTTAAAAAAATTAAAGTGTTGTATTTCTCAAATAAAATAACAGACATAAATAATAATGTATCAAACACTATTTTTTTAGTTATGATACGTAAATTCAAATTATACTAGATGTATCTTATACATAACAATTACAAAACACTAATCCATCGATCACAAACTTAAAATCTTATGGGCAACACTTACTTATTTAATGTATCTAGTAAAAATATAATATTTATCAATTCAATCAAAAGGATGTTCATGATCTCAAACAAAAGAACATACATAAATAATAATATATCATGCACTATTTTTTTAGTTATGATACGTTTATACTAAATGTATATGTAACATAACAATTGCCAAATAATAATGTATTGATCTCAAACCTAAAATTATATGGGCAACACTTTCTTATTTAGTGTACCTAGTAGAAATACAACACTTATCAATTTAAATTGAAAGAATCTTCATGATGTATCTTCTCAAAATAATTTTTAATCAAAATTGAAAGAACCTTCATGAACTAAGAGAATAATTTTGAAATTAAAAGTTTTCGTCAATTTTGAATTAAAATGGAAAGGATCTTCAATGACTGGAGAAGAATTTAGAATCTCAAAATTTTCGATACTCTTGAAACAAAATTGATAAGATATTCGATGAACTTGAAGATTTACAAAAGAAATCGTTTGTCCAACAACAATTCCATACAATCCTTCATAACTCATCCCGTTTTTAAAAATTTCGATATTTTTTTTTTATGAAACAGAGACAACGAAGAACAAGAAGAATAAATTTAGTTTTTTGATTTTTTGGGGTTGTTACACTATATCATTTTGAATTCTTGATAATAATTTTGAATGGAATAACGTAATTTGTGGAATCTTAATTTAATTTTCAGTTTTCCCCCTTAATTAGTGGAACAAATGGATACTATGAGATTTTAAATTGATTTTACAGCTTTTTTTCCTTAATAAGTGCAACAAATTGATACATAATGTATCAACAATAATGTATCCGGATCCTTATTATGTATCTGAAATGTCTAAAAATATGGAATTTAAGTAATTATAAAAATAATAGCGATAGAAGGTAATTTAAATTTTACACTATGGTATTTATATAAGTTATACTTAAAATAATACTTTAACTTAGTTAGATAATTATTTTAAAGAAGAAATATAAAACTCATGTTTGCATAGTTCATAAATTTTTATAAATTAAATGACGATCCAAAAATGAAAGGATTACCCAAATGTACATGTAGGACGAAATGATTACAACCATTTTACCAAGTTATTATATTTTAACCACCTAGCCATTTAAACAAAGTAGCCCATCACAATCTTCATTTCCATCACCTTGTAAGAAAATCCTCTCTTTCACCAAGCAACTTCATAAATGTAAAAGGTAAATAGTGTATAAGATTTCTATACACATCTTATACGTTGTATACTAATTTACATAGACCATCTTATATGTTCATTATATATATATATATATATATATATATATATATATATATATATATATATATATATATATATATATATAAGAATGTACATATACACTTCTTAATACAGTGAACAATACATATTAATAAGAATGTACATATACACTTCTTATTTATTGTTATACATTGTATATACACTCTCTCAAGGACTCAAAAGTTCCTCCAAGCACCACCTCACCGCTATCCATCAATTCTAATTTTTTTTTCTTTACGCGCACAATTAAATAATATATCAGAAGGTCCACCAAACCCTCAATTAGAAAAACAATATACATTTCTACATTAGAGGGACCTCAATAACTTATAATCTTGAGATGTAAAACACCTTAGAGAATTCCACCTTAGTAATTAAGTAATTATAATGAAGAAAAAAAAGGCTTGTGTAATTAAGTAGTTTTCCAACAAAAAAAATTGTATAATTTGTGTTTGTGTTTGTGTTTTTATAAAGCGAGAAAGACCGTAGATACAAATACAATTATATGTCTCCCCATCCTATACACTTATAATTATACAAATACAAATCTTCCTATTATGCCGTTTAAAGGAGAAATGATTAGTTTTCAAAACCCAATTCAACTTTTAAGAGAAAAATCAATTCTTTAAAAAGGAGTCACAACTAAATTTCTCAAAGAAATTAAGAAAACTTTATTTTAAAGACTTAAACAGAATCAAGCCTAAAAAATTAAAGAAAAGGGTACGGGGTTCTTATTTATACTTTAAAAAGATTTTTAAGGCATTTGAAGTGTCCGTCAATATGTTGTTATCCTACGACTAGAAAATATTTTATTTGACTAACATTTTTATTATAGATACTTACACATCGTTTGGATCATTGTTACCCATTGTTTCACTATGTATTGCATTGTATTATACTCTATTGTATGATATATATACAATGTTTGGCTAGACTGTATTGTTTGTTGTTATTTAATAACATTTTAGTTGTTTGGTTTGATCATATCATACTAAATTGTAATTTATAAATTTACTAAAATATCCTAATTATTCTAGGGTAGGAGGTTTGACTAGATTTATATAATTAAGATAAAGGATAAAATAGTATTTTGAAATATTATGTAAATATATAATTGGAAAAAGAAATTAAGTAACAATGAAAACACACCAAATTGGTTGTTCTATAAAAATAAGGGTTTTCATTGTTGTAACGACCTGTTTAGTTGTTTTGAGCAGCAGATTTTATTTCTGGAAAAACTGGCTGAG
>CM064965.1:10299478-10382477 GCA_032847665.1 Solanum chilense
ATTAGGGGATCGGAGTGTCACATTCTGACACATAGTATTAAGGGATCGGGTTTCACAAACCGACACGTAGAATTAGGGGATCGGAGTGTCACGTACCGACACATAGTATTAGGGGATCGGGTGTCACGAACCGACACGTAGAATTAGGGGATCGGAGTGTCACGTACCGACACATAGTAGTAGGGGATCGGAGTTTCACGTACCGACACAAGAGGAAGAAAGATAATGAATCTTGAAAGATGTTAATATACTCAATATAATGAACCTAATTCCCAAATGAGTATGGCATTGAGGCTTGAGTCCTCATGGATGAACTTGGTGGTACTTATTGATGTTTATAGTACTTGTTGTTGCTACATGTTGAGTATTGTAGTCGATTTATGATATTAACTGATATATACTGTTTTCTATTTTGAGTTGGCCGATGATACTTACTCAGTACCCGTGTTTTGTACTGACCCCTACTTGTATGTTTCTTTCTTTGTTATTTGTGGAGTGCAGCAAACGCGCCGTCGTCTTCAACACAACCGTAATTCTAGCCAGTCTTCAATACACCGGATTTCAGGGTGAGCTAATGCTTCTAGCTTGGACTGGATCTTCTTCTTCATGTCTTGATGCCTTGAAGTTCCGGCATGGACTAGCTTTTGATTTATTTTAGCTTCTTAGAATACTCTTAGTTTAGTAATTTGATCATAGATGTTCTTGTGATGATGACTTCAAGATTTTGGGGAAATATTAAATGTTGAGTTATAAATTTTTAGAAGTTATTTAATTGATTTTGTTAATGAGTTTAAGTCTTCCGCATTGTATTTTGTTCAATATGTTTGGGTTTAGATTGGTTGGTTCGCTCACATTGTAGGTTAAGTGTGGGTGTGACTCGCGGCTCGGTTTTGGGTCGTGACAAACTTGGTATCAGAGCATTAGGTTCGTTGTTCTCATCACACAAAAACGAGTCTAGTAGAGTCTTAAGGAACGGTAGGGGGACGCCTTTACTTTTCTTTGAAAGGCTATAAGACTTTAGGAAAATTCCATTCTTTCATTCTTTCTTTCGTTCTATTACTTGGATCCAATTGGTATCTAGGTGATACAAATTGGTATCTGACCATCTTCACTCTATTTCGCAGATGGTTAGAACTAGAGCAACGACCGCGCCAGCAGCGACACCGGCAAGACAGGATGCGTCTGAGCCAGCAACTGGGGCTGTAGCTTGAGGAGGATCAGTGGCAAGAGGCCGTGGTAGAGGTCGTGGGAGGATGTCCTCTAGAGGAAGAGGACGAGCACCTAGCCCATCTGGTACTAGGGCGGTGACTCCTCCACCGACTGAGAAAGTGATAAGAGAGGGTGAGGAAGGGGAGAATGAACAAGTGCAGAATGAGGAATTACCACCCCAACCTACCCAGAGATGATCAATCAGGTTCTTGCTTATCTTAGCGGGTTATCTGATCAGGGCCAGACACCTCCAGTTTTATCTGCACCAGCACCTCAGGTTCCGGAGGTACAACATGCGGCTACTGTGGCTCCCCGCATGGATGCCTCATTAGAAATAGGCACGTTTCCACGTCTGACTACAGGGCCTATAATGACAAATGATCAGCATGAACTTTTCAGTAAGTTCTTGAAATTGAAACCCCCAGTCTTCAAGGGTACGAAATCTGAGGATGCTTATGATTTTCTTGTTGACTGTCATGAGCTACTACACAAGATGGGTTTAGTAGAACGGTTTGGTGTTGAGTTCGTGAGTTATCAGTTTCAAGGGAACGCCAAAATGTGGTGGCAGTCACATGTTGAGTGTCAACCAACAGAGGCACCACCTATGACTTGGGCATCGTTCTCTAGCTTGTTCATGGAAAAGTATATCCCTCAGACTTTGAGGGATAGGAAAAGAGATGAGTTCTTGAGCCTAGAGCAAGGTAGGATGTCGGTTACTGCATATGAGGCTAAGTTTCATGCATTATCCAGGTATGCCACCCAACTTTGTTTCAGTACACAAGAGCAGATTCGCCGTTTTGTGAAAGGGTTGAGGTCAGAATTGCGGATTTCAGCCTTACAGGTAGCGGCTACGGCAAAATCCTTCCAAGAAGTGGTAGACTTTGTGATAGAGGTGGAAGGAGTGAAGCCAGATGACTTCACCACGACATCGACATCAAAAAGGTTTCGAAAATGAGGTGAGTTTAGTGGTTCTTACTCTAGAGGACAGGGTTCAGGAGGTTACTCAGTCCGACCAATTCAGTCTTCACTACAGACTGTAGTTGGGGGTCCACCTCAGACCGGTCAACACTTCTCTGAGAGACCTATGCTTGACTCCAGAGAGTGTTATGGATGTGGGGAGACTGGACATATTAGGAGGAGTTGTCCAAAACAAAGTTACAGACACCCAATAGCTAGAGGTAGAGGTGGTCATGGTAGAGGCCGTTATTCTGGAGGACGTGGTGGCCGAGGTAATGGTGGTCACCAAAACGGCCGAGGTGACGGGAAAACTGGAGCCACTACGGCACAACATGGTAGGGACAACGGACAGACAGGTGATAGGGCCCATTGTTACGCTTTCCCTGGGAGATCTGAAGTGGAGGCATATGATGCTGTTATCACAAGTAATCTTTTGGTTTGTGATTGCATGGCTTCTGTATTATTTGATCCTGGCTCCACATTTTCATATGTATGTTACTCATTTTCTAATGGTCTTAATTTACATTGTGAATTGCTTGACATACCTATTCGTGTGTCTACTCCGGTGGGTGAGTCTGTGATAGTTGAAAAAGTATATAGGTCTTGTTTGGTGACTTTTGTGGGGAGCAATACCTATGTAGACTTGGTTATCTTAGAAATGGTTGATTTTGATGTAATTCTGGGTATGACTTGGCTTTCTCCGAATTTTGCGATCTTGGATTGTAATGCTAAAACTGTGATGTTAGCCAAGCCTGGGACAGATCCGTTAGTGTGGAAGGGCGACTACACTTCCACTCCGGTTCATATCATCTCCTTTATTCGTGCTAAGAGAATGATTAGTAAGGGGTGTTTAGCTTTCTTGGCACATCTCAAGGGTTACACTACTCAAGTACCTTCAATTGAGTTGGTTTCGGTAGTCCGTGAGTTTCTGGATGTGTTCCCCGCAGATCTTCCTCGTATGCCACCGGATAGAGATATTGATTTCTGCATTGATCTGGTACCGGGTACTCGCCCCATTTCTATACCCCCTTATAGAATGGCTCCCGCGGAGTTAAGAGAGTTAAAGGCCCAACTTCAAGAGTTGTTGAGCAAAGGCTTCATTAGACCAAGTGCATCTTCTTGGGGTGCTCCGGTGTTATTTGTGAAGAAGAAGGATGGGAGCTTTCGGATGTGCATAGACTACAGACAACTGAATAAAGTGACTATTAAGAACAAGTATCCCATTCCTCGCATTGATGACTTGTTCGATCAGTTACAAGGTGCTTGCGTCTTCTCCAAGATTGACTTGATATCTGGTTATCATCAATTGAAAATACGGGCAGCGGATGTTCCAACGACTGCTTTTCGAACCAGGTATGGGCATTACGAATTTGTAGTGATGTCTTTTGGTCATACGAATGCCCCTGCTGCTTTCATGAGCTTGATGAACGGGATTTTCAAGCCATATCTGGATCTCTTTGTGATCGTGTTTATTGATGATATACTGATATACTCAAAGAGTAAGAAGGAACATGAGGAGCATTTGAGAATGGTACTAGAGTTGTTGAGGAAGAAAAAGCATTATGCCAAATTCTCCAAGTGTGAGTTCTGGCTAGATTCAGTGTTCTTTTTGGGGCACGTGGTTTCTAAGGATGGAGCGATGTTGGATCCCTCTAAGATTGAGACAGTGAAGAATTGGGTAAGACCTACTAATGTGTCAGAAATAAGGAGCTTTGTTGGGTTAGCTAGCTATTACCGTCGATTTGTCAAGGGATTCTCTTCCATTTCTTCCCAATTGACGAACTTGACTAAGAAGAATGTTCCATTTGTATGGCCAGATGAATGTGAGGAAAGCTTTCAGAAGCTTAAGACCTTGTTGACTACTGCACCAATTCTTACCTTGCCGGTAGAGGGTAAGAATTTCATCGTTTATTGTGATGCATCCTATTCTGGTTTGGGTGCAGTGCTAATGCAAGAGAAGAATGTGATTGCTTATGCTTCGAGGCAATTAAAGGTGCATGAACGTAATTATCCGACCCACGATTTAGAGTTGGCTGTGGTAGTGTTTGCATTAAAGCAATGGAGACACTATCTATATGGGGTTAAGTGTGAAGTCTACACAGATCACCGTAGCCTACAGTATGTCTTTACTCAGAGGGATTTGAATTTGAGACAGAGGAGATGGATGGAACTACTAAAGGATTATGATGTTACCATCTTGTACCACCCAGGAAAGGCTAATGTTGTGGCAGACGCCTTAAGCAGAAAGACAGTAAGCATGGGAAGTCTAGCTCATTTGCAAGTCTCTAGACGCCCGTTGGCTAGAGAAATCCGAAACTTGGCTAATGATTTTATGAGGCTAGAAGTAAATGAGAAGGGAGGATTTTTGGCTTGTGTGGAGGCGAGATCTTCTTTTCTTGACAAGATTAAGGGAAAACAATGTGATGATGAGAAACTAAGTCGAATTCGGGATATGGTGTTGCGAGGAGAGGCTAAAGAGGCCATAATGGATGAGGAAGGTGTGTTGAGGATTAAGGGAAGGGTATGTGTGCCCCGTGTTGATGATTTGATCCACACTATTCTTACAGAGGCTCATAGTTCCGGATATTCTATACACCCTGGTGCAACCAAGATGTACCGCGACCTAAAGCAACACTATTGGTGGAGAAGAATGAAGCGAGACATCGTTGATTTTGTTGCCAAATGTCCAAATTGTCAACAAGTAAAGTATGAACACCAGAGGCCCGAAGGAACACTTCAAAGGATGCCCATTCCTGAATGGAAGTGGGAGAGAATTGCAATGGACTTCGTGGTTGGTCTTCCAAAGACATTGGGTAAGTTTGATTCCATTTGGGTAATTGTGGACAGATTAACTAAGTCTGCTCACTTCATTCCAGTCAAGGTGACTTACAATGCAGAGAAGTTAGCCAAAATCTACATCTCAGAAATCGTTCGATTGCATGGGGTTCCACTTTCCATCATATCAGATAGAGGTACGCAGTTTACTTCTAAGTTTTGGAGAACATTGCATGCTGAATTAGGTACTAGGTTGGACCTTAGTACTGCATTTCACCCTCAGACTGATGGTCAGTCTGAGCGAACGATTCAAGTGTTGGAGGATATGCTTCGTGCATGTGTGATAGAATTTGGTGGTCATTGGGATAACTTCTTACCCTTAGCGGAGTTCTCGTATAATAATAGCTATCACTCGAGTATTGATATGGCTCCATTCGAAGCATTGTATGGGAGGAGATGTAGGTCTCCCCTTGGTTGGTTTGATGTATTTGAGGTTAGACCTTGGGGTACGGATCTGTTGAGGGATTCATTGGAAAAGGTGAAAGCTATTCAAGAAAAGCTTTTAGCGGCTCAAAGTAGGCAAAAGGAATATGCGGATCGAAAGGTTAGAGACTTGGATTTCATGGAAGGTGAACAAGTCTTGCTGAAGGTTTCACCCATGAAAGGGGTGATGCGGTTCGGAAAGAGGGGTAAGCTAAGTCCAAGGTATATTGGACCATTTGAAGTACTTAAGAGAATAGGGGAGGTGGCTTATGAATTAGCCTTGCCTACAGGGCTGTCAGAAGTGCATCCGGTATTTCACGTATCTATGTTGAAAAGATACCATGGGGATGGAAATTACATCATCCGTTGGGATTCGGTTCTACTTGATGAGAATTTGTCTTATGAGGAGGAACCTGTTGCTATTTTAGATAGAGAAGTTCACAAGTTGAGGTCGAGGGAGATTGCATCCATCAAAGTTCAATGGAAGAATCGACCAGTTGAAGAGGCCACTTGGGAGAAGGAGGCTGATATGCAAGAAAGATACCCACACCTGTTTACAGATTCAGGTACTTCTTCTCGTCCTTGTTTTTCTTCTTTTGATCGTTCGAGGATGAACGATGGGTAAATTGGTATCTATTGTAATGACCTGTTTAGTTGTTTTGAGCAGCAGATTTTATTTCTGGAAAAACTGTCTGAGACGACGGACATCACGACGGACCGTCATGGGCACGACGGACCGTCGAGGGTGTCTCGTTCCAAAACACTTGGGAATTTTTAAATTTGAGTGCTGAAATCGACTCTCTGAACTCTGTGACGGACCTGCAGGACGGACCGCCACAGACACGACGGACCATTGTGAAGTTCCATTTCAAAACACTTCAACTCTTGAAAATTTGGTACTGGGAACAATTCTCTGAACGTCGTGACGGAAGTGCACGACGGACCGTCGTAGGTACGACGGACCGTCACAGACTCTTCCAAGAAATTGAGTCTCTGATCGTTGCGACGGACCTGCAGGACGGACCGTCGCAGCTATGACGGACCGTCACAGGTTGCGTAATCCCAGGCGGGGTCGGATTTCTGTTTAAGTTTTAAAGGGGCGTTTTGGACTATTCCTGCTATAATTATAAAATTCGTGGGTTTATATTAATAACTAAATTTCTTGGGGGATAAAAGAGGTAACCTTGAGTTAATTAGTGGGTTATTATTTTCATATTTTACACTTAATTATATGTTAATTAGGGTAAAAGAAAGAGGGTTTGAATAAGAAAAATAGTAAGAACAAAGAGAGAGAGAGAGAGGATCGAACGAGAGAGAGGAACGAAGGGGATATCAATGATTGTGAGGATTTGCTTGCTTGATCACGAAATCTTCGGTGGATGTAGGTTATGGTTTCTATGATATTCGTAGTAAACTTTTAATAGCGAATGATATGTATTGGTAGTATTGTGAACCCTTCTATATGCTTAATTGTATGCTTACATGAATATGATTATAAAATTGTGATAAACTAAGCATGATGAAGTTATTGAATCCAAAATCTTGAAAGTAACCCTAATTCACTTTGTTAATGATGATGCCTTGGTATAAAAGAAGGCTTGATGAATTAGGGGATCGGGTGCCACGTTCCGGTACCAGGATAGAAATAGAGGATCGGGTGTCACGTTCCGGTACCAGGATAGAAATAGAATATCGGGTGCCACGTTCTGGTAACAGGATAGAATGAGGATCAGAGTGTCACGTTCCGACACCAGGATAGTATATGGATCGGGTGCCACATTCCGGTACCAGGATAGAATGAGGATCGGAGTGCCACGTTCCGACACCAGGATAGAATATGGATCGGAGTGTCACGTACCGACACAAGAGGAAGAAAGATAATGAATCTTGAAAGATGTTAATATACTCAATGTAATGAACCTAATTCCCAAATGAGTATGGTATTGAGGCTTAAGTCCTCATGGATGAACTTGGTGGTACTTATTAATGATTTAGTACTTGTTGTTGCTACATGTTGAGTATTGTAGTTGATTTATGATATTATCTGATATATACTGTTTTCTATTTTGAGTTGGCCGATGATATCTACTCAGTACTCGTGTTTTGTACTGACCCCTACTTGTATGTTTCTTTCTTTGTTATATGTGGAGTGCAGCAAATGCGCCGTCGTCTTCAACTCAACCGCAATTCTAGCCAGTCTTCATCAAGCCAGATTTCAGGGTGAGCTAATGCTTCTAGCTTAGACTGGATCTTCTTCTTCAAGTCTTGATGCCTTGAATTTCCAGCATGGACTAGCTTTTTATGTATTTTAGTTTCTTAGATACTCTTAGATTAGTAATTCGAGGATAGATGTTCTTGTGATGATGACTTCCAGATTTTGGGGATAATGAGTTATAAATTTTAGAAGTTTATTTAATTGATTTTATTAATGAATTTAAGTCTTCCGCATTGTTTTTTTTTGTTCAATATGTTTGGGTTTAGATTGGTGGGTTCGCTCACATAGTAGGTTAAGTGTGGGTGTCAGTCGTGGCTCGGTTTTGGGTCGTGACAACAACGAAATTTAACAAATACAATACAATACATTTTAAGAACAATCAAAACAAACATTGTAGGTATAGTAACGATACAATACAATACAATGGATACCAATGATCCAAAAATTGCGTTAAGGTAAATAAAGACACTTAAAATTATTTGAAAAGATATTAAATTAAAATATTTGAAGTAATTTTAGAAGGCAACAAATTTTGTCAAAAATGACTAAGTAAGACAAATTAAGTATAATTACTAAAATTAGCACCAAAAGCTCCTCGTTAAGAGATTTAATGAAATTTAAAGTTAAAGTTTAATAATAATAATGATAAGAAAATGTAAAGTAAAGGAGAGAATAAAGTTGGGCTTTTTCCTAATTTCAAATTAGAGAAAATTAGCAAACTAGG
The DNA here is from genome assembly GCA_032847665.1 of Solanum chilense. NCBI lineage: Eukaryota > Viridiplantae > Streptophyta > Magnoliopsida > Solanales > Solanaceae > Solanum > Solanum chilense. The sequence goes on from CM064965.1 coordinate 10,307,842, forward strand.
CAAATAATATAACTTAATTAGTAAAAATCTCTATACTTTAAAAATATTAATAAAAATATCAAAATGTCATTATTTTAGAAAGGATTGTGTGTTCTAATTTACTTCCTATTTTATCTCATTTTAATTACAAAGTTTCCAATTAATCCTCTTTCATATGTTTTTTTTAAAGAATAAAATATTTTCTCTCTCTCATATTTTCATATTTCAGTTCTTCTCCATTTCAAAATCTGCTCTCTCTTCTTCTTCTTTTTTCAGAATTTGAAAAATATATTTATAAAGATATTCACACAATATTAGTCTTTATCCATTTTCTAATATTTGTTTTATGATTTTATTTTTGTTTAAATCGTTCAAATTGTTGTTTATAATTGAAATCACGTTTTGAGTTTGATAAACTCTAAATCAGTCTCCAATGGCAGAATCTAATAGAATTACTAGAGGTATCCAACTTAATCAACAGTGTTCTATTTTTAAAATATCACAATTTTTTACTTAGAACACAAATGATGATAATTTAATATTTTAAATTATTTATTTTGTATTTCAATATCACTTTGTATACAAACAAGTCCTATTTTTTTTAATTTTGTATTCAACATAATGGTATACCAACAAAGTTACATTTATATTTCAATTAAAGTGTGTATTTATTGTGCTCATTTTGTATTTCAATCTTAATTTTCAATTACAACAAGTTTGTATTACTTTTTATTATGTTTTCATCATAATTGTATAACAACAACTTTTATATTTTATGTGTTAACATTACAATTCAAATTCAAATTGAATATCGTATTGTGGTGAGAATTTTATTGCGATCATTTTGTATTTAACTCTCACATTGTATTTGAAAAATTTTGTATTTTTTTGTGTTCATCATAATGATATATCAACTAAGTCAATTTTGTATTCCAAGTGATGTGAGTATTTATTGTGCTCATTTCGTATTTTAGTCTCAATTTTATGACAAGAAGTTTGTATTTCTTTTTATTATGTTTTCATCATAATTGTATATCAACCAATTTTGTATTTTATGTTCTCACTTTACCATTTAAATTAAAATTGGTATTTTACTTTCATAATGAAACTAGAATTGTATCCTAGTGATCAAAATCGTATTACATAACTGCCAAATATATATTTCTTTTATTTGTATTACAAAAATTTTATGGATTGTATTCCAATATAATCTAATCATTACATCTGAATACGATTAACGAAAGATACATGATTCTACAAAAAGAATAACATACATAATTAAAATACTACAATCTATTGAGGTTGATACAATATTAAAAAAAGTACAAATTTAAAAAAACGTGATTTAATCGAATTCATTTCAACAGAAATTGACTATTATCAATGAAGATTTAAAAAGCGATGCTAAAAATTTGATGAACAAGTGGGATGAGTTCTTTGTGTTTATTTTTTGAAATATGTGTTTACTTTTGAATTTTTGTAACTGATGAGACTTTTAAGCAATTGTTCCTTTTTTAGAAAAATTTCTGCTTTTTATTAGTTAACAATTATATTCTTTAAATTAAAACAAATAATAAAAACTTAAATAAGATACATAATTAACTAAATTTTTGATATTTTCACTAAATATTAAAAGTGTTGACAATGGTTCCTATTAAATGTTAAAATATTGACATTTTGAAAAAATTAATTTCAAATTATTGGACTAATAGGCCAAGTTTTTCACCTATCCTATATTCTAAGTATAACTTACCTAAATCTCATAGTGTAATGACCTAAATTCCACTCTATCCCTACTATTTTTTAATTTACAAAAATCCCTCAAAATAAGTGCTATCCGGATACATAGCAGACGAGCTGGATACATAAATTTTGATACATTAAAACCAAATTCAGTTATACTTTTAAAGGAAAGAGAATCTATTTTGAATATGACTTCCCCAAATCATGCTAATCATTTTGATGTCAATCTCTCCCAAACGGTAACAACTTCAATCAATTCAAAATTCAAATTTTCTTCCATCAATTCTCTTCCAAATATTCTCTTCCAAATATTCATTCTTTTTATTCATCGTCTCATGTTCATCAAATAATCATTCAAATTTGTCAAAAATTTGATAAGATGCATAATGAATAGTAGTTGGACAAATAATTTTGTGTGAATCTCAAATTTACCATTGCAGTATATCGATGAGATGAGGAAAAACTTGGAAATCCGATATATAGCAGAAGGAAATGATAGGAAAATGTTGATTATGTTGCTTGACCTCCTCTTCATCTCATCTCGATCGTGGGCACCAGTAAGAGATGATCAAAGAAGCTACTGTCCATTTCAATTTGTACCTCATAATACATTAAAATCTAGTTAATGTATCCCAAAATTCATCTTTTGATTCTTTCTAAAAAAATATCAATTTTTTGAATCAACTTGTCGACAAATTGTACTGATACAACTTGAACATGTCGATCTTGTTGAGACATTTCGAAATATGAGAAAGTGAGGTGAGATATGAACGATACAAAAGTGATGAAATTGTTGTTGGTCAAAATATTGATTTGTGAATCACAAATCAACCTTTGCAGTTGAATTAAAGATCGATAAGTTGTTGAAAAATTTGGAGATCTAATACATCTTTGAGGTGAAGAACAAGAGTTGATATTTTCAATGTATTCGTTATGCATTGATACAACAAACACAAATGCTAAAGAGATGCATTGCTTTGATAGATCATTCATACCTTTTGTAATGTTGCGTAATCATTTTTTTGGATTTTGTTTTTGATATGGATAGATTTATAAATACATTACTATTTATGTATCTCGTTTAAATTGATAATTTTTATAATTCTACTAGATACATTAAGTAATTATTTTTCATACAAATGTTAGGTTTAAGATTGATATATTACTGTGGTACTTTTAACATATCAGATACCATTAAAAAATTTAAATTTACGTATCATGTCTAAAAAATTGTGTATTTGTTCATGCAAAAATTGACTGTTGTGTATCTGATACAATATAGAGTATCATGTATCAGTTATATGATTTAATATATGTAAAATTGTGTTCTATAAAATTGTGTATCTAACACACAATTGTACAGTTGTGTTTGAAATATATTTGATAGCACTGTTTAAATGACAAAATATTATGTACATGATCTTCAAGATCTTCACATATCGTGTCAAACTAAATAAACTTTTGATAATAACATTTACGTATCACCATTTATGAATCTGATGCATACTTGTGTAACACTTTAATGTATCATGTATTGTGTACGGATACATATCCTTCTAAATTTGAACAAGATAGATAATACATAGAAACACCTAGATACATGATACATTTGGTAGAAATTTTGTATCAAGTATGAAAACTAATTAAGTTTACGTATCAAAACTAATATTTGAACACGATATATTGTGCATGATAAAATTGTAATGTATCGAAGTGTTGAAAAAAAGACATTATACATTAATTTGAGAAACAAAATTATCTAGCCATTAAAAAACAATCAATGTACCAAACTATAATCTTAAGATAATTTATTATTTGAACAGGATACATTGTACTTGATGAAATTGTAATGTATCATAATGTTGAAATGAAGGTATTATACATTAATTTAAGAAACAAAAACAACATGATACATTAAAAATTTGAACCCATATATATCATAAAAAGATGAACAAGAAAATCAACAATTTGATCTATTTTGACTTCTCCTTCTCAACATTCACTTAAGAAGATAAATGTACATCCATTTTTTTCTACATTTTTCCTTGTATGTTTTTTTTAACTATTAACATAGATATCATTCCTGGATCTCGATCCAAAGTCCTTACTAAAGCCACCAGTAGATCAATTTTTTTCCGTCTTTTTGAATGTTTTTTTCACAATCTATTTAGAGGTCCTAGATGCATTCTTCTTCGACTAGTTGAGCAATAATAATACTAAAATAAGGATCTTAATCCGTATGTATAAAGAAATAAGAAGAAAAAAATAAAATTGAAGAAGACGACTACGGAAGTGACACACAATATCAGGAAATATAGAAGAAAAAAATAAAATTGAAGAAGATAACTATTGAGTAGTTTAAACTTTATTTAGTGGAGAGAGAATTCTTTTGTAAATCAAATTGATATGAGAATTGTAACTGATAGGATTATGGAATGAAATTAGGAGAGATTTAAGGAGTGAAAAAAGGAAGAAAATTGTGTGTTAAGGCTGTGATATTTATGTATCTTGTTGACTTGAAAATCGGAAAGCATAAGGGATTTTAGAAATATTTTAAAATGGTATGGAATAATAGAAATTATGAAAAATAAAGATGTGCATGTAGGTATTTATCCATATTCTAATGGGGCTGCATCATTTGGGCCTTTGTTAATCCATTTTCGTTCTTTTAAACCAATGTATACATCAGTGTATACCATGTATACTGTCGTATCTATTGTATAGTATTTTCAACATATACATCACTTCCTTTTCCTATATATATGATGTATACAGTCCATTTTCGGATTTACAAGAATTGTATTCTTGTTTCCAGCCCTGTATTCAGCTTTTCTTTCTCCGAAAACACTTATGGATCGTTTGTAGAGTGTATAAGAATAATGCATAATAGGGTGTATTAGTAATACATGCATTAGATGTTTGCATTAGTAATGCTTGTATTACTTATGCTTCATTATTTCTTATACGTCATCTGGTTTGATTTATTAGAAATAACAAATCTTGCATAATTTTTATTTTAAAAATGCATGTTTACAAAAATACCCTTCACACTTTATTTCTTTGTACATTTCCTTTGCAACAAGATTCTCGGCTAAAAAATCAAAAAAAAAAATTCTTTGCTAAAATATCAAAAATGATTTATTTGCTATAAAATTATTTATTCCTATTCTTCTTCTTTTTTCAAATATAAAATTAAATAATTGTTACTATATTGAAATAAGATTAAAAAAGAAAAAGAAGAAGATGTCAAACTTTTTCACATTTTTGCCACCATATTTTTCAAATAAAAGTTTATCAACAACATACTATTTTTTTTTCTAGCACGATCACATTTGTTCATTACTGCATGGCATAGTAGGACACCAAAGTGGATGGACTTAATTGCACAACAATCACCTCCATTCCTATTTTACGACTGCCTTTGACAAGGACGACATCACCACTACTTAAATCATTGATAATTTTAGAAGTTCAAGGTTTGTGTCAATGTGAATACCATGCTCTACAAAAAGGTTGGAAAAAGATTCTTATAAACTTATGTCTCGTTGAATCCCTCTAGAACAATTAGTATTCTGCGACCTCCGTCTATAACTTGTGAAGAAACTAAACAAATATCACAGCCCAACTTTCGATCAAATACCACCTTCAACAAGAGAGAAAATGAAATCAAGAATTTTAACCAAAAGTAGACTCACAAGCCAAGCCATCATAATTCACAGAATATAAAAGATAAAAGGCAATACAATTCATGTTTTTTCGGCTCTTATCTCGTAATATAGAACTGAATCAACTCGAGTGCTTGACCAAATCCGCTATGGATCTCACACCCATGATGGACTCACTTGGTGCACATTTACGAGATTTCCATTTCAAGATTACCTACCAATACTAGAATGCAAGGAAAGAACAGTGGTATATGCATTGCATGTAACTCTTTTCAACTAGTTCAGACGCCGAGGACTAATTCAACGACCAACACAAAAGAAGATTGATCACAAACAATGGTGGAGACACCTTGTATCCAATCAACATCTCCATCGCTGAAAATTCAGAGTGTTTAGATATGTAAATTTTCTTTTATTGTATATATCACTATATGTTGAATTCCCGCTTCACCACTAATCACAAAGAATATCAACATAAAGAAAAATTTAGAAAAAGTTAAATAGCAGTCATCTTCTTAACTCTAACTGGAATTGGGAGGCTCATGACAAGGGGATCATCACCATCCAATACACACACATCCTCTGGCATTGCTTCTTTTAAAATCTCCCCTTTTGAAACAGTTCCAACACTCTCCAAAGCTAATGCTACCATAGTCTTTGTAGTGGTTTTAATTACACTTCCTGTTACACCTATTAAACAACCAGTAAACTTGTTTCTTGCATAAAAACCCAATGTTTTCCATGTTCAGAAAATTGATCAACTAAGTATTAGAAGCAAAAGAGAAGGAGAGAAGGAGACTCTTATGACTTTGATCAACTTGAGATCCTTTTAACAATTGTTAGAGCTCAATATCAATAGAGCGAAAGGGATCATCCTTTCGATCAGGTTCTTAGACTTGTATGAGTGTACAGATCCAATGCGATGTGAAATTTGTATGAGTGTGCACACCCAACCTGTCACAACTTCGAGTGTTAACTAACTTTTTATTTATAAACAAGAAATCCCCGATGACCAGCTGATGAACGGTTCAAACACAGTATGTAATGGGACTCAAGAAGGCTCAAAATTCGATCACATATCTTGCTAAAGCTCAGCCTCAACTCAACTAGCTAGGCCATGTACACATTTTCCTCCGAGGGAACATAATTTTCAATCACATTGTGAATAATAGAAGCAAACTTATTCACCTCTTCCATCACACACATTCATCAATTCATAGAGAAATCAACAATGAAAACAGAGACCAGACACAAAAATACTTAATCTGTCATAGCAGCAATATAATTGCATTTCATAATCTCAAAAGTTATTGGCTACACGAGAATTTGAAGAGCTGTAATGACACCTATATAATTACATTTGCATTTAGCATTGACACAAGAGTTGAAATATTTTGATAAAACTTAGTTACAGAAAAAGATTTAACATGCTCATGCCCACATTAATAATCAGAGGTGCCAAAAAAGGTCATTGTTCACTTATATCACAAGTTCACTGTACTTCAAAGTTTATCATGGACAACCATCCACATCATTATTTGACGATCATGTTCACCATACGTAAAAATAATTTCATCTTTTTGTCGTCTTTACAGATAATCATTGCAGCTTTTATACGTTGCTATGTTGTGTACAACTCAAATATAGGGGATTCAAGGATAGAATAAACTTGACCACGAACATATGATCGATCAAGATTTCCCATCTTTTCAATCAAGGAACCAATTCTTTTGTCTTTGACTTTCAATAAAGTTTTTCATAACATCCATCATACCCTTAAGAAATGTCTCACTATCATTCTCTAATATTTGTTTCATTTTCTTGCTTTTCTCTTTCTCGTTAACATTAGAAGATGATCTTTTAGAATACTCACCTTGTTTATGACTTTTTCGGGATCCAAATGTGCATTTTCATAACCACCAACATTTTCTCTTTCATTAAATACGCTTGGTCCATTGACAGTTTCAGCTACACTAAATGAACTAGGTTCCGTGAAATCTTCAGTTGTAGCAAATCCACCTTGTCCGGTAGCATTTTCAACTTCTTCATTACCAACTTTAGAGCCATGGTATTCTTCTTCTTCTTCTTCTTCTTCTTCCTCTTCTTCCTCTTCCTCTCCTCCTCCTCCTCCTCCTCCTCCTCCTCCTCCTCTTCTTCTTCTTCTTCTTCAACTTCAAGATCAACTCATGTCATTAGAATGTTGTGGAGCTTTGACTCTTTTGAATTTCTTCAGTAGCATCTAGCGGCCCTTCAACGAACTCTCCTGCTGCTCTATCCTTACCAAAGATTTCTTCCCAATACTCAATAGTGGCCATTTTTAGTATTCATTAACCTGGATTGTGGATCAATCTATACAATTAAAAAAATTGAACAATATGATATTAATTAATTGTAAAAGGATCTAAAAAGAAGCTAGATGCTACTGTATACGTATTGATAGCAATTTACTCGATCACTAGTTTAAGGCACATCAACTATGGATAATTAAAGTAACTAAGAAGAAAAGTATCATATGAAATAACAAAAATATATTAATTACCATTATAAATTCAATCCAATATTTTGGATCGTAAACTATTATAGTTGTATCACTATTGAAATCCCAATCCACTTCGAGTCTTCAGCAAAGATATACTTCCATAGCATCTTCTCTAATATCTCATTTTATTTTTGATGTGTGGTTCACCTTTAAATCCACTTCTAGTATGATGTTTGTGTATGTAACGCTCTAACTCCATCAAGTGTCCTGGTCTTAAGGTTCCATTATCACCTCTCAAACCATTAGCACACAACTCTAAGTCCGTCTAAAAGAGTTTGTTCTTCTTTAGAATCCATGTCCTTCGTGTTGAAGGTGTTGTGTTGCTTATTTTTTTTGATTTCTTATTTGATGATGTTTGACTATTCATTTTGCCCGTAAGACTTGTGTGACAGATTATCAAAAAAATCAGGAAGAACCAAATATTATAAGATTCACTATAAATTAAAGTATACAACAAAAGATACATGAAGAGTACATAAGGGTGTGCAATTAAGGTCACAAAAATAGAACTTTCTGACAGTTAAACAATTAAAACTAGGCCGATTCTAAAGAGCAAATGAAGTCCAAAAAGGTTCTATAGCTAACAAATAACAACATAGTTTAAAATGTAGTAATATGTCAATTGTTAAATCTTGTATTCCACATTGATTGGGTCAACTCATCCCTCCAAGTGGTCCACTCCTCAGACGATTCAACAACATCAATATTCTCGTATTGATGTTCCATTTGTTCTTCTATCAATGTCTAACGGATCCACTTTCATCTCTCTGCGAGTGAAATTATGAATCAAGCAACAAGCACTAATGATCCTGTTATGAACCTTAACCGATTACCATGAAGAACTTTTAAGAATTCCCCAACGTCCTTTCAACAAACCAAATGCCCTTTCAATTAAATTACGAGCTCTAGCATGCCTCATGTAGAAAAGCTCTTCTTACATCGAGGTGATGGATTATCACCGCATCAATCCTTTAACCATATCTATAACCTCGTTAAGGTGAAAAAAGTCCTTTTCCATTGGTATATCCTCTGTCACACAAATAATAGTTACCTATAATATAAATATACAATTTAGTTACTAGTACCATTCTTTCTATGATGTAACTTGAAAGCATATAAAAGGCCTACCCTCATGAATTTTCAAGTCATTCCTTCTTACTATAGCATCTTGTAATACACGACCATCGGCAACTAAACCTTCCCATCCAGGTAACACATAAGTAAAATTGAGATTTCTATCACAAACTCTCAAAATATTAGTTGTTATCTCTCCTTTTCTTGTTCTATATATTGTTTTGTGTTGGATTGGAACTCTAATGGGAATGTAAGTACCGTCTAGTGTAGCTAAATCACTCTTTAAGATAAATTATAGTGTTATCTCAAAATATATAATATTTTTCTAAAACTATTAAAACTGCATACTTTGTATATAAGTTAAAAGATGCTAAACGACAATTTCACCTACCTAAAACCATTTCCATCGATCTTCAATCTCATCCTCAAGTACCGGTTTAGGATTAACAAGTAGTAATGGAGTTAGTTTAAGAATAGCACTCAAGCATTCATTGAAAGCCTGACTTACGCTCCATCCTGATCTAATATAATCAACCTTAATGGATATATTTTTCTCATGATGAACCAAGATATTTAAAAACATTGCTAATTTTTTGCTGCTTTACATACTTTTACTATCTGTCGAGACTCCAATATCCTTAGTTAAGAGAATTAAAGTGTGAAAGGCATTTCTATCCATTCTTAACTTATATATACATACACTACCATTATCATTTATGATATAGTGTAAGTGAGAAATGATTTTCGGAACTCGAACGCTCATACGATATCTAGTCTCACGTCTGTTTCTATCGCCTTCTTGAAGAATGACCATGACTAATCATGAAAAGACAAAAAAGGATAACAAGAACTTGGTGACACACTATCTCCACAAGAATAATATATTCAATGGAAAAGAGCCTAAAATATCCTTGAACTATTGGAAATGGTACCAGTTACCCTCCATCCACCTATTAGTCCTAAAATACCCTTGCTGTCTACCTTTAGGTCCTAGATTGCCCTTTATTTTTAACGGTCACAATTTAAATCCAATTAATAATTTAATTAATGAGGTGGCAATTTTCTATTGGCCAGATTTTAAATAACCTAAATTAATTTAAAAACCCACCCATTCCCAAATTAGACCCGCCCTAAGTAGACTCATGACTTCGGTCTTATTTTTCGGGGATGGCAAATCTCGAATGGCTTTTATTTTGGAGGGATCCAATTCGATTCCCCTTCTACTGACAATAAAACCCAGAAGTTTTCCAAATGGAACTCTGAATGTACATTTTGCTAGATTAAGCTTGAGGTCATATATTCGCACTCTTTCCAAGAATTTTCTTAGATCTTGCACATGATCAACTTGTGTTTTAGACTTGATGATTATGTCGTCAACGTATACTTTAATTTCTTTATGCATCATATCATGCAACATGGTGGTCATATCCCTCATGTAAGTCGCTCCAGCATTTTTATGACCAAATGGCATGACCCTGTAGCAATAAGTTCCCCATGGAGTGGTGAAAGCAGTTTTCTTAGCGTTCTCTTCATCCATCAAGATTTGATGATATCCCGCATAACTGTCCACAAAAGATTGCATCTCGTGTTTTGCACAATTATCAACTAGGATGTGGATATTTGGCAATGGAAAGTTGTCTTTTGGACTAGCCTTGTTTAAATCCTAATAGTCAACACAAATTCTTGTCTTTCCATCCTTTTTCGGCACATGAACAACATTTGCCAACCAGGTAGTGTAACGAATAACTTAGATCACCTTTGCATTAAATTGTTTCATTATTTCTTCCTTGATTTTTCACTCACGTCCGGTTTGAATTTCCTTTTTTTCTGTTGGACGGGTGGAAAATCAGGATAAACGGGCAACTTATGAACCACTAAATCAACACTCAAACCTAGCATGTCATCATAAGACCAAGCAAAATACATCTTTGTATTCAAACAAAAGTTGTATTATTGCCTCTCTAATTTCTTGATTGATATGTAAACTTATATTTATTTCCTTAACATCCTCGGAACTTCCCAAATTGATTGTCTCAATTTCACTAAGATTAGGCTTCGGTCTCTGCTAAAACTGTTTCAGTTCCCTACTAATTTCTCTAAAAGCCTCTTCTTCATCATATTCCACCTCTTGACTTGGTGATTCAAGAATAAACAACTCTTTGAAATCAGGAAGTGAATTTTGCATGCATGTCATGTTATCAAAGCTGGCATTTACAGAACTGAAACATACAAAATAAGAATTAAGGGAGGCAAAAAACAAAATTTATTGTGAAACTGAAATTTCATTTCATTGACATCAAAAAGGGACAGAAGGGTTGACAATAACAAAATACTTTGAACTATTCATACCACAACCCTGAGAACAACAAAAAATACAAAAGAGTAGCAAAACAAACTACCACGACTCCTTCCTTATGGGGAAAGGAGTGGCTTCCCAATTTCTTAACTCAACATCTGAGCCCACGAGCTGCATATTGGCATGAATTATGCCTTCACCAACTTGGACCATATTTACTTCACAAAACAACTGACTGAGATCTTTAATAACTTCTTCAATGTCTTCAAGAGTGAATGAATCTTTCAATTCTGGACCCTGAGGTTTGATAAAAGAATGAGAAATATGGGGAATCGATTGTGGCAACGACCAATCAATCCTTTTGTGGTTCTTAACTTTATCTCCATTTCTCTTGCTTTGTTTGTATCCGAGGCCAAAAGTGCCTTGGTTTCCTAAGAGAGTAATGAGATCCATGATTCCTTGCGAATATACTCCCAAACCTTTACCGGGTTGATAACCATATTTGAGCATCGTCGTTGCTACCATTGAAGCGGAAGAAGAGATACATGATTGGATGATAAATTCTCTTTCTTTAAAGCGATCACTCGTACAACCTCAAAAGACTGGTAAACAACAGAATCACATCTTTCCTTTTCCTCAATGTATGGGAAGGATGGATCTCTGTAAATAGGTGAATCATCTTCCCCATGAACGGTGATTTCCTGATTGTTGTATTCAAACTTGACAACTTGATGTCGAGTTGATGGGACGGCTCAATCCATATGGATCCATGGCCTCCCTAGTAGAAAATTATAAGATGTTTCCATATCCATTACTGGGAACACAATCATAAAGACTTCTGGACCAATTGTCATGTTTAACTTGATTTCACCAATGGTATCCCTCATTGAGCCGTCATAAGCTCGCATAAATACATTACTGGGGAGAATTCTATCAATGTTAACTTTCAAGCTTTGCAGCGTAGAAAGAGGACATTTGTCTACCCCTAACCCTCTATCTATCATAACCCTCTTTACATAGTTACCTTCACATGTCACTGTAAGATGCAGGGCTTTGTTGTGTCCAGTTCCCTCCTTGGGCGTCTCATCATTAGTGAAAGTGATGGCGTTTGACTCGAAGACGCGCTTGGTCATATTCTCCAACTGATTTACTGTGGTCTCTTTTGGCACATGTTCTTCATTCAAAACCTTATTCAATACAAGAAGATGTTCTTCTGAGTGCAAAAGTAGAGACAACAGTGAAATCTGTGCAGGCGTCTTCTTCAATTGTTCCATGACGGAGTAATCTGGAACCTTAAGCTTTTTTAGAAATTCTACATTTTCTTCCTCAATAACTGCTTTCTTTAGTGGTACTTTGATATTTTCAGTCATCTTCCCTTTTCTTAATTCTTCTGGAGAATAACATCTTCCAGAACGTGTCAAACCCCCCGCTTCATAAACTTTTTCGACAATCTCCTTTCCTTGATAAGCCACTGCGGGTCTGTTATAGTTCCAAGGGACAGCCTTTGAATCAAATACTGGAAGTTTTTGAACAGGATTAACAAAAATAGGCTCTTTCAACTTGGTCAAACAACTTTAGTCATGTTGTGTTAATGAAATACCTTTTGATACATACAACTTTGGCATAGCTGCTCGAACTTCAATCCCCTTTGAAACCCCCGAGACGCACAAGACTTTAGTGTCAATATTGACACCTTCCACACTCAGAGATGCAACTGATTCTAAACTATTCAATGACTTGTCTTCTTCTCCGATCTTCCTAAACAACTTTCCCATTTTGCTGAGGAGTTTGTACTCTTAATCATCACAAACCATACCCACTAAGTTGTTTTCAGCTGGAAGTGGGTTATTGGTAATATTGGGAGTGTTTTGATCATCCGTCACAACAACAACTCCATGCTCGATCAGCTTCTCTATTACTCCCTCAAGGTCCAACAATTATCAGTGCTGTGTCCTGGGGCTCCTGAATGGTATTCACATCTTTCATTTTCTTGGAAACCTTGATCACTCGGATTCAGACGATGTGGTGGGGTACACTCAATCGCTCCTATCTTTCTTAACTTTTGAAATAAGCTGGAGTACGACTCTTCCAATGGAGTGAATTTCTTTTTCTGTGCTTGATCTTGAGCATAATTCTACAAAAGAGGAGAGTTGTAAGGGACCTGATAGGGTGACCGTTGTGGGCGAAAGTTTCCTTGAGATGGGGCCCAAAGATATGGGCAATTGGGAGAATGCACATATGACTAAGCATTTAAGACCGCATACGGAGATGTAGATACTAGATACTGAGGGGCATAAGGGTAGTAATGTTGAGGATAGCTAAGTTGTCCATGAGCTGATGTGTAAGGACAATTAGACTTTCTCTAAGCTCCCCTTGACCTTGATGCCAATGAAATCTTCCTCTTTCCTTTTACGATTTCCAAAACTTGTTGAAACACCTTGAATGGCCTGTGTGGTAGCTTTTATTGCTGCCTGGCTCACGATTCTTCCTGTTTTGGGATCACTTTCGACCATTTCCCCAATTTTGATTGCTATGTGAAATGGTCTTCCTATTGCGGCTGTGAGGTGGTGGAAGTAGTTAGGATCTTGAGCCTCTATGAAGATATCAACCAATTCTTGCTCATTTAATGGGGTCTTGACTCAGGCTTCTTGTTCCCTCTATTTGATAGCATATTCTCTGAAGCTTTCACTTGGTTTTTTTCTTGTATTGGAGAGTGTATTACGATCTGGCATAATGTTGACTTTGTACGGAAATTGTCTAACAAAATCTTAAGCCATATCATCCTATATGTGCCAGTGGGAAATCTCTTGGTCTATAAACCATTCTGAGGCAACACCAGTCAGGCTCTCACCAAAATAAGTCATGAGCAATTCTTCTTTACCCCCTACACCCCGAAGTTGATTACAGTATCTCTTAAGGTGGGCTATGGGATCAATGTGTCCATCATACTTATCAAACTTAGGGGTTTTGAACCCAGGTGGCAGGTGGACATTTGGGTACATACACAAGTCTTTGAATGCGACACTTTTGTGCCCTTCTAACCCTTGCATGCTCTTCATGTGTTGCTCGATGCTTTTCATTTTTTTCAACATTTCTTCTTGCTTTGAGCCTGGAGTGGGTCTCTCAACATTAATGGGGGAGCCAAATTGAACAGAGTTAGGGCCCCCAAATGCTATCCAGGAGTATAGTATTGCACCGGATGAGTGGTGAACTATCCCTCTTGCGCTGCTCTTTGCGTTACAGTCGGTTGTGGGAGTGTATAGACCGATGCATCTGTTGTGACAGTGGGAGTATTTCTGAATGACATTCCTTGAGGCCGTGTTGCTGATGGCCCGACCCCATAATTATCAAATGGATCATACCCTGGAGGTAAGAAAGGTTCTGATATTGGGACCTGAGAAGATGAAGATCGGATAGTAGTGATCTCAGGAAAACTACGAATAGATGTTGGTGGTTCTTGTCCATTGGCCCAGGCTTGCCACAATTGTGCCATAATATGTTTCAACATCCGATTTTCTTCAACAGTGTCTGTCTCCCTTGTTGTTAAATCAATTGGAGTATCCGCTGGATTCACCATAGTTTCAGTATTGGTTGTCATTGACGCTCTTACCTTAGACTTAGTAAAGTACGGGGGCTCTGCCAGTTTACCACAAACCAACCACCGAAAGCTAACTAGAGTTGATGTGAAATGAACAAACTTGTTAGGGGTTAGACAATTTTATAAATCAATACACTTATTAATCACATAGTAACATGGGTTCAGAAGGCCATTGGTTCATCCCATCTTTGCTTTGCTTATTGTCCTTTTCTTTTCTTTTCTTTTTTGGAAAAAAAGTTTTGAAAAAAATATTCTGATCGGACCCTTTAGAGGTTGCTTACGTATCATGTTACTACATGAATCAGATCATTACGTAGTTCAAAGATTTAGACAACTCAGAAAGATTAATTTGGAATTCATTCAACAAAACTTCAAGAAAACAACAAAATCAAAAGGTTTAAACACAACCCGAATCAACCTAATATCCTTAAACACAAAATTTTAAACTGAAAACCAAGTCTTTCAACAAGCACAAAGAAAAGAACAACAAAAAAACAACTAAAACTTCTCTTTAATCTTTATCACTTTTTTGGGGCTTTCTTTTTCCTCCCAAGGTCTCATACAAATTCAGCAACACCTTCGACATATGGGGAACAATGGTCCGTGCTTGCTCAGCCACTTTTTGATCATTCATCGACGCTGATTTTTAATAACATAGGAGGTTGCTCTGCCAGTTGATGAACTTGAAGTCTAGCCCTTCCTATGTTTTGATGACAGTCATTTAACAAAGCCTAATGATCACCCAGATTATTCCTCAAGAGGGCCTTTCGCCCTTCTGCTGCTTCAAGTTGATGGCGAAGTGTTGCTCTCTCGATGATCAATTGTCTTTGCCCCTCTTCGATATCAACATAATAACTAATTTTTCTCTTACATTCTTCTAACTGATGCATTCAACACGATCTTTCTTTCTCGAATTTTTCCTTATGGAGATTAAGTTCTCCCTTTTGATAGTGCATGACCTCTTCAGATACCACTAAGTCCCTCTTCAATCGAGAGATCTCAAAACTCTGCTCCTTTTTTATCTGTCGTTCCAAGTGGATTCTACTATGCAATTCTTCCTCTAATCGGGCTAATCTTCCCTCTGCATGCTTCAATTCTCCTTCCATATCTTGCAACTCTAACTTGTGATTTTTTTCTCTTTGGACCTGTACTTCTTGTCGTGCAATGGTTGCTTTGGCCTTCTCCAACTCTTTTTTCAAATGTCTTATAATATGTTGATATCCTTTTTTTCTGCTGGATCCTTCGGGAGTGTCACCAAATGTTATTGGATCACGAAACCACGATAGGTACCCAGGAACCACCTTTCCTTTATCTTTCTCTACAACCATTTCACTTAGCTCAGAAATAATACTCCTGTACCAAATCTTCATAATCTCTTCGCTATTAAAAGCAAAACCTGATGGAGTGTCATATGCAAACCTACTCATATCATTATTGGGTGGGATTTCTTGAACTCTGGCTAGTTCACGCATAACCCGAAGTGGGGCATATGGTTGAACACCTCTAAGACCAATCAACACAAGAAATGAGATACCACTAGACATGCAAATGATATCCTTAGCTGGGAACCAGTAATAATTCCACACTATTTCATCAGATGTGATCACTAAAAGTTTTTCTTCACACGCTATTATTCCTTTTGGAAAGTCAATTTTGGCTTCCCTTTCCTTACGAGAGGAAACATAGTTGCACCAATCTGGAGTAAACCTAGGAGCACGATCATGGTGATAAAGGTGTTCCAAAAACCATATTTGGAGCAAAATATTACAGCCTTCAAAGTACATTTCTCCACTTAAACATTTAGTCAATGCACGAAACATATCTGCCAGTATCATAGGAATAATAGTTGGACTTTCCATTGTGGTCAACACCTTCACCACACCAGCCAGACGAATGTCAATATACTTGTGCCTTTTGGGGAAAATAATGAGCCCCAAAAATGCGACCATAAAAGCAAAACATCCATTTGTCTTCCAAGCCTCTTCACCCCCTTGATTACTCAACTAGTTTCGATAGTTCTTGAAACCATCCCTTTGGCCGTATCTCTGGGTCTAGAAAGTCCAATGAGACCCACCCATTTTTCAAACTCTCTTTATCTTTTTGATTAATTTTGAGCAGTTTCAGGAATTTTTTGGCATCAACATGTTTCAAAATTATGGGTCATTTATTGCTAGATCAGCACCTCGAACCGTAGATCCTTCCCTATGAAGCCGACAATTTCATCCAAAGTTGGTGTCATCTCACAGTCAGAAAAACAAAATACATTATTTTTGGGATCCCAAAAAAAAATTAGTGCCTCGACCACATCTCTTAAACGGTCAATCTCCATAAGATGCACTAAATGCCCCAATTGTTCCTTCACTCTTTTTTTCTCATGACTTCCCATGTCTGTCCACCATTGCCATAAATCTTTTGGTATAGTATCTATGATCATGAACTCTGGAATTCCTTCGCTTCTAGGCCTTTTTGAACCTTGTCCTTTTGTCGATGGTGCCATTTGTACCTTTAAATAGAATCCAATAAAGGTTTTTATGAAAAACTCTAAAGAGTGAAGAAAGAAAAGTAAAAAAAAGTTTTTTTTTAAAATAAAATAAAACACCAATTTTTCCAAACACCGAACCCTTGAAGGGATGCCTACGTATCTCTTTTTAGTGAAAATCAGGTGTGTGTAGTTCATAAAAGAAACACTTCTCTTGGGAAGACTACCCCTTTTATTTGACCTTTTTTTTAAAAAAAAAAAAACAAAAAATTAAACTCACAAAGCTATTTTGAAGATGGTCAACAATGTCAAGGCCTTCTGAACCAACTATTTTACATAGCATATAAAATGAATATTTTGGTCCAGCATGGATACAATCTTAAATTTTGCTAGGTCGATGAAAGAAAAAATAACAGCATACCAGAGACATTTTATTTAGGTTTAACATTTATGAAGGTGTCTAGACTGGCTTACTCGAGCGGACAAATCGAGTCGGGGAGGGTCAGCGTACTGGTAGTAGAGCTATTCCGGCTTAACTGGTTGTCTAACCCCGCCTAACATGTGTGACAACCTAGAATCAAGAGCGTAACCGCACACTGACTCATCCTAGACAGAAGTCCTATGGAGCGTAACCGCATACACAGTGTATAACAAAATTACAGAGACTCAGAGGGTGTGTGAGATAAATACTTTATATACAATATAATATCAAAACAATGAATTGCTGAAATAACACAGTTAGCATTCAAACATAAAATTTATCCAAATAAATAAAATAGCCAAAAAAAAAAAGTTAATGTACAAAGCTCGAATTCTAACAGAGGGGGTTTCCCCAGCGAAGTCGTCAAATCTGTCACACCTCTTTTATTTTTTACAATGGTTGAGGATATGTCGGGTTTCAATTTTTTTTTTGTAGAGTCGCCACTTGGAATTGAGTTTTTTAGGTGTTCCAAGTTACCAGATAGTTCTTAGTTTAAAATTAAAAAAAAAAACTCTTTTTTTTTTTGTTTTGGTCTACGAAAACAGAGATTGGGTAAGGAATTCTATTGAACGGAGGGAAGGTATGAGGCACCCTCCGAGTCTCGTGGTTCTAGCACAGTCGCTTTATTAACTTTATTTAGCTAAAGTAATTTATTTATTTTTTTGTTTTGGATAAAAGTGAAAAAATTGTATTAATTACTATTTAAAATTTTTTGATTGGCCTAAGAGCGTAACCGCACACAAGACATTTTTTTTTATAGAAAAGAATACACACCAAGGATCGTAACCGAACACATGATGGTATTTAAAGTTTCATTTTATTTTTTAAAGAAAAAAAACACAATAATTAATTACTCAATTTTTTTTTTAAAATAATAATAATAAAAATGCATGGAAAAAAAAATGGTGCAACATATAAACCAAAAAAAATGATTAGTATCTATTTATTTATTATTATTAGAAAATTTCTAAAATTTATATTTATTGTTTTTCCAAAAGAAAAAAAAAACAAATAAGTTTTACTACTAGACAATGACAACAAAAGAAGAAAAAACAAAAAAAAATCTTTTACAAAATTACAATTAAACACGCTTTTAAACTAAAGATATACAAAATTTTTTTAATTTTTTTTATATTGATAAAAATTTAAGAAATGACAAATTTGGTAAATTTTTTTTATATAAAATGAACCTTGACTTTTTTGATAGAAAATTGCAAAATAGCAAATTCTACTTGTTAGATTATTAAGTCAAATTAGTCAAATTTGTATTTTTACTTTGATAGTCAATTCAAATATTTATCTAAGAGAATTTTATTTTATTTTTATATTTATTTTTTATAAAAAATCATATTTATATTATTATTTTTTTGCAAAAATAACCAGATTTACATTTTTCTTTTGTTGTAAAAATGACCAGATTAAACTCTTTTGCAAAAAATGACTAGTTTTACATTTTTTTTCTTAAGTTCGTTTTTTAAAAAGAAAGTTACCAAAAACCTGAAAAAAATGCGATCGTTATATTTTATTTTATTTTACTTTTTTTTTTTAACTTACTAATGTTAACATTTAAACTAAATATGATTAATAATATGTATGTACATCATAATATAAACACAATTATATGAGAAACACTATAGAATAAACTAATAAACTAAAAAACATAAGGATAAACATAATCATACGAGAATCATAATAAACTTAGTAAAAAAATCAATAATTTTTTTTTAGAAAAAAAAACATAAAAGAACATAAACATTAATTCAAGATTACATTGAATTGTAAAAAGAGATACCTAGAGTTGATGACAAGCAAATAATAGAAGCAAATTCAATTGAATTTCAAAGACAACCAACCCAAGAGAAATATCTTCTCTTTTTTTTAAGAAGAAGAATTTTTTTTTTAAAAGTTTTTTTTTTCTTGCAATTTTCTTTCTATATTTTTCTCTTTTCTTCTTCCTTTTTATTTTTGGAAAAAGAAGGGGATTTAAATAGGTGTTCAACATTAAACCTCCCAATTTTTTATGAAAACTTAAGAGTCAATGCATGCATTGGATTCTTTGTTTTCCCAAGGTGCCACCCAAGATGGCCAATGAATTTTTTTTTTTAATTTTGTTTTAAGAAAAAGCAGATTAATTGAATGATTCATTTGCCCTTTTAGATGAACCATTTACTTTATTCATTAATTGAATATAGTTATATGAGTCATCAGAAAATAATAGGCTCAAATATCATTTAGATGACTCATTTCTTTTATTCATTTTTTGAATAATAGTTAATGGGGCATCTGAAAATAAAAGGCCCAAATGTCATGTAGATGACCTATATCTTTTAGGGAAAGTTTTCAAAATGTCAATATTTTAACATTTAAGAGGGTTCATTAACAACACTTTCAATATTTAGTAAAAATGTCAAAATTTAAATTTGTTATGTATCTTATTTATGTTCTTATTATTTGTTTTATTTAAAAAAATATAATTTTTATATAACAGATTGAGAGAAATTTAGGGGAGATAATTATTTTTAAAAAGGAACAAATGTTAAAAGTCTCATCAATTACAATTTATCAAAATACACCAACTTTCATCTCTTTCTTCTTTTTTTCATCATGTTATAAAAACACTCTTTTCTCCATTGTATTAAAAAAATTCAATATCCAATTTTCTTAATTTTTTTTGTTTCTAAACACTTTTATTAACCAAAATAAATATCCAATTTTTTAATTATTGTTATGAAAATCATGGAATTAAAGAAGTACCACATCTATAAAATTTCAATATCAATTTTTTCACTAATTATTGTTATGAAAATCATCTAATCAAAAAATATAATATCTCATTTTCACTAATTATTATTATGAAACTTTATGATAATACATAATAGTTTTATTTGTTAAATTTTATTTATTTTTATTTAGAAACTTGAATACCTATAGTTTTATCTGTATTTGGCATACTTTTCTCACAGTGTATTTGTTTTATTTTTAAAAATTTTGTATCCTTGCCTAAATTGTATTTATTCCTATATGTATACCGTTTGTATTAGTATCCATTCTAGTTTTCATGTTATATTTTGTATAATCAAATTTTTATTTCTTTATTAGTTTGTATTCATTCCAATATGTATGTCAAATATGTAGCTATTTAAGAAATACATTTGTATTCATATATTTTTTCACTGTGTATTTATTTTTCTTTTCAAAATCTTATTTCCTTTTCTAAGTCGTATTCATTCCAATATGTATATTATCTGTATTTGTATTAGAATACAATTAAATTTACATAAATTTGTTCTATAAAATGCATAACTAGTTGATATACATTTGGATGAATACAAATTAGGGACAAATACAAGATTCATAAACCATGCAACATGAAATTTTTAATAAATACAAATATTGATAGTATACATAGTGATTTGAATACAAATTGAGAAAACATACCAAATTCTAAAAAAGAACAATAAATACAAAACAAACTAATAGAAAATTGTTCGACAACTATCCGATCTTCGTCGTCTTTTTCAAGATCCTCACGAATAGACGAAGATTTTACATTTGTGTTCTGAATTTGAGGAAGATTTTGCACACCAATGAGTCTTGTAAATGTTCTAACCCTCTTTTTTTCATCATTTTTAGCAGCGGATCATACATTATACACTATTTCTTGAGTAATAAATAAATAAAAAGATGAAAAATCACTAGAAATTGATTGATTAAGATAAATATCTCTAGTAAGCCTCTTGGATTCAGCCATTGGAGAGTAAACCATAACGGAAATTGAAAATACAAACAATATTTTTTAAGATTTAAACAAAAACAAAATCAGAAAAGAAATATGAAAATAGGATAAAGTTTAGGGATATCTTAATCAAAGGGATTCTTGTTGATCCAATTTTTGATAAAAAATAAACAACCAAAATATATCGCAGAAAAATATTTGCAACTTGAATGTTGGAGGAAAATCAGAACAGATAAACATGAGAGAGAAAAAAAATTAAATGGGAGAGAGAATTAATTTGAAAAGATAAATATGAGAGAGAATGCTTTTTTTTTAAAAAAAAGATACATAGAATTAATGGAAAAGGGGACATAAAATAAGAGGAAAATTGGAATACATAAATTTTTTTAAATAATGACATTTTTGACATTATTACTAATATTTATGAAGTATGAATATTTTTACTAAATATGTTTTTTTTTTTACTAGTTTACTAGCTTTCCTTTCTTTTATTCATTGTTTGAATAATAGCTGATGGACCATCTGAAAAAATCTAAAAATAGGCCCAAATATTGACCCATTTCATCACGACCAAACAAATTGACCCACTAACACAAAATCTAACCATCTAAACAATTTTAAAGATCAAACACAACAAAATAATGCAGAAAAAAAGTAAAAAAATAATAAACATAAAATAAAATAAAAAAAAATACTAATAATAATACTTCAAGCAAATCATCAACCTGATAAACTTAAATAACATTAATAACACAAATTCGACATCAAACGACTTATATGGTCAAACGAAAAAAGATAATGATGAATTTGGATAAAGATTGAGAGGGGAGGGGAAAGATTGACATAACTTCCGGATAAATGAAGGTCGCCGAAAAACTTTGCCGGAATTTTTTTTTAAGGATTTTGAACTTAAAATTTATATCAAATGATATCCCTTGAAGATCTCTACATATTTATGTAAAGGCTTTGGGATGGAAATGACCGGAACTTTATAAATCTAAGGAAAAAATTAAAAATTTATATTTGATTTTCCTTAGATCTACGGAGTTTGGCTATAGATATGGATTAAAGGTTTGTAGATTTAGGTAGAGGAGGGTGAAAGTAAAAGATGGTAAAATTATAAAGATTTTTCCGGCCAAAAAGCGGTGGCGGCAGCGGTGGCCGGCCGGTGGCATGGTAGTAGGGGAAGAAGAAAAATATATAAAAAAATCTAAAATAAAAAAAATGCTAATTTTTTGGAGTTCTGTATTTTTATTTGGGTCCAATAATAGCTCTTGGATCAAAATATCATGAATGGTTGAGATTCAATCTTGACTATTTCTATTGACCGGGTGAAAATCAATTGGGCCATCAGAATTGATCTAAATCAGCCCAATTTAAATCAAATTGGGTCATTTGAGCCAATAAAAAAATAAAAACAAACACCCAAAATACAAATAAAAATAAAATTCCTTACTAAAATATTATAGGAGTAAAATAAACACGTCAAAAATTAGGTGTTCACAAATACCATGGCCGCTAACTCAAGATCATGAGTTGGATAGTTCCTCTCATGCACCTTAAGTTGCCTAGAAGCATAGGCTACCACTTTCTCATGTTGCATAAGCACACACCCTAAACCCACTCGGGATGCATCACGATACATAACGAAACCCTTTGTACCCTCTGGTAAAGTCAAATCGGAGTGAAAGTAAGCCTATCTTACAAAATTTAGAAGTTTCTCTCACATGCCTCCCACAACTCAAATTTCTTACTCTTTTGGGTCAACAATAGTCAAGGGAGATGCAATGGATGCAAAACCATTCACAAACCTCCTATAATAACCCGCTAGACCCAAGAAACTTCTAATGTCGGTTGGAGTCAATGGTCTAGGCCAATTTTTCACTGCCTCAGTTTTCCTTGGATCAATGTCAACTCCCTCTCTAGAGATGATATGATCAAGAAACGCCACCAACCTCAACCAAAACTTACACTTGCTATACTTGGCAAATAATTGGTCCTCCTTAAGCACTTGTAATACCACCCTCAAATGGTTCATGTGATCACCCTCATTTTTCGAACATATCAAGATGTCGTCAATTAAGACAATGACAAATAAATCTAGGTAACTTTTGAAACACCCTATTCATGATATCCATAAACGCCATCGGGGCATTCGTGAGACCAAAGGCCATTACTAAGAACTCATAGTGACCATATCTAGTCCGAAATGCCGTCTTTGGTATATCCTTACCTCTCACCCTAAGTTGATAATACCCTGACCTCAAGTAAATCTTAGAAAAGTAGCTTGCCCCTTGGAATTGGTCAAACAAGCCGTCAATCCGAGGGATAGGATACTTATTCTTAATAGTGACTTTATTGAGTTGGAGATAATCAATGCACATCCTAAGAGGCCCATCCTTCTTCTTCATAAACAAAACCAGAGCATCCCATGGAGAAATACTAGGTCTAAGCAAGCCTTAAATCTCTGCGTTGAGCCTTCAACTCTATCAATTTGACCAGAGCCATCCGATAAGGAGGAATTGAGATGTGATTTGTATCCGGTAACAAGTCGTTACCAAAATCAATTTCCCTCACTCGGGGACCGACTCAATAGGAGGAATTTCGTAGTCTAAATCTTGGACTCTTACTATATGGTATAAACACCGCTATAGAGATCATTTTGCATGATTTCAAACAAGAGATGATACGACCTCTAGGAATATAATTTCTCCCCTTTCACTCTAAAGCGGACTCATTTGGAAAGTTAAACTTCACCACCCTCGTTCTAAAATCTATAGAGCCAAAGCAAACATGCAACCAATCCATACCCAATATGACATCACAATCAAGTATATAAATTTATACTAGCTCAACATAAGAAACTCTATTGGGCAACACTATAGGACAATTTCTATACACCCTCTTTGGAACGATCAACTCACCCACCGGGTAGACACCATAAAAGGTTCATTTACAATGTCGGGTAAGATTTCAAATTTCTTAGCTATCAAGGGAGTAAAAAAAGATAATGTAGCGCCCGAATCAAATAAAGCATATACATCAATAGAGAAGACTTTCAACATACCGGTCATCACATCGGGAAAAGTCTCTTGCTCACCCCTAGAGCGGAGAGCATAGAAGCGATTCTTCTTAGAAGCCTCGTTTGAACCACTTGCTTGAGCTTGACCACTACCCTTGTATTGACCCCTCACATTAGGGCAATCTTGAAACCTGTGCCCACTTTTATCACAACCAAAATAATTATCTATTCCTTTAAGACAATCACCATAATGCTTCTTGCCACACTTTCCACAAGTTGGCTTCTCGATTGGTGAACTACTACCCTTTACCTTTTTAGGCTTAGGGTTAGACACCCTACACAAGCCTTAGGGAACTTGGAAGGAACTTTATTAGAAACCCTTTTCTTAAACCTATGCTTGTTTTGAATCTCAACCCTTCCCTTTGAAGAACCACCATCAAAAGATCATTCCCCTTTAGCATCTCTACTCTTCCTTTTAGCCCTTGCCTCTTCCGATTGTTGAGAATGAACCATGAGATGAGAAATGGTCATATTGTCATGTAGCATAGCCGAATGACACTCTTCTTGCAAGTCATCCGACACTCCCATCACAAAGCGGTTCATTTCATCCCTAGGGTCCAAAACCAAAGAAGGAGAATATTTTGACAATTGAGTGAATTTCAAAGAGTATTCAAGAACACCCATACCTCCTTGGCGAAGGTTGATGAACTCTACCACCTTGGCTTTACTATTCTCCCTAGGAAAGAACCTATCAAGAAAAGCCTTCTTGAACACCTCCAAAGTCACCGGCCCACCCCTTAATGGCCTATTGTCCCTCCATTAGACATACCAAGTTTGGGCCACATCTTTGAGTTGGTAAGTGGTTACTCGTCCTTCTCACTAGTAGACAACCCCATAGCATAAAGGATCTTGTATATTTCATCAATAAACTCATAGGGGTCTTCTTCAACCTTTGACCCATAGAAATTAGGAGAATTCATCCTAGTGAAATCCCTTACATGGTAGCAACTTGTTGGTTTGCTCGGGGTACAACCTCCCGATTAGGGTAGGTCGTCATAGCTTGTGCTTGAGTAGTCGTGGCTTGTGCTTGGGTAGTAATGTCTTGGGCCATTTGTAAAAGAGCAGCCCTTATGTTCTCGTCCGTCAAAGGAGGATGATTTATCGGGGCTTGGTCATCATTCACCTCTTCCTCAAGAGGAGGAACTTGATCACCACGGGGAGGAACTCCCGCATTTGAAATCTCTTCTTCAAGTCTTCGTGCCGCATTCCTTCAAGTATTCATTGCCTATAATCACAATAATATTATTAGATGCAAAAGCACATAGAGATAACACCAAAGACACAATATTGGACTTCCAAGAAATTGAGAATTTCCTAAGCATCACATAATTCCTATTTATAAGTGTGGCGCGCTTCACAATTATGAGTACGAATCTACATAGAAGTGGTTGACAGAGATATAGACTCAAGACATTCAACCTGATGCTCTGATATCAAGTTTGTCACATCCGAGAATACCCCCTGACGTAACCGGCGTCGTCGTCCTCTTTGAGGACTAAGACTAGCCTCTTAGCTTTCATCATTACATACATAGGTCAAATTTAGCGAAAAATTTAAAACATTTTTCTACTTCTACATTGAGGTTTACATATACCTCTACATACACGTAATTAGATATATATCGAGTATACATAGACCCTTTGTAGAGGAAGATTACTTAGTCTCTTTTATTTTTATTGCATAATATTCGTCTTATCTCATAACCATCTAATAAGAGTGTAAGAATTTTGGGCATAACCCATACAGCAAAGAAGTAATTCCTCACATAGGCTACACAATGTTTCGTTAAATGGAAAGAAAGAAGCATAAGAGTCTTCATACTAAAACAACTTCATTAGCTAGATAGTGGCATCGCCCTTGAAAATTGAGGACCTACCCTACTCGGATGAATAAGAGATCCAAGTCTTCTTCAATGGCGTCTCCAAAAGCCCTTCAACAACCATAACCTAAATTGTTGGGCAAGAGGAAGAAATGGGGTTAGTACACCACTTGAACTAAGTATGTGATCAAATGCACATATATCATATAAACATGCAAACAGGGACATTTCATTATGTATGCAATTTTCTTGAAAACCTTTATGCACATTCAACAAGACTATACCAAATCACTTAGGAATATTCATTAAGTCATAGGCATGCACATCACAAGACTTACAACATGAAAACTAGTCAATGCAACATGCGTATCATGTAATTGAGTATATAGTCAAGTAACTTTATCATCAAGTCATATGTAACCACAAGCATGAATAAGAGTACATTTCATCATAACAAAAGTAAGACAATTACCCACGAACCCCTATCAAGTCAACAAATGCAATGACCAAACAAAGCCCCATTACTTTACTCAATCAATTAAATGAACAAGAATCATGACCAACATCCCACTTTACATATCATAACATTTAAGGGTACATAGCATCTTGCTTTAACAATATAGACCAACACATATTTCATAAGTGACACCAATCAACATATAGTATCATAAATGTGCAAGTTCATCATATACATATCATGTAACATTATAATCATACTTATACATAAGAATATCCTCCTAAAACTTTCTTCAAGGCTAACTAGTGCAATGTTTAGATAGAGTCTCATATACCTACCTAGACTAAGCTAAACCACTCAGGTTGTCCTAGTTAGAGTTCATTCCTTTAATTCATTTTACCTTTTGGGAACATATTGCCCTAACCGACATAGATCATATGAGCTAATGTGGAATCCGGTGTCATGGAACCCTACACCAAAAGAAGGAGGACTACTTGACAAGGTAGTACCAAAATATGAACGTAGCAACTATGTGAATCCACTAGCTAGTATTCCTATGGGGGCTACATAGTTCAAGAACTAGGAGATATAGTTGGGGCCCTCTTTATGCTACATGCATTGTAATTTCCAATCTCAAGAGTACATTAGTGATCCTACTTCCCTATGTGGGAAGGGACACACCTTACTCTAGTTCATTTCGTGCCAAGCTAGAGTCCCTTTTTGAAATGTCTTTATTAATCATCATAGCTTAATGTAGGTCATAGGGCCTAACCCTTGTATAAACATCGTCATCATCATCATAGCTTAATAAGAATTGAATGAGTAAAATCCTTTCATTACAATTCATATAAGTAAGGTTAGCACATTTACATATCACTTCATGATAAGGCACATTGGTAAATCATTTACCATCCTCATAACATTTACATCTAAAGCCAACACCTCACATACCATAGTCAAGAAATTTTAATTCAACATCATACGAACCCTATAAATCCTAATACAAGTCATACTCCAATACAACATCATGACTTAATCTCAATTAACCATAATTTGAAGTAAAGAATAGAGACTTACCAAGTCTCCTTCATAATTTGTCATCATGGTCTTACCATCAAACCTTTAATCCAACCCAATAAGGGTATAAAATCATCATAATTCAATGACCAACATGACAACGAGGCTAGAAGAATCACTACATCACAATTCATATCTAGTTCATAGTTTAAGATAAGATACTTAGGTCAAACTCATAACATAGTTCCTAACCTAGATTAATTCTTAAGAACTAGCATGAAAAGACTAAAAATCACCCTAATAATTCATGATTATAATAACAACATCATCTAGTAATAATTCAGCCAATAAGCAAGTCAATTGAATCGATACAACACAATTAATACCAAGATCATAACCTAGGGTTAAGGGGTAAAGATCATCTTCTACAAACTAAACCAAATCATTAAGATATACCACAATTAAGTTATAATACATGTTAATATATTCATAATATCCAAAATAAATCTTAAACAAATCAATTCATAACATAAATTTCGATATTGGAAAAGACCCACTTGAAAATCCAACTTTTGAAATCAATTTGATGGAACCCTTTGAGAAAAGAGGTCTCAAAGGTGAAAGAGATACCATACCTTGTTAATTGATGAATATTGATGGTGAAACTTGAATCTTTACAGCCCTTAAATCCTCCCTTATCTTGGTCTTCAATGGTGTTCTAAACTAAAGAGAGAAAGAAGTATAAAAGGAAGACAATTTGGGTTTGTGAGTTATGAGAGCTTTGATTAGTTTAGTGGGGTTTGGGTCTTTATATGGGGTGTTAATTAATTTAATAAGTCTTACCTTAACCCCTAACTAACGACCTAACCCCTTAATTAATTAATTGGAACCAACTAAAAATGTGTAGCAAAGTTAGGCCCTCACAGACGAGATCTTGACCAGTGGTCCATCTGTGAGTCGATGACCCCTGCCCCCTTCCTTGCTGCACTTCATCGATGCATTCAGAGAGTGGTCAAAATAAACCATTAGGCAAAATGTCTAAGTGTTGGTCGGCGAATGGCATCGACGCCCCATCGATCCACACACGTTCTGTCGCCTCCCTTCGTGGGTACACACTGCCTAGGCAGTCCTTGACCCTAAAATGCAAGGGTCCTCCTCAAGGGCCCTTGGTTAGTGATACGCTCAAACTCACCTCTCAAATGAGAAGTAAAGCGGTCGTGTCAAGTAAATAACCCAACTAGTGAGGTTGGGATCGTTCTCACGAGGAAAATAGTCTAGACTTAACTTTAACCTAGTATTACTATCGTTTGGTCGATAACTTTCTTGGAAAGTGAAAATATAAAAGGGGGGTTTGTATTAACTAATGAGTAAAAATAATTAACGTAATTGAAAGAGACACTTGACAGCTTTTAATATTGGGTTTTAATCAATGAATTAAAGTAACTAGGGTTTACGTGTTCCCCACGGGTTCATAACTTGATAATTCTAACAATAACAATTATTTCCTAGTATCTTGCATGCAAAGTGATAAGTTATGTATTTCTAAATCCTTGGTCTGGCATCTAGAAAATCTCACTCCGCACCTTGGTCCGGCTACGTGTGTTGCTTTCCTAACCCTTATCTTTACCTCATATTAAGCATCGTATTCGATATTTGACTAAGTTATTACCTCGTACCAATCAATACTAGCCTATTAGATAGTATACACTAAATCTATGTTAATAATTCTTTTCCTATTATCTACCTCCTTGGTCCGGCAAGTAGCATTAAGGCGAGTTTTAACGTTGATCATCCGTTAAAGAGACTTCTAAGCGAAAGAATTATTAATACATGCAAGACACTATTCTAGAATTGCTATTCAAGCTAGTTTTATCTCATTATTTGCCTATGGTTCCCACAACCCTAGTTATGGAGTTTAGTTACTCATAGCCATAAACACAACATTCAAATATGTTAAATGAGAATTCATGTACTTACTGCAATGAGGAAGAAGAAAATCCGAAAATTGCTTGATTAATCACCGAAAATCGCTTGTAAAAATATCCAAGAATCAAACACTATTTTGCCAAAGTTTAATCTCACAAAATCTAACTATATGGAATTTGATAATGGAAGAGTCACAAAATCTCTCTAAAACCGAGCTCTTTCGCCGCCTCCCGTCTGTCTTCCAGATAAAAATGAAAACCTAAATAAACAAGGACTTTAATTGCTGGAAATCTGCCAAAACGCGGCCGGGTCGACGGACCACGCGACGGATCGTCGTGGTCGCGACGGACCGTCGTGGACTCCGTTGTCCTATACTTGGTCATTTCTTCTGCTGCTCTCTTATTTCCCTCGACGGCAAGTGTGACGAACCGTCATAGGCACGACGGTCCGTCGAGGGTCTTCGTTTCAAAATACTTCAACTCTTGAAATCTGGGTACTGGGATCACTTCTCTGATCTTCACGACGGACCGTCATGTCTATGACGGTCCGTCACAAGCTCCGTAATCCCACACTTGGTCAGACTTCCCCATCTTCCTTCAGCAGCTGCACTACGCTGCCACCTACGGACCGTCACAGGCACGACGGACCGTCATAAGCTCCGTAGGTGGTCTCTTCTGCATTTTTTCGCTCAAAATCTCCGCATTCAGCTCTGGACAGATTTCCTGCAAAACAAAGAGAAACTTATATCAAAATTATCACAAAAAGGCTTTCGGACACACTAAACTTAAGGAAAAAGTATTAATTATACCGTGAAACCACGGTATATCAACACCCTCAACTTAAATTCGTTGTTTGTCCTCAAGCGACGCACTATGACTCACTACACAATCTTTGTACAATAGTATTCATGTTTTATCCTTTGCAATCATTTGGCTATCAATCCCGATTAATCCCATCAAATCTATGCATGCTATCACTATTAGGCTTGAATTTTGTGGGATTCGAACATGACAAAGACTCACCATGCACCAACACCTATTCTCTTCAATTTCTCACCGAGGTGCTAACAATTCCGGTATTGCAACTAGTGTCCTCACTTTTAGAACAAAATCCTCATTTTTCACACAATGATTTCAGTTTGAGTATAAGGATTACATTTCAACACTCGCTCTCAGAACAAAGTCACACTCATTCATACCTATTGCCATAAGCTTGCCCTTATTTTCACTGCCTTAAGTTCGCTATACAACTCTTAGGATCACGATAGGACTTTTTTTAGCTTGTAACGTAGGCTCAGAGTCAGGTAGGGTATATTTAGGTATACTTTAGTGACATTTTGCCCTCCTTAACATATCGGCTAAACCTTCCACTTTCTATCAATTTATCTCGCCCAGTTTCTCCCATTCTTTCACCTTGCTATTTTCTCTTCTTTCTTCATTTGTGTAAGCGACTCTTTTCCCCTTTCTAGACTTTTTTTTTTTTCAACGAGTTCTTGAGTCACTTTACTTTTGTTCTTTTTCTCTCTTTGTTCTTTCAACCCCACTTTCCATAGCATTCCTCAAAACAGCCACCCTCAACTCATGGCTTTGCCATGAGTCAAGGTACACAATACCCAAAGTCGGGTCAGGGCCATAACGAAGGTTGTTTATACATTAGCCACCCTCAACTTATGCTTTTAGCATAAGCTGAGGTGCACATGTCCGGGGAGGGACCAGGGCCAACATATTGTTCCCAGAAAAGATCAGTTGGGGTGAAAAAGAAAGGTCTAATTTTAAGCTCAAATTATTTGGATCAAAGAAGGATAACTTTCATTTGGTTTCTTTTATTTAGGATAGAAATGGGCTATTTTGAAGAAGGGCCTATGATCCTTTCCTAATTGTCTGTTACAGCTTACTTTTAGCAGGACTAACCAGGCAAGTTCTAGCTCAGTACTATTAGTGGACTATACAACTTTCCTCACACTCACTTGACATCTCATCACTATACCAGATTATCAGACAACTAGTTCGACTTGAAGATTTAGGGTAATGCAATGGTGTAACTCTATTTCATGTTTAGAGCCACACAATTATCAGTTACTACGCCTAGTCATGCAACATTTTCCAGTTTTATCGGGATATCATTTCAGCCATCATGCTTCAGAGTTAAACTATGTACAAAAGATATAACATGCCGGTTCAACAGAAAAAGTAATCAGTCTTTTGGGGAAAAAGAACACAGGCAAGAAAACCCCAAAAGAGGATAGTGAGTTGGGCTACTCAGACTTCACCCTAACACTCACTTTCCATTTACCCCACCCCCAACAAAAAAGCATGCAATTGTCCCCAATGCATAAAAAAAATCTAAAGATTAGAGGGTTAGGTGAAGCAAACCTGTGGCGCATAGCGCCGTCGATCAGCAAGCTGGTGGGTCCGGTTTCCCGGAACCCACAGCCTCTGCAATCTGGACACCCTCAGTGGTGTCCTCAGCAATCTGGACACCCTCAGTGGTGTCCTCAGCAACAACCGCACCCTCAGTGCCTCCTGCGGTCTCTACAGTACGGGAGCTAGACGCCCCAGCCGCTATCTGCGATGCTCGGATCCGGTGTGCCTCCGCCTCAGCAAGTGAGGCTCTCCTCGCGGCCTCCATCTCACGGCGCTCCTTCTTCCTCGCTCGCGCCTCATCCTCTGATCGACCCCTAGGCCTCTTGGCACTCTCTCGAGGGGAGGGTGGGGGAATGTCTGGAGTAGAAAACAGGGCCGCCAATACAGTATCCTCAGCAGGCTCGACAGACTCCGGCACTCTTGTCGCTAGGATCGTGTCGATGTCTGC
This sequence comes from Solanum chilense, assembly GCA_032847665.1. Taxonomy (NCBI): domain Eukaryota; kingdom Viridiplantae; phylum Streptophyta; class Magnoliopsida; order Solanales; family Solanaceae; genus Solanum; species Solanum chilense. The sequence goes on from CM064965.1 coordinate 10,340,544, forward strand.
ACGAAGACTGTCGACTGCAGCCTGAAGAGTCGACATATCTACCGGAGGGGCTGTTCGAGCTAATACTCTTAATTCAAAGGCATCGAAACGCTGGTGAACCTCAGCAATCTTCCGCTGCATCTGCCTCTCCATTCGCGCTTCAGACTCAGCAATAGACTTCTGCATCCACGGCTGGATATGATGCAGAAGAGTGGCCATTTGTGCCTCCAATTTTTGGACTCGAGCAAGCGGGGCTGGTGTCGGTAGAGGGGCTGTGTGAGAGGAGCTCGGGGCTGTGCTACTACCCGGGATAGACTCGACCGGGGTAGTGTCAGTAGATGCCTGTGTAGATGTCCGGGCCTGGGCAACCGTATCCACAAGATCATCAGCAAGAGGTGGCAGCTCTGGACGGGGCCCTCTGCGTGGTGCCAACTCATTGGCCTCGTCTCTGATGAGGCCGACGTCAACGGTGCCCTGCGGGGTCTTCAACTGATCTATGTGCCACACGGGTACACCTGCAGACCTGCAAAGGGCAAAGATCATACACGGGAAGGGGTAGGTAGTAGTGACCTTGAATGCCCTCTCGTGCATGACTGCCTGGAGAAGCCATGCGAAGTCCACCTCAAAGCCGGCTATCATCGCCGCTATCAACACTGCTCGATCCCAGGTGACTATGTTATCAGCAGCTGTGGGGGAAAGGCAGTGACGGACGAGCAGCCACAAGAACTTTGCGACGAACGTGAGGTTGGCCTTCTTGATGGCCCCCTTCGGCTCAGTGACCCAGTCGGCACCCTCTCCGTCGACTGATAGGTGCAGGGCCATCCACCTCTTGGTGGTCTCTCTCAGTGTCCGGTCGCGCATGAAGTGTCCCTCCTTTACTATCTGCCAGCGATAGTCAAACTCGGCAGTGATGGGGGTCCGCGTAGCACCGGCACTCTCGCCGTATAGGAACCGGCGGATAGCTGGCAGGGAAATGTCAACCTGCACACCCCGGACTCGAACCTGCTCCAGTGGGGCCTGTTTAGCGGGAGCAGCCCGCCTATCGATCTGTGATCGGAGAGTCGCTACGTAGGATGCGTAGAACTCTCGGACCACCTCCTCACTGTATCGTCCCAATGGACGGGCTGTCCACTCTAACCGATGCCTGGTGAATAGATTGTGGACCTCAAGCATCGATGGGAGGCTCCCAGTAAGTACCCGCCGCTCCAAGGTGAGTGTCCGAGTCATTACTCCTTTATCAGTCAAGAATTTGGCATCGGAGTAAACTTGAAACTGGCCTTCGACACACCACCGGTTTGGCTGGTCAGCGGCTGGGGTGGGAGCCTGGGCTGGAGCACCGGAAGTAGAGTCTAAACTGTCAGCCTCATCAGACGAGGCCGACGCTGCAGCAGTGGCGGGTGCGGGAACCTCAGCAGAGCCTGAAGCTTCCTCGGACCATGATACTCCTAAGGAGCCAGACGCTCCTTCCTCATGTGTGGCTGACCCAGAGGGTGTGCCGATCAGTGTGCGCTCCTCATCAGACTGGGAGGCAGTGACTACGTCGGACGCCACCTTCTTGGGTGTGGCTCTGGGGGCACGTGTAGCACGGGAAGGTGTGGAAGTGCCTGGGGGCACATATTCAGGGTCCCGCTCATCATCAGACCCGATGATCAAGCGTGCAGACGGGGCAACAGATTTGGATCGCCCGCGTGCGTAAGCTCGGTCTTGCTTGGGTGCCATAGCAGATAGTACCTTGGAAATGGAGAAAACACAAGTGGGGAATGATTCAGGTGGCAAGGTAGATACCAACAACAGCAGCACCGACAAGTAATCAAGTTTGGGGAGATTGTGGGAGTAATGATCAGTGGGGGAAATGTGGGAAGAGAGGGGAGATGAGAGGAATGAGGAAATAATGGGGGAAATATGGAGGGGCGGGAATATAAAGGGTCAGATTTTGAAAAGGGTCCGTCCGGGTCGGGTCGGGTTGATTTCATTAATTGCGCGACGGTTCCCCGACGACGGACCGTCGCACATGCGACGTCCCGTCGTAGGTTCCGTCGTATGTGCTCTAATTTCAAAAAATGACAGAAATACGAACCTGGTGTGACGGATGCATACGACGGTCCGTCTCATGTGCGACGGTCCGTCGATGTATCCGTCAGTGGCTGCTGGTGAGTAGTTTTCTGCAGAATTTCCTGGTGATGTGCCTGCAAATTTAAAACCCATTAATAGAAAAATGCTACCATAAAAATAAAAAAAAACGATAAGTATTGGGTTGCCTCCCAACAAGCGCCTGATTTAATGTCGCGGCACGACTGGGACCCTTGATTACTCAGACTTCATCAAGATGGTGTGTCTCTATCGCTTCGTTCCCCGATGCTTTATGCCCAAAATAGAGTTTTATTCTATCTCTATCCCTCTTAAACCTCACTCCATCCTTGGCTTTTAACTCAACTGCTCCATGGGGTAATACTTGGGTAATCAAGTAAGGGCCAGCCCATTTGGATTTGAACTTGCCCAGAGGACAAGGTGACCCAGAACTGTCTACAAGCACCAAGTCTCCAACCAGAAACTCTTGTTTTGCAGTTTTTTGTTCATTCCCCTTCTTCATCTTTTCCTTGTGGGATATGGCAGATACCGATTGGAGCTCACCACTCTGCCTCATGGTTCTACAAATGTTGAATTTCGCTTCTTCATTATTCAACCGAAATGTCATCTGTCCCTTCTCCATATCAACTAGGGCTCTACCTGTAGCAAGGAATGGCCTCCCAAGAATGATAGGCACTTCAAAATCGACCTCGCAATCAAGAATAACAAAATCAGCTGGAAAGATGAATGACTCCACTTTTACTAGCACATCATGGAGTATCCCTAGAGGTCGTTTCACTGTCCGATCAGCCATCAGTAGCCGCATCGCTGTGGGTTTTGGATCCCCCAAACCCAACTTCTTGTAAATTGAGAGGGGCATGAGATTTATGCTTGCCCCCAGATCACATAATGCTTTCGCAAAATGTAACGACCCAACTGTACAAGGTATAGTGAATGCACCCGGATCTTCTTTCTTTTGCACTAGGGATCTTGTGGCAATAGCACTACAATGCTGTAATCTATCATCATCTTCAAAAGTAACCGATCTTTTCTTGGTGACTAGATCTTTCATAAACTTGGCGTAACCGGGCATTTGCTCTAAAGCTTCTACCAAAGGGACATTGATAGAAAGCTGCTTCAACATTGTTATGAAGCGCCGGTATTTGCAATCCTCGGTTTTTTTCACTAATCTCTGAGGGAAAGGTGGTGGTGGCCTAGGCATGGGGATTACCTTCATGGGTACTTCTGCATCTTTTCCATTACTTTCCTCTGTTTCACCACTACCCATCTCCACATCATGGTCATTCTCTCTCACATTTTCCTCAGCGACTGGCATAGGTGGGTCAATTGTTTGCTTACCACCCCGAGTAGTAATTGCCATACACTGTGCATCATTCTTTGGATTTTGGACAGTGTTGCTAGGAAGAGTGCCCGGTTGCCGTGTGTTTACTATCGCAGATAATTGGGCCACTTGCAATTCAATCTGCTTAATCGAAATTGCATGGGTGTCAACTTTTTGCCCAATACTAGCTAAGTCACACCTTAGCTCTTTGATGTTCTCATCACTAGCATCGAATCTCCTCATCATTTTGTGCAACATATCCTCCACTCGCGCCATACTATCTCCACCATCCCTAGGAGTAACTTCACGATTTTGGGGAGGGATATAGGGCCCATTTCTATCATTTCTGTTACCGTAGTTACCCCTGTTAAAGTTGTTGTCGCGGTTACCGTCTCGGACATAATGACCCTCACGGTTGTAATTTCCATAGTTCCGACCTTGGTTCCCTTGACCTTGGCGCCAATTTTCCTGATTAGAGCCTTGGGCACTTGGTCGAAAACCTCCCATCTGCTCATTTACTGCATAAGTGTCCTCCGCATAATAACACTCATCTTTTGGAGGTGGTGGTTTAGCCAAGTAGTTGACTGCATTAATCTTTTCTGCACCCCCAACGACGTGTTTTAGTACCAACCCGAGCTCAGTTCTCATCTGAGCCATTTCTTCACGAATATCATCTGTGGCTGGGTTGTGAGTGGACTGCACTGCGAAGGTGTTTCTCCCTGTATCGGACTTCCTAGTACACCAAGCTTTGTTGTTACGGGAGATTTTCTCTAATTTCTCAGCAATCTCAGCATAAGGGCATTCTCCATAAGATCCACCTGCTATAGTGTCCAACACTGCTTTATTGTTATCATCCTGTCCCCGATAGAAGTATTCTTTCAGTGACTCATCATCAATGCGGTGATTTGGAACACTTCTCAAGAATGAGGTGAATCGATCCCAAGAACTACTAACAGACTCTCCTGGTAGTGCCACAAAGTTGTTCACCCTGTCTTTGTGGTTTAATTTCTTGGAGACCGGATAGTAGCGTGCTAAGAAGACATCCCGTAGTTGGTTCCAAGTGAAGATGGAGTTGTATGGGAGCTCAATGAACCACATAGCAGCCTCTCCCGTCAGTGAGAGAGGAAACACTCTGAGACCTATCACATCTAGATCCAAATCAGGCCTCCCCACACAACTTTTACACACTGCCCTTACCTTAGCTATATGGGCATGTGGATCCTCAGAAGGTAGCCCTGAAAACAAACCTCTGGCAGTGAGCATTTGCATCAGACTACTAGTTACCACAAAAGTGTGGCCTGTGGGTAGAGGAGGCAAAACCAGTGGCCCATCCGAATCTGCTATGTTATCATAGCCTCTGTAGTATGCTTGGGGCCGTGGAGCGGGATTCTGTCCCCTCTGTTGATGTTCACCCGGAGCATCGGGTAACATCTGACCATGAACATCAACCGGAGCTGGGATGTTCTGGTTTGGGTCCTCATCATTGATTCCCAAATTACGATTCATGTTTCTCAGTGGCCTATTGTCCCTCCATTAGACATACCAAGTTTGGGCCACATCTTTGAGTTGGTAAGTGGTTACTCGTCCTTCTCACTAGTAGACAACCCCATAGCATAAAGGATCTTGTATATTTCATCAATAAACTCATAGGGGTCTTCTTCAACCTTTGACCCATAGAAATTAGGAGAATTCATCCTAGTGAAATCCCTTACATGGTAGCAACTTGTTGGTTTGCTCGGGGTACAACCTCCCGATTAGGGTAGGTCGTCATAGCTTGTGCTTGAGTAGTCGTGGCTTGTGCTTGGGTAGTAATGTCTTGGGCCATTTGTAAAAGAGCAGCCCTTATGTTCTCATCCGTCAAAGGAGGATGATTTATCGGGGCTTGGTCATCATTCACCTCTTCCTCAAGAGGAGGAACTTGATCACCACGGGGAGGAACTCCCGCATTTGAAATCTCTTCTTCAAGTCTTCGTGCCGCATTCCTTCAAGTATTCATTGCCTATAATCACAATAATATTATTAGATGCAAAAGCACATAGAGATAACACCAAAGACACAATATTGGACTTCCAAGAAATTGAGAATTTCCTAAGCATCACATAATTCCTATTTATAAGTGTGGCGCGCTTCACAATTATGAGTACGAATCTACATAGACGTGGTTGACAGAGATATAGACTCAAGACATTCAACCTGATGCTCTGATATCAAGTTTGTCACATCCGAGAATACCCCCTGACGTAACCGGCGTCGTCGTCCTCTTTGAGGACTAAGACTAGCCTCTTAGCTTTCATCATTACATACATAGGTCAAATTTAGCGAAAAATTTAAAACATTTTTCTACTTCTACATTGAGGTTTACATATACCTCTACATACACGTAATTAGATATATATCGAGTATACATAGACCCTTTGTAGAGGAAGATTACTTAGTCTCTTTTATTTTTATTGCATAATATTCGTCTTATCTCATAACCATCTAATAAGAGTGTAAGAATTTTGGGCATAACCCATACAGCAAAGAAGTAATTCCTCACATAGGCTACACAATGTTTCGTTAAATGGAAAGAAGTATAAGAGTCTTCATACTAAAACAACTTCATTAGCTAGATAGTGGCATCGCCCTTGAAAATTGAGGACCTACCCTACTCGGATGAATAAGAGATCCAAGTCTTCTTCAATGGCGTCTCCAAAAGCCCTTCAACGACCATAACCTAAATTGTTGGGCAAGAGGAAGAAATGGGGTTAGTACACCACTTGAACTAAGTATGTGATCAAATGCACATATATCATATAAACATGCAAACAGGGACATTTCATTATGTATGCAATTTTCTTGAAAACCTTTATGCACATTCAACAAGACTATACCAAATCACTTAGGAATATTCATTAAGTCATAGGCATGCACATCACAAGACTTACAACATGAAAACTAGTCAATGCAACATGCGTATCATGTAATTGAGTATATAGTCAAGTAACTTTATCATCAAGTCATATGTAACCACAAGCATGAATAAGAGTACATTTCATCATAACAAAAGTAAGACAATTACCCACGAACCCCTATCAAGTCAACAAATGCAATGACCAAACAAAGCCCCATTACTTTACTCAATCAATTAAATGAACAAGAATCATGACCAACATCCCACTTTACATATCATAACATTTAAGGGTACATAGCATCTTGCTTTAACAATATAGACCAACACATATTTCATAAGTGACACCAATCAATATATAGTATCATAAATGTGCAAGTTCATCATATACATATCATGTAACATTATAATCATACTCATACATAAGAATATCCTCCTAAAACTTTCTTCAAGGCTAACTAGTGCAATGTTTAGATAGAGTCTCATATACCTACCTAGACTAAGCTAAACCACTCAGGTTGTCCTAGTTAGAGTTCATTCCTTTAATTCATTTTACCTTTTGGGAACGTATTGCCCTAACCGACATAGATCATATGAGCTAATGTGGAATCCGGTGTCATGGAACCCTACACCAAAAGAAGGAGGACTACTTGACAAGGTAGTACCAAAATATGAATGTAGCAACTATGTGAATCCACTAGCTAGTATTCCTATGGGGGCTACATAGTTCAAGAACTAGGAGATATAGTTGGGGCCCTCTTTATGCTACATGCATTGTAATTTCCAATCTCAAGAGTACATTAGTGATCCTACTTCCCTATGTGGGAAGGGACACACCTTACTCTAGTTCATTTCGTGCCAAGCTAGAGTCCCTTTTTGAAATGTCTTTATTAATCATCATAGCTTAATGTAGGTCATAGGGCCTAACCCTTGTATAAACATCGTCATCATCATCATAGCTTAATAAGAATTGAATGAGTAAAATCCTTTCATTACAATTCATATAAGTAAGGTTAGCACATTTACATATCACTTCATGATAAGGTACATTGGTAAATCATTTACCATCCTCATAACATTTACATCTAAAGCCAACACCTCACATACCATAGTCAAGAAATTTTAATTCAACATCATACGAACCCTATAAATCCTAATACAAGTCATACTCCAATACAACATCATGACTTAATCTCAATTAACCATAATTTGAAGTAAAGAATAGAGACTTACCAAGTCTCCTTCATAATTTGTCATCATGGTCTTACCATCAAACCTTTAATCCAACCCAATAAGGGTATAAAATCATCATAATTCAATGACCAACATGACAACGAGGCTAGAAGAATCACTACATCACAATTCATATCTAGTTCATAGTTTAAGATAAGATACTTAGGTCAAACTCATAACATAGTTCCTAACCTAGATTAATTCTTAAGAACTAGCATGAAAAGACTACAAATCACCCTAATAATTCATGATTATAATAACAACATCATCTAGTAATAATTCAGCCAATAAGCAAGTCAATTGAATCGATACAACACAATTAATACCAAGATCATAACCTAGGGTTAAGGGGTAAAGATCATCTTCTACAAACTAAACCAAATCATCAAGATATACCACAATTAAGTTATAATACATGTTAATATATTCATAATATCCAAAATAAATCTTAAACAAATCAATTCATAACATAAATTTCGATATTGGAAAAGACCCACTTGAAAATCCAACTTTTGAAATCAATTTGATGGAACCCTTTGAGAAAAGAGGTCTCAAAGGTGAAAGAGATACCATACCTTGTTAATTGATGAATATTGATGGTGAAACTTGAATCTTTACAGCCCTTAAATCCTCCCTTATCTTGGTCTTCAATGGTGTTCTAAACTAAAGAGAGAAAGAAGTATAAAAGGAAGACAATTTGGGTTTGTGAGTTATGAGAGCTTTGATTAGTTTAGTGGGGTTTGGGTCTTTATATGGGGTGTTAATTAATTTAATAAGGCTTACCTTAACCCCTAACTAACGACCTAACCCCTTAATTAATTAATTGGAACCAACTAAAAATGTGTAGCAAAGTTAGGCCCTCATAGACGAGATCTTGACCAGTGGTCCATCTGTGAGTCGATGACCCCTGCCCCCTTCCTTGCTGCACTTCATCGATGCATTCAGAGAGTGGTCAAAATAAACCATTAGGCAAAATGTCTAAGTGTTGGTCGGCGAATGGCATCGACGCCCCATCGATCCACACACGTTCTGTCGCCTCCCTTCGTGGGTACACACTGCCTAGGCAGTCCTTGACCCTAAAATGCAAGGGTCCTCCTCAAGGGCCCTTGGTTAGTCTTTGGTGAGTTGTACCCGGACGTTTCGACCATGAATCAACTTAAATACATGAATCAACTAAGGCACGCTAATACCCCATTGAGCTAGTTTCCCGACGTCATGGACAATTTTGGACGTTTTGGTTTCTAGACTTCCTAAATGACTTATATTCATTCAAATGGACCTTAAAACATTGTCTAAACCTTGTGACACTTATGTTAGGCTCTAGATCACGTCTTGAATTTTTGAAGTGTTACAGATACATAAATAATGTTTATAGATATTATGTATTTCCTCCATCACATATTAGATGGACATCTTACAAATAATATTTGTCATATATTTACTTGAAGACTTACAAAATTGAGATAGAATTAAATTAAAAATAACCACTTTAACCCTATAATTAATATGATATTCAGAAGTTCAAACAATTATGAAGATGCAAGACTTTTTTCTTTTCCAAGAGGCTAATAAATATGAACAAAAAGTAAAATAGTAAAGTTGATCTATTAAAGATTTCTTAACCACCTTATAATATAGAGAGTACCCATCTAATTTGGAAATGAAAAAGTCTGGAATATATTCGAATTTTGATCAAAATTGTTGTAATAATCCATACTTTAGGCCGAATCTATTATCCATGCATTATTTAATGGTGTATTTAAAAAATATATAAGTATTTATCTAAACATGTTACTATTTATAATGATGCAATATTTATGATGTTCACGTAGATAAATATATATCTTTAAAATACATTAAATTAAATAGTTTATGGGGTAATAGGTCTTGTCTAAAATTAGAAATTATTACAATATTTTGGTTAAAGTTTGAATATTTTGAAGCCTTTTTCTATGAACGGAGAAAGTATCGAGGATATTTTAGGAAATTTTCAAGGTTAGGTTGGTCGGTTCATAAATAGATACTCCGATTTTCCATGGGCCTACATAGGACCCATCATCATCCAAATGACCGACTTGCCCTTATTCACAGTATTTGGTAATAAAATTAGGTGATTTAGAATAAGTTGAGTTAATAAATGAGCGAATTATTGATTCTTCAAAAGTTATTTTCAATGAAATATGTTAAAATACTGATCAAGATATCTTTACCCATTTAATTATTATTAATTTTTAATTATTTTATTTGTTTTTTTTTTATAATTTTTATTATCTAGTAAGACTATTTTTTTCTTTATTACAACCATATAGAACATATTAAATAAAAAAGAATCATTATACAAATTCCCCTATTTTGGGTGGTCTTTAATAATTTTGCCCTTCAAATTCGTGATCTTTAAATTTTGTCATGCTTATTGCTCATTTAATGAAAAATTGTATATCAAAATATGCTAAATTATGATCTAATTTCGCTAGGCAAAACAAATTTGCAGAGCAACAATTTTAGAGAGCTTTCTTACGACATAACTTGTATCACTAAATTTATGTCTAATGACATAATTACTTGTGCACTAAACTTATATCATATTAGTATTCGTGCTCGCGTGCTACGCGAATTTTTAAATTCAAATCACCTAATAAAATTACTATACACTTTGTTATGTATATTTTTAAAAACAATTATACAAATCAATTAACTTAATTATTTGTGCATATTACAATATTATTATTATTAATAATAATACACAATTTTATATTTATATCATTAAAATTAAAATATGTTGTTTATATTTATATAATAATTAGCAACATTTTTAGTTTTTTAAATATATTTTGTTGAAATTTTAATAAAGATAGTAGTATTAATTTTTTGTTTATTTTAGTTTGATTCAGAAAAAGCAAATACTTTATTTGTTTTTACATGTTTGGTCTACTACTGTGAATAATGTTTTAATTGAAATAATATTATATCGTTGTTAGTAATTAGTGATGTTCCAATTAAGCCATTTGTATGATACACATATCTTACTTTGATATTAAAATTAAAATACCATAAATCATACATTGGAAGAATTAAATACACAATTATTTATTTATTTTAAATTATATATAACATAAAAAGAAAAAGTAAGGCCAAACACGATTTTTTTTTTAAAAAAATATACATTCCTAAATTTTTGGCCTACAAATATTTTGTAAAAAGAAAAGGACAAAAATGCATGGAAGAAGAATCCATAAATATACTTAATTAATTATTATTTTCTGATTTTATCTTCTTTTTTTTTAATCGAAATTGAAAATATCCCTACTCTTTATAAAGATTTTTAGATTTAAAATACTTAAATTAGATTTTAGATTTTAGATTTTAAATTTTAAAAAAGACTCCATCGTTAGCCATGTATGTAAAAACAGTTGGTCAACATTTTTTTTAACTTTTATGATTTTATCTTAATCATTTTTTTTTTGAGAAATTGTATATATAATCGCAAACTAATAACCTAAAATAAATGGAGTAGCTAGGGTTTGATTTAATTGTGTTCCATAGCAAACGTTAGCCAAAGTTTGCCAGGCACCTCTCTCCCAAAAATCTCGCTCGCCACTCTCCCATTCTCGCTCGCTGCTCCCTCTGCTCGCCTCTCTCGCTTTATACACAGAAAAGTGTATAATTTCTGTTTCTGTTTTGTATAAAGCGAGAGAAAATTGTATATACACATGCAAAAACATATATCTTCGTGTTATAGACCTAATTATACAATTTACAACCATTTTACTTCAATTCAATTATAGACAAATGCAAATTTTATACAAATATTGCAGAGAAAAAGGTCAACAAATTATACAATTGTGAATTATCCAATTGCAGTGAAACACAATTTTCTCTAGCTTTATACAACAGAAGTGTATATATTGTGTTTTCTGTTTTTGTATAAAGCGAGAGCAAAAAACATATATCTTCTTGATAGACACTTATAATTATGCAATATACATTCATTTTAATTCGATGCAATTGTATGCAAAGCAAATTTTATAAAAATATTGCAGCGAAATAGGAACCGAATTATACAATTGTGCATTATATAATTGCAGTGAAATAGGATAGCGAACTATACAATTGCAGCGAAATAGGCCAGCGAATTATACAATTTAGGTCAGCGAATTATACAATTGTATATGTATAGCGAATTATACAGTTTTATGTTTGCTATGGAGCGCAATTATGCAAACTCTGCTATAACATACAAATATAAATTTTTTATTTGCTATATGTGAAAATTGCTTTTTTTTTTTATTTAAATTAAAAAGTATTTCAATCTTTTCAAATATTTTTATTTTTTTGATACAACCAAATTTCATGTTTGGTACGAAAATGAAATCGAACATATCACTTTCATTATCATGTATGTTAGTTACCTTTAAAATAATTTCATTTTTAATTTTTAATTTTTAATTTTTAATTTCATTTAGTATTATTAATTAAATATAAATTGACTTTTAAAAAACTTCATCATGCATGGAATAGTTAGTATAGCCCCATATTTATGGTTCCTTTTCTGATTTTATATTCTTGTTTTGTTTTTTTGTTTAAAATGAAAAGTATTTTTATCTTTTAAATAGATATTCAAATTTGAATATTTCATATTTTAAATCAATATTTTAAATCAATATAATAATGATTCAATTTTATGATAAATCTCAAATTAAAAAAAAAACTTACATGTAAATTCCTTATTGTGAATTCTCCTAATATTCATAAAATGATAAAAATAAAATAAAATATGATAATGATTGAATTACAAATCTTTTGAATACTGAAAGATACTTTCTCCGTCTGGAATTGCTTGTCATGTTGCGCTTATCGAAATTCAATTTGACTAATTTTCAAAGGTAAATTAGAAAATATTATTTCGATATTTTAAACAAAAAAAATTAGATATTTTAAAACTAAATAAAAAGTACTAAGAATCACAACTTTTTGCATATTAATATGATGAAAAAATACATCTTAAAATGTCAGTCAAAGTTTTTATAATTTGACTCTAAAAATAGAAATCATGACAAATAATATCCGACGAAGGGTGTAATTCATAAGTCATAAATTCTATTTAAATGAATTATTTCATTGCAAATTGCAAAGATATTGACATAAATCAGAATTACAATAAATAATAAATAACTGAATTTTCCTCTTCTGATAAATCATCTGCAATGAAATGAAGAAAAATACGAAAGAAAGTTCGTAAGACATAATTATGCTTAAATCAATTATTTTATTGCAAATTGCACTATTACATCCTGCTTTATGACTTCAACACCAACAAGCATTGAATATTTCATATTTTAAATCTATATGATAAAATTCAATTTTATAGTAAATCCCAAAATAAATAAAAAAACTTACTTGTAAATTCCTTTTTTGTGAATTTGTCTTGATATTCATAAAATAATAAAAATAAAAATAAAACATGATAATGATTATATTGAATTACGTATCTCCTTAATACGAAAGATAATTTATAAGTCATTAATTTTGCTTAAATGAATTATTTCCTTGCAAATCACAATGATAATGACATAAATCAGAATTGAATAAACAATAAATGACCGATTTTTTCTCATTTCGTAAACCATCTGCAATGAAATCTATTACATTAATGGTAGAAATTGTGAGACATTTACTTCGAAACAACACTATCCACTTTGATATAAATATAATTTAACTTTAACCTACTTGAGAATTTTAAAAATTAGAGATTACGTCGATATCAAACCATGATATTAAAACAATCAAAATATGAGATTTATTTAAAAAATAATTACCTGATTCGATGATGATCTTGGAAAAAGAAAACAAAATTTCTTCTTGAGGCAAATTTGGATAATCTATTTTGTAAACAACTTGTCGAATGAAGTTTATGGTTTTAAAGAAAACCAATATAGAAGTGGGCAACAAAAATGGGAAGTTGGATGAATGTAGACTTTATTAGGTTTATATACTTTAGTTTTTGAAAAATTGTAACTTATTTTTTGAAACCGTTTTGAATTTCTATCTTGTTTTTCAGTTAATTAATAATTAATACTAATATTTTATTAATTTCTTTTTAGAGTTTGTATATAAATGGGAATATAATACTCTTACGAAGTTTTAAAACTGGTTATTTAAATTTTATGTGTGACTTAAATATATTATTATTATTATTATTAATGTATTATTATTATTTTACCGCGTTTCACAATTAAATATATTGTTATTATTATTATTATTATTATTATTATTAATGTAATATTATTTTTTTACCATGTTTTACAATTTTTTTCTAGGTTTTCAGTTTTTAATTTTATTTTTAATATTATTTTAAATTATTATTATTATTATTATTATTATTATTATTATTATTTTATTATTTTATTATTTTTTCGACAGTTGTTTTTATTTTTTTTGAACCATTTTTTCTAGGTCTGCAACTTTTAATTTTCTTTTAGTTTTATTTTTTAATTATCTTAAAATATTGTTATTATTATTAGTCTACTATTGTTTTGACAGTTATTTTAATTTTTTTACCGTGTTTTTCAATTTTTTTCTAGGTTTGCAGTTTTTAATTTTCTTTTAGCTTTATTTTTTAACTATTTTAAATACAAATTTATTAATTTTTTAAAATATTGCATTTTTTTCTAGTAATGACACGTAGGGGATATCACCAATCCTATTATTATATATAGATATAGATTTCATAACTCGTGCCACTAAACTTCTGTTTGGGGCATAATTTATGTCAATAAACTGATGTCTTGTGGTATCATTTGTGCCACTTAACCTATGTCTGCATAACTTAGGCCTAAAAATATGATTTTTTATTTGAGAAAAAGGTCTGAAAGTATTTTAACTTTAGTCGAAGTTGATATTACGATAGTAAATTTTATAAAAGACATTTTTCTCCTATATTGTTTATTAGTATATTTTAAAATATATATATATATGCCTACGTGGACACTATATTATTTATAATAATGCAATAGTTATAATGTCTAAGTAAATACATATATACTTGTAAAATACACTATTAAGTAATGCAACCGATGAAAAGGTTCTTCAAAAAAATTTAATATCGTAACAACAGTTTAAATCAAAATCTAAATATATTTCAGATTTTTTTTCCTTTTTATTTTGATGTCACTAAACTTACCAGAAAATCACAGAGAAAAGACCAAAAAACTAGTTCAAGAATTAGTAGAAGATCATGGGAAAAGACTAAAAACTAGCCCAACTCTCAAGGAACCTGAAATCTACTAGCAACGTTAAAGATACATGGCTGATATACAAGCAAAATTTACACGTTTGGTTTAATGTTCACTAATAAACACCCCCCAAAACTTAGAAGTCAAAAGATGATTAATTATACACATCAAATCAGATACTAGTGCTATAGGATTTGCACATGGAAAATGATTAATATTTCTTGGTTAATTGCATTTGGTCATGTGACTAGCATTAATATTGAATTCATATTGACTTATTGTATCACTTGTTTTCAAATTGGAGACGGTAAATTAGTAGAGATCTTGGGTTCTGAAAATAGATTATATATGTAAAAAAAAATGGTAGGAAATGTTTTCCTCTTAGGATATATATATATATATATACTCTTAAACTATTATAAATAGCATGTAGATATCTTTCGTTATACTTCTGCGACATTAATATTTATGTTGTCGAAAAACTAGAACATATATATACTTTATACTTACAGATATGCATATGTAATAATTTTATTTATCGACCCGATATTTATTAAGTATCAAATCTATGAATAAGATTGCGTTATATTTCCCTATTTAGTTTTTCATTAAAATGAGTGACATATATACTCTAACTTTTAGATGACAGAAATATTAATATTTTAAAAGTATGATAAAAATGTCTATATACCTCTTTTACAGTAGTTTGAAATATCATATCAGAATAAATAACAAAAATAAATGGCGAGGTCAAGGATTCAGAGCCACGCGAAACCATTAAACAAGACCGCAATTAATTAGGTTGGCAAGTCAACTTGGCATCAAGAATAACAATCGGAAAGTTCATTATCTTAATTTATGGACTTAAAATGATACAATTGCATTTATACACGTTTCTCAAGAACATACGAATTGAGATGCTTAAAAATATCTTAATATTGTAAAGAAAGCTCATAATATAATATAATAAGAATAAGAAGGCAAGAAATATAGATGGAAGAGGGAATTTTTCTTATTTGAGTGTGCCTTACAAATGGTGAGTGATATTTCTATTTCTAGTATTGAGATATCACTCCCAAAAGTCATCTAATTAATAGATTCGTAGTTATCTTGGAAATTCTTATCATGTTGGAAACAATAATACATGAATCAATTTGTTTGGATAGATCTAATGGATAATCGACATGCATAATACAATGGATTTATAACACTCTCCCTTGGATATCCATAGATAACGTGTCTCGTTAAACCTTATTAGGAAAAAAAACAATGGGAAAAAGCCTAGAGAAAATAAAAGAGTACACACATCTCATAATACACTTTGAATGTTGTTCGTTAAAAACCTTACCAGGAAAATCCAACTTGGGACAAAACCATAGTTAAGAAAAAGAGTACAACACATATTTCACTCCCCTGATGAAAGCTTCGCTTGATATCTCGGAGACGGCACATTCCAATCTTGTATCTCAACTTCTCAAACGTTGATGTTGGCAATGCCTTAGTGAATAAATTAACAAGATTATCACTTGAACGGATTTGTTGAATATCTATCTCACCATTTTGTTGAAGATCCTGCGTGAAAAAGAACTCTAGTGAAATATGCTTTGTCCGGTCTTCTTTGATATATCCTCCTTTCAATTGAGCTACACATGCAACAATATCTTCCTACATTGTGGTTGGTATATTTTTTTCAAAGAAAAATCACACATTTCCTGAATATGGTGGGTCATTGATCTCAACCAGATGCACTCTCGACTTGCTTCATGGATGACTACTATTTCCGTATGATTTGAAGAAGTGGCTATCAACGTTTGCTTTATTGATCGCCAAGATATTGTCGTGTCTCCACATGTAAACAAATAGCCTATTTGTGATCGAGCTTTATGCGGATCAGATAAATACACTGCTTTTGCATAACCAATCATTTCTGACTTGGATTTATTCGAATAGAATAAACCCATGTTCATGATCCCCTGAAGATATCGAAGTATGTGTTTAACACCATTTCAGTGTCTTTTTATTGGGGAGAAACTGAACTTTTCCAGTAGACTTACTGCAAAACAGACATCTTGTCGAATATTGTTAGTAAGGTACATTAGTGCCCCGATTGCACTAAGGAAAGGAGTTTCATCACCAAGAAACTCTCCGTCCTTCTCTTGAGGTCAAAATAGATCTGTATTGATGTCAAGCAATCTTACTAATGGATGTGAGTTATCCATGTAAAATCGCCTTAATATCTTTTCTACGTTCATTGATTGATTAACAAATATTCAATTTGACAAATTCTCATTATGTAGGTCAAGACAAAATTTTGTCTTCCCGAGATCTTTCATTTCAATTTCTCTTTTCGGACACTCAACAACTTCTAAAAGTGTTTTACGAGTGAAAATGATGTTCAAATCATCAACATACACGACTATTATAAGAAATTCAGACTCTTACCATTTAATGAAAATGCAGGGACAAATCGAGTCATTTTTGTACCCTTTTATAAACAAATATTCACTCAAACGATTGTAGCACATCCTCTCTGAGTGTTTCAATCCATACAATGATTTCTGAAAGTTTATTGAACAAGTCTCTCTTGAATCTTTGTATGATTTAGGAACTTTGAATGCTTTAGGAATTTTCATGAAAATATCGTGGTCCAATGAGCCATATAAATAGGTTGTGATAACGTTCATTAGACATATTTCAAGCTTTTCATGAATTGTCAGATTTATGAGATATCTGAAGGTGATTACATCTACCACAGGAGAATATGGCTCCATGTAATCAATGTCAGGTCTTTGAGAAAAATCTTGAGCAACAATTCGAGCTTTATATATCACGACTTCACCTTTCTCATTTCTTTTTAGTACAAAAACTCAATTTGTACCCCACCTACTTGATACCTTCAGGTGTTTGGATTATTGGTCCGAAAACTTCACGTGTTTCTAGTAAAATCGATTATGCTTGAATCGTATCCTTCCATTTTGACCAATCATTTCTCGGTCTACATTCATGAGCAAATTTTGGTTCAAAATATTCATGTTCTTGCATTATGCCAATAGCAACATTATAGGCAAATATTTTGTCAATCACAATATTATTTCGGTTCCACATCTTTCTCGTCGAGACATAATTCATTGAAATTTCATTGTTTTCAGAAGTTTGAACCTCCTCGAATATAACATCATGTGTTATGAATTGGGTCTCATCTTGAGAAATTTCTTTCAACCCATGATCATCTTGATCATTTATTCCTTTTCTCTTTTGAGGATTTTTATGCTTGGAACCAATTGGTCTACCACACTTCAAATGTGGTCTTGACTCATTTTCCTTAACAATTTATTCCGTCGGGACATCAACTCGAACTGGAGCATTAGCAGCTAGAATATGCAATTTAGTAATTCTTGAAAGATTAGTAAATGCATCTGGCAACTGATTCGCAATGTTTTGCAAATAAATTATTTTTTGAACTTCTTGCTCACATTGATTTGTTTGAGGATCCAGATGAAATTGAGATGATTAATTTCAATCCATCTCTTCTCCCAACTGCTTATGTTCTCCTCCTAATGTTGGGTATACTAATTCATCAAAATGACAATCAACAAATTTTGTCTTAAGTAAATTCCAGTCATAGGCTCCAAATATTTCATGATAGAAGGAGATTCATACCCAGTATATATCTCTAACCTTCTTTGAGGCCCCATATTTGTGTGTTATGGTGGAGCAATCAAAACATATACCACACATCAAAAAATTCTAAGATGGAAAATGTTTGGCTCTTGACCAAAAGCCAATTGTAATGGGGAGAGTTCATGATAATAGGTCGGTCTTATATGCACAAGTGTTGTTGCATGAAAAATAGCATGCCCTCACATAGACACAAACAACTTTTTTCTCATTAGCAATGGTTTAGCTATCAATTGTAGACGTTTAATCAATGATTCTACTAGACCATTTTGAGTGTGAACATGCGCAATTGGATGTTTAACTGTTATACTAGTTGACATAGAATAATCATTAAATGCCTCAAATGTAAACTCACCAGCATTATCTAGACAGATTGTCTTTATTGTATAGTCTGGAAATTGTGCTTTTAATCTTATTATTTGAGCCAACAATCTCGCAAAAGTCATGTTGCGGGTTGATAATAAGCACACATGTGACCATCTTGTAGAAACATTTATCAAGACTATATTATATTTAAAGGGTTCACATGCAGTTTGAATGGGTCCACATATATCACCCTGTATAAGTTTCAGAAAAGCAAAGGATTCAATTTTAAACTTAACTGTTGACGGTTTAATGATCAACTTTCCTTGAGAACAAGCAGTTAAAGAGAATTCATTTGATTGAAAGATATTTGGGCTCTTTAAGGTGTGCCCATGTGAATTCTCAATGATTTTGTGCATGATATTAAATCCGGGATGACCCAATCGGTCATGCTAAATGAAAAAATCATTAAAATTAGTAAACCTTTTGTTTACCACGTCATGTGATTTAACTGTAATTATACTTGTATAGTACAACCCAGAAGAAAGTGCAGGTAATTTTTCATGCACAATTATCTTCTCTACATTAATTGTAGTGATGTAAAGGTATTCAACCTTTCCTTCATTAGCCGTCTCAACATGATATCTATTTCGGAGAATAACTATGAAAACTTACTACAATATAATGCATTATCAATGGTCAATATTGTCCCTCTAGGTAGTAATAAGGTCGCCCTTCCAGAAACCTCAATTAATTTTGTAGTGCCTGATATTGTATTGACATATGTTATTTTCACATCAAAATTAGAAAAGTATTTCTTTTCTTTTAATACACATATGCGTTATAGCACTACCAAGAAGGCACATATCTCCATTATTCATCTTGAATCCAACTGAAAACTGGGATTGCTATTAATTTTAATTAAAATAAAAATACATAAAAAGAAGTACGAAACAAAACTAATAACGGAAATTTAAATACTTCAGCATGAAAAATGTGATAATTAAAAACACACAAGTAAAGTATTAAGTAAAATATTAACAGACTTCATTCCCCAGCTAAAAGATCAACCATCAATTTCGATCTCCAAAAAATTCATCAACTTTCATATGAGTAATGTTACCAAGGACATCAAAAATATCATCCTTTAAAGCCAAATTTGCTTCAACATCCTTATCATATTTTTGAGATGTTCTCGGCTTATCATCATCTTTAAAAGTCATATGTGACTCAGCTCGAGTATTAGAAGAGGAAGCACCATTTTTATTTCCTTTTCTTTTAAAGGAATTTTGGTAGAGCCTAAAAAAATGTTCATGTGTGTGATATTCATTCTTCCAATGGTCTTTCATGCCACAATGATGACAATTACTTTTTGAGGGATTATTTTGAGAACTCATGTTGTTATCCTTTTTATTATGACAATCACCTCGATGATTGATGTATTGCCTCTTATCTTTGTTACGTTCCCGTGCATTATTATAGCCCCGATGATCATCTCTTTTACTTTAGATTCATCACATTGTTTCCATCATATTTTCTTTCGGTAAGAGAGCAGCTTCAGAGGGACGAACTTCATGACTTTTCATTAAAAGATCATTATGTTGCTTAGACACCTGAACGCATGAGATCAATTCAAAGTATTTCTGAAAATCCTTTTCACGATATTGCTACTGCAATATCACATTTGAGGGACATGTTCTCATCTTTTATAGTCCCTCCACTTAATTTCAATTGGGAGGTTATCCTGAATACGACAGAGTTATATTCAATTGTGGTCTTAAAATCTTGAAACTGTAAGTGCATCCACTCATAACGAGCTCTTGAAAACATTGTTGCCTTTAGGTGGTCATATCTCCCCCTTAAATCATTCCACAATTCAAGTGGATCTTTTACCGTCAGATATTCAATCTTCATGCCTTCATCAAGATGATGACTAATGAAAATCATAGTATTCGCCTTATCTTGTCTCGATGCTTCATTTCTCTTAGTAATTGTGGCATCAAGACCTTTAGCAGTTTAGTGAATCTTAACATCGAGTACCCATGAAATATAATTCTTTCCAAAAATATCTAATGTCACCAACTCAAGTTTGGATAAATTTGACATAATAAGATTATGAGTGAATATGTGTATTAAATAAGAATATTTATATAATACCTTTGCAAGTAGAAACTTCGTCCTGATAAAGTTTTATAATGAAAACTCATAATTTAATATATTAATAATAAGAAGAAGACAAGAAATATAAGATGGAAGAGACAAGTTTTCTTATTCAAGTGTTTCTTCCAAATAGTGAGTGATATCTCTATTTATAGTGTTGAGATATCTCTCCCAAAAGTCATCTAATTAATAGATACATAGTTATCTTGGAAGTTCTTATCATGTTGAATCAATAATACATGAATCCAATTTGTTTGTATAGATCTAATGGATAATCCACATGTATAATACAATGAATTTATAACACTTAAAAATGTTATTTATTTATAGTAATAGTTCTATCAAATTAGTTATGTTTTTTTGGTATTAATAAATCATTCAAGTTAAAATAGTATATTTATCTAATTATTATAGTTAAAGAAGTTAACTACTTGCATAAATCACCATGAGATTAAATTTTGGTTTAAGTTTTCTTCTTTGTGGTTATGCTTGCCTTTTTATTTTGATTATTTTTTATCATAATATATTTTTACCTAATTATTATTAATATAAGCAAATAAATTTAATTATGAGTGAGGACATTCGGAATAAGGTGGAAGTAACCTCTGAGCTGCACAAGTTAAGGGAAACAAGACTGAAATGATTTAGACATTTGAAGAATAGATGAGAAATGCCCTAGTAAGAAGATGCAAGAGGTTGGATATATTAGGTACAAAGAGATATAGGGCTAGACTGAAAAAGTATTGGGAGAAGTGATTAACATGACATGACGAATCTCCATATTATCGAGGACACGACCATGATAAGAGGGTGTAGGGGTTCTCTATTAGAATAGAAGGTTAACATGTATGAAGTGTGATGTACCATGATTTCTCGGTACTTTCAATATTTTTTCCTTAAGTTTAGTGTGTGTCTAAGGACTTTTTGTATTAGTTTTAATGTATTTTTCTCTTTGTTTGAAGGAAATCTGTCCAGCCTGAAAACATGGATAAATTATGCTAAAATTGAAAGAGTGACGACCTACGGAGCCATCGACGGTCCTTCGACCCCTCGACGGTCCGTAAGTGGCCACCGTCGTATGAAGGAAATGCCGCAGAAAGAAGATGGGTGAATTCTAACTAAGTGTGGAGCTACAGAGTCTCTCAACAATCCGTCACCTCTACGATGGACCATCCTGCACATCCGTCATCTTAACAGAAAGTAGCTTTAGTACCCGACTTGAAAAGATTCGAAGTGTGGAGAAACGGAAGCCATCGACGAACCGTCGTGCTCTCAACGGATCGTCATCCTTGTCCATCAGTAGTAACAGTGAGTTGGAGAAGAAAGTAGCTGGAAAAAAAAAAGCTAAGTGTGGAACAATGGGAGCCTCGATGGTCCGTCGATCCGATCGTCGACTCAGACATGTTTTTTTAGAAGATTTTCCTTAAATAGATTACCTTTGTATGTTAGGAATTCTTTATTATAAATACTGGTAAAAACCTTGTTTTTGGGGTTAGACTCGCGGTATTTTTAAGATTTTATTGTTCTAGTTGTGAACTTGTGATTTTGGGAAATTATTCTATTTTCCGGAAATCGTTTATTGCAAACTTATTGATTAATTCAAGTAATTTTCTGGGTTTTCTTCAATCTCATCAAATCAAGTGCATGAATTCTTATCAAACTAATATGAATTGTGTGATTATTAACATGGGTAACTAAATCCATGATAGGGTTGTGGGAACCATTGGTAATTAACAAGGTAAAAACTAGCTAAAATAACATTTCTAGAATAGTGTCTTGCGTGTATTAATAATTCTTTTCATTAGAAGTCTTTTTAACGAGTGCACGCATTAGAACTCGTCTTTTTGATACTTGTCGGACCAAGGAGGTAGATAATAAGAAAAGAATTATCAACATAGATTTAGTATACACTATCTAATAGGCTAGTATCGATTGGTGCGAAGTAACAACTAAGTCAAACATCGATTATGATGCTTAATATGAGGTAAAGGTAAGGTTTATTAAAGCATACCCACGTAGCTGGACTAGGGTGCGGAGTGAAATTCCCTAGTTGCCGGACCAAGGAACTAGAGATACATAACTTACCACTTTGCATGCAAGATACTAGGAAAGAATTGTTATAGCTAGAATAACCGCGTTATGAACCTGTGGGGAACACTTCAGTCCTAGTTACTTTCATTACTTGATAAAAATCAAATATTTCAACTTGTCACTTGTTTACTTAGACATAACTAATTACATTCGTTACTTAAAACCCCTTTTTTGTTACTTGTTTTTGGAAAGGACTTGGCTAAACAAAAGTAAAAGTCAGTTAAAGTTAAGTCTAAATCATTTTCCTCGTGGGATCAACCACAACCTCATGGTTGGGTTATTTACTTGATACGACCGCTTATAATTCTTTTCGAGAAGTAAATTTGAGCGTATTAAATTTTGGCGCCGCTGCCAGGGAAAGTGGTTTTTAGATTAACTTTAAGCTTATTACCAAGTTTAGTCAACATTTTCCTGATTTTACTTTTTCTTTCCATGTATGACAAGTATGCGGAGTAGAGGAGAACCCATACTATCACCGACCCCAAACTAGATTGTACACTGTGCAGAATGAACCAAAATTTGGGCATTCTGGATGATGATCACAACCCGGAACTTCCACCATCGATTGATTCTCATGATTAATTATTATTTGAAAATCGTGGGGAAGGTAAATTACGGAGGCAACCTCCCGCACCACGCCCTTAAGAGTATTATAGGGGATATGATAATATTACTGACTCTGACGGGCCACTTGTCTTGCCTCCCCTACCATACGACCATACATTCGTGGTAATTAGTAGTCTGATGCAAATGTTCATTACTAGAGGTTTGTTTTCGGAGCTACCTTCTGAGGATCCACATGCTCACATTGCCAAGGTAAGGTCGGTGTGTAAAAGTTATGTAGGGAGTCCTGATTTGAATATGGACGTAATTGGGTTGAGAGTGTTTCCTCTCTCATTGACGGGAGAGGCCGCTATATGGTTTACCAAACTCTCCTATAAATCAATCTACACTTGGAATCAATTGAGGGATGTGTTCTTAGCACGTTACTTCCCAGTGTCTAAGAAGCTAAACCACACAGATAGGGTGAACAACTTTGTTGCACTACCGGGAGATCAATCAGTAGTTCTTGGGATAGGTTCACTTCGTTCTTAAGAAGTGTCCCCAATCACCACATATATGATGAGTCACTGAAAGAGTACTTTTATCGGGGACAAAATGATAATAATAAAGCAGTACTGGATACAATAACAGGTGGTTCTTATGGGGAATGTCCTTATGCTGAGATTGCTGACAAGTTGGAGAAAATCTCTTGAAATAATATCTTGGAGCACTAGGAAGTGGATACTGAGAGAAACACTTTTGCAATGCAATGTGCACACAACCCAGCCACAGATGAGATTCGTGAAGAAATGACTCAAATGAGAACTGAGCTTGGGTTGGTATTGAAACTCGTCATTGGGCTGCAGAAAAGGTAAATGCGGTGAACTACTTGTGTAAACCACCACTGCCGATTGATGAGTATTACTATAAGGAGGACTCTTATGTGGTAAATGAACAGACATGGGGTTTCCGACAAAATTCTCAAGGCTCCAATCAAGAGAATTGGCGCCAAGGTCAAGGAAATCAAGGTCGGGACTATGGTAATTACAATCGAGAGATTCTTATGTTCGAGATGGAAATTACAACCGCGACAACAACTTCAACCGGGGTAACTATGGTAATAGAAATGATAGGAGTGGGCCATATTTTCCACCTCAAAATCGTGAAGTTGCTCCTAGGGATGGTGGAGGTAGTATGGCGCGAGTTGAGGATAGGTTGCAGAAAATGATGAGGAGGTTTGATGCTAGTGATGAGCACACTAAAGAGTTTATGAGTGACTTAGCGAGTGTTGGGCAAAAAGTTGATACACATGCAATCTCGATCAATCATCTTGAGTCGCAAATGGCCCAATTGTCTTTCACTATGAACCCACGCCAACAGGGCACTCTTCCTAGCAATACTGTACAAAATCTGAAAAATGATGGACATTGTAGTCACAACTCGAGGTGGTAAGCAAACCATTGATCCACCGATGCCGTCTAGTGTAGAAAATATGATAAGAGGCGATGATGAGGTAGTGGAGGTTAGTGGTGAGTTAGAACACAAAATGGGGAAAGAAGCTGAGGTACCCCAAAAGGTGACCCCCATACCTAGACCACCACCTCCATTCCCACAAAGGTTAGTGAAAAAGACTGTGGATGATAAATACCGGCATTTTATCACTATGCTCAAACATCTTTCCACCAATGTCCCTTTGATAAAAGCTCTTGAACAAATACCCGGTTATGCCAAGTCATGAAAGACATGGTCACTAAGAAAATATCGGTCAGTTTTGAGGATGATGATAGAATGCAACATTGTAGTGCTATTTCGATAAGGTCTCTAATGCAAAAGAAAGAAGATCCGGGTGCCTTCACTATTCCATGTACAATCGTGTTATTACACTTTCCGAAAGCATATGTAATCTTGGGGCAAGCATAAATCTCATGACTCTTTCTATTTAAAAGAAATTGGGTTTGGGTGATACTGATGGCCAATCGAACGGTGAAAAGGCCTATTGGGATACTCCATGATGTGTTAGTAAATATGGAGTCATTCATATTTTTGGTCGATTTTGTTATTCTGGATTGTGAGGTTGATTTTGAGGTGCCTATTATTCTTGGGAAGTCAATCCTTGCTACAGGTAGAGCCTCGGTTGATATAAAAAAAATGAACAATGAAGAACGGACTTTCAACATTAGTAGGTCCATGAGGAAGAGTAGTGAGATCCAATTGGTATTTGCCATATCTTACAAGGTTGAAAATTCATTTGAGGTACAAATAGAAGAGCGTCTGGGTGTAGAAGCACTAGCGACAATGCTCATGAATTTTGATAGTGATTGCATTGAAGAGCATGGGTCATTGATCACGGCACTTGATCGAGGTGATTTTCAATTTAAACCAAAGAAGTTGGAGATATATATGAAGCATCGTGAGTATCCACCCGCGGAACCATCTATAGAGGAGGCTCTACCACCTCATCTGAGGTATGTATTCTTGGGAAAAGGTGACACTTTGCCGGTAATTATTGCGTCAGATTTGAATGTGCATCAAGTTGAGAGTTTGGTGGAGGTGTTAAAAAGGTTCAGAAGAGCTATTGGGTGGACTATTGCGGACATTATTGAGATCCTTCCCGGGATTCGTTCACATAAAATCAAACTCATGCCCGATCATAAGCCAAGTATTGAGCACCAGAGACGTTTAAATCCACCTATGCAAAAGGCAGTGAAGAATAAAATCATTAAGTGGTTAGATGCTGATTGATATATCCAATCGCCAATAGTAGTTGGGTATGCCATGTTCTGTGTGTACCTAAGAAAGGGGGAATGACTGTGATCCACAATGAGAAAAATGAGCTTATTCCTATGAGGCTGGTGACTGGATGGAGGGTATGTATGGATTACCAAAAATTATATGCATGGGCCGAGAAGGACCATTTTCCTATGTCCTCTATGGATCAAATGTAGGATATACTTGCAGGAAAGGGGTAGTACTATTTTCTTGATGGCTATTCGGGTTATAATCAGATTTCTATTGCACTAGAAGATCAAGAGAAAACCATCTTTACTTGTCCTTATAGGACCTTCGCGTTCAAGAAAATGTCGTTTGGGTTATGTAATGCACCACCCACATTTCAGAGATGTATGATGTCAATATTCGCCGATATGGTGGACACTATTAAGGTGTTTATGAATGATTTTTTAGTGGTTGGTGTCTCTTTTAAGCAGTGTTTGAGTCATTTGTCCGAGGTTCTTAAGAGGTGTGAAGATTGAAACCTTGTGCTAAATTAGGAAAAATGTCACTTAATGGTGAAAGAAGGTACTGTATTGGGTCATCGCATTTTAGAGAAGGTTATAGAGGTTGATTGAGCCAAAGTTGAGGTGATAGCGAGAATTCCTCCACCTATCTCTGTAAAAGGTGTGATAAGTTTTCTTGGGCATGTAGGCTTTTACCAGAGGTTCATCAAGGACTTTTCAAAGATTGCACATCCTTTATGCAAGTTGATTGAGAAAGAGTGTAAGTTTTATTTTGATGAATACTGTCTTAAGGCATTTGGTGAGTCTGCACCTATTATCATTTCTCCAGATTGGAGTAAGCCATTTGAGGAGATGTGTGATGAGAGTGGGGTTGCTCTTGGTGTGGTATTGGGACAAAGAAGGGACAAAATCCTTCATCCCATTTACTATGCTAGTAAAGCCATTAATGAAGCCCAAAAGAACTACACCATGACTGAACAAGAGCTCCTTGCAGTAGTCTTTGTTTTCGAGAAATTTCGCTCTTATTTGCTTGGCACGAGGGTTATAGTGTATACTGATCATTTTGCTTTGAGATATTTGATATCAAAGAAGGATGTGAAACCAAGGTTGATTCGTTGGGTATTACTATTGCAAGAATTTTACTTTGAGGTGAAAGATAGAAAAGGGATCGAAAATTAAGTTGTTGATCACTTGTCCCGATTAGAAGATGAAGCAATGAGGGAGTTAGGTGAAAAGGCTTAAATTGATGATACTTTTCCTAATGAGCATGTACTGGCTGCCTCCCGAGACTTGATTCCATAGTTTGCAGATTTTGCAAATTATCTAGCTAGTGATATCGTCCCACTGGAAGTTGAGATGTTGAGTGGTCCGAAGTGGCCTCGATGATCCGTCGGTCCGGTCGTCGACTCAGATGCATTTTTTGGGAAGATTTTCCTTAAATAGATTTCCTTTTTATGTTAGGACTTTTTAATTATAAATACTAGTAAAAACCTCATTTTTGTGTTAGGCTCTTGGGTATTTTTCATATTTTATTGTTCTAGTTGTGAACTTGTGATTTTGGGAAATTATTCTATTTTTTCGGAAATCATTTATTGCAAGCTTATTGATAAATTCAAGTAATTTTATAGGTTTTCTTCAATCTCATCAAATTAAGTGCATGAGTTCTTATCAAACTAATATGAATTGTATGATTATTAACATGGGTAACTAAATCCATGCTAGGGATGTGGGAACCATGGGTAATTAACAAGGTAAAAACTAGCTAAAATAACAATTCTAGAATAGTGTCTTGCATGTATTGATAATTCTTTCACTTAGAAGTCTTTTTAATGAGTGCACACGTTAGAACTCGTCTTGTTGTTACTTGCCGGACCAAGGAGGTAGATAATAAGAAGAGAATAATAAACATAGATTTAGTATACACTATCTAATAGGCTAGTATCGAGTGCAAAGTAACAAATAAGCCAAACATCGATTATGATGCTTAATATGAGGTAAAGGTAAGGTTTAGTATAGCATAAACACTTAGCCGGACTAAGGTGCGGAATGAAATTTTGTAGTTGTCGGAACAAGGAATTAGGGATACATAACTTACCACTTTGCATGTAAGATACTATGAAAGGATTGTTATAGCTAGAATTAGCACGTTATGAACCTATTGAGAACACTTATGACCTAGTTACTTTGATAACTTGATAAAAATCAAATATTTGAACTTGTCACTTGTTTACTTAGACATAACTAATTACATTCGTTACTTAAAACCCTCTTCTTGTTACTTGTTTTGGGAAAGGACTTGACTAAATAGAAGTAATAATAGGTTAAAGTTAAGTATAAATCCTTTTCCTCGTGGGATCGATCCCAACCTCGTAGTTGGGTTCTTTACTTGATACGTCCGCTTATACTTTTTTTCGAGAAGTAAATTTGAGCGTATGAAAATGTTGTTTTGATTTCGAGGGGTTTAGTCGTATTCTATAGTGTCTTTCTTTTGATTTCACGCTCAATTTTTTGGATTGTCTTTAGTTATATCATTACGATTGTTGTTAGTGTTTCTTTATTAGTTATTTTGTCTCCCCACCACCGTTTTTTTTTCATACCTTTTTTGATATGTCATACTCGAGCCAAGAGTTCTCTGGAAACAATCACTTTACCTTCACATGATAGAAATATAGTATGCGTATATTAGTACAACAAAAAATTATTTTTAGAGGCATTAAATATAGACATTAATAAAGAGTGCTAAAGTCTTTACCGATATTAATTGTCATTAGTGTTTTAAAATTTTATTTATAGTTTTTTAAGACTTGTTTAGAGTCGCCACTTAATTTTTGAGAAAAATTAAGAAAACTATTTTTCCATATGACTAAAACAGGAAATCAAATTGAAAGAGTTTTTAAGGGTTAGAGGTTCCTATTAAAGTCTTAGGAAGGTTTTGAAAGCACCTAAGACACCCGCTAATGCGATTATCCGGCAACTAAAAGTGTTTGGCTTAAAATAACTTTAACTAAATTTGAATTTATTTAGAATTCTGTAGAAGATGAAAAAATCAACCTATTATCTAAGTGATGTTGTTTAACTTGAAAAATTTATTTATTATTATTTTTTAATGTCTATTTAAAGTTTATTGATTTAAGCGGATAAGACATAACAACTTTTCTCGGGAATTTGAATGTTTCAACCCTAAGACTAACGACAAATATTTGAAAAATAATATTCACAGTAGAGTAAAGAGAGAGGGAGAGAGTTGGGACCATGAGTGGTTTTTGTCTACCTAGGCCTGTGCTTGGACCCATTTTGTTTTGGGCCTTAGGCCCACTTCGATCGTACCTGTCGTAACTAACAAGAAATATTTTTTCTTTTGGACCTAAGGCCCAATTGTTTCATCTGTCCTAAGAACTTGAAAAATTTACAATAAATTAAATTTACAAGTCTTAGGCCTAGAATACAGAATATAACTTAAAAGGATAAAATAAAATTAAAAAAATAAAATTAATAAAAAAAAAAGAAGTGGGCTTTGGCCCAATCTTGTGGATTTCTTCAACCTGCTTCCGTCACAACCGAAGTCTAGACCCCATAGAGAGCGGCGTCGTTGACCAATCAAAGGTCGCAGATGAGCCTACCTACGTCATCGATACTTCATCTAGGTTAATTTTAGCAGAAAAATTAAATTTTTTGTTACTTAACATTCATATAAGACATTGTACTTAAAATCATAAACGTTCACAGTCAACCATCTAATATTAAGATTATCAAATGAAAGAAATAGTTGCATACTGCATTAAGTGTATACTTTCCAGAATGGCACCAATACA
The DNA here is from genome assembly GCA_032847665.1 of Solanum chilense. Classification (NCBI taxonomy): domain Eukaryota; kingdom Viridiplantae; phylum Streptophyta; class Magnoliopsida; order Solanales; family Solanaceae; genus Solanum; species Solanum chilense. The sequence goes on from CM064965.1 coordinate 10,370,609, forward strand.
AATATCTTAAATAAGATGAGAAAGAAACGCTAGTGGAACATAATCCACTAACTCAAATCTATATCTAAGCTAGAATATAATGGGTAAGCGTCCTCGAAAGCATGAGGGCCTACAAAATCCGGATGAATGCTCCACGTCCGAATTGCTTTAGCGTCAACCTGTACGCTCTAACATCCACCTATGTATGCACCTAAAAATGTATACTAGTATGGGATGAGTACACACTTGTACTAAGTATGGGTATATGCAAACACACACCAAGGACATGGATGATTAAGAAAAGCTCTTTCCTATCGATATGAATTATGAAAAGTCAAGTCAGTGGACTTGCCAATTTCGGATTAGGAAAGTCAGTGGACTTGCAAAATTTGGATTAGGAAAGTCAGTGGACCTTCCAAATTTGGATTAGGAAAGTCAGTGAACTTGCCAAATTTGAATTAGGAAAGTCATGCCATGAGAGTAACATGCATCATTATACTTATCATTTTACAAGCAGCGCATAACATATTGCACATATTATATCACAGAGTTAATATTATTCTTTCATATGCCATGATACCTTGGTATCATGGACTTGACATTGGGACTTCCCAAAATGAGGGCTCAACATATAGGACCTCAACTAGGGAGCCTTCTTTAACAAACACAGAGTCTGCTTCTTCATTCATACGTACTTCGTTTTCATTATTTCATATACTAGTGCAGCCACCACACGTACCTAGGATGTAGTTTAAGACTCTCATAGGGTTCGTTGTGCAATGACCAAGAATAACCTAGAGTTATTAATTAAGTCTAGCTCAACTCTTGATTATCCTATCCTAACACCTTTGGTGTCATTCATTTCATTATGTGCATTCGTTGAGGCCGGCCTCATTCTTTCTTTGGAAACTTTAACCTTAACCGACATAGATCATGTGAGCATCAAGAAATCTAGTGTGTAATCCCCACACAGAAAAGAGGTGGAATCACCGGCTAAAGTAAATTAAAATATGCTAGCGTATATAGAAAATTTAACCCTGCTAGATCCCTATATTGGTAGTATAGGTTCAAAGACTAAGAGATATAAGGAGACCAGTACCCAGCATTGCCGGACAGTCTCATCTTATGAGAGTTACATGAACCTCCGCCCTTCCCAAAGGAAGGCATCACCGCTCATAGCTAGCCTATCGGTGCTCAGTATAAAGTTCCATTACATTCAACTCATACATCATGGAAGCTGGCTTTTAGTATGCGAACATCATAGCTCATTAGATGATTTATCATCTCATAATTAGTATTAAGTATGAATTAAATTCAATACTTCCATTAGAGTGTTAATAGATAATGGTCTTTTCATTAGCTTTACACTCTCATAGGTGAGTACGTTTTGGTAACATTTACTTAGGCTCATTTGAGATTGCTCTCATCTTTCACATTAGTCTCTTATCATATTGTCACCTCATTCATTAACCTTAACACATTTGCTTTTCATAATTACTCGTCGCTTCAAGTGAATATTCATTTCATCATATGCTAATGCACTTGGCCATTTAGTGTATTTCACACTCTTACTTAACCCTTCAAGGATTACATCATTTTATAACATACATCTTAGGCTCACCTACTTTTAAACGTATGCTAGACTTATGGGTCCACATATACAAGTCATGAGGCTTCATTCATAGTTTGTCTAAGTGATTCATGTTTACCTAAGATTATGTGGTACAAGACTTATGAATCTTGTAGATATGCCAAGATATTGATTCTGATCTTTAGAGGCAGCATTCATTAAATATTTATTTACGTCTGACTTATGTGTCAATACGGAATTGGGCAAGGGAACCCGATTTAGAATCCCTTAGACAACAATTAATCTTATTTTAAACTTGATAATTGCATTTTTCAGATTTTGGGGACCCTAGTTCGATCCTCATCAACCCCATAATATTTCCTTTCTTTTTATCCTCTCCTTTTTCGTTTAAGTCAAGGAGGTTGTGGGTTCAATCCTCCACAAACTCATTATTTTTCTTTTAATTTATCTCTTAAGTTTCTCACCTATCAAAAGGATTGTGAGTTCAATCCCCACTCTCTACATTTATTTTCTCCTTTATTTTTCTCATAACTCTCTCATTCATTCAAGAGGTTGTGGGTTCAATCCCCACTCACAACATCTATTTTTCCTTGCATTTTTCTCACGAATTTTTTATGAAATTTTCATTTAGTAAGGTCATGGGTTCAATTACCAATGATATCACATTTAAAAAAAAAATTAAACGAAGCTCATTTTTTTAAAGGTTGGCCGATACTACAATTTCCAGTAGTCTGAAAATTTAGTATCTTCCAATCCATTTTTGTCTTAATCTTTTGTTGATTTTTTTGTAGCTTTCATGTAATGATGTCTTGGTTTCAATCCTTAGTGATTTGACTTATTTTACATTCATTTTTTATTGCATTTTTTACCACTTTGTTTGGCCGAACCAACCTATCAAATGCTGGAAATTTATTCACTATTTCCAACTTCTTTTTATCATCATTCATACGTTAATTTTTAAGGCATTTCGTGGATCATTTGGTGTATCTTAAAGTGTAATCTTTTTATGATTATATTCAGCCAAGAATTACCATTACATCGAGCAACAATACACAATTTTTACACCTCCTGATTTACACAAACATTCGCACATAAAATTCAATCATAAAAATATATCATTTTTCACATACTTTAGGTTGACATAAGTTAACATGCTTAAAATTCTAAACACATAATCATGAACACATTATAACGAAAATCACACTTCATACTTAAACTACCAACAAACACACCAACAACATGATCTCTAACCTATTTTACATTGAGATCAAAGGGATACTAGGGACAAAGAGTTCGACAAGAACGAGAACAACCTAGTTTCAAGATTCGTTGAATTCATGGGAAAAAAATTCTCTTAGAGGAATGAGTCCAGGAGAGAAACCCATACCTGATTTCAATATTTTTCAACCCACGAATTACTGCACAAAAACCTTCTCCAAACTCACGTCCAAATCCCAAAACTCCAACACAAACCCGATGAAACTTTCCTTTATGTTTTTGGTTAGCTTGTTTGTTTATATTTTTCGTGTAAGTTCTTTAAGTGCAAAGAAATTGTGTTCCTTTTCTATTCTTGTGTTTTGATTAAGCAAAAAGAATGTGAAAGAAAGAGAGAGAGAGGCAGATCGTGAGAGTGGATGAAACGTGAAAAAGAGAGAGGTTCCATAGGATTAGGATTCTAGTATAGTCAAAATAAGGTCTGTTCAAATGTTAAAATCATATTTTTTTAATTATATGTTAAATGATCATAATTCCCTTACAAAAATCAGATTATAAACCTCAATTTAAAACACTTAAATGTTGCTTCCCTCGAGGTTCGAACCCGTGACGTCCCCATCACGAAAATGGGTCCCACCTGGTCGACCCGACCAAAACCGCCCCATTAATTAATTAATTAATAATAATAATCTTATTTTCTTTTTTGTTAAATAATCATTTAAATATTAATTAATTAAATTGATTCACCAATATATATAATCAAGTTAAATCATTGCTCCCACCTAAGTTCGAACCTAGGTGCAGCAAAATTTTTCTCAATGGGCAATTTTGGCCCTTTCTACCCAAAATGTCCCTCCACCTTATTAATTTAATAATTATTAAATATTTAGGGTAATTACGATACTATCCTTAGCTTGGAAAAAGATCATTTCACCCCTAGACACTCCAAATTTAAGATTTCCCCCTTTTTAAGTTTGGTAAAGACTCATCCGAGTAAATTTTCATATTTGGAAGCCCTACGTGGCTGGACCCAACCTTTTCTAGCTCAACTAACTCCCCAAGATAGTTGGCTTGTCTGTCTCAAGGGTACATAGATCTATTTCTACGCGCATCAATTCGTGTGAACTCGGTCTAATAGTAAGCATTCTAGACATATTAAGCATTACTTAGCATATCCATTTTTTTAGGGTTGTTACAGCTTCAAGCTATTTCGGCTCAAAAACCTGTTCATCAAATTTTGGTTCGGAAACGGATCTAACTAAAAGGAGAGAATTTTAGGCGTTTGTGGCCCAACTTGAAATTCAAACAGGATACTAATAAGAGCCCAACATACTCAGCCAGCAGGTTGTACCCAAAATAGAATAGTGAAATACGATTAGAATACTTTTTTGGTTAGTGGAAAAGAAAATAAATAGTCAAACATTTCAGAACAACCCACCTCAAACTAACAAAAATCAATATTAAAGCTTAACAAATTACTTTGATCCTCAAAACTAGAACAGCGGAAATAACATAATATTTTTATGGCAGCCAATAAGTTTTTTCGACTTTTGATAATAAAAAAAAGAAGTAAGAAACGGCAACAAGGATGAGAAATACTTCAACAAAGCTTTGCACAACTTTTACACACGCATGCATATGCTCAAGAAACGAAAGCAAGATATCACCTGAAAATGAATCAATCCACTAAATTTTTAGCAAATTCCGGCTAAACGATCACAATTAAATCAGAATAAATACACTTCTACATAAGAAAATGCTACTACCTAATAAATAAAGGGAAAACATGCTCATCCTAAACTCCCATCTCAAAGAGGTTGATCATTATTAATTTTTAAGAAGGGAACCTTACAAATAGCATTAACGTTTGAAAATTCACATCTTATGCCAGAAAAACAAACCAAGAAAGGACTTTGAACTTATGCCTATAAGACTTAAAAGATACAACACCCACCAAGCTAACAGAAAAAGACATAAATATGTAAAATAAGGGAGAATGTTTTGAACTACCATGGTGCAATTCTCCACCGTGGGACATAAACATATCAAATTGATTGATTCAAGTCTCTTACACCTAAATGAAATCGTAAAATGACGAAAAGTGCAACTAACCACTAAGCAATAAAACTCTAAAAGCTCAAAGAATCAGGTGATATTCAAGAATATAATGGAAAGTAACACTTAATGACTAAACTACGAAACACTTGAAAGAGACAAGCTAAAGGCATATTTCTAATTTGAACAAAATGGAAGTCATGTTCATGTGAAGCTATAGAAAATCACAGATTTTGAGGATGTTCTTTTATCACAAAAAATACAGAGATAAAAAATGATTATATTAGTAAGTGAGATTTCGAGATTTCTAGACAACTTAACAATATTAAACAAAGTTAGTCATGCTTAAGAAATAACAGAAAACAAATGTATTCTGAACTATATTCTAAAGACGAAAACATCGAGTAACAAATAGACTAAAAAACAGCTAGACACTTTCCTCCCAAAGCTAGACATAGACGGAAGAGGAGACCAAACGGAAAACCCGAACAACGAACTTCTCGGAGCTTTAGTCTGGAAAATTTCCAAGACTGCTATGATTTAAATTTGACTTTTCAATTTTCTTCTAACTTTTGCTAACTTTTTCTTTTAACTTTTCTCCAATTTTTCTAACCTTTTTTGCAAAAAAGAGACCAACCCCAACATTGAAAAACAAAAAGACTTTATATAGGGGGAGTTTAGAGTTGATTTGAGGGGAAAACGGCTTGAATTTCGAATTTCCAAATTCAAATTCTCGAAAAGGGTCAGGTTGAGGAGTTGTTCATTGGACCATGTTGGTACAATTCTCATCGGAAAAAGGATTTTGGATGTCCGATTATTTGGAACAAAGGAGAAGCAACAAGGAGATCATTTCACCTGTTTATATGAGTAAAATCTTTCGTACAGAGAGAAACAGAGACGCAAAACCGATTCAGGTTGCTGGACCGGTGATTCAGGATTGGTAATTATAAAATAAACTAATTATATAAAAACATATTTACTATTTAAAAATTATAAAAACTACTAAAATTACTTTAAAATAACTTGCAAAACATTTTGAATTTTATAAAGTTAACTATTTTAAATCGTTTGGAATTAGTGAAGCTCGAAGTTAAATTTTAAGTTGGGGAGAGCCAAAATTGGTGTCAACAGCTGCCCCTCATTTTACTTGGATTGATGCATGAAATTCGAGAAAAATGAAATTACCAAGCCAATTTAGACCGGCCACATATTAATCGTTTGGAAGAGGGATTTTGTATGGACTTTAGGAATTACGGTCGAACCCCAGAAATAAGTTTCCTACATATCTCAGACTATACGAGAATTTAGGCCACTTGTAGGTCGATACGCTCAATTCAACGCATGATTTCAAAAGGGTCCAGAATGCTTCATAATAAGATTCAAGAGAGAATGTTGGAATATAGCTGAGTTTTCAGCATCTAGCCCGCCTAGATATCCTTATACCTTAGGAATCAGGTTGTTTGTAATTCAACTCGATAGGTCAAGAAGGAAATATTTCATTCCAAGATATCTTTCGGTAGGGGAAGAGTGATAAATAAATCGAGTGCAAAAAAAAGGTTTGAAACCTCTTATCCACGAATGTGGTGCACTTCACACCCATAATTAATAACTTACACAGACATAATTTCTAAAATTCTTGCTGCATTAGCACTTGGACTGGAAAATTACTTCTTGTGGGGATAAAAAATTTCCGAAAGTGAAACAAGAATAAAAAACGTAAAGAAAAACCCACATGCCTTCTGATAGGGGTGTGGTTTTAATGTGGTGAAATTCGCTCCTCAAATCGTTTCCTAAGAGTTTGACACTCTCTTCAGACTATGTCCTAGTTCGCTGCTAAGAAAAGGTTCCTTGTTGTGCTGCATTCTTGTTGATGTCGTCCGCACCTGTAGTTTGATTTGAGAATTCACTCTCTTGGATGCTCTCGACAAATACTGAAACAACTTGTTAGTAGAAAATGTACCTTGGAAAGTGGTAATATATCTTACGGTATGCCGCTTTTAAACATTGTATGTCCATTACAACTCATGATTTGCTGAGAATTTGGAGACGTCATTGTTTGTGTTTTGTATGGCAAACTCCGATGATCTCTGCAAAGAGCTAGATGGCTCAATGATTATCCAACTTTAACGAGGTGGATGGCTAGATCATTATCCAACTGTAACGAGGTGAATAACTTGATAATTGTATCGATATCGATGACTCGATAATTTGATCCTTAGGTCACGCTAAAAACAAATCATGTTATGTTTCATATTTTCTGATGGTGTCTGCACCTGTGGTTTGATTTGAGAATTCATCCTCTTGGATGCTCTCGACAAAGAATGAAATAAACTTGTTAGCAGAAATTGTAATTTAAATAGGGAAGTCATATGCTTTACCATACTCGTCAAATGTTCCAACGTCAGCCTCTATCAATTTTGACGCAGAAGATGATGTCTCGATATGATGTGAAAATTGATGCTTCATTGATAGAAAGATGATGATCCATTGGTAGGATGATGACGATCCATTAGTAAGATAATATTGCTACATGATAGGATGATGATATTTCGTTGATGAATCATTGATAGGATGTTGTTGATACTACATAGGGTGATGATTCTTCATTGATGATCCATTGATACGATGATGATGCTTCGTTGATTATCCATTGGTAGTATTATGTTGATGTTCCATTGATATAAGATGATGATTCTTCGTTGATGATCCATTGATAGTATAATGATGCTTCATTGATGATCCATTGGTCAAAAGATGTTGATGTTCCATTGATAGGATGATGATTCTTCATTGATGATCCATAGATAGGATGATGATGCTTCGTTGTTGATGTATTGGTAGGATGATGATATTCCATCGATAAAATGACGGTGACATCTTTCTGGATGATGGTATTATCTCATTAGATAATATTATAGAAATGTCCCTCTGGAATGGTCTCGCATTATCGCACCTAATATCGATGCGATTTGTAAATTTTCTTCAAATATCCTCGATGCCTTTGGACCTCTCCATATTCGTTGAATGGAGGAATAAGATGATCTTGAGGCAAAGTTATTGACCTGTATCCACTTTAAAAAATATTAGCTTTTAAAACAAACTGATTTGTGTCGAGTTCTTCAATTACTTGCTGCATGTCTTGCTATATTTGGTTGATCACAATAATTTTTTGCTTCTCGATAGACATAAGATAAAATTATATGAAATGCTTGACATATCAAAAGCCTAATTGTTTTTCACAAATCAACTTGGAACAAGTCACTGTCAAATGTCATGTCATGTATAGATTAAATGAACGTCCTTGGTTCAAAAGTTTGTGTATCCAACAAATTATTTTGGAGAATTCAAAAATCCTTAAGGCTTGGAACATTTCTGACACAATCCCTTTGAGATCTGTTATAATCGAAAGGTTTTGTACTTGACTCTGAAATCCAAAGGTGTTGGAGATTGTTGCAGTTGATTGTAAACTTTAAAGATCATTGAAAGTTATCCTTAAACTTCTAATCACGCTTAAAAAGCTTGAAATGTACTATAAACTAGTAGTGATGCTTAAAAAAACTTTGATGCCATCATCAAAAATTTCTGTCCCAGTTAGAAGTCTTGGGCTATCTCAAATTGTAGATGAATGAATTCTAAATTTTTGAGATCTTCTCAAAAATTCTGTCCAGTTTCAATTCTCAATGTAACTTTAGTCTTGACTTGTTGGAGAGACTCTTCTTCTCAAAAATATTGAGTCCCTCTCAAAAATTCTGTTCCAGGTTCTATTGTGAAGAGAAATAAAAATTTTATGGGAGATATAATCGAGCTGTTGTGGCGCCTACCTATCCCGTTGAGGTAGGAATCAGGTCAAACGTAGTTCCTCTCTCAAGGATAACAATAATAAAAAATTTACAAAGAAACCGACCAAGGCCGACATTATCCGCCTACGTATTTCGTTCTTGAGAATTCAGGTCGAACGTAGTTCAAATATAAAAGGAAATACCAATAAGGGATAAATAGGTGACCGAGGCTGACTTAGACCGCCTACGTACCTCATGCTTGAGATACAGGTCAGACATAGTTCATTACAACAAATAATTTTCTAACTACAGAACATGAAATGATTATAAACAAACAATGTGATTACAAGGACAGAAATAAAAGACACTCTAAATCTTCAAATATATCAGCTCTTGATATCATCAGAGTCGATTGACAACTTGAGATGAATATCTATGTTCCACCACTGTAACGACCTGTTTAGTCGTTTTGAGCAGCAGATTTAAATTCTGGAAAAACTGGCCAAGACCACGGGCACTGCGATGGACCGTCACAGGCACGACGGCCCGTCGAGGGTGCATCGTTTCAGCATACTTAGAATTCTGAAATTGGATACTGAAAATCGACTCTCTGTAAATTGTGACGGACCTGCAGGACGTGCCGTCACATCCACGATGAACCGTCGTGAGTTCCCGTTGCAAAACACTTCAACTTTTGAGAATTTGGTACAATAAACGAGTTTCTGACCGTCATGACGGAGGCACAGGACGGACCGTCACATGTGTGACGGGCCGTCATAGGCCACTTGAGTTCGAGGGGGGCTGCGACGACCTGTGTGACGGACCGTCGCAGGCACGACGGGCCGTCACAGGTTGCGCAAATCCCAGGCAGAATAGGATTCCTCTACACGTTTTAAGGGTCGTTTTGGACTATTCTTTCCTTAATTATAAAGATTGAGGGTTAATAATAATAAGTCTAATTACTTGGGGGTTAAAAGAGGTAACCTTAAGTTAATTAGTGGGTTTTATTGTCCTCTTTCACACTTAATTATATGTTAATTAGGGTAAAAGAAAGAGGGTTTTGAATAAGAAAAAGAGAAAGAACAGAGAGAGAGAGGATTGATCGATTGGGAGAGAGAGTCGAACGAGGAAGAGGGATATCAAAGCTTTGGAAATTCTTGCTTGATCACTAGTCTTCGGTGGAGGTAGGTTATGGTTTTTACGACATTCGTAGTGAACTCTTGATAGGGAATGATATGTATTGATGATATTGTAAACCTGTCTATATGCTTAATTGTATGCTTGCATGAATATGATAATGTGATTTTGATAATACAAGCATGATGAAAACCCTTGAATCCCAAATCTTGAAAGAAACTTTAATCTACGATATTAATAATAACGCCTTGGTATAAAAGAAGGCTTGATGAGTTAAAGTAATGGGATTGATGATGCCTTGGTATAGAGAAGGCTTGATGAACGGATAGAATGAAATTAGTAGATCGGAGTGTCACGTTCCGACACATAGTATTAGTGGATCGGAGTGTCACGTTCCGACACATAGTATTAGTGGGACGGGTGTCACGAACCGACACGTAGATATAGGGGATCGGAGTGTCACGTACCGACACATGTAGGGGATCGGAGTGTCACGTTCCGACACATGTAGGGGATCGGAGTGTCACGTACCGACACATATAGGGGATCGGGTGTCACGAACCGACACGTAGAATTAGGGGATCGGAGTGTCACGTACCGACACATAGTGGTAGGGGATCGGAGTGTCACGTACCGACACAAGAGGGAGAAAGATAATGAATCTTGAAAGATGAATAAATACTCAACATAATGAACTTAATTCCCAAATGAGTATGGTATTGAGGCTTGAGCCCTCATGGATGAACTTGATGGTAATTGTTGACGATTATAATACTTGTTGTTGATACATGTTGAGTTTATAGTTGATTTATAATATTACTTGATATATATTATCTTCTATTTTGAGTTGGCCGATGATATTTACTCAGTACTTGTGGTTGTAATGACCCCCTACTTTTATGTTTTCTTCTTTGTTATTTGTGTAATGCAGCAAACGTTCCGTCAACTTCAACACAACAGTAATTCGAGCAAGTTTTCGTCATACCGGATCTCAGGGTGAGCTAACGCTTCTAGCCTGGACTGGATCTTCTTCTGCAAGTCTTGATGCCTTGACTTCCGGCATGGACTAGTTTCTTATGTATTTTTAGCTTCTTAGACATTCTTAGATAGTAATTTGATCATAGATGTTCTTGTGATGATGACTTCCAGATTTTGGGGATAATAATAATAGTTTTGAGTTGTTTTTATTAATGAGTTTAAGTCTTCCGCATTTCTTTTGTTGATATTGTATTAAAATGTTAAGGTTTAGATTGGTTGGTTCGCTCACATAGGAGGGTAAATGTGGGTGCCAGTCGCGTCCCCGATTTGGGTCGTGACAAACTTGGTATCAGAGCATTAGGTTCATTGGTCTCATCACACAAGAACGAGTCTAGTAGAGTCTTAAGGAACGGTAGGGGGACGCCTTTACTTTTCTTTGAGAGGCTATAAGACTTTAGGAAAATTCCATTCTTTCATTCTTTCTTTCGTGCTACTACTTGAGTCCAATTGGTATCTAGGTGATACAAATTGGTATCTGACCATCTTCACTCTATTTCGCAGATGGTTAGAACTAGAGCAACGACCGCACCAGCAGCAACAACGGAAAGACAAGAAACGACTGAGCCAGCCACTGGGGCTGTGGCTCGAGGGAGAACAACGGCACGAGGCCGTGGAAGAGGTCGTGGGAGGACGTCCTCTAGAGGGAGAGGACGAGCCCCTAGCCCATCTGATACTAGGGCAGTTACTCCTCCACCGACCGAGGATGTGGTAAGAGAGGGTGAGGAAGGGGAGACTGAACAAGTGCAACATGAGGAAATGCCACCCCAACCTACCCCAGAGATGATCAACCAGGTACTTGCTTATCTTAGCGGGTTATCCGATCAGGGTCAGGCACCTCCAGTGGTTTCTGCACCAACACCTCCGGCTTCAGAGATACGACATGCGGCTACTATGGCTCCCCGCATGGATGCACCATTGGGAATAGGCACATTTCCACGTCTGACTGCTGGGCCTATTATGACAAACGATCAACATGAACTTTTCAGTAAGTTCTTGAAATTGAAACCTCCAGTCTTTAAGGGTGCAGAATCAGAGGATGCCTACAATTTTCTGGTTGATTGTCATGAGCTACTAC